>CM046660.1:132047611-133254486 GCA_025594165.1 Tamias sibiricus
ATAAAATTGCTATAATTGTTTTTGTTCATATCATGTGTTCAACACTTACTCCTAAGAATGGAATTTGTAGGTTGTAGGATATAGTATTTTCAGCTTTGGTAGCTATTACCAGTTTTATACTCCAGCTAGCAAAGCAGAGAAATCTAACTGTTCTCATCTCAGTTTTTCTAATTTTAGCTCTTCTGGTTGGAGGTATCTCATGGTTTTAGTTTGTATTTCCCTGATGATTAGTGATGAGGACTTTTTTTTTTTTTTTCTTTTTCTCTAGGACAGAGTACTTGCTGTGTTGCCCAGCAGGCCTTGAACTCCTGGGCTCAAGCAACACTCCCACCCTAGTACTGGAATTACAGGCGCTAGTTACCACGCCAGGCTTTCCCTTTTTCATATGTTCTTTGGCCTATTGGTATACTCTTTTGTGAAGTCTGGTTCAAGTTCTTTGCTCACTTTTTAAAAATAACAATCTCATACCACACAACTCAGTGTTTGGCTCACTTTTTAAATTCTGTGTGTGTGTGTGTGTGTGTGTGTGTTTAAATAGATTCTGGATATTATATCCTTTCTCAGACATAGGCATGAGATTATCCCTCAATTCTCAAGTTTCCCTTTTATTGTATGATTGATATGTTTTAATATAAGAGAAGTTCTTCATTTTAGTGAAGTCAATTTGTCGATCTTCTTTTATGATGACGAATTTTTGTGTCTGTTAAGGAAATCTTGGCTTACTTTAAGACCATGAAATAGTTTCCTACATTTTGTACTAGAAGCTGCATTTTATTCTTCACAATTAGATCTGCAATTTTTTTCTAATTATTTTTTTTTGTGTTTTGTGAGAATGTGGTTAACATTTTTTCCCTGTGTGTTTTTCTAACCCAGCATCATTTATCCAAAAAAGTTTCCCTGTTTGAATTTCAGTGTTAACCTTGCTGTGAATCAGGTGACCATACTGGTGTGGTTCTTGGTCTGGATTCTTGTTTTGTTTCAAGTTTAGTCTTTGCCAATGCCACATTGTCTCGATCACTTTTGCAATTCAGTAAGTGCATATTCTTTAAAGTTGTCTTTAAAGTGGTCTTAACCATTCTAGGCCTTTTGCATTTCCTTATAAATTTTATTATCATCTTTTCAATTTTCATAAAAAGAAATCTGCTAGGATTTTTGTCAGAATGATATTAAAATCTATAGAAAATCTTTGGGAGAATTAATATCTTAACATTGATGTGTCTTCCAAACTATAAGTGTGATATATCTTTAATTACTTATGAACTTAATGCTTTTAAGGAATTAATAATAAACACAAGGGAAAGACCCTATTATTTTAAATGCATCCAATGATTTCTTAAAGTTCTGTCATATGATAATTGACATAGACTCAGAAGAAAACGGATTCTTTTGAAGAGAGAGAATATTTATTATTAGAGATAAAAATTAATTTTCAAAAGTAGCTTGTCACTGAAACTTACCCTTTAAGAACAGATGACATTCTTTTTGCTGTTTCTTGAATGCATCTCCAAATATAACCGTTTTTCCTTTATACTCTTTATTCTCTCTTTGAGGTTTTGTTTATTTGATGTTGTCGTGACACCCTATTGCCTTGTCTTATATACTTATAAGCATAATAATAAATTGAACTAAATTAGTTTTGCTTGGAGAATTTTCTGACATCCCTTATGATTTTTTAATATGCCTCTGATATTGTAAACACAAAGATTGGGAATTTCCACTTAGATATTAACTTCTAAACAATAGAGCAAGCTGCTTTCTGGGTTTCAGTTCCTTCAAAACTTTTCTTAGATGTTCCAAAAATCTTATGTATATATATTTTTTTCACATTTTATATTTAAAGTTTTAAGCTTTGATTACTGCCATATTCAGCCAGCCAAAAATAACTGCATAGTAGAACCTTCAAAGCTTATTAGTTCTGGCAAGGCTGGTCTAGGTTGAGTAGGTGGTTGAATAGATGACTTCTGAAGTTCCTTTCAACTCTACATTTTATGATTCTGGGAATTTATAACATCCAGGAATCATAGTGTTAGAATTGGAAGAAACTTTAAGATCATCTAGCCTGAGTTCTTGTTTTAGAGATGAGGAAAGCTATCCAGAGTAAAGAGACAGAAGTAGAGCCCTTGAGTGGCAGAGGGAGAGGGAAAGTGGCTGGAGGGCCAGCTATGCTGGGGCCAGGGCCTGCCCTCACCATGACTGGTCAGTGCCACAGTCTGCAGATAAAAAAAGAGAGAGACCACACATGAACTTCCCCAGCCACCAGGGGAAACTGGTCACAAGGTTGTAAGGGGTGTGTGTGGGGCCTGTGGTGTCAACAGGACTTAGTAGTGGTCATTCCATCTGAGGTCATCCTCCAGTGAGGGTGGGCCAGACTCCCACACTGCCCTCCAATAGCTTGGCTGCTTCTGGCTTACCAAAACCAGGTCCCCAGCTGCCTCTGCTTTATCCTCATGTTTCTAACCCTTGCAGCACCCTTAGCAGGCAGGCCCTGCTCAGCCTCCATTGCCCTGGCCTATTCATACCCTTGTTCTGTTTCTGGATTCTTCTTTACTGCATTTTTAAGGGGCATTGTTTTCATAGCCCTGGGTCTGGGGCTAAAATGCTCACCCTTTCAGCAAACCTAGAACTTTCCCACACTAGCTAGGTAGACTCCTGACTACTACATTCTAGCTAAACTTTGTCTATCCTGCTAACTAACCTACTGTAACCTGTTAGGTTTTTTGGTTGTTGTTGAACTACAAAAAAAAAAAAAAAAAAAACAAAACAAAAACAAAAACAGTAAGGCCCTGATTAAACACTTCTGCCTGTTAAAGTCAGCTGTCTTGTTCACTATCTTGATGAAATCCACCTTGTTTCTAAGTTGGGTGCTACATGCTTGTTTCTGGTGTTTTCCTGAGATACTTGAACATCTTTGCAGATTGGCAGCCTTTGACACTCATCATGCAATCAGACTTCAGGGGCTCTGTTGTGGTCAATTGTGTGGATAACCTTAGAAAGACAAAATGCACAGTAGGTGGTCAACAAGCCCATTGTACAATTTGAGCATAGCTTTTCCCTGGTGCTGTTTGAATCATATACTTATTAAGTTCACCCGCTGAAAATGTCATGACTGGCCCTGTGCCATGCATTAGGGAAATCAAATACAGAAGAAATTGGGATCTATTAAGCAAATAAGAGAGAATGATTTTTCCACAATTCACAAAAAGATTCACCAGTGAAAATGCCTCCTTAGCTCATTTCCACGTTTCAAAGATTATTACAGGTCACTAATTCGTTGACAGAAAGTATAATTTAAAGTTAAGCCATCAGGAACCATGGCTTATTAAAGGTTAATTAGATATTAAGAAAAATGGTTTGTGGAAGAATTTCTTAAGTTCGTTGGAAAGGGTGAGTTTATTTTATCATACTTGAATTACACCCAGCTTCTTAGGGTTGCATGATTGGGTAAAAGCAAGATACAACAGTAACTAGCTTTGTTTGTTTTGGTTTTATTTCTCATTGTTTCAAGGGTTCTTTGCTCCGATTGGTTCCATCTTTTCTTTCTTTCTGGAGGTGCGTGTGACCCTAAATGATGAACTCTGAAAACTGTGGGACACACAGAAAGCACTGATGGAAAGGACTGTTGGGCAGTGTAAAATCATGTTACCTGTAGTGAAACAAGTAGTGTGTGAACCATTATCACTTGACAAGTGTGATAGTCAGGAGGCTTCCAGAAAGGTGGCACAGCATGGAGAGACACGCCTTGGTAGAGAAGAGTACAGGGTGCCTTTTACAGAACAGTTGACTGCTTGGGCTAGAAGATTCTCTTTGTTGGGATTGAGGGAATCATCTTAAACAACATGTTGAGCCCAAACATTTTTCTGTTAATAATATTCATGTGTAAATAGGTTGTTTTGAATCTCTCTCAAAACACAGCCATAGCCTTGTATTTGAATTTCCTTTGCTTATTTAATTTTCATCAGTGAAAAATAGGCATGCTTGACATCTTAGTCAGGTACATTATTTGTCTAAGTTAAAAATGTACATATTCAGCCGGGCGCGGTGGCGCACGCCTGTAATCCCAGCACTTTGGGAGGCTGAGGCAGGAGGATCGCGAGTTCAAAGCCAGCCTCAGCAATGGCGAGGCACTTAGCAACTCAGTGAGACCCTGTCTCTAAATAAAATACAAAAAAGAGGGCTGGGGATGTGACCCAGTGGTCGAGTGCCCCTGAGTTCAATCCCCGGTACCACAAAAAAAAAAAAAAAAAAAATGTACATATTCATTCACAGATTTAAAGTCTAAGAGGAAAGGGAAGATTCAAATAAGCAGATAAAGAATTAATATCCCCTAAAATATAGGACATTTCCTTTCTGATCCAAGTTTAATTCCTAAACTAAAAATTTGGGTAACCTTCATCTAACTTTCTCAAAATATTATGAAGCTTTTGAGCACAACTTACTCATGTTTTAAGAATACGCAGGTACATTGAGGAGGATTTATTCAGTTCTGTATTGATGCTTCTTTGCTCATATTTGGGCAGCCTGTAAGATTTCATTCTTAGGACATTTTAAAAATAGAGACATTAGAGTTTACTAATTTGATTTTTCTTTTTCTTATTATATTTTAACTTTCACTAAGTGGCATTTCATTTAGACTGCACTGCATAATACATTTATATTTAATGTTATGGGGGAGAAGGCCGAGGAAGTCAGAAAATAGGAGGAAACAGTAAACATCATATGAGGTCATATGTACGACTTAGTAAGTGGCTAGCATTTTGTTAGAATTAATTTGTGTACAGATAAGCCTCCTGCACAAGAATGTAAGATTCCTAAAGATAAGAACTGTATTCAGTTTTGTGCCTGCTACAATGCTTTGCACATAGTAGGTACTTAATAAAATGATTATTGAATCCATCTTTTGTTTACTTAACATGATAGAGATAGGAGGCACAGGCTAGGTTCTGTAGGGATGAAACACTTCCGTTTCAGATGCATACATGGTTACAATAAATGTGTGCTTTAAGTCTAAATTACCCAATCAGTGTTCTCAATCTTGAGTTTTTCTAGTAGACTTGATCATAGTGTCCTTGAAGTGATCAACTACTATTAAGTTAGTTTTTCATCATCACATAAGTACTTCATGAAGAATAAGAACAAAATATTCAGTTGTTATATTAAATTAAGTAACAATTGTCCCTTGGTATCCAAAGGGATAGGTTCCAGGACACCTCCTCCTCTCTTCCACTGCATACCAAAGTCTGCAGATGCTCAATCACTTATTTAAAAGGTGTAGTAGCCGGGCACAGTGGTGCATGCCTGTAATCCCAGCAGCTTGAGAGGCTGAGGCAGGAGGATCACAAGTTCAAAGCCAGCCTCAGCAAAAGTGAAGTCCTAAGCAACTCAGTGACACCCTGTCTCTAAACAAAATACAAAAAAGGGCTGGGGATGTGGCACAGTGGTTGAGTTCTCCTGGGTTCATTCCCCAGTTACTCCTACCCCAGAACAGTGTATGGCATGTTCCCTACGTACATCCTTCCATATACTGAAAATTATCTCTGATTACTTGCAATACCTAACATAAATGATATGTAAATAGTTGTTACACATATTGGTTTAAAATTTGTGTTACTTTTTTGGTTGTATTGTTCTCCCCTGCCCCCACAAATATTTTCAGTCCATGCCTGGTTGAATTTGAGGCTGCAGAACCCTTGGATACAAAAGGTTAACTATATAGCTAACATAATATGTATAGAAATGGGAGGCATTAAGATGAAAATTTCTACTGTATTAATATAATTTTTAAAAAATATTTATCTTTTAGTTCTAGTTGGACACAATACCTTTATTTTATTTATTTATTTTTTTAATGTGGTGCTGAAGATCAAACCCAGGGCCTTGCACATGCTATGTTTATGCTCTACTGCTGAGCCACAACCTCAGCCCCAATATAATTTTTTAAATAACATATGATGGCATCTTATTGAAAAGCGATTATACTTTAAGAAGAAAAGAAAAAGTTTTTAAAGTCTATTTCTTAGGATTAACTCTAGGTCTCCAAGGGGCTAGAACTGTGTCTGGCAATAACAGTGATTATATGGGTTTGGATTACAATAGAAAACACATGGCATACACTAGGTGTTAAAGGAAAGCTGACTAAATAAAAATACCTACATTTGTGTTGGCAGGACTTAGGGGAACCAAAAAGAGACAATGACATATTCTTTAGCCACCAAAAAATGGGCACCTTTACTAGGCAGAGCCTGAAGGAGTGGAGTGGGGACAGTTATCAGACCTGGAGGGGTGGCCCTGTAAGAAAGCTGCCTGAAGGAGCAGTGACCTTCAGTCAAGGACCAAGACCAACCCATGTGGACCAGACACCCCTTTCTCTCCTTCCACCTTCAGATCTGCCAGTGCCTCTGACTAGAACCAATAGGATGCTAGAGGGAGGAGCCTCTGGTGAATCAGGCGTGTAGTCAGCCTCCCAGAGTACAGAACACAGAGAGGCAGGTGGAGGCTTGGAGATCAGCCAATTCTGTTAATAACTGGGTGGCTGCTTAGTACTTTTCTTAATGGATCATTTTATATCTTTCAGTTAACAGTACTACTTATTGCCATCTTAAAATATCTCTTATTATTATTCAAATGAGTGAAATAAAAAATATTTGATGAGTGCCTACTATAAGCAAAGGATTTGACAGGCCTGTTGCTATCAATAGTGGATCAGTTTCTAAGAAAATTAGCTGCTTTGGGGGTTGTACCTTGCTTTCCATAATAAATACCTAAACCGACCAAATAAGCATTGACATTAAGTACTTTGAAGCAACATTATAAAGTAACCTGAAGCACCTCATTTCAGGTGAATTTGGGAAACTTGCTATCTAAAGCAATTCTATAGTGCAGTTCTGTCCAGAAGAACTTAGTGATATTGAAAATGTTCTGTCTGATGCAGTCCTACTGGCTCCATGGGCCTTTGAAATTTTGGCTAGTGTAACTGAGAGACTGCATTTTAAATTATTAGCCACTGTGACTAATGGCTCTTATATTGGACACTGCAACTATTGTAAACTTAAGCAGGTATGCTTTCCCTGATTTGATATTTTTGTTAATTCATTGTGAAATCAATTGGATCTTACAGTTTCAAAAATTTGGATTGGTGAACTCCATATATAGGAGCCCTGCAAATACTGGTGACCAGCATGGTGAAGTGACTAAGGTGAGGAAATTAAGGTTTTGGATAATAAAGGCAAAGCAAAAATACAGGAACCCTTTTTATTGATAGGGAATATGTTTTACAAAGTTAGGTTATATTTATTTAGGCTGAATTATAGTTAAAAGTAGATTGCCTTGTGCAGGTTTATCAGCATTAACAAGGCTATTTCAATTAAAATACAATAAACTTCAATTTTTTAAAACTTTAAATCTATAAATATACATTTCTATGATATAATTATTCTGGATATTTGATCTTTACGACGCTAGTCGATTCCAACTGTAGGTGATCGGTGTAAAGAATGAAGATAAAATAATTACTATGTGCATGAGAAGAAAACAGGATTTGATTACATATTAAAGATGTGTTCACCTTCTCTTTTATTTCCTGCAACTTCACTTCTTTTTATGTTTGCTTTCTTGGGTTTATTGATTTGTACATGTATATATGTTTACATCAGCAGACATATATGTATGACATGTCTTTGAATCTGATCTGAGAATTCTCTTTGACCTTTTAATGAAATTTTATCTTCTTTTTCACTTGTTATCAGAAATTTGCATTATCCTAAGTCCAGAAAGAATCTGAAAAAAATACTTACTTGAAGCTTATTTAATAAGGAGATAAATATGACATACTATCAGTAGTACAACTGAAAACATTTCACAGGGCCTTGAGTTCCTGGATATTTATCTCTCTTTTTTTTATTTTTTTAAATATTTATTTATTTGCTTTAGTTGTACACAATGCGTTTATTTGTATGTGGTGCTGAGGATTGAACCCGGGCCCGCGCGCACGTGCTAGGCGAGTGCTCCACCGCTGAGCCACAACCCCAGCCCAATATTTATCTCTTGATTAGTCTTATTTCTACTCAAGCCTATGATTTGCCTACCTTTTCCAAATTTTGCTTTATTTGATCCATCTTTAATCTGTCTTTAACAGGACATAAAAACAGCTGAGAGTTTGACTTTTAAAAGGATCAAATTCTAGGTTTCATTATGAAAAATTTAAAAATTGGCTCTTGCTTGTATACAAGAGTGATTTTGTTTTGAATATTATGGTAAGATGACATAAAGTTTACCATTTACACCATTTTTATGTATGTAATTCCACTGTTGTACAACTCTCAGAACTACAGAATATTCCTTAATCCTTAATATTGTGAGGTGATGTTTCTAGTTTCATAGAGACATTTTTTGTCCTAAAAAGAACAACAAAATTCCCTGAATTTGAATTTATATCAGTCAATGAATATCTGCTAAAATCCTATCAAATGTCATGTTTAAATGGTATTCGAATAGTAAAGCCGTTGTAATCTTGTTCATCAACTAACCAAAAAGAACTTGTTAAAAAACAACTTTTAGAATGAAAATGTCACTTTAAACGGGAAGATGCTCTTTCTTTACTTCTTTTCATTTCTCTTGAAGAAAACCAGCTAGCACTAAAGAGCAGTGACATGCTATGCTGAAGGAAAACTGTGGTTGCAATGTGTGGGACATGCCACACTGTGACTCACCTTCTTTGAATGTATTTTCCAAGTTTGCATAATAATATCCAGATTTAAGCTTATTTTCTTTTGTTCATTTAATTGAGTTCTCTAGAAGATAACAATGCAACAATGAAAATTTTACTTTAATTTATGTGTGATAAAACATATAATTAACTTACAGTGTTTTATGAAAATATAAAAGATAAAACCACCTTTCTTCTACAACATGGGCTCATCTTACCTGTTGCCATGGTAACCAGGTAAACACTAATATAACCAAATGGGCGGCAAAAAAAAAAAAATTGTTTTCTTACATAAATTATGTTGAAAATTCTTCCTAGGACCTTTAAAAATAGGTTATCTGAGTACAGGGAGAAAGGCTCAAGTAATGGAAGAGAAATAATCAAACTTTATTTGAATATATGGAGAGAGTTGAGGGGGTGGAAATCTGTGTTGCTGAGAAAAAGAGTTTTCAGAGCAGACTGTTCTGGTATTTTATACCAATTATGTGCAGCCATTGCTTTGAATAATTTTGCTGCCCTGCTGAGATTTCCTTTTTACAAATCCTGGAGCAATTATAAGATGGAAGTCTGGAATGTATAAACAATGTCCTTTGAACAGTAAATGAGCCTCAATTCTTATGAAACTCAAGGGTAGGAATGTACTACCTTTTATCCTATGGTTCTCTGCCTTTCCTTCCTCCTTAATCAAAGCACAGAAACGAGTATCTACTTCAAGAGTATAGAGAAACATGAATTTTTACCTAAAAATACTTTTAAATAATAAATTCCCTTAAATTAACAAAAATTCTCTGTTGCTTTAACGTAATAACCAGTGTACTTAATACCTATTCAGTACAGGTACTGATTATATATTCCTATTGTTCTATTTCTGATCTTAACACAAGACTCTGTAATAGATTACCTTTTTCTATAGCCCTAAAGCAAAGCACTGCTCCAAGAGTGTGCTTGGGGGAAAAAAAGGGCACCCTTAAAACACAGCCTTAGACTGAGTTTCTAAATGCCAGCTCTTTCTGTGTGACAAAGCAACCTGCACTAATCACAACAAACAATATATAAAATCCCAAGAGAAGTCAGCTGTCACTTGGAGTTAACTGTAAAAAGCCTGAACTCTGTTATTTTGCTGAACTTACAGACCTTGTACAATGTTTACAATAAGGTTTGGAGAATTGCCTACCATTGGAATATATACAATTAAACAACATAGTTGAGCAGCCTTTTATGTTAGCACTGCCAAAAGACCTCCATTATATGCACATGATAGTCATTCTTGGAACTCTTAACATAAACAGGAATAGAGAACATTCATTTGTAATTCTATCTAAGTGTGTGCAGGATTTTATTTTACTTTACTCACATAAACCCTCATGGAAACCAAAGATAGCAATAATAAAGGGACTATTGAATGAGAATTATTTCTTTTGACTGTCAAACATATAATACTTTTATTTTGTTTGCAATTGAGTCTAAGCATTCAGCTCTTTGGACTTTTATTTTAGCTTGTATAAACAAGGGAGATTTATTTAAATTAATTATAAAATGAATTTTATTTGTTCTGAAATAACTAAAAATTGAATAGAAAGTGCACATCATTGTTCTTTCATTCAGGTATTTATTTTTTTTAAATGGCACATGCAAAAAGGTAAAAGAATATTTCAGATTAAAATGAAACAAAACAGGCTAAATTTTAACCCACTTCATGTTTAGTTGACTAGACCAATTTAATACTTACAGCTAGACTAGAAAGGTTGATTCTTCAGCATTGAAGGCAACAGTAAGAAAGAACGATATACAACTGAAGCAGTTTTTAGAGGAGAGTGGAAATATTTAAGAGATTGATTTATAGTTCTGTCATTCAGAAATATAAATATATATTTTTAATATACGTGGGTTTTTCCCTAAAGTATTTTTCCTGTCAGTTTCTCAGGGATGTTTGGCTTTCTAATTCTGAAAAATAGTTTATGTTGACACCAAAATAAAGCATGGCTATGTTGTTTGACACAAAAAGGCATAACTCAGTCCCAGGAGGAAGATTTGAGCTCAATTTAGGTCCCTGGAACCAGCAGCTCCAGCCGTTTTTGCCTCTAGTTTCTAGTCTATTGTCTGAAATTAGGGAATTTGTTAAAGCATGTTAATAGAGAAGTTTGAGCTGCAAGGTACAAAGTTTACTGTTATTATGAGGGAAAAATAAAACTGTCAGCCAGGTATATGGAAAATTTGTAGCATATTTGAATGCATATCAGAGCACCTCAAAATTTAAAAAGTTACCTGAAATGTAATTTTTCAATGAAAAAATGAAATATTTGCCTCTCTCCACCCCTGTCCTGAAGCTTGTAGTTTACAACCCTTAGTTTAGACAGCCTCTGTCCTTTACTTTCTCTTATAGTGTAAATCCTTCTCCATGCAACTAAAAATCCCTCATGGCTACCACTTATCCTCAGAATATGTGAAATCTTATATTGAGGTAGACCAAAGTATTCCCTAAACATGACTTTGTCTCTACATTTGGACATGAAGGATGGGGCTTTTAAGAATTCTCATTGTCTGTAAGAGATCAACTAGTTGCTCCAAATATCCCCTAAGCAAACAAGGGATCAGTTTCTGTGAGTATGACTAGGCCATTCTTGGACTGATTTGTGTGTGTAGAACATGGAAAACAATGTGATCCACACACATTTGTGAATTACTAGTGGCTTTTTTCTTTCTCAAAGAAAACGGATATTTCAAATATCTTCCTTTATTTCTGATTTTTCCATTATTTGAGGGATAAATTCAATTATAATTTTATAAACTTCTAAGTTAGTGTTTTTCTAGATTAAAGAATCTTAATGGTTAAATTTATACTTGCATAGAAATCTCTGTACGTGGAGTCACTTTGTTCTCCATTTTGTTGCTTCCAAAAGGCAATAATTATAACATCTTCCAGTGACCAGTTTGGATGCATTTGATTTTTGTATGTGGTAGCATTATGTTTTAAATTTTTCTTCCAGTAAGTAGTTTTTCTCTTCATGCCCAATGTTGCTCTTTTGAGTGACAGTTCAGGTTGGGCTGCCAACTTTCAAGAACAGCCAAAAATGACCCCCCACCATGATTCCAGTTGTAACAGATAGTTTAGTGGGTGTGTTAGCCTTACTCTTATGGGTATTGAAGATCATCTGTCACTTTTTGACCTACTTTCCCACAGCTCATTTCCATCAGCCCTGTATGTCAGTATGATGAAAGGATAGTGTTCCAGGCAGATGTGGAGATTTCAGTGGGGACTGCCTCTTCCCAATATTATACTGTCAGATTAATAGAGATGGGTCTGAGAGAGGTCTTTCTTGGAACTGAATCCAAGAATCATATCATGACTCTTAAGTTGGTTTCTTGTTGAATTTCCTTACAGAATAAGGCTCATTGCACAGTAGTTCTTAACTAGGCATATGGAGAACTCAAGAGGTCAGAAGCAGCATGCTCACTGTGAGAGAGACCACAGAACACATGACAGAGGAAGTAGTGTGTCATTAACGGACATAAATAATCAAAGGTGAGGGCCATAGATCATATCAAGAGAGATGTCCACAGAAAAACTGGACAGACAGACCTCACTTCTGTCCATGGCAGATCAAAAAAGCTCTGTGGGTGCGACAACATTTATGAGAGTTGAAAGATAACAGTCCTGGTGAGTGGTGTTTGTCTGAGGCTGGGGCACAGGAGCAGATGAGGCACAGAGTGTGTTTTAGTCTGCTCAGCTGTCATAGCAATATGTATTTATGGACTAAAAACAAATCTATTTTCTCACAATTCTGGAGGCTGGAAGTCTGAGATCATAGTGTTGGTAGAGGTGTCTCCTTGGCTTGCTGATGGCGACTCCTTGCTGTGTACTCTGAGCACCTACATGTTCCTGGTGTCTTCCTCTACTGACAAGGATGTCAGTTCTACTGGATCAGAGCCCCATTTTTGTGACTTCATTAAGCCTTAATTATCCCCATAAAGACCTTATCTCCAGATACATTGAGGGTTAAGGACTTCAACATATGAATTTTGGGAGGGACACAGTTCAGTCTGTAACTGTGTTTGGAGTGAAAAACAGGAGCAGCATAGATGCAAGTCTGACATCTATGTATGAAGAGCTTGCAAGCAAGAAGTTTCTGTTACATCCTTTGAGCAACAGGGAACTATTAAAGATTTTTTTTTTTTTTTTTTTTTTTGTTTTGTACTGGGAATTGAACTCAGGGGCACTTGACCACTGGGCCACATTCCCAGCCCTTTTTTGTGTTTTATTAGAGACAGGGTCTCACTGAGTCGCTAAGTGCCTCGCCATTGCCGAGGCTGGCTTTGAACTCGCGATCCTCCTGCCTCAGCCTCCCAAGTGCTGGAATTACAGGTGTGCACCACCGTGCCCGGCTTATTAAAGGTTTTAATCTGAGGAATGACAGTCTTTCAAGGAGATTAACCAGCAGATGCATGAAGAATGGGTTGGGAGGAAGAGAACTCTAAGTGTAATAAGACTTTCGTTGTCTTTTTAGGAAGGTTCTGTGGGTACCTTGTCAAAGATTTCTTGAAAACCCTAGCTGAGGTACTATCTATATTCTTTCCAATAAAATTAACATTAAATCTCACTATAGGACACAAAAAATATTTAAGCAAAAATGAAATATGTTCATGATGGTATCTTAGTCTGTTTTCTGTTGCTATAACAGAATACCTGAGACTGGGTATAAAGAATAGAAGTTTATTTTGGCTCACAGTTGTAGTGGATGGCAAGGCCAAGAGCATGGCACCGATACCTGCTTGACTTCTGGTGAGAGCCTAGTGCTGCTTCAATTCATGGCTGAAAGCAAAAGGGCAGTAGATGGAGGTCAAAGAGAAGAGATGGGCTCAATATTCCTACAATAGCTAACCCATTTTTAAGAGAAAGGGTTAGTCCATTCATAAGAGTTTTGCACCTATGCCCCAAATACCTCCCACAAAGTTCCACATCTCAATACTGTGGCATTGGTGACTGAGCCTCACCTTTAGTTTTGGTGAGGACAAACCATATTCAGACCATGCAGATGGGCACAGAGACAGCTAATCAAAGTAATTGTACATTTTTTGTTCCTTAAGTTTGGAATTCTACTTTATAAGACTGAGTACTGTGTAAATCTATCCTGTACAGCTGTAGGAATTTCCTGGCAGATATAGACTATGATAAGAATTCATTGTAATAAGGGACATTGTTACTAACAATAACAATGATAGTAATGATATTGATTATAGCTAATATTTATTAAATATTTTCATGGGACAGGCACTATTCCAATGAATTTATATGTATGCAAATTACTATTGTTAAAATATAGTATACAGCTAAGTATGAATATATTTCATATTAGAGTACGTAGTTGGAGAAAAGGAAGAGAGCAACAAATTTTCATGGTTGATAAATAGGATAAATTTAATCTATAAATATTGTCCTTTTTCACATAATTGAATAATACGTATGTGCTATGCAGTGTGGGAAATGAATGACATTATTGTTTTATACTGACAATTGAAAATTGTTAATTAACATATGCTAGAAACTAAAAATAAATTGGGTTTATAGAATAATATTTGGGGAGTGTGATGTGGAGCTATTCCAAGCAGAACACCAGCTTGAATTGTTTTTTTCACATCTACACCCGCACAACAGCCTCACGGATTTAAGACTATGTCTACAGTTTTACTGTCTTGGCTCTGGAGAACCTCACTCAATGAAAATCTTAGTTATCAACATTCAGCTTCAAATGCTGTCCGTGCAGGTCAAGCATCTTTTATTGGAAATCCTCTTTTATCATTCATCCTTTCATAAATTTGCAACCCTCCCTTTCCCCAGTTTGCCAAGTTTTGTTTATTCTCTCTGAGTTCAGCTTTTCATTTTACTTTTTTGGAATCAGTTAATCACTTGCAGAGTTACCTTCTGGAACGTATACATCCTATAAACATCTGTGTTATCTTAGGTCAACTGTCAGATACTTCCACAGATTAATTTCCAAGTTGATATGTTTGTGGGAGAGTTGCTCATAGGGATACCAATAAGGTTGTCAGAAAAAAACAGAAAGTCCTGATTGAAGTGCTGAGATTAATGACACCTTGAAGAAAAAGGATCTCTAGAAACCTCTGGATAGTAATTCTAGCACAGTGTTGTCCAATCTGAAGAAATTGAACCCCACTAGAGAAACAAGTTTGCAAAGTGGTCAGAAGCTTTCAAGGCCCTGAATTGCTTCTCAGGGCCTCAGTGTGCAGACAGCGTGTGTGGGCAGAATTTATGGACGCTTGGATTTAGGAATGTGGTGGCCCCAGTGACCAACAGGTTGAGAGATGGGCCCAGGCCAGAAACTCAGGGTCCTGTCTCCATGGCACACAGATAGGATGCTGGTTTTGCATAAAGTAGAAAGTGAGGGTGAATTTGGAAAACGGACTGCAGAGGCCATGGAAGAGTGAACTCATGTGTCAACATGAGCCAGACTATGTGGAGCTTGAGAGTCTACCCAATTTGCGTGTAGCTTTTCCCCTGAAGAGTCTCTTTGCATATGTTTATAAACAGTTATGAACTCAATCATTTTGTATGTTCCAAATGACTTTTTGAAACGAACATGTGGTGCTGAAGGGTCCAAGGTGGGGATGAGGGTATCATGGGAAAGTGTAATGGCATGAAGCCAGTTCATTCTATCTTAGAAGGAGAAACCCATATTCCTTCACATGATGACAACAAAACATTTTCCATGAACTGGTATTAGAGACTTTGCATTTAAGGGTCCTGTGGGGCTGCATCTGTGTATGTAACAATCCTAACTCAAGTAAATACTAACTCTGTCATGGACAAGAAAAGAACTAAGGCTAAGCAATTATTTTTTCAGTGAGGTGCTATTAAGCTAGACCTGACACTTTTTATCAGGCAAGAGTTCAAATCTCTCTTGACCAAGAATAAGATGTTCACTTTTTAAAACTGAACTAATGGACAAAAACTACTTTAATGATGCTTTACACTGTAGGTTAAAAAAAAAAAAAGAAAAAAGAAAACCAACATTTAAGGATGAAATTCCCTTGAATTTTCCTACCCCAAATAAAAATTAGTAATATGTACTTAATCTATGTATTTTAATCAAATGATCAAAATTACACATCCTACATGCTATAGGTAATAGTGTTATTTTAAATGAAATCTAATCAAAATAATCAGAAAGTAGCTTTATGTTTTTCGTTGAAATCACAGGAATAAAAATCACATAGAAGCATGGATCCATCCATGTTCCCCGTGTGATTATAAGCCACATGTGAGCAGGGCACATGCCTTCATTTACTTTGAAACCCGTTACTCACATAGTGGATACCTCTTAATATGCATAAGTGACCCCAAACCATATGTAATCCCACCTTGTTCTTTTTAGAAAACAAATCTGTGTTTCCTTAATGATAATGGACATAAGTCCCCACGTACTTTTATCAACCCTGAATCCAGGTGCACCTGACAGTAGATGGAATGTTTGAGGGGATCATCAACCTAGATCAAAATTAAGCTCTTTCTGAGAGGATTTGTGGATTTGTGTTTGTTTGGGATAGCCATCTGGGGACACTACCCATCTGTGACCATTTACAGTTAAATTCTGTGCTTGAGGCTTTTTTGTACCACACTGGTTGTGTGGATGTAGTACCAGCTGGTAGTTCAGATTTTTAGAGGAGTTTTTTTCTTTTTTTCTTTCTTTCTTTCTTTTTTTTTTTTTTTTTCTTCCTTCAGCTGGTCACAAGCTTGAGACAATGTTGCCTTGCTGTCTATTTCAGTGTGGTGCTTTGTTTCTCATTTGGTATTCCCAGAAAATGTGACTCTGGTATCTCAGCTCTCTATAGTGGTCTTTTATTAGATCCTTCATTTTGGAGCATTTTTAAATTTACTATATGAATAGAATATAATTGTTGGTGGCATTTTAGATTTGATGAAATATGGTACTTTTTTGGGGTGGCCATTATCCAGCCAGTTCATGGCATTTGAAAATCTAGACAGGTTCTGCTTGGTTGGCTACTAGCAGGACCAGAAAACATATATTTATATGTAAGTTGGTTTTGTGATCTCACAAATCTAAAGTTATAAGGAAGTCTGGTGATAATGTCTTCTCAGTATTATTTCTGCTAAGCTTATTTGGGGTTTGGGAAACAAAGTCCACTGTAGTTCCTTTCATTACTGTTCCCTGCTGTGTCTACGATTAACTATGAGATGGCCCTCAAGTGATAAGATCAGGAGTCTGAGTCGCGTCCGGATTCTTCTCATCGGCTCTCATTCAAATCCTCTTTCTTTTCTTTTATAGCTGGGTTTCTACTTTGTACACTTAAAGGTCAGCTGTGCTATGTCCCTTTTGCATGCCTCCTAGCAGTTAGTCCTTGCCTATTTTGTTGATGGCCCATGCAGACTGGAATGTCATCCCATGTGTAGTCTTCACTGGTTAACATCCTATACATTTTTCTCCTCTAGAGTGCTGCCACCACTCTCTTCAAACTCTGTCCCTGGATTATTCTCATCATCTTTGGGGAAAGAGATGGGAGGAAGAGAATTAACATTTATTTATTACCTATTCTTTATCAGGCACCTTCAGAAATTATTTTATTTAATCCTTTCAATCACTTGTAGCAGATAATTAATGCTGTTCTGTTTTACATGAGAGGAGACTGAGGTCCACCTAGGTGAAGCACCTGCCCACAGCCCTGTGGCAGGTGAGGAGTTGAGCCAGGATTTGACACCTCTGTCCAACTTCAAAGTCAAACCATTTTCATTCTACCTCACTGCTTCCCTGGAGGCAGAGATTCATCTAGTGTCTGTTTTTGTTTTTAACTTCTTTTGGGTTCATTTAAGTGATTTAGTCACAATAAAAACTCATAACACATAAAGAAGTAAAATAAAAGCAGATGCTGCATCCAGCAGCATTGTAGGTGTAGGCCCTGGAGCTTGAAATTTGGGCTTGAATTGTGTGTGTGTGTGTGTGTGTGTGTGTGTGTGTGTGTGTGTTGAATACAGGTTGGCTTTTGGTCACTTTGTTAAAATTTGATAAATGAGTACTTCAGCTAAAAACAAAAGCTGACTTCTTTTATGTTCTAATTCTCAAATTTAAAAATATTAAAATTAGCCTAATGTTTGCTTTCATGTCTCATTTTCACCTGGATATCTAATTTAGAGGTGTTTTTGTTTGTTTGTTTGTTTGTTTGTTCTCTTTAACTAGGGTTTGGCAAGACAACAATTTGAAAGCAAATATTTACTAAATGTAAATACTTTACATCTAGTTACATTCTGAGGAATCTTTAGAATGTAGCACTATAATACAACTTACTGAATTCTTTTAACATCATAAAAGAAAAATTACTTTAGAATATTTGGTTTTATATAGGTATGATTGACAGACAACATAACTCATTCGGATGGCAGTAATTGTAATAAAAATATAATAAAACACTTTGCATGTATTCCATATGATAGTAATACCTAAATATACTTAAAGCTAACAAATACTCTTCTGATAAGTGTTGGAATTATCAATACAGGGAGGCTTTGTGGGAGCTAGATGATATTCATAATTACTAGGTAAAGATTGGAAGCCTAGGGCCGGGGTTGTAGCTCAATGGTAGAATGCTTGCCTAGCATGTGTGAGGTGTGAGGCACTGGGTTTGATTCTCAACACAGCATGTAAATAAATAAAATAAAGGTTCATTGACAACTAAAAAAATTACTAAAAAAAAGAGAGATGATTGGAATCCTAATTTGTGTGTGTGTTGGGAAGTGGTGTGGCATGTGGTGCAGGGGGTTGAACCCGGGGCCTCACATGTGCTAGAAAAGTGCTCTACCACGGAACTACATCCCCAGCCGTTTTTATTTTTCATTTTGACATGGGTCTCACTAAGTTGCTGAGGCTGGCCTCAAACTGTTATCCTCCTGCCTCAGGCTCCTGAGTAGCTGGGATTGCAGACAGGAAACACTGCACCCAGCTAAGATTGGAATTCTAGAAGTGTAAGTGTGTTTGTGGTGGCAGGGGCCAGGGAAAAGAATGAGACAGAGACAGAGAAAGAGGTATGTGGTATATAACTCTCTCAAGGCTTGATTTGTTTAGCTGCCCTCTTGTAACCTCTTACTTGATCAGACCCAAGTTTAGACTTGGTTGTTCTGAATCAGCTTATTAATCTGATGGGCTCTACCAAGACCTTGACAATTGATATAATGCTCAAGAGAAGGTGCTTGAAGGAAGAGAGAATTCCCCCCAGCCCCCAGTCTTGATCCTTCACACCTAAACTTGCTTTAATGATTCTACAGTGGGATTCCTGACTCCGAACACTGGTTATGATCTGATTTTTTTCTTACTCTTAGACCTAGTTCTTTGTTAAAAGGAGTACTTGAGGTAGTAGCCTGCCTATAGGCCTGAGGACTGACAGGATGACCAAAAAAAGCGACACATCTCTCATCTTTATCAAACAAAAAAAGTTGAATGAGAAATGAAGGGTTGAGCTGAGCTTGGTGGTTCATGCCTGTTATCCTAGCGCCCCAGGAGGCTGAGGCAGGAGGATCGGAAGTTCAAAGCCAGCCTCAGCAAAAATGAGGTGCTAAGCAACTCAGTGAGACCCTGTCTCTAAATAAAATATAAAATGGGGAAGTGGCTCAGTGGTCGAGTGCCACTGAGTTCAATCCCAGTATCCAAAAAAAAAAAAAAAGAAATGTAGAGTTGAGTTATTGGGCAGAAGCAATCATGTTGAGGCCTTTTTTTTTTTTTTTTTCCTTCAGTATTGTTGACGGTGTATATTAGTTGTGAAAAGGCTACACATGGTTACCTTAAAGAAAAACAAGATGTGCAAGACTTTTAGACTTGAATTTTTAGAGAATTGAGTCATAAGGTTTTGAAAGTGCTGCTGTAGTACCTATGCCAAATTCAAGTTTCATCATATCACATACTGTTGTCATTAGTAGTGGCAGGTTGGCCAATTAATCTGTGTTTTTGGAAAACCTTCAAAGAAAAGAAAGATCAGCTTATTTGACTTTTTATCATTATGATTATCTGTTTGATAATAACTCACTTGGAATATCTTCAAAAGTCATTTGCTTAGATGCCCTTTAAAAAACTCTTGGCAAGAAGATAGTTAAAGATAAACATTGACAATTATATTTTTGGAACTCTAATAGCATGTTGGTGTGTAAAGAAACACGTTGCATTTACTCTTGGGCAATTTCAAACCTAACGGAAATCCTTCCTTACTGTGTTCACAAACCTACATTGGGGACTATGACAGGATTCTTAAATGGGAAGTATCCATTTTGTGTGGGCTTGCAAGGGCAAGTATATTTTCTTGCTCTTCATATCCCAGAATTAATGATATACTAAATAAATATTTGTTGAATGCATGAGTAAACGGGCAATTGAGTACGTTTAAGAAAATGTATGACTTTTAAAGTTTTCAGAGCTACTCATTTAAAAGAAAATCCAGAAAGCAGGAGAGGCTGATATGAAATGCCTATTTGTCCACATGAAATAATTAACAGATTAAAGCATTGGCCTTACATGATATACCTTCTTTTTTTTCTTTTTAATAAAAGAGAAAAAAATTGCCTTTGTTCCTTCCTCAGAGCTATCTCTCATCATAAATTTTGAATCTAGTCTTCATATTCATCCTTTTCTTGCATTTGCATAAATCAGCAAAACAATACATAGCACTGTATTTTATGTTTTTAAGTTCGCATTTACATCATACTCTGTGCCCTGCAATTTTGCTCCTTTGACATTGGTTTTGAGAAATATCCCCCTGTTGATTGCATGTGTATCTATTGTGTTCATTTTATTGCTTAGTAGTTTTCTGTTTTTTAAGTATGCTATAATTTGTTTACCTGTTGGCTTTTTGGTGCATATGTAGATACAGGTTTTCTATGGTTGAGGGATTACAGCAGTGAATATCCCTGACTCTTGTGCGCATGAGTGGGAGCTTTTCCAAGTCAAATCAGCAAGAGGAATGGAGGGTGGTGATGTGGCTGGGCTTTCTAAAGGGGCTGTCTTAATCATGTTGTCTGTTTTACTTTATTCTTTCACTAGCATATAGGAAAGTACCTTGACTCCATGTGCTTTCGGCAAACTTTAGTATTTAGTTACTAAAACAATTTAGTGGGCTTTTTTTTCCCCCTTTAAGTTTATGGTGAGTGGCGTAAGTACCATTTAATTTCTCAAAATTCAAATTCCTTTTCTAACCTTAGAAAAAGACAGACAGTACAATAAAGCACTTATGAATAGAAAAAAAGAGAACAGCCATGAAATAAAACAGGAGACATTGAGTTAAAAACACCCTTGTTGCATTCCATTGAGGTTGCTCTTGAACTCACTGAGGGGCATCTCATTGTGAAGGGGATGGTGGAACCACTCTGACTGAAATGACTATGCAATAATCATTTTTCAACCCTCAGTGTTTAGTCTTGCCTCTGCCCAAACAATGTTTTTTTTTGAGAGACACATTATAAAATCAAAATAAGTATCTTTTGAAATGTTCTGGATTAAATAGCTTAAGAAGTGAATAAGAATCATCTTCTGAAGTTTTTGGATTAAGCCCCCGATCACTCTGAACATCATTATGGACCTCATTTTTCCTAGAACAGATAGTATTTCTTATATATGGGAACTAATTTTAACAGAAATGAAATCCTGGTTTTGTCAAAAGGAAAAGGAAAAGCATTATGACTAATTTTATGGATGAACTTTTTTCTTGCTTCTCCTAACACAGTAGGTTCTATTTTCTTCTTAATTCTGCAGGAAAAGCCAATTTCTTGCCATGTCTTTCTTTTAACATATAATTAGCAAGTGCAACACTGCCTTTTAAATCTCAAGTATCTTTCATCCATCTTGGAACTGAAGTACCCATATAAATCTAGAAATTAACATGGCTAATATGATGTTCCTTATCTTTTGTCCAAAGATAAGGGCAAAAAATATTCCTCTTGATAAATATTTTTATTGTTGAGAGCATTATTTCTACTTATCCAGTATAGGAATCTCAAAAATCACCTAGTATTAAAGTCTTCTATCTGAGCACCACTTACTGCCTGTGTCATCAAAATATCACCTTTCCTCTTTCTTTACCTGTTTCCTTTCCTGCCCTAAACCAACCCATAGTATGTTAAATTATAAACCAAGAGAAGGCTTCTTGAGATCTGCTACCTAAAAATCCTGGACAGAAAGATTATGAACATGTCAGAGCAGGGGACCAGGGTTATGTCCTTGTTAGTTCACTATAGTACTTAACACATTTGTGAAGTCAGGAAGTACAGTCCAACTCTGAGTGTCTGCTTGCCAGCAATCTATGATCAATGTCATAAAACAGATTGGTTTTCTTCACACCACAACATGTCACTGGACCACTTGAATACACATCCCCAGGTGAATCTGATGCACATTCAAGTTTGGGGCCCACTGGACTAAGCAGAAGAGGGCTTAGAAAGTAAATGATGGGGGAAGAGCATGTGGGGTATCCCGTAGCTAACAGCAGAGTAATGATAACTTTTGTGTCTGCCATCATTCTGGGTCTTCTGCTCTGTCCCTTGCCTTGTGTTGTTACAGAAAACGGACTACTGATTGAAATTATTAAATCAGGTAGATGGCAATAATGATTCCACTCTGCTGCCTGCAAGCCTGGGGGATTCTTTTCCAGCTTAGCAAATGGCATCATGGCTAATACCTGAAAGAAAATAACTAGCAGGTCCAAGGGAAATTAAACTCTATTTCTGTTATTTTCTACTGGAAATTTGTGTTTTGGAATAATTTCTGAGTCATTTATGAAGGATTTCTGAGTCAATTGCTTGTAGGCAAATACTTGTGTGAGCCTGACGGAGTGCAGAGCAGCGAAGACAGAAATCACAACCTGAGGCGAAAGGCTGTGAGTGGCAGTGGTGATTGAGCCAGGCCTTGTGTCCTGCATGGCCTTTGTAACCCTGAGCACACACTGTGGCCCACAGGGCTGGTGAACACAGGCCCAGCCCAGAGGCCATTAAGGTGCAAGCTCTGGCCCCTCAGTGAGCATTGTGCTGACTTTGCAGAAATAAATCAAAGGATGGGAAGTCATGCCCTGCCCCTCCAGTTATAAGAATTGGATTGAGGTTAAGTTCTAGAACATCCAACAAGGGTGCAGCCACCCTGACTCACTCTGGAGCTTGTAATGCTTCCATTTGTACTATATTCTTTTCATCAGAGCATTATTACTTTTTTCTTTTTTTTAATTAGCACATTTTCTGAAAGGAATGATCTTAAGCTTTATTGCTTATTTAACTAGTAGATTGGATGGAGAAGAGGGAGGACAAGAGGATGCTGTCTCCAGAAGAGGTCTGACTAGGTCACGGGAAGAGTATTCCTTGTGGAGTTCAGAGACCAGAGAAAAAATGCTCCTCCTTTTTCCCTCCTCATGTCCACTTAATGTGGTGATTATGTTTGTGAAATCAGAGTAAGGAGAGTCAAGGGCAGCATTAAAAAACTACCAAAAAGGAAAATAGAAAAGTCTAACAGCCTTTTGGTAGCAAAGAGGGTGGGCACTGTTGTGTAGAAGCAGTTTCAGAATTTTCTTCCCCTGGTAACTAGCTGCAGATAACTTGTGGTCACATGCCACCAACCTGTGGCCAGACCCCAGTAGTCCTGGGGTCTACTAGGTAAGAGTACTTGTCTCTCTGACCCACAACACACTTATTTGCAAAGCTGGGGAAGTGGTGAGCACCTGGCAGAGCTGTTGCCAAGATTCAATAAAATGTCAGTTGCAGCCGGGCGCAGTGGCACACACCTGTAATCCCAGCACTTTGGGAGGCTGAGGCAGGAGGATCGCGAGTTCAAAACCAGCCTCAGCAAGGGCGAGACACTTAGCAACTTAGTGAGTCCCTGTCTCTAAATAAAATACAAAAAAAGGGCTGGGGATGTGACCCAGTGGTCGAGTGCCCCTGAGTTCAATTCCCAGTACCACACACACACACAAAAAAGTCAGTTGCAAAGCCACTGGTTGGAGGGGTGTGTATGTGAGATCAGTGTAGTTTCCCTTTCCATATGGTGATGGAAGGCTCCCGGATGTGGCTACCACCTTTTTCTCTTCCTGTTCTTCCTGTTTCTCTGACTTGGTGCCTTTCAGAGTCATTAAGCAGCCTCAACCTCCTATTCCCCACATAAAAGCAGATGCCTTCCAAAATTTATGACCAGAAGCAGGGCATTGACCTTGATTGCCTCTTTTAGGTAAGGATGGAACAGTTGGGGGAGGAATGAGTTCACTGCCTGCTCCGGGGAGCATCTACTTTCTGTGGGCTCAGAGGTTTGTTTTCACTTGTCTACAAGGTAAATGGGTTTGATTGTGTGTTAAGATTATAATTAAGAATTCTTCCCAATTGACAATGCTGTTGTAGGAAAAGCTGTAAGTCCTCCCATGGTTTAGCAATGTAGGCTTGCAGTAAAGTGGTGTTTAGAGGAAGTTCCTTTCTCCTAATATATACTTTTGTGCACACCAGGTTCAATCAATATTGATGAACTGATCTCTTAGAAAGAAGATATGTGCATTAGACCTTAGCTCATCTATTTAGTAAGTCAATGGCTATGCTTGGAGTATTAGTGTCAGAACTATTCTGAAACATTACTTTCCAAGTAATGGAAAAGTGGAATAAATTATTTATTGAGAACTTTGCTCATAAAATTCCCACTGATCACTGGAGGCAATAAGATTAACCATATAAAATGAGAAATAATATACAATTTTGGTCAACAGTTAATAATGATAAATGGGTGGGACAAAGAGGAAAACATTTTTTAAAAGAAATCAGAAATGTAATGCTTCGTTAATTCAGACTTCTGTTTTAAAGATTAGCAGGTGGATCATTTTCATTTATTTGCCATTAAGAATGAAGTATTTAGGGCTGTGGATATAGCTTAGTTGGTAGAGTACTTGCCTCGCATGCACAGGCTGTGGGTTCAATCCCCAGCACCACAAATAAATAAGTAATAAATAAATAACTAGATAAATAAATAAAGTATTTAGAAGTTTCCCCAAAATGTGTTTAATGTTTTAAGAATTTGTTCTGTTAAAAAGTTCATGGGGGAATCAAAGAAAAAAACACTTTAATTGTGACTCTTAGAAGTAGTAAAAATGGCCATGTGGTGTACTGTTTATTTCTCTAAGATGAAATTAAATGTCATGTGCATTGGGGAGCCAGCCTGAATCTTTTCTAAGTCAGACAGCAACTTAATAACCCTAAGAAATAGGAGATACTCACCAGAAATAGGAATAAATATGCTAGTATGGAAAAGGAGACAAGGAAACTTCTTTCTGTATGAATGGAAACCATCTAAAGTGCCATAGATGTTCTACTAACAGGGTTATTTGGCACTTGAATGTGGAATAACCCTAGGTCAAACAATCTCAAACATTATTGTATTACAGTCACCCCATTAGACCATCTCGGGGTATTAGGTCTTTTCTCCAAAGCAGTATCCTAAAGGTGCTGCCTGAGGAAAGAGCTATTTAGCTGATGGGGTTTTTGCTTGGGCACTTCAAATTTGTGCTTTAAAAAGCCAAAGCAGCACATAGGCTGTGGGAGTCTAAAGTGAATGCAGTGTGAGGGCCTAACCCTTCCAGCAAGCCATTTCTCTACAGCTCTCTGCATGGAGTACACATTATTGGCCTCTGTGTTTAAAGTTTTGCTGAAAATTTCTGTCTGTGTGTTGTGACACCCAGAAGCTGAAGATATGACCAGTGATTCTTACTGTGGATCTAATTAAACCCTTTGGGGTGTGGTTTTTCATAGGAAGACCTCTACTGTCTGTAAATACTTAAGTAAGTCTATCTATGTGGAAATGGGGAAGAAAATGGATTTTTAATGTAATTTGAACTTTGAAATAATTGCTATGACATGTTTCTGAATCCATTTTTAAAATATCACTCACTTTAATGGCCATTGTGACTAAATGATAATCGGGTTACAATCACTGAACCTACATAAACATCCAAGATGGGTTACCTCTATCTCTGCCAGCTAGTATGATTGACAAGTAGCACAGGGTATCTATAGCACTGTGTATCAACTTAACAAATACTGGTTAAATGAATAGATGAATTCGGATAACCAGGCTACAATAGAATTAAGCCTGAATAGAGAGATAAATGGATTTTGAATAAGATGATCATTAAAACTTTTGTGTAATGATTTGCATAAATTGATGCTAGTGATATTTTGATTTAAGAATATATTTAATATGTGTTTGGGAAACATATAGTTCTCTGCTTATTCGTTTTATCCCTATGCAATAATCTTCCTAAAAAATGCTGAACTACACCAAAGAATGCCAGGAAGTCACTGAGAAGATCACATGACGTGTGCAAGTGTGACCTTCAGGCTGGCACCTATGAATGCATGTGCAGCACTATCCAACTGATCATACATTGTATGTTGATATATAGCAATCTCTGGTCTATGCTGTAAGTTCTGCCTTATAATTTCAATTGAATGTGTGGTATCATTCAGTACTTAACCATACTGTAAATACATAAAGCAAACTGTAGCTATTTCTTGCAGCCATTATTACTGCATGTAATGATTGTCTCTCTCCTCCCAGCACATTTGTGGCAGGGAAACTCAGGTACAGAAAGACCATGCTCCAACCTGGGTGGCACTAGCTATAAAAGCTGTTGTTGTTTTGTTTTGTGGTGCTGGGTGTTGACTCAGGGCTTCATCTATGCTAAACACATGCTCTATCATTGAGCTACATCCCTAGCCAATATTTGTGAGTTTCAATGTACTCTGTCAAATCAGGATACTGCTACTAATTCACAGGGCTATCAGTTTTCTCAACCTCTGTTAAACTAAGCAAAGTCCTCCTACCTGGCTGACTGAGATTTGTTGGAAAGGAAGTACATGTTTTTTTTTTTTTTTGTTGTTGTTGTTGTTGTTTTTTGGTTTGGCACATGTTGCTACTATTATAGTTGATAAAATAGCCCCTGGAGAACAAGTACAGGTCAAAGGAGACTTCATAAAAATGTGTTGAATTGAACTGATTGGAATTCAGTAGGCAGTGGATGGCCCAAGAGAATGTTAGAGAAGCAGGCAAATTGGAGGAAGGGAAGGGTGGATTACTGCTAGAGCTCAGTACCCTGATGGCAGTGAGTGAGCGCTGATAGCCTGACAGTGAGGGAATAAATGGTCCACATATAAAATCCGGAAACATCTCAAAGAGCGTTCAGTTTCCATGTGATGTAGGAACAAATAGTCCTACATATCTTAGCAGCACTTGAGCTTGTTTTAAGGCACAGCATGGTAGCTCACGTTTGAATTATTAAGAGAACTTTATGCTTAGGATACTGTGTTTAAGAAAGAAAGAAAATCTAAAATATGACTTAGAAAACTTTCCATTGAAAGAATTAAGATAAGAATTGGTGTCATACTTTAAGTCTGTTATCTAGAGTAAAAACGCAACAGACAAACTTACATGGAATTCACTTGCAAAAGCTCCAATCACAAAGCTGACCTCACATTCACATTCTGGCTTCCTGTTACTGAATTTAGTGGCAGTTTCCTCATCTTTCAAATTAAAAAAAAAAAAAAATGCTACTCACTATTAGTTGGCAAGAAGTTTAAATCAGATAAACCATGGAAAGCATTTACCACATTACCTTAGACACAGTATGTGTTAAGTATGTTAGTTTGGTTTAAATAAATTTATAACTACTGTGTGTGTGTGTGTGTGTGTGTGTGTGTGTGTGTGTGTGTGTTTCTGGGTATTGAACCCAGGGCCTCCTGTGTGCTAGGTAACCACTGTAAACCTCCATCCCTATTTTACTTTGTTATGACTTTTCCCCCAGAAACCTTCAGGTTCCAGTCCTTTTACATTGCCTTTAAGTTCTTATCTACTCTCTTGTTTGGTATGTATTTCCTTTTCTTTGACTGATTCCCCCAAACATTGTTTTTATGGATAAGTCAGTACCCATAAAAAACTTTGAAGAAGAGTTTATGTTACATTGTATGTGGTGGTTGTAATACGTTCTCTGCTGTCTTTCTTTTCTTGGCGTGACTGATGTTGGATATTACTTTGGTATCCTCTCCATGCATGTTCACAAGTTTCCCTCCCCAGCCCTGAGTAGTGGCCCTGCAGCATTACTGCTTGCTAGCCACATCCATAAACTGAAGTGTCTCAGCTGCTTCTCCTGCTAGTTTTTGTTAAATCTGCAACTATGTTTCTCTGCATCTTTCCTCTTTGTCTTTTCTGGTTCTAACATTTCTTTTGATTTAAGAAAATGTCACAAGAACATTCTAAAAATGACACTGCATTTTATCTACTTTTGTGACATAACTGTAACTTGAGTGGATTTGTTCTCAACAGAGAGAATTGTGACATTTCTAAACAAACAAAAACAACAGACTTATATACCATTCATAAAACATCAGCTCAGGTGGAAAAGGCCAAGTTTTCAACTGAAGTTAAAATGAAAACTTTGAGTTTCAAAGTTTTTCAATATCAGATATCATTATTTATCTTGATGAGAAACTTCAAACACTTTGGAATGATAGTTCTGATTAAACATTTGATGGCACGTATGAGGTGGCATTCTAGGGACCAGGATCTGTCCTGTAACTTTGTATACCTGAAATATATTATTAAGAGAAACAATAGTACAGAGGTGGTTTGTGTTTAACTTTTAAGAATGATCAGAGACAAATATTTGACTTATGAATATATTATTTGACTGATGAATACTCAAATAACATATTTTAAGTGTACTGAAAAACCAAATAAATGGAGAACTTTCCCATCTCACTAATAATTTCACTTAAAAATTGTAATTCCTCACTGGAGGATATTTTAAAATTATAAATCTGATCCCATCACTCACCTCATCATCCCCCACTGAAAACCTTTACTGACTTACTAGTGCTCTTAGAAGAAAGTGCAGTCTCTGACACAAACCAGCCCTAGCTGGCTCATCTCCTTGCTTCTTCCCCAGGTTCCAAGCATACTGCCACCCTTCACTTGCTCCTTCCTACCTCAGGACCTTTCAGGACCTTTGCCTTCCTTCTGAATGTACTTTCTCCCATTCTTTACACCATCAAGTTCTCCCCAACTATCACTTCTCATTGTTGTCATCTTGCCTGGCCTCCCCTTCTCTTCCTGTATCGCACCTGCTACAATTTATAGACATTAATTTGTGTGTTTCTTCAGCATCTTATTTACAGTTACATAATTAGTGCCTAGCACAGTACCTGGCAAATAGTGAATAATGATTAACTGAGTTCTGTGTGGATACATACACAACATTGCAAGAAAAAAAAAAAGAGCAAACAGTTGAAGGGTGTGTCATCCTTGCATCTTTTCAATGTTGACTAGCTTAAACAATCTGCCTCTCATGAGATTTTTCTCAAAGAAACCATTCTAGTATTTTCTTCATCTGAATAGGAGCAACACTGACCTTGATGGGCTTGGAACTACATGTAGCCACAAACAGAGATTAAGTAGATACAGCTTCTGCCTGAATAGACTTCACCATAGAAGCAGAGGTAAGCATTTGTCTAACTCCTCAGAAGGTGGTGTGCAGAGTGCTGTACAGGAGGTGGGTCCTAAGGACTGGTATCTTGTGGAGAGGCAAATAGAACAAGGGAACCCTGCCTCAGGGAGATGATGTTGAAGCTCAGTGGGTTGGGGAGGAAGAGTCAAATTTTGCTAGAGGGAGAAGGTCAGAAGGCTGCTTTGGGCATTAAAAACTAAAATGAGCTCAGGTGGAAGGCCATCAACATATACACTGAGTTCTGGGTGGGTGAGAAGTTCCATGTGGCCAGGAGTGGGTGTGGAGAGTGAGTGAGGAGAGCAGCAGGAAATGACACTGGAGCAGAGTTGGCCAGGTCCTGGGCCATTTGTGGGATTTTCCTAGGGAGCTCAGGTTTGATTTTATAGGGCAGCGGAGGCCATGAAATGTTTTAAGCTATGAGTGAGAGACAGATCGGCCTTGTAGAAACATAGTGCGTAGTTCTGTTTGAAGACCCAACACAGCTGTTTTAGTGGGTTGTGGTAATGAGTAGTTAAATGAGTGGGAAGTGATGTAAGAGGGCAATGAATAAAAGCCACACTTTGACAAAGTTAGGTTGTGACCAGGAAGGAAATAATGAAGAGATTACTTCTAAAAATCTCTTCTTTAAAAAAAATTATGAAAGATACATGTTTAGTAGAGAAAATTTGGAAAATTCAGAAAATTATTAAAGAGAAAATAAAGATCCCAAAATGATGTCTATAAGGGAAAGCAGAGTCAAAGTAAAATGCTCTTAGGATTGTTAGGGTGAGAGGGAGGGGTAACTATTGGAAAGGATGCAGAAGAATCTTTCCTCTTAGAGATCCCTGAGTTATTTATTTTTTATTTAAAAAAAATTTTTTGCAGACCCTAATTCTAATTCTAATTTGAGGCACCACAAACTTTTGGGGCTCAAGGATTTTGCACAGATTTTTCCTTTGTCTAGAATAGTTCCTCTTCCTGTCTCTCTACTCCCATTTTGCCCAACTGACTTTTATTCCTCATGCAGACCAATAATAAGAAAATTGCAGAAACATATATTGATCATTTGCCCAGTGCTTGTCACCATGGTTAGTGTTTGCATTTATTTTTGATTTAGGCCTCTATACAGTAAGTACCATCACCCCATCCTACAGATGAAGATACTAAGGCATTATAAGGTTAAGTGACTTGAGCAAAAATGAAGTTTTACTTTCTCAGGAAGCCATTCCTGCCCATCCCACCACCACCAAGTTAGGAGCCCCTGTAATGTGATCTCATAGCTCCTAATTCTTCCTGGGACACTTTGATCATGTTAATACTTGTTTGTGAATGTTGATCTTCCCTGCTAGACTGAAGCCCTGTGAGTGCAGGTTCAGTTTCTGTCTTGATCCTTGCTGTGCCCTCCAGTGCTTAGCTTGGTGATTTTCTGGTACATGGAAGGGTGCTTGATTAACCAAGCACTTGACACTCACGGTCACCACTCCTGCAGTCAGCTCAGTCCAAGCCTATCTCGCACTGACCTGGCAAAAGCACCCACATGGGGAGTGAACAATGGTTGGCTCACCATACAGCCTGGGCCCCTGAGATGAGGAGTTTGGGATTTCCTGGAGCATAAAGACCTCCTAATCAACCTCTCCCTTTCTTCTCCATCTCCTCTCAGTTCCCATAATTCCACAGAGCCTTCTCATAACTGGTCTGATTTTCTGGGCTTTAACTAGATCACATCCCTATGGAGGTTCAGATGACAGGGACACTGGGACAGACATGGTTGATATTCAAATCCTCAGACCATCTCCTTTAAGGGTTCCAATATGCTTTTTTAAAAATATTTATTTATTTGCTTTAGTTGTACACAATGCAATGCATTTATGTTTATGTGGTGCTGAGGATCGAACCTGGGCCACGCACGTGCTAGGCGAGAGCTCTACCACTGAGCCACAACCCCAGCCCCTCCAATATGCTTTTATTCATGTTGGATCCATTTCATTTTCACCAAACTTTTATAATTTGAAAACAAATTAAATGGATATCATAGATAATTTTACAAAATATTGGTACACCTAAGTTTCATTTTTATCTTTTTGTCTGATGTGTTAGATGTAAGTAGATTTTTAAAATACTAATAAAGAACACTGAGGTTACCTCACTACCAAAATGGTAAATTATTCGTTCTTATGTTCTCATTCAAATGTAGGCTACATCATGCATTCTAAAGCGAATACTTTTTTGGATGAGTTTGGTCCTGTTGCTTCTTTATCTTCCATAACAAAGGAGGTGAAAACTGTGATGGCAGTGGGAGATGAGCACATTCACCTCATGGATATTCTGAGCACAACAGCCAGTGTCCAAAGGGGAACATTTAAATTAGTTTATCAGAGCATTCAAATTTAAGGATCCTGACTATTTACCAGTTAAAATGAAGTGTCAAGAAAAGGAGCACATTATATATTTTTTCTTAGTTTTAGACATTTGAGGGTTTTGTTTTTGTTTTTGTTTTATTTCCTTAATAAAAATCAGTCACAGTATTAAGTAAGGTATTTAAGTTAGGTAAACATAAGTTTCAAAATATCAGCTTGGGAACCACTAGAGTCTTTATCTTTGCCTTCCTGTTTATTTATAGACTGGAGAAGGAAGACGGTCTTTTCCTGCCTTTTCAGCTTCCTGGTGACATCTCAGTTTGTACTGATTTAATCCAAAGGAAGAAGGCATTCCTTCTACATCCACAAAAGAAAAAGACCACTGCTCAAAGCTGGGTTAATGGTTGTCAAATCCTAGTGGCTAGGTGATTCCCACCATTTTACTTTGTTTAAAAATTAATACACCTTTCTAAAAAAATTCTCAGCCTGAGACTTCTTAGAGTTGGCATTATGGAAGGAATATAAGCAAAGACAGTATTACAGAAGGATATGAAGATAATCATCATTAGTCATAGTCTTTATTGGTGTATGGCTGGTCTCACTATCAAATTTGGTACTTTTGGTATGAAATTAAAATTAATAGGAGCTGGGGTTGTGGCTCAGCGATAGAGCGCTTGCCTAGCATATGCAAGGTCCTGGGTTCGATCCCTTAGCACCACATAAAAAATAAATAAATAAAATAAAGGTATTGTGTCCAACTACAACTAAATAAAAATATTTTAAAAAGTTAATAGAATGATGGTCTCATTAACCTATTTACAAAAATATTTTTGAGTGTTTTATATGCATTCATTCAACAGATGCCTTCTCAGTGCTGAGAGCTAAGGAAACACTCAGGAGTAAGACCCAGTTCATAGTCTCTAAAAGGAAATGGTGTCACCTTTGCCATGCTGATCAAGAGCAGCATCCAATCCACTGTAAGAGATACTGTAGCATCTCTGACTCCCAGTGTTTGAAGGAGCAATGATCCAGTACATCTCGGTCTTTGGATGATCTTAAGTACTGTTTTAGCCATCTCGTTAGGAATAGTAGAAAGAGCAGCTGGCGATTCGTTCATTCACTGATTCATTCCCAAGTATAGATAAACATTTGTAGCAGGAATGTCCTGTGCTACATGCTATCAATATAAAATGAGTCACATTGTTGCCAGGCAAGAGCTTCCAGTTAAGCTGAGGACACAAATAAGTAATGTAGGGCTGGGGTTGTGGCTCAGCGGCAGAGCGCTCGCCTCGCATGTGCGCGGCCCGGGTTCTATCCTCAGCACCATGTAAACATAAATGCATTGCATTGTGTACAACTAAAGTAAATAAATAAACATTTAAAAAAATAAGTAATGTAAGTCCCTTTATGTTTGTATAATTATTCCTTTTATAATATAGTCTATTCCTATGTTCTTTTTATAATGTCAGCCCTCATGATATCAGTAAGTATAGACCTTCTTAGAGAATAAAACAGTCATCTAGAGACAGAACCTTGCAGAATCAGCAACCCTGCTGCATTTTCCTCCTGGAGCTACATTTCCCAACTTCTTTTGCAGTAAGTTTGGAGCCCTGTGACTGGGTAGTGGGCAGAAGTGATATATACCACATCTTGGCCTGGACATAAAATCCTCTGTACAATCTTCCATGATCTCGTTCCTTTCTGGGATGACCTCAGAGGCAAAATGCAAATATGGCAGCATTCTCAGACAGAAACAGCCTGGGTCCTTCAACTATTGTGTGTAGCTCACTCACCCACTGGTAATGTCTTCTGTGCACTCTCAGGCTGCCTGCCCAGAGGAAGCATTAGTTACCTTTAAAATGGAGGAAGTATGCTCCAGGCAGAGAGGATCATAGGGAAGGCAGAAGTCTTGGAACAGTCCTGCAACAGTAAGTAGTCGGGTGTGGCCAGCATGCAGCAGTAGTAGAGGGCAGTATTTATGGATGGGACTGAAGAGGAAACAAGGTGAGGACATGGAAAGTTTTGTGGCCCAAGCTATAGAAGGAGACCATGCAGACTAAGGAGATGGAGAATGTAATGGTGGTATTCAAGCAATAAAAGTCCTTAACCGAGCTCTGGTAATTGGTTTATTAATAGAAATAGTTTCTTATGCTAGAGATAATTTTAATAATGGATGTGTCCAATGGGTCTTGTACACAGTCTCCAAAAGCATATGATTTTAGACTCTTCTATTGACGCTAATGTGGACATGGACATTGACAGAGCATGAGAAAAGTGGAGGAGCTGGGAACGCTTAACCTGAAGAAAAGGAAACTCAGACCATAATCACTGCCTTCAAGTATCAGAAAGGATGACAGGTAGGATAGGGGTGCTACTTGACTGGACCCAAATGATGAGTTAAAAGAAATATTTGGAAGGGTAGGAAAACAGATTTGGGCTCAGCATAAGGAGAACTTTCTGTATAAGTGCCTGAAGAGCAATTGGCCTATCTTGGAGAAGACATCAGTGAATCTTGTGAATAGGAAGAGTTCATATAGACTGGCTCCTCAACTTGGAGGGATTGTCATGGGGGTGTGTCAAGAATTGACTGAGACTGGCTTATTTCACTTAGCATGATATTCTCCAATTCCATCCATTTACCAGCAAATGCCACCATTTCATTCTTCTGTATAGCTGAGTAATATTCCAGCTATACAGATGTGTGTATATATCACATTTTCTTTATCCATTCATCTCTTGAAGGGCACTCCTAGGTTGTTTCCAAAGCCTGGCTATTGTGAATTGAGCTGTGTTACTATAGTATGCTGACTTTAAATCCTTTGGGTATAAGACGAGGAGTGGGACAAGTGGGTCAAATGGTGGTTTCATTTCAAGTTTTCTAAGGAATCTCCATACTGCTTTCCAGAGTGGTTGCACCAGTTGCAGTTCCACCAGCAATGTATGAGTGAACCTTTTTCCCCACAGCCTTGCCAACATTTATTGTTCGTGTATTCTTGATAATTGCTATTCTGACTGGAGTGAGATGGAATCTCAGTGTAGTTTTAATTTGCATTTCTCTAATTTCTACAAATGTTCAACATTTTTTCATTAATTTTTTGACCATTCCTATTTCTTCTGTGAAGTACCTGTTCAGTTCCTTTGCCCATTTTGTATATATAAAAACAACAAATTAAAAAAAAAAAAGGAATTAAATGAGGAAGGGAGTAGACAGCTTTTGGGCCATTGCTTATAATCTCTTTATCTTTTGATATTTGTCTGAAATTTTAAACTTTTTGAAGGCTGAGCTTACTTCTGATTTCGGTGTGAGGTAATACGTAGCATATAACATTGAAAACTTCCATAGAAAGAAAACTATGTTTGCCCAGATGTCTTTACCCAGAGTTTACCATTTGGCACTTAATATATACTTTTTTTTTAAGTTTTTTTTTTTTTTTTAAGTTGTAGATGGACACAATACCTTTATTTTATTTATTTATTTTTATGTGGTGCTGAGGATTGAACCCAGTGCCTCACACATGCTAGGCAAGCGCTCAACCACTGAGCTACAGCCCCAGCCCTAATACATACTTTTTATTGGGGCTGAGGAATATGCATTTAGTCTGGTTACCATGAGGCTGAATGGACTTGCAAGAACGTCACTGAAGGGCAATAAACCCCAACAAGGAAGTGGGTGAAAGAAAAGGCAGATGCTATCTTCCTCTGAGGTACTGGGGGAAGAAACTTTCCCTTAATACCCGTATTTATCAAAGCCAGAAAGCTTGGCAGTTCCTCTGAAACTGTCAGAATTCCTCCCATCACCACCTCTGAACTGATGGATGGGGGTTGGTCTTGCTTACTAAATGTGCATTGTAGCAAGACACAACTTTGTTTAAAATACCATTAAGATGCAAACACATTACAGCTACTCTGAAGGCCTTTTCTTACCACATGAATTATTCAAATAGCTTCTTAATAACTGCATTGATTTCCACAGTTAAGAGCAGATCAGATTATGGAATCTGCTCAATACCACTTAAATGTTTATGGATGTTAGAGTTGACAAAGACCTTTTAGAAACTGATAATTTATTTCACAAGATCAGAATGCTGGAGATTTGGCATTACTAGTAATGCTTTGTGATTATTTTTAATAAATGGGGAATACTATAACACTACCATGTAAAGTCTTCATTCTTATTCCATTTTAGTCTCAGTCATTGCCTGGAAATCTAGTTATGCTAAAAATCTAACCAGAAACTTTTACATTTGTATTGATCAGAAGCTTTTATGTTCTTTTTGCAAAGATCAATGCAGTAAACATGTCTTAACCTGCACATACTGATGCATATATTTAAAAATATCTATGAATATTTATAATGATAAAATCCAATAAGATTTCAGTTTTTCAGTTGCTTTTAGTACCCTGTGAAAGGGCAAAAAGGGGCAAGTATATTAGTATGAGAAGAAATTATAGGTGGAGTGAAAATTAGATCTTTTGTTCTTTCTGCTTCTCAAAGTTACTATGAAGAATGGTTTCCATAGTGTCTTTTTTCTGCTCAAGCTGCCATGACAAAATTCATAGACTAGATGGTTTAAACAACAGAAACTTTTCTCTCACCATAACTGGAGGCTGAAATTTCCGGATCGGGGTGCCAGCATGGTCAATTTCTGACAAGGGCTCTCTTCCTGGCTTGTAGACAGCACCTTTTTGCTGTGTGTGTGGCCTTTCCTCAGTGTGCACCTGTAGGGGAGAGAAAGAAAGAGAGGAAGATCTCTTCTCCTCATGTCCTCCTCCTAACAGGCCACCAGTCCCACAGGATTAGGACCCACCCCTATTACCTGACTTAACCTTAATTACCTCCTTAAAGTCCTTATTTCCAAATAAAATCACATTAGGAGTGAGGTCTTCAACATAGGAGTTTTGGGGAGACACAGTTTGGTTCATCTCATGAAAGCAGTGGACACTAGAATCAGACACCTGAGTCAGAGTATAACCTGCAGCAAGTTACTTACTTACCCTCTCTCAGTTTTCTATGCACTGAGAATGAAGATAGTAGTGATTTCATAGCATTTTCATGTTGAATAAGTGAGTTAAGACATGAAAAGTACTCAGAACAGCACATGGCACTTTCTTTGTGTGTGTGTGTGTGTGTGTGTGTGTGTGTGTGTGTGTGGTACCAGGGATTGAACTCAGGGGCATTCGACCACTGAGCCACATCCCCAGCCCTTTTTTGTATTTTATTAGAGACAGGGTCTCACTGAGTTGCTAAGTGCCTCGCCATTGCTGAGGCTGGCTCTGAACTCGCGATCCTCCTGCCTCAGCCTCCCAAGTGCTGGGATTACAGGCGTGCGCCACCGCGCCCGGCACATGTGGCACTTTCTAAGTGTTCAATAAATGTTAGTTATTATTGTTAAATATCTGAACAGTTATGCCTTTAGCTGAGTCTGGTTTTATGTATATCTTCTCCAAGTACTTCCTGTTTATCTGTCGAATAGTTATTGGCATTGGACTTGAAAAATTGTCTTGAAAAATCTCCTCTGAATCTTAGATACTTAAATACAAGGGAATACAGTGTATTTTATTTTATAAAATTCCTATGAAGAAGTTGCTCCTGTCACCCTTATCTGGCCACCCTAGCCCCACACTAGAGAATGTTTACTCTCCTGACAGACTCAGGACCTCCTCTGTCCGTCATCTAAAAATTTCAGGATGGCATTGTGCGCGTTCTATTAAAAATAGTGAGGGTATGGTAACTTTCCCCGCAGAAACAGGAATTCTTTACTGTTTCCAATTTCCCACTTAACCTCCTACATAACACACATACACAATGATTTCCTACTGGTATAATAGTAGAGCGCTTGCCTAGCACGTGTGCGGCCCTGGGTTCGATCCTCAGCACCATGTAAAAATAAATAAAATAAAGGCATTGTGTCCAACTACAACTAAAAAATAAATACTTTTAAAAAGCACATAGTGATAGACCCTATTATTATGTAAATTAAAACACTTCATTCATAATTTAAAAATTCGGAAATCTTTGGATCTCCCCTATAAAAAGTTAAATAGGAAACACTTGTCAACTTACCACAAGCTCTACAGGTAAAGGACAGTGGACTAGTTCAATGGCCAATACTCTGTTTCCTGTGTGAATTTGGACACTGAACAGAATTTGAATTCTATTGAAAGGGTAGGGAAAGTGGACTTCATCAATTCTGAAATAATAATTTTTTAGTGATTTGCATAACACATTGTCACCTGTCTCCAGTCCTTTCAGGTACCTGTAGGGGTAGAGGCCCAGCAGTGGTTTTTTTGTTGTTGTTGTTGTTGTTGTTGTTTTTTAATGGCATAAATCAATGTCATTTCTGTTTTGCAAAATGAGAGGGTTTATGCAAAATGAGAGAGAAAAAGCAAGGAAGAGCTGCTTACCAGTTCTCTTAGCGCCCTTCCTAGCTTGCAGCTTGTCCTGTCCTGCCTTCTGAGTTCATGTTGCCTGGTTTGGGTACACTGCTCACTTCCCTACCCCATTTTAAGTATATGAGCCAGTCAGGAATATTTTACACTTATAAACATTTCATTCTAAATAGTTGTACTTGTGACTCAAATTATAAAACTTGTCTAAAATTAGAAACCTAAAGAGTTTTTTTTTAATCTAAGCTCTTGCTTTAAAAAAATCAAAGCGAAATATTTATGTAATGCAAAGTCTCTAGCTGCTGTAGGATGTGCCATTTAAATGATCTATTCTTGTAATTTTTCTCAGTTTTAGAATGGCTAGTTTTACTAGAATATTGAATGCAGTAGGGAATAAAAACAGCGTGGTGTGGGCATATACACTTGCATGTAAACTAAGATTTTTAAATATTCTGGGATTCCACTATTTCCCAAACTATGGGCAAGTTAGTCTTAAGACACAACCTTTATACTGCCTGTATACTAAAAGTTAATTTGGGTCAAATTATAAATCTAACATAAATGCAGAACTATAAGTCTTCTAGAGAAGACATGGAAATATGTCTTTGGGATCTTGGGCTAGGCAAAGATTTTTTGTATGGGATGCAAAAAAGCACAAATCAAAAATTTTTTAACATTGACAAATTGGACATCATCAAAAAAGTAAGCAGAATATACCACATTTAAGAAAATGAACAGACAAACACAAAGAAAATACAGCACACATATCTGATAAAAGACATGGATTCAGAATATGTAAAAAATCTCTACAAATTGGGGTGGGGATGTAGTTCAGTGCTAGAGTGCTTGCCTAGCACATGTGAGGCCCTGGGTTCAATCCTCAGCACCACTTAAAAATAAATAAATAAAATAAAAGTATTGTGTCCATCTACAACTAAAAAATATTTTTTAAAAAGATTTCTACAAATCTACCATAATAGACAACCAATTAAATACTTGAACAGGCATGGCACAAAAGACATATGAATGGTTAGTAACCTAAAGAAGAAAGAGTTCAATATCATTAGACATCAGGGAAATACAATAGACATAATTAGACACCATGTCATATTCACCAGAATGGCTAAAATTAAAAAAAAAAAAAATGGCTGTCAACATCAAATGTTGGGAAGGATGTGGAGTACCTGGAACTCTCAATCACTGTGGGAGTGCAAAATGGTCTAACCACCTTGGAAAATTGTTCAATGGTTTTTATAAAAATAAACATACTACATTTACCATGCATGGCCCAGAAACTTCACTGTGAGGTATTTACCAACAAGAAATAAAAGCATATACTAATAAGACAGACTTACATAAAAATATCTATTGCTGCCTCATTCTTTTAATTTTCTTTCTTTTTTTTTTTTAAATTAGAGCTTTATAGTTATACAGAGTATTCAGGTTCATCCCAGCAAACTCATACAACATGGAAATCAATTTCAGTTCACAATTCCCTCCTTTCCCTCCCATCCTCTCTCCCCTCTCCCATTCTCCTTCCTCTACTCTACTAGACTTTCTTTCACTTGTCTATTAATTTGTATTTGATTGGTTCTTCATGTTATCCTATCTTTCCCTCCTCCTTTCCTTTATTCCACTCTAGCTTTTGCATATGAGACAAAACATTTGACCTTTGAGTTTGGCTTATTTTACTTATGATATTCTCCATTTCCATCCATTTACTGACAAATGTTATAATTTTATTCTTTTTTGTTACTGAGTAGAATCCATTATATATGTTATATTATATATAATTTAATTCTATATATAATTCTACGTTACAGAATTAGGAATTAATTAATAATTAATAATTATATATATTAATTCCTTCATCTGTTGATGGGCATCTGAGTTGATTCCATAATTTAGCTACTATGAATTGTGCTGTTATAAACATTGAGATGGGTGTATTGCTGTAGTATGCCAATTTTAGATCTTTTGGGGAAAATGTCAAGGAGTAGGACAGCTGGGTCATATGGTGGTTTCATCCCTAGTTTTTTGAGAAATTTCCATACTATTGCAACCTCATTTTTAAAGCCACAAACTAGAAACAATATGAATATCTATTAATAGGAGAACAGATAAACACCTTCTCTCTTAAGGGAATACTATTCAGCAATAAAAAAGAACAAATTGATCCAAGCAACAACATTGGTGATTCTCAAAAACATGCTGAGTGAAGGAATGTGGTTGCCAAAAAAAAGTCCTTATTTTATGATTTTGAAATCAGTAACAAGAGAAACTTAACTCTGGTGATAGACATCAGATGGTAGTTGGAGAAGGAGTTGGCAGGAAAGGGGCATGAGCAAACTTTTACAGGTAGAAATGTCCTGCCCCATTGTGAGTGGTGGTTATACAATTGTGTACAGTTGTCAAAACTTGTGAACTGAGTGCATAAGATCCCTATTTTATTCTATGGCAATTATATCTCAGTCTCTAAAAAAACTTAAAGAGACTCTATCTTCCCCCACTAAAACGACTGCAGGCTGGTGAATTACCCAAGATGAAGACCTAGAGGATGGGAGAAGATGTTATGTGCGAGATTTCTAGGAGGAAGGTGATGGCTGACTGTACTGTGCACAGATGTGTCTGGGCTGTGAAAACCCTCCAGCGGGCCTTAGAGAGGGAGACCTGGAGTCAACTATGTCCTTCTCAGTCAGCTCAAGGGTTTGATGGACACTGTCTCCTAACAGTTTTGCATCTTTAGAATGTGCGACACAGGAAATGTTCAGATTATGAGGGCTACGGGTACAAAGGAATGGTCCATATCACTTGCAATACAAACTGCTATAATTCCAGAAAAATACTGATTATTTATTTATTTATTTTGAAAGACAATCGTGGAATTTACTGCTGTGGCAACTACTTGCCAAATGGCAATTCTATAGGAAATTGGTTAGGCACATTGAGCTGCGCTTCTTATCAAGACATAGAATGGATTTAAATTAAGGAAAAGTACATTTGAGGCATATACAGGACTTTTATTTTCTCATTGGTGGTGACTTGATTGCTTTTTTAAACATTTTATTTGTTCTTTTTAGATACACATGACAGTAGAGTGTACTTTGATGTATTATACATATGTAGAATATAACTTATTCGGATTAGGGTCCCATTCTCGCAGTTGTACATGGTATGGAATTTCACTGGTCATGTATTCATATATGAACATAGGAAAGCTATGTCTGATTCATTCCACTGTCTTTCCACTGTTGTATCCTGCCTCAGACCTTCATTCCCCTTTATCTAATCCAATGAATTTCAATTCTCTGCCCGCCCCCCTGCTGCCCCCTATTGTGTGTTAGAATCCATGTTAGCAGAGAGAACATTTGGCCTTTGTTTTTTTTTTGGGGGTTTGGCTTATTTCATTTAGCACAAAGACCTACAGAACCATCCATCCATTTTCTGCAAATGACATGATTTCATTCCCCTCTATGGTGGAATACTACTCCATTGTGTTTATATACCACATTTTCTTTATCCATTCATCTGTTGAAGGGAACCTAGGTTGATTCCATAGCTTAGCTCTTGAAAGGCACTGATTATTAAATCACCCAAGTAACATACCAGTTTTCCTAATATGATGCACTAATTATAGCCATACTAAGGAAATGGAAACTATAGCTTTAGTACCAGTAGATCTAGGGACATCACAGAAGAGGCCAATTTTTTCAAAATGAATTTTTCAAAATGAATGAGGTATTAGGTAGACTTTGCTTTATGGATTATATATCACTTTTTTATGGATTATATACCATTCTTCCTATCGTGCTACATCGGGAGGGACTGCAAGAGACTCTGGTGAGGTGCAGAAGGGGGCAGATATTGCTCTCAGTAAGATGGTGACTCTCATGCTTCACCCAGAGGAGAAGGTGGTATGTGGAGATTCTGCCTTGGATACTTCAGGTATTCCTCTGTTCCTGTATGTTGAAGGTAGAGTTGAGGTGGAAGTATCCTTCAGTCAGGGATGCTGGGTTAGTTTTAGGTGTAAGTATGGTCCTTTGGCTCTCTTTCTTGAGACTACAGATGTTGTATCCTGCCCCAGACCAGAGATAGAGCCCATATAGTTAGGCCTCTCAACAGAGAAGAATTCCTTTATGTTCACAGTTACCAGAAGGCATTGATCTCCAAAGATTGCCTTTCATCTGCATAAACAATGGACTTTATATAGCTTGATTCCCCTATGGAGTCTCTTATAATGATGTCAAAGAGTATTCTTGACTTCTGAATGCTTTCAGTGCTGCTGAAAAGCAAAAAGGACTTGATGAGAAGTCAGAGAGGATGTCAACATCAAAAGGACTTCTTCCCTTCCAGCAATGGTAGGAACAGCAGGACCCCAAGGCATTTCTTATTTCTTGTCCAGGTACTGTCAAAAATCTCAGCTAATATACCTGATCACAGGAGTGAAAGTGGTATGAACAGAGTGATTCTCCGTTATTTTTGAAGTCAGGCTCTTGGAAACTGTTTTAGAGAACTTTACTTGTATGTCCTTAATCCCTGAAGTGGGGAATTTTCTAATATGGCTATAATTGGAGCTTCATTTTAGGAAAACTGTGGTATGTCACTTGGGTGCTTTAACAATCAGTGCCTCTGATTTTTCTGGAATGACAGCAGTTTGTATTGCTTGTGATATGGACCATTCCTTTGTACCTATAGCCCTCATATTTTGAACATTTCCTGTGTTTCATATTCTAAAGATGCAAAACTGTTAGAAGACAGTGTCCATCAAACCCTTGAAAAGCTGATCAAGAAGGAAGCATTGTATTTGTGGAGTGCCCGTGTTCATATTGTTATAGATGTCTCAAGATTCATTCATCAGCCACAAATTGGTCATATTTCAACATCTGTTACTCCTGCAGTTACTGATAGAAAGGTGAAGATTCTGTGTAGTGAATACTTGATTGGAGTGCTGGCATTTCTGACAGAATTGGCAAGTTTTTAAAATGAGTGAGGTATTAGGTAGACTTTGCTTTATGGATTATATATCACTTTTTTATGGATTATATACCATTCTTGCTATTGTGCTAAATTGGGAGGGACTGCAAGAGAAATGGGAACAGTCTATGCATTTCCACATCTCCTTCTCCCAGGGTACCTTTAGGAGGCTTCAGTGGGAGCTACACTTTCGACAAAGTGGAAGGTATCAGTGGCGGAGAGAAGATGATGGCCTTCCGTAGTAGCTGTCGATTTACTATTCTATTTTTATGTAAGTTTGTTGTTGTTGTTCCTTTAACCTAACTCTTTCGGGTTCCATCTGAATAGATTTGGGAGCTCTAAAGCAAATTTCAGCTCAGAGCATGTCCCCTTTTAGCATTTTTACACTTCTTTAGCTATTCCATTCCTCCTCCCCTATTTAAAAATACCATTCATATGTATTTTGTCTGTTAAAGGTATTTTCCCAGCATAATTTCTTTGTGGGGAAGCAGAACAGTGTCCTCCACAGTGAACAAGATTAATGTGCAAACTTAGCACTTATCTACTTATGTTTTATAATAATTTAAAGTTCTTCTCCCATCATTGAATTAAATATTCATGGTAAAAAAGAAAAAGCAACAAGTACAGTGGGAGCAGGGTGATTGTAGGATGTTCTCCAGAGATGCACAGCCTGGCTGCTTGATTTCAGTTTTATAGGCTTATCTGGTTATTTTTCTCCATCACCCTTCAAGTTCCAGCAATAAGGCCTCAGCTGAGGATTCTTTGGCTAAACATATTCTTTCTAAACAGTATAAAAATGTATGCTGTGCTTTTCCAGGAACCCATTACGCTGTTAGCTCCAATTTTACTTTATTTTATTTTATTTTTAGTTGGTGGTGACAGCACTGTACCAGGAAACAGAAAGCAGGATGAGCCTGCTCTCTGGGTGGGTCTTTTCCATGCTGGTAATAACCTCAGACATATCTATGGCAGCCATATTTAGACTTGAATGAAAATGGACAACTGAAATTTCTGAGTTACTTCATTTATTCGGAACAAAAAGTAAAAGTAGCAAACTGGGCAATCAAGTATGGAATTAGATAGCATAATAAATCAACCCCAAACTTTGTGGCTTAAAACAATAATAATGTATCATTTCTCATGATTCCGTGGCTCAGGAATTTGGACAGGCAACGGCTGGGATGGGTCAGTGGACTGCATTCAGCTGGCTCCCCCAGCTGCACTTGGCTGACAGTTTGAATGAGTTACAAGTTTGTGAAGATTTCACTTTTAATAGCTGCTGCATCTTGTGTCACTCAGGCAGGTAGTTTGGCCTCTCTCACAGGATAAGGTAGTGGTCTTTAGACAGTTTGACTTCTTACCTGGTGGCTGGCTTCCAAGAGGAAAAGTGAAAGCTGCCAGGCACACATCACTGATTACACATTTTATTGGTCAGAACAAGTCACTATGCCAGCCCCAGTCCAAGCTGAGGTGAGGTAGCTTCCGCCCTGGGATGGGTGCCTGGGCATGTGAGTGCCAGAGGGGAAGGAATTGATGCTGACTCTTTGGAGATTATCTACCATGGTTATTCACACGATACCTAAGTTGGAAGGGAGCATTATAGAAAAACTGCCAACTTTAACTTGTTCTAGTCAGGTGGACTAATACAGTAAAGGTTATGAAACCTTTCTTAGTAGAATGGTCCATAGAAGTGACTTTTATGAATCAAATAAGGTTGATTAAACTCTTCTTCCAGCTGGGCATGGAGATGCACACCCATAATCCTAGCAACTTAAGAGGCTGAGGCAGGAGGATCACAAGTCCAAGTTCAAGACCATCCTCAGCAATTTTTTTTTTTTTTTTTTTTTTTTTTTTTTTTTTTTGGTACTAGGGATTGAACTCGGGGCACTCAACCACTGAGCCACATCCCCAGCCCTATTTTGTATCTTATTTAGAGACAGGGTCTCACTAAGTTGCTTAGTACCTTGCGGTTACTGAGACTGGCTTTGAATTCAAGATCTTCCTGTCTCAGCCTCCCTAGCCTCTGGGATTACAGGCGTGCACTACCATGCCGACACAAGCCTCAGTAATTTTTCAAGGCCCTAAGCAACTCAATGAGACTCTGTCTCAAAATAAAAAGTAAAAAGGGCTGGGGATGTGGCTCAGTGTTAAAAACTACTCAAAATTATCCATGCTTATTAAATAATAACTTGGCCATCCGATGAAACATTGATTTATGTATTGTAACTAAATATTTGGGATACTCTGATGACTATATCCTTGACTGTTAGCAAATCTGGACAAAGAAAGTTCATATAGTCTAAATCTGAAAATAATTCTAGATTTTACTTCTATTTCAATTGACCATGTAATTCTTCTTGCTTTTCCTCTGCTTCCTGATCATCCCAGCCAGAGGTGATCTTAAAAATAAGTGCCCTTTTTGGCAGGAAAAATAAAGCTGGAATTCTAATGTGAAAAATTCCCCCCAAAACGAAGACGACTTCTAAGGCTTGGTGAATATCCAAATCTACTGGTCCTATTGCATTCCAGTTATTAGACAATAAAATATATTGTATGACTGTTATGTGAAATACTCTGAAGAAACAGCCATGGTATAAGAATCAGAAGATTGATTTTTTGGTCATCTTAGACCAGTTGCTTAGCTTCAAGTCCTTCTTTTCATCTATGAAATGAGAATAATCCCTTTCTGCCTACCTCGGACAGTGCTGGATAAACTTAAATGAATAAAGGTTTTCAAGACCACACATAAGGTATAATAACTAAAGAAGTATTGGGGTAGCAAAATACGAACAAACAAAAACAAAAGTAAGAAAGAACCCAAGTAAATAGATAACTAGGTAGGTGATAGATAGATATATAGATAAATAGATAGATAGATAGATAGATAGATAGATAGATAGATAGATAATCTCCCATCCAAGGGGCTTACAGTCTCATTGGAGTGCATTTCCAGTAGGATATCTAGTTAAGGCATAGTGATAGCAAAAAATAGTCCCACTCATTTCCAGAGAGCATTAACAAGATGTTTCTTTTCAGTTCTACTTGGTTCTGCTGATTGTAGAACAAGTTTGGGTTAGGCTAAAACTACCTTGGCCAAATACCAGCCCTCTTTAAAATGTTTAATTCCTGGGAAAGTTGGATAACAAGGTAGAACAGTAACCCCAGGATTCAGGATTGGGCTCACCCTTTGTGCTATGGCATTACCATAGCACATTTCTTATCTTCCTTGACAGTACTTTTATTATTTGTAATAAAATAAAACTCTTTTCATGATTGATTTTTAACAGGGTTTTTAAAAGAGCATCAGATATTCATCAGATAAAAATAATTTCTAGACTCCTGCTGGTCATGAAATAATTGCCACATTTAGCTGATCATATACCAAAGTCAGTTTCTTTGTTTTTCAGGGATTCAGTTAATTATATGCCTTTTCAGTTTAATATTAATATGATAAGTACTGGCTACTTGTGGCTATTTAAATTTAAATTAGTTAAATTTAAAAATTCAGTTTCCCAGTCATGTTAACCAAATAGTATGTGCTCATTAGCTCCATGTAGTTAGTGGCTACCATACTGGCCAGTACAGATATAGAATATTTTCATCATCCCAGAAAATTTTAACAGAGAGCACTATTGTAGGCTACTTTCTAACCTCTGGGTTGCTGTTTTTCTTTCCTGTTATCTTCCTCAAAGACTATTTCGTGCTTCTCTGTTTGGGGTAAGCAAATGAGATAAGGGGGGCTTGAACTCATTCCTCTGTTTTTGTTGTGTTAAGGAAATGGCTGGTAATTAAATGAACCAAATCTATTGGCTAGAGTAAAATTTAAAAATTTTTTTTTTTTAAGTTGTAGATGTACACAATAGCTTTCTTTTATTTATTTATTTTTATGTGGTGCTGAGGATCAAATCCAGTGCCTCACACATGCTAGGCAAGCACTCTGCCACTGAGCACAACCCCAGCCCCTTGAAATATTTTTGAATTTGATTTTTATGTAGTGCCCAAAGTGGTAATTGTATAGGTTTTAAAATAATCTAGAATCACATATCAGCTAAAACTTCTCATGAACTTGTGACTGCACTTTCCCTATTGAGTGTTGTTTTCATTACTTCAAAAAAATTCCACTTTATGATTAGCTTTTTTACTGCAATCAAAATTAGGCTACTATGTTCATATTGAAAACATTTGAAGTAATATGTGGCCCTCTCTCAGTTTAAACAAAATTTCTGATCCAAGATCTGTTCAGATCTTGATGTATGCCAATTAAAATATTGACTTTAAATAAAGGGGTCATAAAAATGTGAGATTAAAATGATTAAGAGCTGAGTCCTTATCACATAGCCCAAAGTAAACAAGGATTGCACAGTACTGTATTTAAGAAGCACATTTTGGTCATGCAGACATGTGCCTAGATATTTCAAGCTGCTGGTAAATTACAGTGTTTCATGCTGAGAGATTGATACTAAAAACCTGGCAATTAAAATTCACTTTATGAAGAAAAGTTGCTGAAAGACTTTAAGATAGTTCTGTGAAGGTCTGGTATAAAAAAGAGCAAGCCACATTTCTTCGAATCAGAATCAGGAAATTTTGTGTAGGCAGTGTGGTTTATCAAATGTGTCTTCCATAGTGGGAACCTGTTTTTCACTTTAACATTGACATAATTCATGCAAAGTCAGGAAACCAGATTATACCTTAATGTCACCTTAATGTTTGTTACTGGGGCCAAATTTCAGTCATTTTAATTGAGAAACTAAAAATGAAGTTTTGTTGCTGAGAACTTGAATTCCATGGGCAGGCTTGATTTAAACATATTTTCCTGTTTTATCAAAACCAGTGAGAGGAGCTGCTTTCCCAGGAAGGAGATCAGCCAGTTTGATAGGAGCCAGGAACCTCAAGAAAGGAAGAGCTCATAGCGCAAGTCCTTGGATCTTAAAAAATGAGAACTGCTTGAGGATTGGGCAACAACGTGGGTGATTTCCCAGGTCTAATTCTGCTTTGTTCTTGGTAGTTTGGAGCAGGCTACTTAGTGTATCTGTACAGAATTCCAAACCATTAAATGAAATGCTTGTTCGTCACCAGCGTTTCCCAATCTCTGTGTCATGACATACCAATGTAAACAAAGATGTCCTATAGTGTTGTGGCAAGCCTGCTTTTCCCAAAGCTAAGGCTCCTTCTCCGACACAGTGCCCCCAGGCCACCTGCTCAGCTTGTACTCTCTCTCCCCCTAGCATTCTCCATTTGTTATATCTGGACTTAGCCAAGGATTTTTCTTGGAAAAGTTTGGTTTGCAGTTCCTAATCTATGTTCCTCCACTGCCAAGCTCTTATTATTGTAAGGGGTTAAAGTCAGTCTTTGCACAATAATTCTAACAGTTTATCATTAAAATGCCACTTCTTTGAGGAAAGCATTACTAATGCCCTGATAAGTCACTATTTTATTTTTTAATTTTATTTCCTGGACTCCTGAAGGCATTTGGGACACTAGGTGGAAAGGAAGAGTGAAGAACAGAAAAGAGTTGGAGGGGGTGATGAACATTTGTAAACTTTACTGCTTCTAACGGGCCAGAAAAACAAATGTATATAGATTTTGCCCATTCTTATAGGCTCTTTCAGATTCTCCTCCACCAAGTTTTCTATAGTCAATCTTCTCCCTGTTCTCCCACTTTGTATTCTTTAGATCCCTATCATATTACTAGTTAGAGTCTGCTTTTGTGCTCTTTCTTATTGAAACTATCATATTCTTTGTATTTCCAAAAGTACCTATGATGTAACATATATGTTTACATATGGATATATATGTATTCTATAAAATAGATTCATACTCAAAAATTGCATTGAGTACCTACTCTCTATTGTACAGGACACTGGAGAAAACACAATGTATAAAACATGATACAACCTCTTAGCCGGGCGTGGTGGCGCATGCCTGTAATCCCAGCCCTTGGGAGGCTGAGGCAGGAGGATCGCAAGTTCAAAGCCAGCCTCAGCAATGGTGAGGCACTTAGCAACTCAGTGAGACCCTGTTTCTAATAAAATACAAAAAAGGGCTGGGGATGTGGCCCAGTAGTCAAGTGCCCCTGAGTTCAATCCCCGGTACCAAAAAAAAAAAAAAAAAAAAAAAAAAAAAACCATGATACAACCTCTTCTCTCAAGGAGGTTTCCTAATAAAGCAGAGAGGATGGACATTAAATAATAATTTAAATTGCAATGTGATGAGCCCAGAAAACGAGATATAAAGTATGCTATATTAAGACTGTATAACAGGAAGCTCTAGCCTCTTCTATGGGGTGGGAGGGAAGCTTTTCCAGCAGAACTGGTCAAAGTTGAGACTTGAAGGTAAGTGGGAATTATCCAGGCGGAAGGCAGAGGAAGAGCATCCCTACACAGAGGGAATAGCATGTATGAAGCATATGGCTAGCTTCATTGCTTTGCAAGTTTGAGGAACTGAAAGACCAGAATATCTGGATCTTAGTGGCGGAGGAAGAGAATGGTGCAAGATGGTGCAGAGAAGTAGGTAGGTGTCAAATCTTCCACAGATTTGTGGGCCATGCGACAGTTTTGGTGGTTCTTTCTCCTAAGATCAAAAGCAGCCATCCATTGAAGGTATAAAGTAGAAGATGCTTGATCCACATTTATCTACTCAACCTCCCAGTGGACTCCTGGCTCGCAGCTTCTGCAGCGTATATATGCACTCCTTATTCTCCTTTGCACTGTGTCCGTTGTGGAAAAGGAGGAAGTAATATGCCCTCAACACCTCTCTATCAAAAGATAGTGAGATGCTTCCTCAGAGAAGAAACTTACTAGTGTATTGATGGACTATTAGTCTGGATCCAAGACTTTCAAGCCTTGAATTTTGTTCTGTCATGGAGGTTGGTCACTTAGTTTATTCTGAAAACCTGATTCCTAGCTCTTATCTTCCTCAAATTTATTATTAGGTGATTGCCCAGATGAATAAGGCCATTCTTAAATTCTGAGATGATTCTCAGCCATACACAAGTCCTTTCCAAGATCACTTAACCAAAAATGGGAAAAATCCTACTGTCTTTCTCTTGCTGGAGCTGTATGTCCATCAGTCGCAATCTCATGGATAACCCTGGAGGAGGAAGAAGGGAAGGGAACTAAAATGCAAAGGACCTGGGCTTGATGCCCAGTCATTATTTTGTTCAACTAGATCTCAAATAGATAGGAGAGTTATAAAACTTGTGTGAATACCATGAAGACAAACTAGGAAAGAATTTTTAAGAGTCATTTCAAATTCCAAAATCTGGTTTATAATAATGCTTGAAGATGCTAAAGTTTTGTGCATAGAATTTCGAGACTAACATTTCTTTTTCTTTTTAAATTTACTTATTTACTTTAGTTGTACACAATGCAATGCATTTATGTTTACGTGGTGCTGAGGATCGAACCCGGGCCGCACACGTGCGAGGCAAGTGCTCTGCCGCTGAGCCACAACCACAGCCCGAGACTAACATTTCTTAAACATCAAGACTGGAGGTGTATATAAATAAAAAAGCAGGTGTATATAAATAAAAAGGCATTGGTCCAGAAATGTTTTTTACTTTTTGAACCCAAGGGATTAGTAGAACTAAGCACGATTGTCTAGATTAACTAGTTCTAACTAAAAAGAAGCACTGAAGAAAGTAGTTTATAGTAAATACCTGATTATTTGATAATCTTGAGAAATATATCTCTTTAAATGTAAACTTTGGTTTTGAGCACTCTGAGATCTTGAGCAAGTGTTTAACCTTGACTAGTTTGCTACTGCACAGTGTGGCTATAGGAGATAGTTGATGTAAAAGGGCTTTTTAAAATTATGAATACCATACAAATATATTCACTAGTATTATTGTTTCCATGATCTATTACTGAGTAACAAGCCACCTCAAACTTAAAACAATGATTAGTTTGCGGAATCTCCCAGGTCAACTGGGATCAGCTGGGTGACTCTTCTGCTCCATTTGACCTTGGCTGGGTAACTCACACAGCAGTTGGGAGCTAGCTGGGGGTAGAAGGTCCATGGTGGCCTCATTCACATGCCTCATAGTTATCTGGTTGTGAGCTGAAATGCCTCATTCTCTCCTGCATGGCTTTTCATTTTGCAAAGTATCTTCTCTCCATGTGAGCTCCCAGTGGATGGCAGACCCGCTCAGACTTCTTTCCATGGCAGCTGGCAGAAAGCCTCTTCAGGCTTAGATCAAAAAGTCACTCAGTGATACATTTGTATTCCTCTGGTCCAGTCACAGGGCCATCCTGTATTCAAGAGGAGGTAATATAGGTTCCAACCTTAATTTAGGAGAGCTGAGTCACATTGGGAAAGCACATGCAGAATGGGAGGGAACGTGGCAGAAATCTGTGGAACATTCTGCCATCATTATTATTAAAGAAATCTTGAAAAATTAAAATATTCCATTCCTGACGAATAAGAAAGAAATTAGGACCAAACACAACCAATAGTGCTTCCAGAGATTAAAAATTTCAGTTAATTTTAATATGAATAGTGTTGCACATAATAACCGTCACATATGTTCAGAATAGTTATTCTAGTTGAAGGAGTTATTCTGGTTTTACCTCTAATTCTTGATTCAGTCTTACTGATTATTAAAAATGAAGTGTACTACAATCATATCTTCTGTTGTTTCATGAAGTTAAATTCACATTCACTCTACATGTATATTGACAATACAAGGGGAATTTCAAACTCCCTCTAGTGGCAAAAAGTGTGTTTCCCCCCCTAAAGATCTTGCTTGAATTAATAAGATGGCTGACTTATGTATAACAGAACATGGTTTCAAAAATGACTGGTTCTTACTGCAGCACCTCCCTTCTCTTTTATGAATTATGGAAGATTCTTTCACATCATAGGGGAAATGTTCACTTTCCTAAGAAACAATGATCATAGTCTGTGGGGGGAAAAAAATCAAAAGTAGACTTCATGTTAACTTTTAAAGTATAAAAGTATGAACTTCTCCCTTTGGTCAATATTTTAAATAAAAATGATTATGTTTTGTTAAATTTTTATATGAAGTATTCGTTTTTGGACAGATGAATGTATTTAGTTGTAAAAATCTTTAGACAGGGAGCAATAGGCAGCAATTAAAATGTGAAGATTAGTAAGCACCAATAGCCAAACTAAAAAAAAAAAAAGAAAAAAGAAAGAAAGAAAGAAAAAGGAGGTATGCTTTCCTCTTTAAAAAAAAAAATGGTTCAAATTTGGATTTTCATAGCCAATGGGGAAATATTCTTCATAACTATCGCCACACTCCGCACAAAAGGAAGCATAATGCCAAAGGGTAGGAATAGGAAAATAGCTATTACGGACTTTGTAAACTAACTTTTCCTATCCCCACCCCACTGCCAAAGAGTTAATAATATTCATTAGCTTATTCTTTTACCTTTCTATGTGTAGACAGATTTACTCAGGTCTTTTTTAAAAACACATTTTCTGTAATACTATTAGAAGAGACATTCTTACAAAATACTACTTTCTTGATTATTTGGAGAAGCTGATCCTATTTATTTTTCCTATATTGTCTGGCAGGCTGATATCTGTATCCCTCTGTTCTGCCCACAAAGGTAGGAAAATGGCCAGGTATGATAAGAATCCATAGGTTTTTTTTTTTTTTTTCTTTTAAATCTTCAGAAAGTGGAACCTAGGATTATAATGTTTCCCAGAAATTTTGTTTTGTTTGAGGGGCAAATGATAAACTAGTAGAATTTCACTAAAACAATTAATCCATTCAATTATCAAAAGTTAGACTTTGTTTCTTTCCAATACCTCTTTCTAGTTCAACATTTATAACTGAGTATGTGTCTCTTGTGGTCTTGATTACATCCGGTGTTTTTTGCTGGCAGCATTTCCTCTGTTGAGACCGCCTCATGTTATTTGCCAGGCTACATTTCTGTGAATATAAAGAGGAAAAAAATCAAGTTGTACTGGGGGGTGAAATTTAAGAAAAAATAGAGTGTAAGTATAACTTTGATTTTTGGAACAAAAAATAGGCACTGTATTTGTTATAAACAAACCAGGGATGTGCTTATTAAAATATATATAGGCCACAAAAATACATGGCAAGTCTTATAGCCATCTCATAACCACCCTGCATGTTTTCTCTTGAATATTTATAAAAAATCTAATTTAACTAACAGAGACCAGAGATTCCCTTCCCTCTTTAGTTGCACAGATTTGAAATAATGAGAGTGAATTTGCATTTCTTAAAATGGGTGTTTTCTTCCAGTTCTCATAGAAATGTTTTTGGAAAGTGGCTGTGCTAACAGCTGTATTCAATCTTGAGTAAAAGTTACTTCCTGAAGAGAATGAAATTCAACTTAGCACTGGAACTTGCCTGGAACATAATCCTGTAGGACGAATGTACTATTCGATTATGAAACTGGATGTAGGTACCCTGCTGAGGTGATTTCTTGTGAATAGTGCCCAATAGAAACCACTCATTAGTGTCATTGTTTTTAATAGAAGATTTGGTATTCTAAAAGACTACTTATTCATACATATAACTGTCTCATTTTAAAACTTTTTACTTTTTGCTATTTTAAAAATGCAATCTCCTGGAATTTTAACAAATATATATGTATATATGTATGGAATCTATGTGTGTACACATAATCATATATTATATATGTATGTATATATATATATATTTGGTGTTTTCAGAATTTTAAAATTGTGTCAAACTTTATTTTCAGTTTAAAAACTGTTCTGATCCTATTTAAAAACAATTTTTTTTTTGTAGTTATAGATGGACAGAATGCCTTTTTATTTACTTTTATGTGGTACTAAGGATTGAACCCTGTGCCTCACACATGCTAGGCAAGTGCTCTGCCACTGAGCTATAGCCTTAGCCCTTCTGATCCTTTTTTAATTTTTTATTTTTTAGTTGTAGATGGGCACAATACCTTTATTTTATTTATTTATTTTTATGTGGTGCTGAGGATCGAACCCAGTGCCTTACATGTGCTAGGCAAGTACTCTACCACTAAGCTACAGCCTCAGCTTCTGATCCATTTTTATGTACCCATTCATTCATTTATTAGAGTATGAGCTTAATTAAAATATAATTTTTTTCTTTTCTTCATAATATTTGTTGAATTTATATTGGGCTTTAAAAAGTATTTTTTAGATCAGTATTACTGACTTTTACCCTCCTAAATATTGTACTTCTTTATTTTAAAGAAGGAAAATATTGTATTAATATAACTTGGATATGAATAAACCTCAGTGGACTCATACCTCAGATGGAAAAGTTTTGACTGAATCATCTGTTTTCTTTATGGATCATTTTTTTTTTTTTGTCATCTGAACAATGAATTCATAATTTTCAGTCCTAGGTTATCAGATTGAAATAATAAAGTTGAACACACTAAGCCAGAATTAACAAACATACATAAAAATTCCAACCTTCTCAATTTGCAGGAATCAAAACCATTTCCTGCCTTGCTTTGGTAACAAAGAAGCAGCTAGACTTTTTTCATTCCTTGACCAAACCACTGAGTTGCCTTGAAGACCTTTGTTTATAATGTCTTTTTGCATTCTTTTCCTCTTGACATGCTCCCCTCCCTCCAGCAGTGAGATACTAATTAAAGAGAGGCCACTGTGACCCTAGGTTGTTTAGAAGTCACCCGGAATGAGGTGGCGGCACAAATCTGGACAGGAAGTGCTTATTCCTAAAATATAACAAGTCCTTAAGACCATCCTATCAAAAATCTGTTAGCTTCTAACAGCAAGAAAACTACCTCCTTTTACTTAAAACATGTACATTTCAAACCAAAATAGAATTCCTAAAATTTATTTAAACAACACATCATTCATACACTCATGAAATTTGCCACAATTAACATCAACTCATATGTATTGAACGGTAGTTTATCTTAGAGACATTGAAATAAATAAATATAAAGACATATAAAGACATTTTAAAGATGATGAAGGATAGTTAATTTGTGTGTGTTTTGGCAGAGAGGGAGCTTATAATTGTCATTCCTTTTCAAGAATTTGAAGCATCTCAGATCATGTAAGAGACATTTATATTTTTTTTCAAAACACTTTAATTGGGATGGTAAAATAAATTTGATGCCTGCCAATCATGTAGGTGAGAATACTTCAATTTAAAAAGAAAATTTAAGTATTCTTTTTACTTTTTTAGTTGTAGATGGATACAATACCTTTGTTTTATTTATTTATTTTTTTATGTGGTGCTGAGGATCTAACCCAGTGCCTCACACATGCGAGGAAACACTCAACCATTGAGCTACAAATCCCAGCCCAGAATACTTCAATTAAAAAAAAAAAAATAAGTGTTTTTAAACAAATGGAAGGCCAGGTGCACAAGCCTATAATCCCAGTGCCTTGGGAGGCTAAAACAGGAAGATCAGGAGTTCAAAGCCAACCTCAGCAAAAGCGAGGTGCTAAGCAACTCAGTGAGACCCTGTCTCTAAATAAAATACAAAATAGGGCTGGGGATGTGGCTCAGTGGTCAAGTGCCCCTGAGTTCAATCCCCGATACCGCCCCCCCAAAAAATAGAAATGAAAATAATTTAATAACGCCCTAAGTACGCAGATGGTACTGCCTGATATCATTTATCTTAAATGACTTGCTATTGCTAAGTACTCATTTATAAGAAGTAGTTGTTCACACAGTTTTGTATTTGTTTAGCAAGATACTTTTGATTGCAAGGAATAGAGACCCACTACTGTTTGCATTAAGTAATGGGGTGGGGTAATTCTAAGAATATATAAGGGAATAAAAATCTCTGTTATGGAACCAGATCTCAGCAAAACCTTAGAAAAGCTCCCTTCCCAGGACTTAGGACTGACAAACTGCAGTGGCCAAGGGTCTTGTGAAGACTAACTGGGTAACTGTTCTCAGTTCAAGGCACAATTTTAAGAGCAGGAGTTTTGATTTTTACCTCTTGAACTTCCACCACTTCTATCATTCAGCTGCTCTTTGTTTAGGTGGTTTCAGAGTCTGCCTCCTTTGCATCTTGGTATATACTGGCTTCTCATTCTATCCACCTGAGCCTCAATGCTGTTGAAATCCTGACAGTCACTATTACGAGTGATCATTTCTATCTCATTACTTCTCCTTCCTCCCAACATCAGCTTACTCGCAGCCCCTCAGCTATTGAATGGCCTTGCCTTCTCTACACTAAGTACTCGGCACATGCAACAGGTATAAGAGTAATAGGCTCCCTGATAATATAATTCAAATGAATAGATGAAGAACATCATTAGGGAGTTGTGTGTGTGTGGGGGTGTAGCATTTTACATTCTCTCTCTCTCTCCTTTTTTCTTTTTTTCTTAGTTGGTACTAGGGATTGAACCAGGGGCAATTTATCACTGAGATACATCCCCAGCTCCCCCCACTTTATAAATATTTTTAGTTGTAAATGAACACAATACCTTCATTTTGTTTATTTATTTTTATGTGGTGCTGAAGATTGAACCCAGTGCCCCACACGTGCTAAGCAAGCCTTCCACCACTGAGCCACAACCCCAGCCCCTTCCCAGCCCTTTTTTGTTTTAAGACAATGTCTTGCTAAGTTGCTGAGACTGGCCTTGAACTTGCAATCCTCCTGCCTCAGTCTCCTGAGTTGCTGAGATTACAGGCATGAGCCCCTGCATCCAACTACATTCTCTTTTAATGAACTTTTGAAAGTGCTAGTAAGATAGAATTGAAAGGTGACTAGAAGAGAAAAGATAATTTTGAAAATTTTAAGAGGCCTATTTATCTCTTAGGGTTATAAAGAATTCATTAATAAGAGATTCTTTGTTTACCAAGGCATTGAAGAAGTATGTAAATTTAAATGTAAGAGTTCAGACCATTGCATTACAAAACAGTACTGCTTCTAAATCCTCTCTCACTTTATGCTTCCCCATTTAAGCAGCTATACTGTCAGGAGTAGAGGTAGTAATTCAAGTTCAAATGCTAAGAAGTGAGGCAATCATTTTGGATACCATATTACACTAAGGAGGCAAAATTAAGGTTCGTGATAGGATCTGAACACTTTTATTTGCCCTTCAGATCTTACTCTTAAGGCAAACCATCCTTTCTATGTTTGTTTTTTTAAATTCTCCACTTTCTTATTGCTGCTTATCTCTTTTCTTCTCTTTTATCTTCTTTTGTTTCCTTTCCTCTTCTCTTCTTTTCACTACTGAGGACTGAACCCAGGGTCTTACACATGTTAGGGAAGCATTTTACCAGCAAGGGGCATCCCTAGCCCTTTTAATTTTATTTTCAGACAGGGTCTCACTAAATTGCCCAGGTTGACTTCAAAGGTGTGATCCTCCTATCTCAGCCTCCTGCATAGCTGTGGTTATAGTTGTGTGTCACTACATCTGGCATCATCTTTTACCTTTTTCTTGTGCAGAGTATAAAAATAAACCAGGAAAGAATTCTCCATTCTTTATTTCTTTGCTTTCTTTTATTTAAAAAAAATATGAAGTAAAGGTTCTAAAGTTCATTCTGTAAAATCTTTCCTAGATCCAAATTTTGACCCCCCCCCGAATTTTTTTTTTTTTTTTTTTCATTTAAAGTTTTTAACTAAAAGTTAGGCTGAAAAATAATCAGGAAAGCAGCATAAGATCCAGAAGCTTCCCTTCTCAGTACATGAATGTCCAAAAGTCACCCATTAAAGAGGCTTTCTTCCCCCCCCCCCCCCCCCCGGCACTTGGGAAGTGATCGGTGTCCCCAGATGCATTTAATAATACTTTTACTCATTAGAGAACAACTGCTTCTCAAACTCTGAAGTCTTTTTGTGTGAAAACAAGACACCAAGAGTGCTACCTAAGTGTGAGGAAAATATTCTCCTTAATTTTATACATGGTACTTTTTCCCCCCTTGGGCCATAAGTCAATAAACTTAAAGTAAGTTCTATTTCCAGGGTTAAAACAGTTTACAAGGCACTGAGGTAGACTCCATGCTATGGATGAGCTTATATTCCAGTGAAATGGAGAGATAGCTACAACCAAAGTATAATACCAATGGCCATTGTGGAAAGCACACAGATTTCAAAGGTGACATGAGGTGTGGGGGTGGGGGTAGTAGTGAAAGCTGACCAGGGAACATGGAGGCTCATGAAAGTGTGAACCATGATGGATCTACCATGCCAGGAGAGGAGGAGTCACGTTTGGAACTCTAATTGTGGGCTTCTTTTGTTCAATGGTGATTACTGAAGCACTAGTTGTAGGTAAGATCGGATATGGAAAAGAGTCTGAAACAGAGAAGAAAAAGGACACAGGAGGACAACCCAAAGAGAGGACAACTTGGAATTCCACGAAGGTGGGTTGCTGAAGCTGATGAGGAGTTAGATAGGGTGGAACCAGGAAGCGGTTGTGGTGGGGTCAGAAGCCAGATTACAGTGGTCTGAAGCTAGAATGAGAGATGAAGCTGTGCAGACCTCCATTGCTCCGTAGTCGTCTAAGAACGGTGGCACTGAAGGAGAGAAGAGATAAAATAGCTTAAGAAGCAAGGAAAATATTTGTCCCCCATTTTAAGTATAGAGAACACTCAGTTTACTGGGAAAAAAAGCCATTGCCTCTTATTTCTAAAAGGAAGATATATTAATGTATTATTTTTATAGTATAAAAAAAGAAAATCTACTAAGTATTCAAGAAAAATGGAAAGCAAGCAAGCAAAATGGTACAGAAGTTGAATCAGGGAGAGTCGGCTGAGGGTGGGGTTGGGAAGAGTTATAAGAATATTCATTTAAAATCAAGGGTACAAGTAACAACTTACAACAAGAGCCCTGAATGCTGGGTCCTACTTGTGGATTGAGGTTGGGTAAGGGAAATGTGGTGGAGGAGTGGGAGGGTTGTAGTGCTGGCGGTAATGATGTGACCTCATAGAACAGAAGAATGGGAGACCAAGGATAATGAGTCTGTACCCATGAAAGGGGAATAATAGTAGGGGATGAATGATAGTATGGTGTTAGTTTGCTGCCTAATAATATTGTTCGTGCACAACAGGTAGAAAAATGGGAAGTTCAGACTTGAGGACACATAGTGAGGTCAGCCACTGCTGTGGATGTGCAGATTTTCTTGAATTGCAACTAAGTCTTGTGTTTTAGATGAAGTGATATTATTGCTCAGGAAAGGGACTTAGCTCCTGCTAAATTTATCTTAAGAAGGTGGACATTTGCTGAAGGTAAGTAAATGATGCCAATCTTCATAATTTGTCAAACTGAAGTGTGTTTTTTGCTTCTTGAGAAACACTACAAGGGAGATGTTGCCTTTCCCCTTTTAACAATTGAACAATAGATGTAAACGGAGGTTGCTGGGCTAGCATGCAGTAGAATTGTCTTTTGAACTGGGTAGTTTTTACTGAAAGCCCATGCTTTGTCCACTATTGGTGCTATAAATGGCAGCGGTAGTGTGTAGGTGATTGAATGAGAGGGAGTGGATCTCAGGGTTGTATTGTTTTGTACTAAGGAGGAACAAGGAAGAGGCAGATGTCTCTTGGTGTAGGGAAGACAGAAGAATCAACCACTGGAGTTTGAAGGGAAGTTGTGTCATCAGGGGAATGTAATTCTAAAATACATTTTGGTACCATCTTGGGTTTTAATGAGTAAATGCTTACCCAAGAAAACATTTAGTCATTTCCATACTCTTTTAGGTCATGAGGCTATAATTTGTACGTACCTTACAAAAGAACTGTTGTTGTTTTTAATAATAGAGATAGGTAGATAGGTGGATATAGATGGATGATGGATGGACAGATGGACAAATGGATAGATGGATAGATATGGATTGATACAGATGGATGGATAAGTAGGTAGAGATGGATGGATAGTTAGATAAGGCACTGAGGTTAAATGTTTATCTTTCCTGGGTTCCTGTAACCCACTTTCTGGTTCATTCTTTATGCAGATGATATTCAGGTAAGAATGGGAGTGTTTCCTCATCCTTTCTGGTTTTGGGTCATGTAGAAGTGAGCCACAGTGACTGATGGGAGTGTATAAAAACACTCAGGCATGCTGCAAAGGAAAGGAGGGTGAGAACTACTGGTGCATAGTGAAGCCAGGTCAGTAAGTACTACTGAGCTCTCACAGCCTGCTTCCGATCAGTAAATAGTGGAGAGAACATACTGAATCTTGGCCATGGTTTCTTCGGTGGAGGAATTTATAATGTAAAGACAGTAAGTTGGCCTAACTTAGGCATCAAGACAGTCCTTAGAAACTGTAGCAAGAGGCCTTGGAAAATAGATGAGAGCAGAAAAAAACTCAGAGGGGCCAGACCGTGAGCTGTGATTTCAACAGAGTAAACTAGAGGGAGGGATGAGTGTGCTTTGGCTGATGGAAAAACAGAGGCTGTTTCCTGGCAAAGCTCAGAGCCAAAAAAGAGTGAGTTCATGGGCAGCCAAAACACAAAAAGTAGCTGGGATAGAGGTAAAGGGATAGAGGAGTTCGAGAGTGGAGTGCTTTGCAAGCCTCTTTCAGAAATTTGCATTTGATGTAGGAATTTTAGGAAGTAGAATCATATGGTCAAAGAGGCCATAAAAAGTTATTTTGAAAGCAGGGTACACAATAATTTGGCATAAAATAATGACTGATCAGAGAGAAAAACAAAAGAGAGTCTTAGCAGCTCTAGATCAAGGAATCTAATGGATAAAAGATATGGATAAAAAGAGTCAGAACCATAGAGATGCTACTAATTTAGAAATAGTGTGTTTTTACTGTCAAGTATAGAAATTAGCTGAATATGCTCTGCTACACTTAGAGTCGTAGCATTTCCTAATGGATTCACTGTCACCTTTGTACTATCCAGACTAGTCCCATATCGCAACTTTTTAAATGGCTTTTTCTGTTTGTTTCCTTCTTTCTTATGAGGAATTCAGGAGAAAAGGTAAAATGGGTAGATAAAGCGGTTATTTAAAGGAAAATTCAAAACCAGCCCTGTAGTCACTTCCTACATGTTTGTACCGAAAAGAATCAACTTGCCCCAGTTGTCTGAAATCCTGACAGTCAACCTCACAAGACTTTTATGCACTGATATCAACTAAAAATGTTTTAATTGTGGAAGTTTTCAAACATATGTGAAAGTAGAAAGAATAACTTCAATGCTTATCAACATTTGCCCATTCTTATTTACTAATAGAAATTGTTTGAATGTTATATATGATAGAATAAAACGAACTATATTTTTTTTCAATTGCCAGAGTTTGTACATCTACTTTAAAAGATCTGTCAGACACCAAAAACCTAATTACGATTTTTTAAAAATAAAGGATGCAAAGAGGCATAAAAACTGTGGAAAAACAATTTCTTCTTAGTGATTTACAATATTTTGTAGTCTGATATATTTAATGATGTTTAGGGCAAATAGCTTACATTTTTCTAAGACTTCCTAAATGAGCATCTAAAATAGAACATATTTTTAAATCACTCAAGAAATCATGAATTGTGGAACCCTGAGATGATATTCTTTAATACTGAGAAACTTTGGCTAATAAACTGAAATTTTAAATTTATCACTGAATGAACAGATATCTTCAAATCATAAGCTTGCTTTACTTATATGGAATAACAACATCTGTTTGACTAGGACTTGCCTACATTTTGAAGATATTGTTTATTCATTTGTATATTCATGACCCAATATTTGAATACCTAATGTGTACCAGACCCTGAGTTAGAGGCTTGGACTATATCATTGGTTTGGAATGTTAATAATTCCATAAGATGATTTTCAAGGTGAGATCCATGTTAATTTTCCCTTCTAACAAGGGAAAGAGATAAATGAAATCCACAGATAATCCCTAAGCTTCCATTTAGTCAACTTATAGTCAGTAAATAAATTGACTAATTTATTTCACTTTTTCATGTTGTTTAATTATCACATTAGTGAAATGGCTACAAAGAGAGATGCATAAAGAAGAAGAGGATTGCAAGGAGACTGACTGATTGGTTCCTGAACAATTATGAATTATCAGATACTAATAGTTTTTGCTCCACATGTGAATCATTCACATCTTTCTCTCTAAATAGGTCATCTTACCTGTTAAGAGATTGCTTTTGATTCACTTTGTAATTTCCTACCAATTTTAAAGACTGCAATAATCATTTGTGTCTTTTTACCTGATTGTCTGGATCTATGCAAAAATTACTTTTCTAATCTGAAGCCCCTAGGAAGACAGAAAATTGGCATATTAGGTCCTGTGAAAGGATGGAAGTCTATAAGACTCATATTGGAATTGATGCTTTGTTTCAAAACAGTACTAATTGCTGATCTTTTGAGTGTGTGTGAGGTGGGTGGTAAGAATTATGTATGCAACTGACAACTTTTAAAGCACTAATAGCAAGAACTGGAGTGAAGTCAGATTTAGATTCATCTCTCTTTAATCTTTCTCATTATACAAATGCACTATACATATAAAACACAACAGGTGTTGCTTGGTGTGGTTGTAGGGAGATGACCAGGGAGGGAAACAAATAGCTCAGCACGCTCCCTTGTGATGGATGACTTTGCAAGATTAGGGGAAAGTTTCTCCTTCTGCCTCCTGGAGACTGTGCCCACTACTGTCAGATCTCCTTGGAAAAATGGAGTGTGTGACTCATTTACTTGTAACCACTTAGTGCTCTGTGTTCTTAGGAAGGTTAAAAATGAGTGTCTGACAAAATTTATTTCCATAGCTTAAGTTATGAATGAAAAAGACATGTGTGTGCCTTTGATGCAGCATGTTTAATGCACCTGAATGCCACACTTCATAGATTCTACAACTCACCTTTTTCACTTTTCAACATCTTTGAAACTGGGGTATGTCTTATAATTTATGATGTCTTATAATTGCTGTCATTTTACTTTTTTCAACATTAGCATCTCTCTGACTTCAGGCATTGTACAATCAGTAGCATCTCAGATCATATGATGTAGTTAATATCTAAATACTTATAGGACACTGATTGAAGGAAAATGAGTAGGACAATTCTCTTTCACCCAAGAAATAAAGCCAGAAGATTTATTTTGACAGTAACAATTGAGGTCAAAATAAACTACTTTGTTACAGAATCTCTTCTCAGTCATGTCCAGATGCAAAATGGTACATTTACTACTATTCCTCTTATTATCCCAAGTGATCCAAAGATTAGGATGCAAATTCACTATGCTTAATACAATTTGCAAAACACATTCTTTACCAATTTAACTATAGTTTAATTTAGCTCTAACTCAGGTATTCTTTTTTTTTTTTTTTTTTTTTGTACCAGAGATTGAACCCAGGGGCCCTTAACCACTGTGCCACATCCCCAGCCCTCTTTTTAATTTTTAATTTGAAACAGATTCCCACTAAGTTGCTTAGGGTCCCACTAAGTTGCTGAGGCTGGCTTGAACTTGCGATCCTCCTGCCTCAGCCTCCCAAACCACTAGGATTATAGTCATGCATATTTATAGTTTTGAAAAGAGGGTGAGAACAATCATTTCTACCTTCTGTTTGTATATGTAAGAAGCTAGCTTCCCTCACCATTCATGCATCCAACAAAACCTGCTGTATGCAGGACTATAGGTTAAGTAACTCATTAGGGATTTGCAAACTGTTTAAGCAGTCTCATGAGATTGTTCAGGCTCAAACTGAGCCCTCACTTTTATGGTAATGTAGAATACAGAAAAAAGCACATTACAATACACAGAAATCAGATTCTAGTACTAGAGTAGAAGTGATGGATGGTTTTAGATGTCAAGGCTGTTTAACAAAGAACTTTCTTACAGATATGGCTAAATATGGATAGAGGGATGGATTTATTATTAGTTGAGGTGCCCAAGGAGAGACAGTAGTATTCATTCAATTATTGAAATACTTAGCAAGTGCTTATTAAATGCAAGGTGCAGAGACTAACCCTCAATAATTCTTTTCCACCCTGAAATTCTATATTTTTGGGCTTCATGATCTGTGTCAAGTGGCCTAAACTACCTGAATCTATCTTCCTTTTCAAAAAAAGTAGGAGTAGAAGGTACCTGTCCTACCTCCTTTCCTGAGATTTTTTTCATGATAAAGCATTTTATAAATGGTATTTTTTTTTTTTTTTTTTTGGTACCAGGAATTGAACGTAGGGCTGCTTAACCATCGAGCCACATTTCCAGCCCTTTATTTATTTATTCATTCATTTATTTATTTATTTTTCAGTTGTAGATGGACACAATACCTTTATTTTATTTATTTATTTTGTATGTGGTGCTCAGGATCAAACCCAGTGCCTCACACATGCTAAGGAAGCACTATATATACCACTGAACCACAACCCCAACCCCCCACAACCCTTTTTATTTTTTATTTTGAGACTGAGTCTCACTAAATTGCTGAGCCTGGCTTTGAATCTGTGATCCTTTTACCTCAGCCTCCAGAGCTGCTGGGATTACAGGTGTGCCCCACCATGTCCAGCTTATAAATGGTTAACATTTTTATATATTTACTATGCCTGTATTTGTGATATATATAAAAGAGGTATGTAAAATGTAGATATCTTCAGAAGTTATATATTTCTTCCTTGTAGCACCTTCTCTAACAGATGGATCTAACAGGATTTTAACAATAATTCTGTGGTTGAAACATCATTATATTTGTCACTAGATCCAGTGTTCCATTGGGAGGTGAAGGAGGGGTGGTTCTGGAGAGTATCTGTTTCATATGGTGTCAGCATCCTGGGATTGCTCTTTACAGTTTGGAATTAGGAATTGCTGATGTCATGATCAGTCATATTGCTATGACAACACCAGAATTTCCTCATTTGCCTTCTCTTCGCCCGGGGAGTATCAATTTGCCACAGGTCTGTCATCAGTTTGTCGCATGTGTTAAGTGTATTAGATAACCCAGAACTAGTCATTCTTAAAAACACTGAAGATGGGAAATTTTTGTAAGCCCCATAAGCATCCTATTTCAGGTCTCTACACTAGATATCCTCATGTTGGAAAGTTTGCCTTCATACATATTCAACTAAATGGAAACACACTTGTAATTGTATATGTTCTTGTTTGAACTTTGTAATTTAGTGGAGAAATGAAAAGCTTTTGAGCAGTCTTATTTATATAAAGGATGTCATTAATTGTTCTAGAATTCTCCTCTTCAGATAAAATAGACCTAGTTTAATAGTGATCTTATCAACTGAAGAGAAAAGAAACTGTTCTTTTTAAAGATTGTTTTTTCTTTCTGTGTTTTGAATGCTTTAAAACTTAACCTGTGTTACAGACACCCCCCACCTCCTTAGGAATGTCTGACAATAACCTTTTGCCATCCTTAGCTTACAAGAGGGTTTTGTTTGTTCCAGGTATGGTTTGCTGTATACTGTCAAAGTTGTCTTTCCAGAGGACAGTCATTCCAGATTTCAATTAATTTTGTTTTCTGTGATGTAAACATGTGGGCTCTAGTTTTTCATAAATTCTGCTGATGTCCTGTGTCTTCTCAGGTCCTGTAGCAAGATGTGGGTACAGGACCAATTTTCCCAGCATGTTAATTACTTCCTCACCTCCGCTCTAATAGCCCTTTGCCCATAGTTTGCTGATGTAAATAGAAGACTATGTTACTTTCAGCTCTTTAGGTAATTTCAGAGATTGCCTAGTAATATCTTTCTTTCATAACTTGTGAGTTTTATTATAATTTATGAAAACTTCCTTGAATTATCTTGAAACATCTTGAAAAATAGGCCCTTAATTTTTATGGCTTGCTTGTAGGGATGTCTCCACAATCAATATAGAGGATTGAGACAAACATCCAGGTAAATGAAGGAAGCAGCACTCCACAATACAGGAAAAATGAGCTTCTCTTTGACCTGGTTCCCCAAATGACTTTATTTTTCTGTAGACTTTGATCTATAGGTAAAAATTCATTATAGTATTAAGAAAAATCTCAAAGTTATAATTCATTTTGCTTTTTGTCAGATTTTTTGTTTTGAAAAGAATAAGCAGCTATATACTAGTTTTTATAGAAAAAGGTAAGAAGAGAAATTTATTTTTTACACCACTCATGTAAAAAATTCAAGTGAGCTTTGAACTTTAAACTGTTCTGTAAGAACAGAGAAGTAACTATCTCCAAAGTTTTTCGTGTGTAAATTATTTGTTTTGAAATTGAAGTATATTTCCCCATAGAGAGAAGTGTCCTAAATGTGATTAAGGTTTTATTGTCTATAAGCATCTACAAATCCCATAGTGAAACTAATCTCTAATATGGCCTCCAATATTTTCTGAGGGCAACAAAAATGTGCCAGTTCAAGATTCAGGAAATACCTCTCACCTAAACTCCATCCCAGCTTCTAGAAGATAGTTCTGTCTGCCTTTCTCTCAACTCCATGCCACCAACTATCCCATAGAATAAATCTGGTTGCAGTTTATACTGTAGCAACCACTACTTAAGGAGATTTAGTTGCTAGGTTTGGATCCAAAATATATACCTTTACATTCAGTATATATTCGAATAGTGGAAAGTTTACTTTTATTGTTAACTGAATAGAAATTCAGTAACATATGGTCCCAAACTTACAATGGGATTATGTCCCAATAAACTCTATATAACTTGAAAATATCATAAGGCAAAAAGGCATGTTCACTGACACTACCCTGCCCAGGGTCTTGAAAGTGTTGAAGTGTAGCTTGGACTCCATCCATAGCTCACAGCAATAATAACCATAATTAGTGTAACTGGAGGCAGGGTACTTTGGAGTCAGAGAGACCTGAGTTCAAACCCCAACTCTACTATGTATCAGATCTTGGGCCACTTACTTAAAACCTCTGAGGCCCAGTTTCTCTTTAGTAAAATTGGATAGTCATTCTTCTCTCACAGCTTTCGTGTGTGTGTGTGTGTGTGTGTGTGTGTGTGTGTGTGTGTGTTTAGTGCCTAGAATATAGAAGTTAGCCTGTAAGTGACAGCTATTATTATTTAATAGTCCATTCAGAGAAGCAGCAGTAACATAAATTTGTTTCTTCTATTTTGTGTACCAGGATACATTTAAGAATCATCAGCATATGGCTTCTGGTGAGACTCATCAGAATGTGGCTTTTATTTATGTTGTTCTATATACTTTCTAGGATTGTAGGTATAGTTTTATTTTATTATAGTGCTTTCATTTTTATATATACATGTGATTTTTATATGTGTCTAGGGAGCCGTTAAGTGTGGAATAAGAATCGCGAATTTTTTAAAAGGTGAAATAGTTAATAATAGAAAATATTGTTGCTACTTTAGAAATACTGTGAATTTTTCAACTCTGTTTTGTTCCAGGAAAAAGGAGAAATTTAAATTTGCTGACCCCATGTTTCCTTCCTCCATCCCTCCTTCAATCTATCCCTCCATCTCTTCCTCTTTTTTTTTTGGTTCTGGGGATTGAACTCAGGGGCATGTGACCACTGGGCCACATCCCCAGCCTTATTTTGTATTTTATTTAGACATAGGGTCTCACTGAGTTGCTTAGCACCTTGCTGTTACTGAGGCTGGCTCTGAACTATGTTGGTGCACAGCAACTTGGGTGCTGTCTGGGTTGCAAGTACTCACCTGAGATGTAGAATTACAGAGTTTGAGGGGGCTTAGCTCTGAAGCTAGGTCTGGATTTTAACCCTAGTTTGCTTACTAGCTCTATGGATAGGTTAATCAGGCTTACCTAGCTTTTCCCCCTGATCTGCAGGTTAAGCGTGATAACTCTACCAACCACATAGGGCTGTTGTGAAAGTGAAATACGATGTGAGAAATTTGAAAATGAAAAGTCTCATTTTTAAACTGTTTCTGTGGGACAGATGACTTCTACTTTCAGATTCCCAAATTCCAGTTGTACAAGGTTTTTTAAGTCACAGAAGGCATCATTACCTATATGTCTCATCTCCCTCCTAGATTACAGGCTTCTCTGCATGTAGTGGTTGCTCCATCCCTATTATCCTTGTTTGTATGCTCCTCTTGCCTTACAGTGTGATCTCTGATACTGCTCATGGTCTTCCCATTCATACAGAAATGGCTCTGCTCCAACACATAATTTCTTTAAAGGAAAATGAACAACAATAAATTGAAAAAAATTGCCTTCAGTACACCTAGGCTTTTGAAACAGACCCTTTGCCAGACTTTTTTTTTTTTTTTTTTTAACATTTTAAAGCTAAGTGTATAGTATACACAGCCTTAGAAAGTATATTCATTCAGCCATTAAACAGTTATTTAAAGTGACCTCCCCTTACCTAAATTTGCTTTTTTTACTTGCCATCAATTCCCACGATACCATTGCTCCTGTTCTTTGATGGTCAGCCAGACTTAGAAGCATCAGATATTTACACAGCACACCCACTTAACTCTACAAACTCCCACCATAAAACCTAGAAAAACAATCATAACAGCTACCATTTACTGAGTTGGGGGGTGTGTGTGTGTGTGTGTGTGTGTGTACTGTATTTAAGACAAGAAGACAGTCTTGAATGGATAGAGGTCAACTAACTTGCCCAAAACCATGCAGTTAGTAAGTGAAAGCTGAAATGTGGAGCCAGATCTCTTTGGCTCTGTCTTAACTTTGTTCCTTGGATTGCAAAGTCCAGATTCTTTTAAGCTCTCTTGAGGCGGGTGGGGTTTGAGTATACACATGTGTTTTAAGGGCTGTTGCAAGTCTAAAGAGCTGAAGCAGCCCTGGGGACTGCAACTCCCTCCATCCTCTCACAGCCAAGTGCCCTACTCCCTGCTTGCTGCCAGTCAGCTTCCTGTTTACTCATAGTTTCTGCTTCCTCATAACCTTGGCTTGCGTATGGTTTTGGCTTCTTGTGGCCTCGGCTCTACCCTGGCACGCCTGCAGTTTCTGCCCCTTTACTAACTGGTTCAACTCTTGGACTTTACTGAATCAAATTCCCAAGGGTGAGAACTGGATTGGCCCTGCTCATTTTTTCAATCCCAGTCAGGTCATAGGTCACTGGCCAGTCTGTGGATTGGCTGCCATGGGGTCAGATTCCCACAGCTCTACCTACCGGCTAAAGTTGGGGGAGGATGTTGTATGACAGTCCCACCAGCAAAGTCTCAGTCTCTCTTCAAAGAGGATGTGCATCCCCAGGACAGGTTCCAAAGCCCTTATTCATACCAGGATAATTTGCAATCTCTCTGCACTATTTCCTTACTTTCTCTGTCTTAAAATATATTAATTTCAAAGGTCAGTGAACCTTTCCAAATGAACCAAGCCAGGATTCATCCATGTAATTACTCCTACAACCGAGCACTTTTAAATATCTGTAATTGATGATACATGTTATACATATGGTTTTGTATCGCGATTTCCCTTGAATTGGATTCTTTGGGCTTGAGGGATTTTATTACCTTGTATATTTTTTAGTGTGGACTATCAATCTTTTCCCTCTCTTTATAATGCTTTACTTAGTTGAGAGTGTAGACCTATTTACGTTTGGAACTTCTGAACCTTGGTAGACAAAGTTTTTAAAACATATATGCCTTATGTCCTCTCTGTTTATGTCTTTGTACAACATACTGCATGTTGTTGATTTTTAGATATCCTTTTTAGTCTTAAAGACAGAGTTCTTTTGATGTTCTTTTAGTATTAGTATATTTTACTATTTTTTAGTATTCTAATTTTACAAACACTTGAAAATTATGCTTGTAACACTACTACAGGGTATCCAATCAAGCATTAGCATTCTGGAATAGCATACCATCCAAAGTATCACAACCCTAGAGTAAGTAGAACTGTTAAAAAAAAAAAAAAAAAAAAAAAACTATGCTGTTCTTCTATGTGGTTTAGATTGTGGTTTCCTTAGAGACCATTCATGACAACTGAAATTGTGCATGGACTTTTTCCCATAGGTAACTGGTCTGAATGGGGCGGGGTGGGGGACATTGAATAGTAAGTTTTCAGGAAAAGGCACCTTCCACTTGAACAGTTCTAACTAAAATCTTCCATTTCATACCTGTGCTTGATAACTATGATAAGGTCCTAGTGAAAGGAGACAGCAAAATGACAGTGAAAACAATTTTAAATGTGTGGAGTTGCAGAAAATAGTCCTGGCATATGTACTAGCTCACAACTGAATACTATGTGCTGTTTAATATTTAATCACTTTAAGGGACACATATTTTACCTAGGATTTTTTTTTTTTTTTTTTTTTTTTTTAGCAAGTTCTCACTTGCTATTGTATACCCAAAGTATGTTCCTTCACTGCTTTTTTTACATGAAAAGAATTAGGATTTTTATGTATATTTTGTGTGTATGGTTATTTTTCACAAGTGATATTTGCTATTTCTCATGAATTGTGTAGGCCAATGTTGGAATTATTTGGAAGTATGGAAGCAACCCACTAAGTTACCAGCAGGATATTTTGAATGGGTATTTTCCAATTTCTTGTTGCCAGAAAAACCCTCAAATGGGTACAGCTTTGCTAGAGACTTGATGTCCATTTAGGACATTTTGTTTTCCCTGTGATGGCCAGAAGTTGAGTTCCGTCACTTCTTAGACAAGTTAGGATTTTTCATTATCATAGCAGATGGGCCTTTCCAGGAAGGTGTTAGAGTCTGTAAGCCAAGGAAGAGCTGTGCAACATTTACCACGGTGATAATACTTTATAATACTCACCATTGAGCAGGTCAGCTTGAAAGATGGCAAGCCTGTCCTGGTAACCTAACCGGAGATGGCATGCTCTACCTGACCAGTTGCTGCAGAGGCTTTCTGCATTGCATGGGTTTGGCGCTTGGCGCATCTAAAGAAAGGTGGTCCAGAAAAGGAACAGCTGGAGTAGCAGCTTTAGATCATTTCAACGGGAAAACAAAGGAAATTACGTCTTCCCTTTGTCCCTTTCTTGGGAATTTGTGTCCCTTGCAAAGAACACATTTATGTAGCATCTAATGATCAACACAAGGAAGTGTTGCAATATTCAAGTTTTTAGGAAGAAGTCTTACCAAAGGATGACTTTAAATGATTTTCTTTGTCTTTTTTTGATATTGTCCTCTTGAAGGAAAGCTTGTCAACTAAGGCATAGTAATGAAATACAAAAGTTTAGCGTGTGTATTTGGGTGAGGGGCTGGAGAGCGGAGACCTGTTTCCACCGCTAAAATTTTAGAGTGTGAATTGAGTGAAGGAAAATTTGCAGGGGTTTGATGGAAGGCTGGTTTGTCCTTCCAAGTAGGAGTAATTATCGCACCTTTTCTGGGGTGGGAATGGTACGAAAGATGGAAGAAAGGGGGAAAAAATCTGGGGGCCAGTTCACTTCCTACCCAGGTGCCAGAGTGATCCCCGAATCGATGCCCTTAAAAGGGGCTTCGAGCTGAGGTGCAAAGCTGCCGCGGGTGCTTAGGCAGAGAACCGAGGGGGAAACACAGAGAAGAGGGGGGTTGCTACTCCAAGGAATGTGCGGCATGCGGGCTGCCAGACCCAACCATTGCACCAGAGCGGGGGCGCCGGCGGCTCCCCGGGCCGCGCAGCCCAGGCCCCGGCCCCAAGACCCGGAGGGAGAGCGCGGGGACCTGCGGGCCGGCGGGGCAGCGGGCGCCGCGCCCAGCAGGAGGGCGGGGAAGCGCGGGTGGGCCTGGGCGCGGCGCGAGGCGGTGCGCGGCCGCCTCCCCGCCCCCGGCCGGCGCGCTCTCGGGGCGGTGGTTGAGGCCGTGGTAGGTGGGGACGCGGCGGGCGCTGCTCCTCCGCTGCCGCCGGGAGAGTCCGCGGCGCCGCCAGCTCCGCGCGCGAACTCCAGTCCATGGCACGCAGGGCGGCGGCCCCTGGAGCTGCTCGAGTCTCGCCGTCCGCCGGCTCCGCGCCGCACTTTTAGGCGAGTGCGGAGGTCGAGGGCGAAGTCAGCCCGGAGCTGCAGCCCCCGCCGGCCGCCGCCGCGCGGCGAGAGGGAGTTCCCAGAGCGGCCGCGGCCCCGGGCCCGGCCGGCCCCCTCCCTGCGCCCTCCCCCTCGCGGCAAGGCTGCCCCGCGCCGGCCGCCCGCGCCCGTGCCCGCCGCGATGATCTTCCCCAGCAGCAGCGGCAACCCCGGGGGCAACAGCAACTGCAGGACGCCCTATCGAAAGCAGGTGAGGCGGCGGCGGGATGCCGCGCGGAGGCCGGCGAGCCCCGCTTTACAAAGGGCGGCAGCGCTTGGCCAGGCGCTGCTCCTCCTCGGAGGGACCCGGCTGGGCGGTGACCTTGTTTCCGAAAGAGGCGGCCGACGGGGACGGCTCGGGCCGGTGACCTTAGTAGGGGAGATGCCGTCTCCCCCGCCGGCCCGGCAGGGTGGGACGTAGGGGAAGGGGAAAGAGAAAGGGCAGAGAGGTGGCGAGAGCAGAAGCGCGCCGGGCCGGGGGCTTCGCCCAACCCTGCAACAAGTTTGGGGTTTTCCTTGAAACCTTTGTGTGCAGAAGAGTACTAGAATGAGTCTAGCGTTGGTTTGCAGTCTTCACTTGGAACCTCAGAGAACCTGTCTGATTCGTAGGAAACCCGGAAGACGTGTGTGTGTGTGTGTGTGTGTGTGTGTGTGTGTGTGTTCGCGCGCGCCCCCCTTCTTATTTAAAAAAGAGAAAAAGAAACAGGAACTTCTACTGTCACTTTCTCAAGGTTTTCAGTTTTCAGAAGCACAGGGAAATCCTGTGACAACCTAGTTGCAGAGATACTGGGATAAGCCTGAGTCATACACATGCTTTTTCCTATTTTAATACCGTTTCATACATTTTTTAACAGATTGAACTCCAAAGGCACTTCAGTGGTTAGATCAAAATCCCCTGCCGGGAAAAGGAGTGGAGCTGGGAGCTTATAGTTGCAGCCTTTTGTTTTGTTTTTCATCTTTGTTTTTAAAAGAAGGTTACCAATGCCATGTTGTGATAAATCTCACAGAGCCTTTCAACAGCAGCAATAACAAAACCTAGCTTTAAATTATGTAAAAAATGTGCAGATCTGTTTAGAAAAGGTTAAACTGATTTAGAGGTCAGTGGCAAAATGCTTGTTGAGAAAACAAAAACAGGATTGCATGTATTTTCCTCTCATAATAAATCTCCTGTCTACATCCTTCACCACTGAGACAAATCAATTAAGTTATCATCCCAATAGTGATACCAGCGAACTGTGTCCTTTGGTGCAGACCATGTCTCTATTAAGATACGACTGATGACAGTGATGCTTTGCACCTTCCTATAGGCATTCACAGGGTGATGTTTAGTTCTTGTTCTCAAAAGTCATTATCAAAAAGTATGTGCTAGCATAAGCATATCTGCAAGTATTTTGAGAGTGTCAAAGAGTCATGTTTTCTAGTCTTTGGTTCTTTTACATGTCAACTTTCCCTTAAAAAGACAGTAAACTCACAGTGTGGTCTGTGTGCTGTAAGTGTGCAAGTCAAAAGAACTTTACCAGGGTTAAGAAGTTCCTTTTCATTAAAAAATAAATCTGCTTTGGTGACTTGGTAAAGTATATGCCACAATTGTCAGGATTTGTAAACAGGGATCTCTAAATTCACTTCATGTGACTTCATCTAAAATAAGTACTCTCAGATGCAGCAACTAACATCAACTTGGTAAGTGAAGCCAATTTACAATAAATATTCTCCTAACCCCTCCTCTCTCACCCACCTCACTCTACCTGAAAAGATGGCTAATTATGTTAGGGCCTTGTGTATTCATTTATTTGTTGTCAAAACCCGGCAGGGTGTTAGCTCTGAAATGGGAAAAGGCTCTGAGGGTGAGGCCTTTTGCTGTGAGGGGCTGGAGGTTTTGTGTGTGGAGGGGGGACAGCCTGCTGGCTGGAGCACGCTGATAAGATGCTCTCTTTTCACAGGGCTGTCCTTAGATTCAAAGACTAAAAGGGCTGACTGAATCAGAAAAACAAACAGACTTTCTTTTTTCTATAGGCAAAGAAAGAAATGAATGTGTAGGCATTATACAGACACAAGACCCAGGGTACCAGTGGTATTTGAGTCAAAGGTTTCTTTTGTTAGTGTTTAGCCATTCACTGGAAAAGCACACTTCCAGCTCAGGGACCTGGTTACCATGAGTGACTTCATGATCTCATCCTGGCTTAGCCTAAATGGGAAGTCTAATTAATGCTTTTTTATAAGATTTTGTGATGTTAAGTTTGCACCTTGAAGTTCATATTAGTTTGTTCATTTTGATGAAAGAATTGGCAATTTTTAGGTATATAAAGTGGTTTGATTTTAATTTAGAAATGCATAATCAACTACTAGAGCTGATTTCTGATAACTTGCTTGAAGTAAAAAATTGAACTGAATGTAAGGAATACTTAAAAATCATCTTTAGGGTAAAAAAGGGATCCAAATCACTTTTAGTATACATATATAATAATAGTAGCTATTAACCATTGAGAACCTTATTACCTGCTGGTTGCCATTCTAAATGCTTTCTGTGCATTAACTGATTTCGTCATCTGGAAAGTCCTATGAGGCAGGTAATATTAGTATTCCCATTTTACAGTTAACACTGAAGTGTGGAATAAATAACTTGCCCAAAGCATATACAACCCAAGGTGCAGAGCCAGAATTTGAACCCTGGTCATTAGGCCCTTAAACTCACTATACTACAACTGCCGGCTTATGTATGCATCTCAGTAGAAACTCATGCCAAGTTTCTCTGCATTGTTACCTATCACCCTCCTAGTCTCAGGAGTCCAGGTTAGGGATTTCTCCCACTCTTTGAGGGGGTGAGAGGTTGGAGGTTGTGAGATGGGAGGTGAAGGATGCAGTGAATGTATGATCTGGATGTATTATCTGATGTTTGGAAGAAGCACTGAGGTCAAAATATTGCTTTAGTTCATGATTGTAAAATTCTTAAACCTTTTTACATTTGACATATATAGGAGTCATCCAGTTTCAGTCAAAGCAGAGGTGGGTGGCGCTTGTCCCCCTCCTGCCCCCACATGATGTAGTCAGGGCACCAGGAAGCACTCTCCAGAGTCATCTGGGATGAACAGGATTTTCCTGCATCACAGGCCTGTGAGCACATTAGACATACACCTGCTCAGCTCAGGTCAAAGGAAGATGCTTTTGAGTGGAGTGATAACCGAGTGTCAATATCTAGATGAAGTCTTAGTGGAGAAATTTGTTCATCCTGTTACTGTTGACTATGACATTGAGATATATGATGTTCGTTAAGTAGATACAGCCTAACTATATGAAAACAGCACCCCAGCCCCCAACTAAAATGAAAACCATTTAACAGGACTTTTTGTAGTTGTGAAAATATTTTAGTGTTTTGAAAGGGGAAGAAAAATCTTTATATTTAAAAGCATTTAAATATAGAAAATGGATATTTCCATTTTTCCTTTGTGTTAGGTGTCTTGATTTCTGTCATTAACCATTTCTCTCTTTGTTTTCTTACTTCCATCTTAGAACTGCTTTCTTCAGATACTTGACTCAGTAAGGCCATACAGTTTGACTGTTGCAAATTGTGGCATGCAGCAAAGCCTTTTTTGCTAAATAGTACTAGTCCTAGTGGTTTGCAATGAGACTTTTGGAGGTAGCACAGTGAATGTAAAAATTCTGTGCGTGTGTGTGTTTGTGCGCATGCACGTGCACAAGTGTGTATCTTTACAAATGGTCTTGCTTCCTTAACAGTTGTACTTAGTAAATGTTGCTAACTTTTGATGAGTGAAGTACTTATCTCCCCAGTTTAAGTACATTTACATAGTTTGCTGCTTTCTTGAGGATTAACTGGGTGTAGCTGCACGTGAGGAATTCAACAGTGATTCAGTGTCTGGCCTTGTTTAGAGGATGACATACAAAGCTGTTGATTAATCCTCTTCAAGCAGTTTCTGTTCACAGCAGTTTGTGTTTAGTAGATTGGGTTTTGTTAAAGTTTGAAGATTAAAGTTGAGCATAGAAAATATTTGAATAAACAATCCCAATTTGTTGTTTTTTACACAAAGGTAAACATATTCAAGCCACAGAGATTGGAGGTTTAGGGGGAAGTAGCTGGAAATAAAATTGGTATATGTAAGTAGGTCTTCTTATTCATCGCGCTCTCTCTGTTCGGGATTCAAGGTGATAGGTTTTAAGTATCTATCCATAGCCTTTTGGAAAGTGTAGAATTCTTCATCTGTGACTGCACACTTTTTCTGCTGGGCACGCCTTTTGGCATCTCAGTGCATTTTCCATAGTTCACTTCAGGTTTCAAACACATTTTTAGTTTTTGTTTTCCTTCTTTTTTTAGAGACTATTGTCAAGTGGGCTCACCAAACATTGGGAATTTTTTTTTTTTTCTTGAGCCCTTTCTGGGTGGGGTGGAGTGATCTGAATTCTCCCAGTTTCTGAGAATATGTTTCTGAAGCTAAATTTTTTTTAGTATATAAGTATGAAATCCCCTCTCAACCTCAGTTATGTTTAAATCTCATGATATCCATATAAAGTAGAGAAGGGCCTGGAAATTAAATGGGCAGTGAAATTAAGTGGCCTCATTGGTGAAAGCCAGGTCTCTGGGGTCAAGGACTGTGGCTCCTACCAGGAAGAAGAGAAAGAAGCTGTCAAGAACAGCCGTAGCCAATACACTTCCCTTTACTTGGCCTCCCAAAACATTCGGCCCACGGGTTGGCCCAGATTTCAGCTTTGGGAATGATAGTACTGCAATTTATTAGTGGTGTTGTTTGTTTCATAGGGTTGTCAGAAAACACACTGGACACTGAGTAAAATTTGAATATCAGGTACACACACACACTTTTTTTTTTTTTTTTAGTGTAAATATACCAAATATTTTGTCATGTTGCATATTTTTGTTTGCTGAATCAAGTAGCACTTTCTCAGGGAACCTAATTCACTTTTTAAAACTAGTCATAAAATAGCCTGTCTGTCAAATCTGCCATTCTAACTTTGTCCACTTAAATTTTTGCTTCTTAGCATATTCCTTAAACTCTGATGATAATGCATATTTTTACTTTTTATCTTCTTAAGGCAATTTTGGTCAATCTAACTGGAAGACCCTGGCTTACTGGCTCTACCCTTTGCATGCTTTTCCACTTAGCTTCCCTAAGCCCCAGTTTCTGCTAAGTAAATATAATAGTGCACCCTTCACAGGGTTGTTGTTGTTAATCCTTCCAAGGTGTTATTATTATTAATGTCCCCGCAGAGCAAACAACAGCAGGTGGTCCTAGGAGACTCTGTGTGGTCCTGGGAGACCTTGAAGCGGTCTCCTAAGAATGGGCCATGTTTACAGCCTCCAAGAAGAGACTGTGTTTTAGAATGTGGGCCGCCTCAAAGAGGGTAAGGACCTGGAGGTTGAGAATGAAGTTCTCAAGTGCATTTTAAGAAAATAAAGTGGAAAAGTGGGTCCCCCACTTTTGAACAGTTCTTCATGGAGTATGCTTTTGTTGCACATTTTGCCTTCTCTTTGGAGAAGGAAAGCTCTTCAATCTCTTTCTTCCTTATTTTATGAAGCTATATAAATGCATAAGGTAAAAAGAGCATTAATCACTCCTAGCATGAAAAATGCTACCTTTTAAATTTCCTTGAAAATGGACAGATTTAATTATTGGTACAATGCATTATTGTTTCCAGAATTCCTTCCTTTGTCTTGTTTGTTTAATTTTCAAAGATGCCATCTTTGCATTACTCAGAAATAAATTTTTTTCCTTTTTTTTTAATTTTTGGACATCTGTAGGTGTTTGCTGGGTGTTTGTTTTTAAACTTGCATTTGTACAGAATGCTTTGCTTAACACATTCTAAAAGCCTTGTAAACTTTAAAATAGGATGAATGTACTGTACAGAGGTAAGAAAGCTTTGCCTGGAATCTGAAATTAGGATAAGGTAAAAACAATTAATTGGGGAAACTGAATTCTGGATCAAATTAATGAAGCAGTATTATGCAGAGTAGTATCCTAGTAAGTAAAAATATGTGTTGGCTCCACTTTATTAATTTAAACATAGTAAATTTCAGAACAGTAAAGTATAAATTGGGGGAAAGTATTTGGGGTTTGTTAATTATGTATACAACACATGTTCAAAAATGTAACTTAAAAAAAGTGTATATTAGCCAATTTATATTGTTATATTATTATATTGTGTGCATGTGCTAACATATAGCAACAAATCCTACCGTTATGTATAACTATAACTCACCAAAATAAAAAATGTGGAGAAAAAAATTATAAAGAAATATGCTAAAATATTAACAAGTGGTTTCTTCTGTTGTAGAATCACAAGTGACTACTTTTCTTGATTTCTTACATCTTTTTCAATTTTCTAGTCACTTTTGCCTACACTACAGCAAGCCTATAGTCCTTTGGTTTTCAGGAAGACAAAGTGGGAAACAAATCTAGAAATTTTTATTGTCTTTAATGCCTAAAAATTGTGGTGAAACCCCAAGAAATTCTTTCTTGTTGGGAATCTCAAAGAGTAGCATGAAGTTGGGTGCTGTGGTACATGCCTGTGGTCACAGCTACTCGGGAGGCTGAGGTCAGTCCATGCAAATAAAAAGGAGGGGGGGCACTGCTTGTTTCAAGTATGATCCTTTTTTATTTTTTGTGATTTTCTACTATTTATGCTTTCTGCAAACTTCTATACCATCTTTTTAGAAGTTATTCTGATAGATACTCTTTACATTTACTAACTTAATCTTTTCCTACACTTGCACCTATTTTAAACAGGCCTTCTGAACTCTTTGGAAAAAAAAAAAAAAACAACCATTTTCAGGGCACCGATTTATCTGTATGGGTTAGTGAGGGGCAGTGTACTTATGAATGCAATATTTTATATTGTAGATTACTTTTCAGGAGATTCACTGTTTTAAATATTCTAAGCATTGAGGAATTGTCACAATAATCTGTTTTCATTGGACTCACAGCTACATTTAAAGATAGTAGTTTTGGAGACAGATACCCTCCCCACACACATATACACATTTAATTTCTGTATTAAATGTGACAAACCAGGACTGTTCTACTTATGTCAGAATCCTTTGGCTATATTTTGTTATGATTACTCACGATTTTTTTCATTGCAAAACCTTCTTTTTAACTTCTGGTTTTTTGAAAAGCAGTGTAGTGGGAGGTGTGGCTTCTTAGAGGTGTCTTTAATTTGTAATGGAACAGTGAGTATTTCTGTAAGAAGTACATGATAATAGATAATGTCCGCACTGTAGAAGCAATTGTTAGTGTGCAACCCAGGGGTAGTTTCAGGCTTGAGGGGGACAGGAGGAAGAGATGGAGAAGGGGGTGTAGGAGAGAAGAGAGGAGCAGGGTTACTTTGTTAGGCTCTGTTTCTTTTTCTTTCTTTCTCCCCACCCCTGATACTGGGAATTGAACACAGGGATGCTCTGTGACTGACTTACATCCCCAGTCTCTCCCACCACCCCATCCCAGACAGTGTCTTGCTAAGTTGTCCAGGCTGGCCTCGAATTTGTGATCCTCCTGCCTCAGCTTCCAGGGTAGCTAGGTTTGCAGGCAAGAACCACTGCGCCTAGGCTTAGGGGTTTTTTTTTTTTTTTTTTCCCCCCCTAGTTGATACAGCAGTTGACAAAATCTACAAGTCACATTGTTTTGGTTCTGTGTAGGTTGGGAGCAGATACATAACCTCATTCTAGGGCTGGGGCTGGGGCTCAGTGGTAGAGAGCTCGTCTTGCATGTGTGAGGCCCTGGGTTCGATCCTCAGCACCACATAAGTGGAATAAAGGTGTTGTGTCCACCTACAACTAAAAAAACCCACCACCAACAAACAAACATAACCTCATTCTTTTGCATTAACTCAAGACTCTTCAATCACAGGTTTTTCTTCGTATCAGTCCTGTAACCTAGCATTTCTTCCTCTGCCCTGTCTCTGTCTGTTTTTTTGGAGAACTGCTTACAAAACAGCTTTTTGGAAGATCACTTTTGATCAACTCAACCCTACCTGTACAAATATTTGAAAGGTTCCTTTTTGTCTACTTTGTATTCTCAGTTATATAGGTCAAATGTATCAGACCAACTCAAAGAGAGTAGATTCCTTCCTTTGATTTACTTAAAGTTGAATAGAAACTTAGAAACATTGTATTAATAGTAATTGAATTATTGTGTAGCATAACTTAAGTGGTCTTTGAAACTGACATGAATTCTTAGGAAGTAAACTGGCAGGCAGGGAGGTATGGTTGCTTGTCAGGGGAGAGGCTGGCCAGTAAGTGGTGAACTAGCTGTTGAAACAGCTGAGATGCTGAGGCGCCAAAGAAGGCAGTTAATTGCAGATGCAGCAATTTTTATGGATATTTGAATACACGAAACCCCTAAAATTGTATGTAAACTGTTTCATATGTTGACTGTTTGTTAGGTAGAGATTCATAGCTTTTAACAATTGGTCCAATGGGTCCATGTCCTCCAAAAGATTTTGTGACTGACTGCATGTGGAAAAGGACTTGAAGATGATGCCGGCATTTCTTACTCAGGAGATGGGCTGTTGTTGCATCATGGAAGGTGAAATTTCAGTGGAATGAACATTACAGCCAAAGATTTGAAGATAGAAAACATGGACTTTCTCAGGGGAGTCTTGAGTAATTCAGTAGTAGAGATCGGAGGACGGAGGACAATAGGATTAAACTTACTGAAATGGATGAGAGGAGAGCCCAAGTTTAGAAACCATCATAGTTGAAATAAAGATGTAAAATGCAGTAGTGGCAGTGTGATCGTGTTAAAAGGAGCAGAGTCAAGTATGTACAGAAAGAATGGACAAGATTCGGCTGGTGACTTAGTGATTGGGGGGGTAAGGGTTTTGAGAAAAGAAGTTCCTAAGTTTCTAGTCTTAAGTGATTGGAAAAACAAAAAGTTACTGTAACTTTGCTTACTCTGGGCTCAGTGATGTGCAAGAACCTAGCCTCCTGTTGCAGAGATTTTCTACATTTTTTAGATGTTAAAATAAATAGGGGAAGGATTGCTAAATTCTACTAGTAGTCAACATTCAGACACCAGGAATGCAAAATGTCCTGCAGTGCCCAGGTCAATTTCTTGTAAGGAAGAATTGTCCAGCCTAAGTGCTAATCATGTTCCTGGTGAGCACCACTGTAAGAACTCATTTTGGATCTAGCGATGCGTTGTAAACGCGTGTGTGTTGTAAACGTGTGTGTGTGTGTGTGTGTGTGTGTGTGTGTGTGTGTGTGTGTGTGTTTTCTTGGGTTTGCCTTGAAGTCAGGCTGCCTCTCATGGGTGCATGCATTTTTCACTTTTGTCCTAGATTCTGATATTCTTTGGAATGAAATATAAATACAGCAGATCTCTTTCTTGATAATAGGTATTGTCTGTAACTGCACAATTATCTATAACATCCATGGCATAGCAAGTGCTCTGGATAGGTCAAAACATCTCCCACCTCCACAGGAATGGGGCAGATGCTGTCAGAGTGGTGAAGGGGTTTGAGTATCCATCCTACTGCCATGAAATAGTTTTGGGGGAAAGGCGACAAGTTTGGTTTGGCCCTTTTAATTTGGCCACACAAATCTCACATTACTCTTCTTCATTTACTGTCCCAGGCAGAAATTTGTAGTAAGCAGTTAGACATATACTGGAGTCCTGTAGAAAGAAGCATTGGGGATAGATTGAAGGACTCCAGGGAGAAGGGGTATCAAGAGAAGACATGTCTTGGCGAACACAGGTTCTGTCCTGGAAAGGAGTAGCATGAACCTTTGGCAAAGTGGGGCACAGAAATGACAGAACACTGGAAGAATCCCGAGTGTCGTGGAAGCCCAGGCAGAGCCCTTTCCAGGATAGGTGGGTCACCTTTGTTAACTATTGCCCAGGGGTCAAGGAAAACAAAGGTCTAGTGAAAAGCCATTGGAAATATATATGGGAGGGCTTCGTATGCCTTTGAAATAGAGGTTTCAGTAGAGTACTATGTGTGTGATGGGGCAGCAAAGTGGGGTGAGAGAAACCACATTCCAGAGGACTTAAAGAGTAGATGAGTAACCGGCACGCTGGAGAGCGCCTATAATCTGCCTGTGTTTCCCTGATATTCTGGAGGCTGAGGTAGGAGTTGTTCTAAGACAGTTGGCAACACAGAATCCTCCTCAAAAATAAAAAACTAACAAAAATGATAAATGAAGAGGATGTGTCTTTGGAAAGTCTGATGCCAAAAGAAAAGAGAGCCACAGCCTGAAGACAAGACTTTTTAGGGTATGACTGGTTGAAGGTCCTAAGAAAAAAGGGAACAGTTGGAAACAGGTTCTAGCCTTAAGAAAGACTGATCTACCGAATTATGCTACGTTTATATACAAATATACCACAATGAATCCTGCTGATATAGACGATCACAGTGCACTAATTAAAATAATAATAATAATTTAATAATAATAAGAAGAAGATAGAGTAGAGCAAGCAGATGGAGGAGGAAGGACAGGAGGGGAAAGGAAGGTACAGAGGAATGGAATTGATCAAATTATGTGCATGCACAAATATCATATGGTGAATCCCACTACTTGTAATGCTCCAGTAATATTTTTTTTATTTATTTTTAAAGGAAAGATTGAGGTAGGCTAGTCTTTATTTTTTTTTAAATATTTTTTAATTGTAGATGGACAATTTATTTTTTTTTTAATATTTTTTAACTTGGTGCTGAGGATCAACCCAGTGCTTCACACATGCAAGGCAGGCCCTCTACCACTGAGCTACAGCCCCAGCCCTGAGGTAGGCTAGTCTTATAGGAAGGGAATCTCCTCAGAGTTTCCTGTCTGTGATACTGAAGGAGAAGATGGGTTATGTCAGAGATGGTGAGGAGGAGGGGGAAAGCAAACTCCTCCTTTTAGAGCTTTAAGAGGTTAGGTCATCTTTTCAAGATGAAAAAAATGGGGTTCCAGCTTTAGGAGTGTGACCAATGATTTTGAAATTGTTCTTGGGAAGTTGGTGAGCGTTCAGAGATGAGTAAAAAGATGAGTGAACCGTGGTGAGGGTGCGGCCGGCTGAGTCAGCAGGATACTCTGACCTTTCTCCAGCTGTGAGGGGAGCCTTGCTGTTCAGTAGCTTACATGGGGCTTGGCCTTGGTAAGGTGAGAGTGGTGGGAAAATGGAGAGCATTATTATGAAGGTTAAGGAGACCTGTAAAAACAAGAAAGTTCATGACCTTTCAGGAATAGGGACAGGCTGGAGTTTCTGATAAGATACAAAGAAAAGTCCCTTGGACAAAGGAAGGGGGGAAAGGCCTTGTCAGTTTGAGGTCAAATCTTGAGGGTAGAGTAATTCCAAGACCTTTACCTCTTTGATCCCCAACACTGCAGAACAAACAATAACTTGTCGGGTGTTTGGGAGGATTAAGTGAGCTAATACATATATGTCTGTCTGGTACCACCTAAGAACACAGGTGGTTATACTTATTAAAATGTGGCTGTTGCATAGATTGTGTCTCCATATAATTACTGTTGTAATATTTGTGTAAATCAAGTGATATTCAAACAGACTTCCACCACCATGAACCACAGATCAAAAAGGAACAAAAAATTTTTTTAACCTGAACTATAAGCTTTAGTTTTAAAAACACTATCAAACCATTGCAAATCATCATAAATTGCTATGGAAGATAAAAGGTGAACGTAGATGTGGATCTCAACATCACTTATTGCTTCTATGAGTGTGAGCACATTTTTTAAGACTTTCTGGTCTTAATTTTCTCAGTGGCAAAACTAGGAGTCTTAGTTACTTGATTTTTTTGAGATGGCTAGATGAAGTCATACATATGACAGAACATGACACAACCTCTGGCTAGATACTCGGGCTTCTCCCCTTCTTCCCTGAGGTGTTTCAACAAAAGTCAGTTGACCCTACAGAGGATGGTGGAGGATAGGTCAAGGAAATCCTACAATTACAATAGTGGAAGAAGCTGCAGTCTTTCTATTCATAGCAGAAAATATTTTGTGATAAGGAAAATCAAAGAGAAAAATTCAGTTTTCTTTGGGAGAGTAGAAATTATTCTTATGTCCAACGTTGACTTCCTAGACTAAGGGTTAACCGAGTTAATGTGAAATAACATGCCTTACCTTGACCCATAAACACCGTGGGGATGTTCCTAACGTTTCCAAAATGGATGCTCTAAACTGTGTTATGAGTGCTGCTTCTTTTGGCATCTGATTTTAAATTCATGAAGTTTGTTTAAAGATTTTTTTCCCCAAAAATTATGTTTACTAACACACTTGGGTTCTATTAAATGTTGAAAGTGTTCCAGGAATTAAAATATTCAAAGTTCAAAGAAACTTGAGAAACACTACATACTATATAGTATTGCCTAGGCGAGTAATGGTACAAATTAGCAGGAAAGTCTTTGAAGTCCTGCAGTAAAGACATTTGTCCAACTTTGTGTATTTCATTGTTTTCCTAGAATTATTTGATCATGAAACCACTTAGTCCTAGAATATTTTCTAACTGTATTCTTGGAACAGTTTGGGGAACATTTACTTAAAGGAACCTTTTACATTTTGGAGTTGGAAGTGGTATCAGAGGTTGTCTGGTCCAGACCCTTTAATTTACCCAGAAGGAGTTAAAATCCAAAGACATTGAGTGATTTGTGCAGTCTCCTAGCTTGTGGAGCCTAGGTTTGCTGACTCCACACTGCCCAACTTACCTTCATCTTTTTGCCTTTCCAGATAGTCAACACTTCGCATCATTGTTATTCCAATGAACTTTTAAAGAGTGTATTTTCTGTATCTTTAAAAAGAAATGTCTTTGATAGGGCTTCAGTATTGTTTTCATGAGGGTTTTGTTTTTGTTTTTAATCATTCTCTAAATCGAGTAGGCCTTTGGCAGTGCTATGTTCCTTATTATCTTCAGATAAAATTAGCTATTGTTGGTCAACTTTTACTTCTCTTACCTCTCTTTTGCTTTTAATTTCTCTTAAGATCAGTTTTCCTGCCTTTTTCATTGCTTCTTAAAACATCTACCAAATCAAGATAACTGACTTGAGAAATCAATCTAGTTTAAAGTATCAGTGATCTGGAAAACCCACACATTTTAATTATTAATGAGTACTCTTTTGCCCTCGAAGTTAGTTTTCTTTCTCATATGATTGGCTGTGGGTAGACGTATTTGCATATTTTTTAGCCCCTTCCTGCCTGACTTATTACAGCATGCAGAATTTACTCTGTGGTTTCTAGTTGTAAGTTCCTGTGCAGAAGAGACCACAGTTAAGACTTTATAACCCTACTTGCTGAGGTCCATCTGGAGCATACTACTCTGTGTTCTTAAAAAATCTGAATGACAACTTGATTGCTTTTTCTTATAATTGAGATATTTCAGACACTGGTTGTTAACTTCTAGCATTTTTCTTTTTACTTATTTTAAGGTTCTTAATTGTCTTAGAAAAGTGGTGTCTGTCAGAGACCCTCACTACCTGTTTCTGTGTCTACAACATGAAATATTACCCTGACTGAATGCTATTACATGATACTACTCTGTTATGTGTTATTAGAAAAGAAGCACAGAAAAAAATTAAATAATTAAGACATTAAAAAAGAGAGAAAAGAAGTATGGTATGTTATTACCAAAAAGTCCACAAGAGATCAGCTCTTCTTAGTAATCATTTGGGAGGTTAGGATGTCTTGGCAACACAAAGCTTATTTGTAACAAATCCAAGACTAGCACCCATATGTCCTGTTATTGAAGTTTGGTCCTTTTCAAACAAATCCAAGTCAGATTATTGTTCACTCAATCAATATCTTAGAGTCCATTCTGGTCCTAGCACTGTGTTAGCTCGTGAAGAGAAGAACAGTGATCCTGTTCTCAACCTTTCAATTTCATAGGTGCTGTGGAACAGGGACATGAGTAACTATATAAACAAGAAATGAATGCCACAAGGTTCACATGTTTAAGAACTGAGTAGTAAGGACACATCTAACCTCTAGAAGTCATTCTCCAACTGACCTGATTTAGGTGATTTGTTTTTTTTTCCCGGTGCATTTGATTTGATTCCAGGATAGAAAGAAGATTCTCAGCTGGTTGTGTGTGTATGTGTGTATGTGGGTGTGTCCGTTGCCCCCTTATGGTTACCCTGCTCTTTAATTGACTGTATTAAGCTGCTTATTAGGGTACAGAGGTAGCATAAAGAAGAAAAGGAGGTATATTTTTCATGTTCTTAGCATCAGTTTATTGCTAAATTTGGTTCTGGTTTTTAAAAAGTGATGTAGAAAAACTAGATAACATTAAGAGGGATTCAAGCAAAGAAGATATTTCAGATTCTAACAGTCCTTTCCTCTTTCATTGTCCTCTAGTTAATCATATGAAGTGGGCTTGGAAAGAAGTACTTGTGGAGTTGGGATTATTGGCAATCAGGGGAAACAGTCACTAAAGTTTACAGAGGAATTGCTCATGCATTTCATGGACTATCTATAGCTGGTGTCAGCAAATGCTTTTCTGTGAAGGGCCAGACAGTAAATGTCTTAGGCTTGGCATATCATACAGTCTGTCATGGTTACTCAGTACCATCTTTGCACATCAACTCTAAAGCAGCCATAGATGATAGGTGAGCATGGCTGTGTTGCAATAAAACTTTATGGACAGAAGCTGGCTATGAGCAGAAGCTGACTGACCTCTGATCCACGGCATCCTTCTATGTTTGTTGGCTCTTTTACCAAAAGGTGCACAAAAGGAATTGAAAGAAAACAAACCCAAACCAGATAATAATGATACTTATTAGCCCAGTCAGTATTAAGACAAGCATAGAATCAAACCATGTGAAGGTGGGTCTGATGTATAGCTTTGGTCAAAAGGTTTTGGTTTGGGGTCTAATTTTGTCTAAATAGTTATTTTGTTTTGTTGTATTTGGGAAACCATCCTTCATGTATCTATGTAATCAACTCTGCTTTGGTTATTTTTATTTATTTTTATTTTTTATTGGGACTGGGGATTGAACCCAGAGGTGCTTAGCCACTGAGCCACATCTTCAGCCCTTTTTATTTTTTATTTTTTTGAGACAGAGTCTTGCTAAGATCCTCAGGGATAAGACTTGGCCTTAATTCTTAAGTAATGAGAAGGAGAGCCACGAAAAAACAAAACAAAAAACAACAACAGCAAAAAACAAATCACAATCTTGGAGCAAAAGTAATTTTTTTTCTTTAAATAATATATCTTGGCAAAATTTTGTGTTTTACTAGTTACCAAAACAACCTGTTCTAAGTCAACTACTGAATTACTTATGTATTATTTGCTAGGTATGCTCTTAAAAAGTTCCACAGAGTTTCTTTAACAACAGAAATGGAAACTCTTTTTTTGCAATACTGGTGGCTAGAATTCTGAGATCCAGGTGCTGGTGGGGCCAGGGTCTCTCTGAAGATACAGGGGCAAGGTCTGCTTTGGGCTTCTCTCCTGGATGCTGGTAATTACTTGGCTTGTGGCAACATAACTGCAGCCTTCACATGACAGTCTCACATTCTTCCTGTGTGTCTGTCTCTGTCCAAATTTCCCTACATATGTATGCCAGTCATATTGGATTAAGGCCTCATTTTAGTTTGATTGCCTCAGTAAAAATCCTGTCTTCAAATAAGGCCACATTCTAAGATACTAGAATGTTAGGGGTTAGAACTTTAATCTGTCTTTTTGAGGGGACACACTTCAACCCATAACAATCTAGTACCAGACATTAATTTAGTTTGGAGAAAATTCATCAATTTGGCATCTCGGTGAGTCTTAAAAAAAAGCCAGAAAGTTTAATGACTTTCTTGTGGCCACCTTAGCTTCCATAGCAGAAGTATAATACTCATAGTATAGTATTACATTGTTGTACATGATATATAAGCAAGTTTTCTATTTTGTGGTTGTCTTTAACTTTCAAGATAGACCATATGCCTTTACAGAAATAGTTTAAACATATAAATAGCTCTGGAAGAATCTACTTCCAACCATAGCCCACAAGGACCTTGAGAATTTTCTCTGCATTGCCCAAGTCTGTACCTACCCTTACAGCCAAAAGCTCTGCATTGGACCCTGAAGTCTCTTTCCTTCCTCTTCTCCCAACTTTTGTTAGGCTATCACAAGTAGCTGCAGAATTTTGTCTTCCCACCTTCAAGGTTACATCCCTCTGGTCTTTAATTCAAGGTCTGTCTCTTCCAGGAAGATGATTTCTGAGATCTCCCTTTTCTTCTTTTCCTATATCAGAACCATGTTCTGATGCGATTCTCTTCATCCAATACATCTCACTTTGGGTGTGTGTGTGCATGTAGTGGATAAGCAATCATGCCCTTGGTATTGAGAAGGGAATGGGTTATACTACTACACATTAAGGCATCTGCCTACCTCTGGGAGTGGGCATGAATTCCTGTATTTATCAGGTAAGCCACTCATAACAGGGAGAGTCTTGCCCATTTCTAAGTTTGTTTTGAAAGCTGTGTTAGAGCTATAGGTCTGTAAGAATGTGAAATGGTATTAAAATGTAAGATTCTTGAGTCTTATGCAAGAATTTAAATACATGCATATGTTCCATTACAGGTGCCTCATGTTTGTTATTCTAAACCTTCGCTTTAAAACAAAAGAACAACAACAAACTTCATTTTTTTTTTCAGAATTTAAAGAATACATCTCAGATGACATTTTCTTTTTTTAAAGAAAACAGCTAAGTTAGTAATTTCTCTTTACAAAAGGATTCCTCCTTATATATAATTGTTGTTTAATCACCGAGTTTCTCTTTAACCTTTTGTTTGGGTGTGTTTCTCATTTAGTGCCTCAATTCTTAAATACCTTTGAGTATTAGAACCTCTAATTCTGTGAAGCATAGTGTGGGTTTATTTTATGCATATTTGGGGGGCATAGTATTTGCTGATTTTATTCTCAGAGCTTCTTTTAAAATCCTTTTCCTTACTGCATTTGACACATGGATCTGCTCAGATTGAACTTTCCAAAAACACATCCAGTGTTTGAAATTAGGCATACTTATCAGTCATTATTTCAGAAAGAATGTGTTCCAGTGTCAGGGAATACACTTCCTGGTGCTCTGTACTTTCTGCCCATAATGAAGCCATCGGTTTTTCCAAAACAGCCACTTTCTGAAAATTCTGCCACAGAGTCCCACTGAGACATGTGAAGTGAGCACATGTGCACCTGACTACCTGAGTAGGAGTAAAAAGGTCTTGTGACTGTGCAGAAGGGGCACCGCAGAAGGCCTTTCTGGGGGAAACCATCTCAGCAGGCAGGGTTATATTTGTTTTTACGTCGTGAAGTATGTAGAGTTGTTAACCTAGACCTGGCTGGACATTGAACTGTCTACATGCCAATTAGTGGGGAATTGCTAAGCCTCACATCTGAGGGGAGGGTTGGTTAGAAGTGTCAGATCAGGGAAGCAGAAATTGCTTGGATAAGCTGGTACAAAAGAGGATCTGAAGGGTGTGGTCAGAGAGAGTGTGCAGTTTTAGAACAAGGAGACGCCTTTTCCTACTGACTGATGAAGGGGTCAAGTGTCATCTGGAAAAGTAAGGGACAGAATGGAAGCTGTGTTACAAGGGGCACAGAATGCCTCAAGGATTCAGATTTGCTATAGAAAACATAGGGTGGACCTTCATATAGGAGAGACACCAAGGCCTCTGAGTTTCAGCAACATGCTGTGTTGGTTCTACCCTTCACAACAGTGGTATTGCCTGAAGTGTGGTCTCAGGACCCTGCATTAGCATCTCCTGGGGTGCTTTTCAAAACTGTATATTATTGGGTCCTTCTACAGCATGCATACCCAAGACTGTGGGGTGGGGGGACATTTTAAGGTCTGCAAAAGGCTAAGAATCAATAGGTGAAATATTCTTGAATGGTTGCTCTGCTTGTTTGAATATTTCAATGATGAAAAATGAGTAGTCGTATAAAGCAGTGGTCTTTTAATTCCAGAGGTGACGTGGATAGAAAATGTACATGTAAATGAGCATGTAGTAAATAATGAAAGGATTCATGAGTAATTGAGTCAAAATTGGATCTAAAGAAAAATTGGGATACTTTTGTTAAGGTTGGTATTAGAAAAACTAATAGTAGATGTTCCTTGGAACCTTGGTGTGCCAAAGTATGGTCTAGTTGGGGTGATGCTCTGCAGCCATTCTGAGTTTCTGCAGAAAACAGGTTCAGGGGTCAATCTGTAGATATGCTGAGTCAACTGAGATGCCAGGGCCAGCCATAAACCACAGGACCCAGATGAAACTGTTTGAAATCTAGGATGGGAAAAGCTTTTTCTTTTCCTTTTTTTTTTTTTTTTTTTCCTGTTAATTATTTGTGATATAATTTTTCAAGTAACTGCTGGGGGTGGGGGTACTGTATGTTTGTTATGGGGTAGGAGGATCTGTGTGTCCTGTGGGGAAGATGTGGCAGGAAACAGAGGTTTCTGAGAATCTCAGAACCCAAATACAGTGACAGGTGAGAGTGGTTGCCATTTCTTTTCTGTTGACCCTTTCACTATACTCACAGTGGCAAGATTGTGATTGAGAACAGAGAAGAAAGGTTCCACTGCAGAGAATCCCCACACACATGCACCCCCACCAAGCTGGCCACTGTCCAGTCTAAGTGGCAACCAGACAGCGGTGTACAGCTCTTGGCACTGTCTCAGCCTGCTTAGCCTCTGTCCACAAAACTTGCCAGTTAAACTTGTTACTGTTATTTTAGGATAATCACAGCACTTAGTGACTAAAAACTCTTGCTAAAAGGTAGAGACTTACTCAGTTCTTATTTATCTCTCCTAAAGGAAGTCTATAAAAAGAAGTATTAAGATAAAAAGAATAGTTACTATAATCTCACTTACTTCAGTCTTCTCCCCATCATTACAATCACCCCAACCCCATTTATTAAACCTAATAACATTTTGAAAATTTTAACTTTGATACAGACCACCATAATACTATGTGGGCCTCTTGAGTAGCTAGTAGGCAAAGCAGCCAGGAAAATCAAGGCATGGGGGCTGTCTTAGGATTTGATAAACAGACAGTGAATATCTAGTGATCAGATTTGTCAAACAGCAACTTATATACCTTGTAGGAAACATGCTTGTCAATTCCTGAGATGACATCTAGCTGGAAGGAATGATGACCTATGCAGAATATCAGTTTGCTTTCAGAAAGATACCAGCATGCTGGAAGATAAGCACAAGTTAACAAAAGGGAGTTTAATAGGAATAAATAATCATAAAATCTTGCATTTCAGTGAAAAATACTGGGAGAAATTTAATATAACTCGTTGTGTGAAAAGATGTGGGTGTTTGGTGCATTAGTTTGCACTGCCCTAACACAAGAAATTAGGTGGCTTATCAGCAATAGGAATTTATTTCCCACAGTTCTGGAAATTGGATATGTGAACCCAGCAGAGTTGGATTCTAGTGAGGTCCCTCTTTTGGTGTACATAGTGGGACTGTAGTATCTTCACATGGTGAAACAAGAGCTACAGAAGTAGGTGGGGGCAGGAGAGGTGTCTGTTTCATAAGGACACTAATCTCTCTAATGAGGGCTCTGCTCTCATGACCTAAGTACTTCCCAAAGATCCCACCTCCTAATTCATTGAGGATCAAAATTGGAACATATGAAATTTGGGGGCACACACACATTTAGTTCATAACAGTTGGTTTGATCATAAATAAATGTTAGCCAACAAATTGATTTAGCTGGTTAGACCCCATCGTTTTTAAGTACATTAATAAAATTATAATGCTTAGATTAACAAATGAAATTATCCTACTGCATAGACAAGTTCTAGTCCAAAAGTTCTTCTCCAAGATGGAATGTTTGAAGTCAAAATGAATTTTTTCCCCCGCAGAAAAACTGTATTTAATGGTAACCTAGTCTTTTGACAGACTTTTAGAACTGATAGTATTGGCTTAAATTCTTAATCTCTTGTGAATAAAGATTTGTTATGCATTAGCGGAAGAGAGTATCTTTCTTGCTTCTAATAATCATAGTGAATGAAGTATATTGGATGGCCTTTGTATCATCCACCCAAGCTTGAGAATAATAAAACCAAATTGCTACCAATGGAACATATGCACATCTTTATATTCCCTTCCTGATAATCTCCGCTGTCTTAGGTGACAGCAGCCATATCATGGAAGTTGGGGATTCTAAAGAGGAACTTTAACCCAAATGTGTGTGTGTGGTTAGAATTTCAGTACATGAAACTAACCCAAGTGAAAAAGGTCAGGAACTATGATGGTTTTCTACAGACCAGCTTTTCCAGGGTCCTTTCCTGGGGAGTCAGCTTCCCAGGGTTTTTTTTTTTGTTGTTGTTGTTGTTTTTGTTTTTTTTGTCTTTCAAATCATCTTACATTTTTGAACCCATAGGGATCTTTTCTTTTTCCCTGCAATTTTCTCTCTCTCTCTCTCTCTCTCTCTCTCTCTCTCTTTTAAATGTGGCTGTGAAGAGGCGCATAAGAGTAGGAGGGGAGGGGAGGGAATGGAGAAATTGCTTTATGTATAGGTCAATTTTAAGATTAGAACTGGTGGTGCCTGCACTGGCAGAACCCTTCTAGCCATCTGGATGCCAAGTTTAGTGATGCATTGAGAAAGATGGACTCAAGCGTAGGTAACACTCATGGAGCACTTCCTACAAGCTTGACATTTTCCTGAGGGTCCAATAGTTGTTAGCTTATATAATCTTCACATTGACTCTGAGCAAGATTGGAATAAATGGTATGGTCCTCCTCACTGTGAAGATGATGGAATGAGGCTTGGAAGTGTTAAATAATTTGCCTAAGGTCACTATTGAGTGAAAGGCTTGGTGGCATCTGAATTCAGGCAGTCTGATTTCAGAATCCATCCTTTTGACTCTCCTTGCTCTTAGAAGTCTTCCAGGCCAAATAAGTTATTTGGTTATTGTTATTTGTTTTGAGGTTTAGAGGAGTACCATTGGATGATGATGTTTCTCTTCAGTGACTTAAATTTGGATAAAAGAAGGGAAGACTAGACATGTTCTATATTATAACAATTAGAAATGTTTTATAAATAAATTGGAGCATCTGCTGTTTCCTGAGGACATTTTAATCTTTTTAAATTGACAACACCCACAACCTCTCTGTCATAGAGAAAAATTTTACTTGGATAAGATGACTGGACGAGATGAGCCACAATTTGTCACTGGCTTTAAATAGGGTTAAAGAATTTGTATTACAACTTAATGAGTTCTTGTGTAAAAATAACTATTTATACAAGCCCTGTGATTTTTTTTTAAGAAAGGATTTTTAAAAAAAAGGATTAGGAGAGTCAAAATAACCCTTTAGAATAATCCTTTATTCAACCCTTGATGGTTGGTTGAATAGAGTCCACCCAAAATTCATGCCTAACCAGAACTTCAGAATGTGATATTATTTGGAAATAGGGTTGTTTGTTGCAAGTGTAATTAATTAAGGGTTTTTGAAATAAAAATCAAATTGAATTTAAGCTGGACCCTAAACCCAGTAACTTGTCTTTTGAACAACAGGATGAAACAGAAGGCCCTGTGAAAACATAGGTGGAGGTTGGAATTTGCCTTTATAAGATAAGAACAGCAGGAGCCATCCAGAATCTTGGGGAAAAGTACAGAAGGATTCTCCCCTAGAGCTTTCAGAGGGGGTGTTGACCTGCCAACATCTTGATTTGGGATGGCTAGCCTCTTGAACCGGAAGAGAACAAATTTCTTCTGTTTCAAGCTACCCAGTTGATAGTAACTTATTATAGTCGTCACAGAAAACAAATATAGCTTGCCACTTTCTACTTTCTCTTCATTTATATTTGATCTTTAATTTTAGAATAGCTTTATGTATTTATAGTGTTGTAATTTAATTGTATAGTGTTGTAATGATTGTATAATCTGCAAATCTTAAATTTCCTGATAGAAACCAATCATACTGAGTTGTATTAGGATAGTTACCCTTCCTATCAGGACATTTTAAAGAGATGTGGTACATTTCAAGGAATAGCTTTTTTGAACTTTATGAAACTCTGCTAGAGGGAGGTAGGATAGTGCAGTTCCTCTGAAAGAATTTTGTCAAACCACTCAGATGACTCCACTAAGTTAGTCCTTTAAAAAACTTCACTAAGGTTAAAAATCAATTAAAAGGATTGGAGTGAAGGTGTCATTTCATTTTTCAATTGAAAGTCTAATAAAGCAAATCCTGGCAAAAATGAATAACAACTGCCTGACCAGATGTGGCCATTACCAAAGGCAGTAGGATCCCAAAGTGATTATGTCTTCTCGAAGGCTTATAGTAATTCTGATTAATCTGTTTTGAAAAGACAGATACCCACATATCCCATATATCCAAAGGCAATAAGATTAAGATTATTAGAACTCCAATTTTTTTCTGAATTATAATTCTCACTATCAATCATAATTTGTCTAGTGTCCCTGGTGTTTTGAAGTCTTAAAACAAGAATTTTAAAAATCCACCTGTCATGGAGGTGGAAAATTGTTCAGAGACTCTTTGGTCAGGAGAGGAAATATAATAAATTTCCTGTGAATGTAAAGATCCTGTTTCAGCTGGGAACATGATACAATTAATTCATTTCTCCCCAGATGTCAAACTCCTGTATGAGATACCTAGCCTGCACCACTATCTAGCCCTTGCCAACTTCACCTACCTTCTTATACCCTGGAGCTGTTCCGCACACAGCATTTTAATCATGGCAGCAGTTGCTTGGCTTCCAGCATGTCAGTCTGTGTTCTTCACAGACACACAAGCACTTGGTCCAGGCTCTGAACTGTAGAGCAGGATGACCAGGTACTGCCCCTTGTCCTCAGGGTGCTTACAGGCTGGTGGAGGAGATTGGTTCTGTCAGGCAAATGTAGAAAGATAACACTAGATAGTGTTACCCTTTTGTTGAGATTAAAATGTTGCATATTGAGAAGATCTAAAGGAAAGCAGGTTGCCTGAAATGTTTTCTAGCAATGTTCATTCCTTCCTGGCACTGCTGTGCTGTTGGTATTAGAGGAAGGAAAGAAGGACATGTCATTCCATTTTACTGTTCTGCAACCAATTTCTTGAGCCAAACCTTTTGGCTGTGTTTTACTGGAAGGTTTTTAATAACCATGATGTAGTTATACTGTTCATAGCAAAAGTAAGTCTTTATAAAAGCCTTAATTAGTGCAATCATGTATCAAGTAAGGTCCCCAATACAATGTAACAAAATGGCATGCTGCTCACTACCATTTCCTTTCCGCTTAGCTCCTGAAGAGGCTGTCAGACTGATTTTTATTTTATAACCAGACTGCCATCTCCTCTGAGACCTTGGGAAAATCCTTTAATCTCTCTCTTTCTTATCCATAAAAGGGTGATAAGTATACCTATCTTATTGCGATTAAATAAAAGCATGCATACAAAACATTTATTTTGGTACCCAAACCAGTAAATGCTCGATGTTAGCAGTTAGTTCCATGAATGACACTTAGTTCTCTGTGAAACAAGAGTTCCCATGAATTTTCATGATTTTACTTTTTTCCTTTGCATTTTGCTTATTTCATTATTTTAAAAGACTGTGTAACAAATTATTTTGATGCCAGCAAAGAGATAAAATGTTATAGCCCCAACTAAATGGACAAACTTAAAAGAGTTAAACATACCCACCTGTTTTGTCTATTTCTAGGATAACTGATCATCAGATATTATTGCAGAGAAAGATTGGAGTTTGCAGTAAGGGAGAATGGAAATGGTCTGTACTGCAGAGGTTCTGCATGTGTTTCTGGGGAGAACAGAGTGAGATAACCAATGTGTCTTAAGATTTTATGGGTAAATTCTGATCTTTATAATTTGTATATTACCTCTAAACAAGCATCCAGTCAGGATTAAACTATCCTTTAAACTTCTGACTTGTCTTATTTTGGTTTGTAACAGGAATTCTTCTAAATGTCCTGTGATATTTTTAATTTGAATAACTACTGGGCTGCAAGGAAGAAGAGCCAAAGGGCTGCCTGAATCCTCTGCCCTGAGCTGGTAAATGGGCTTCTCTAGCTTCCTGGCCACAGTATAAAAAAGGAAACATGTCTGGTCCTTCCTTAATTGTTTTTCACACTGAAAGTTACTATTGTCTTGTTCTGATTTTTAAAAATAAGGATGTCCATCATTCCTTTTCATTCATTCCTTTTGCTCTATGCCCTAATTTTTAAACTGGGCAGAGAGTACTGTTTTGAGATTAAATATAGTTAGAAAAAAAAAAAAAAAAAAGTGAGAGAAGTCTGTAAAGACTTGAATTATAGGAATCTGAAGTTGTCTTTATAAAGAAATTGAAATTTAAAAACTTTATTATCCCCTCCCTCATTTTCCCCACCTCAGTATGGGGGGTCTGGCCTGGCTTTCCTTCACCTGTCCTGGAAATCACACTGGCTGCTTTGGGTTAGGTGGAGGAGGAGCAAAATGTTGGGCCTCTTCCCTGGTCATTGCTGTGGAGTCTCCAGGAGCCAGTGTCTTCTTAGGCATGGCTTTCTTCAAGGTGTTTTCTTACAAGTGAGGAGGGTTGGTGCTGTTTTCTGGCTCTGTGCATTTGGGAAGGCAGAGATTCATGATTCCTGTTTTGTGTATTTATTGCTGATGAATTAGGTTCAGCTGGGATCCCAGTAGACAGTGAAGGAGTACATGGTTGATTATATGCAGCAAAAATAAAAGACATGTCATGAAACTATGGTCAAAGAAAAAGATGAGGAAAATGCAAGTATATGAACCAAGTGCTGTGCTGCCCACTGATCCCCACCCCCAACCTCTATATACACAGAGGTTCTGGGCCACCATTCTGGATACTTGGAACTCTGTATTACCCAAATCTTCCTGGAAAAGAAACTCTCCAACATTTTCATTGCTTAACAGTGTGCATTTTTAGTTCTTTTTGCTAAAGATGATCTGATGCTTTATGAGTAACTTTGACAACAGAAAATGAGAAGGTGTTCAGTAAGATTAATATCTTCCCTTTTTTCTTGTTGAGCATTAAATTCCTACTTAAAACAGAGTATTGTAAAATAATTTTAAAACTAAAAGAATAAAGCCTCATCTGGGTTATGTAAAATTTGAAACCTGTTCACAGATTCAGCTTGACAGTGTGAGGTTCTGCCTCAGTTTATCTGCTTCAGAAGAGGGGAAGAGAGAGGAGAACTGAGTCCGCATTCATCTTGGTTAGCTTCCAGGGCACCTGCATGTCCCAGGGTTGATAACATCATATTGAAGAGATTAGATGCTAGCACAGGGGCTGACTCCATGAAGGAGAGGAAAGACTTGTAGTGGTTGTTAGCAGTAGATATTTAGTCCAAATAAGCAGTATTACTAAGGAGAGATCTGACCTGTGAGAAAGCATGTCCTTTTGAAAATGGGCAGATGCTTAGGTCAAATGTGAAACAGTTCTCCAGAGTGAATATCTTGGTGGGCTGAGGAATAAGGGTTCACAGTGACTTGGGGACTTCGGAAGGAAAATCATTTTTCTTAGAGAAATACATACCTGTATTTCATCACATGATTGTTGTGGATTTGATGCCTTTTTTTGTGGGGTGCAACCGTTTTGTGAAGCTTTAAAAAATGTGCCATTATTAAACATCATTTATTATAAAACTGTCTTTGGTACAAGATTAGGATGCATGGAATACTTGTGAATGTACATTAATGCAGGGGTGAAGATTATGCAGTGAAATATGGTATGTATTGTGAGGCTGTAAGACAAAAGCAAACACTAGAGTACATGCAAGGAAAAATCTTATAGATCTTTCCGCTTTCTTTGTAAGGAAATAGGTTGAAATCACAAGTGACTGGATTTTTGGCATGTGTAGGGAAACTAAACAATGGGTGGGTGACTCCAAGTATGTCTTCAAGGGTTTCTAATCGATGCCTATTAAGTTGTCAGTGGACCCCAAATGTACTTCTCTGACAGGTATCAAACTGCTGTAGTTAGCCTGTTTGATTTTTGTATTTTCTGATAGAAAGTATAGTTAATGATCATCATGTGTGTTATTCACAAATTTTAAATGTAAATACATGAAAAATAGAAATGAATGACATTCACAGCATTTTTAAGAGTTTTGAATTATAAATTTAGTAGGCAGTTGAATTTTTTCTTCTTTTTAAAGCAAGAAACTGGATGTCTAACAGGCATGGAGATCTGAGCAAGCCATCTAGAAGTGTTACACCTCATATTTACACATCATAAAATATGAGGTGTAAAAGAGGCTGTACAAAAATATATGTTTTTTTTGTTTTTTGATGTCTTAACAGGACTGCCATATCCATTCAGCTCATTTTCTTAAATACTCATTAAGAAAGCTTGGCCTGAATCACCACCTTCTCAGCAGACAAGGACTGGTGCTTAATGACAGTGGTGGTGGGTCTGCAAACCTAGCTCTGCAGCTAAGCTGTACGACCTTGAACGATTGGTTTGACTTCTCTGGGCCCCAGGTATCCTGAAAAGTGAGGGGGTTAGAGTCAGTTGTCATTTCTTAACATTTTAAAACCTTGGTTCCCTTTGATAAAAGTAAAAATATTGCTTCCTCCTCTACTCTCTGTCCTGCCATCCTTCAAGATTCTGTTATTCTTCTGGTGGAGAATTACTGGGTCACATTGTCTCTGATGTCCATCTCTGCTCCAGCACTTCATTATTCTAAGCAGATACTATAGTGGAAATCAGTGGAACAAACATTTTTAATCTCATTTGTGAACTGGTGCAACTTGCTCCTTCTTAAAACTGAAAGGGACCTTCCTGATTCTGTCTCCCAAACCAGAGTCCTGCCTTGAACAAGAGCAAAGCTGGGAGGTTGGTAGAATTGCCCCCAACCCCCCACCCCTCACCCCCACCCAGGCTGAGTCAGATCTGCATTTAAACTGTTAAGCCAATAATGTGCACATCAGCTTGATACAGGTTGCAGACCACTGATTTTTATCCTGCAGGTGGCAATGTTAATGGGAGTCTCAAATCAATTAAGTCATTACCAGTATTCCTTTTTTGAACAAAATAAAATAGAAAAGATAATACCAGGGTACATTTCATATGGTAAAGGAAAATGGTGTTTCACCAAACTTTTGTTTCCATATAATATGTCTGTGCCTGTACGTGTAAGTCCCTCCACTTTGTAAGTGGAGATCTCGGGCAAGAAGCTAATTTCTAAGGTGATATCAAGCAAAAAATAAAATAAAAAAATTTAAGTCACCATCCTAGGCAATATAGCACAGAGACAACCATCCATTCCCCTTTCTTTGCACACACAAACACATACCTAGAAATTCAAAGACTAATAAAAAAGTTACTCTGTGCTGATAACAATCATTTTTTATAATTGTTCATATTGTATCAGATGCACCACAAGAAACAAATGTGAACCTTAATTTTTCATTCTTTTAAAAACATTTTCTTGTAAACATTAATTTTTGAGTTGTATTAACTAAAAAAAAAATCTTTCCTGTTGATGTTTTCCTTTGTGTATTTATAAATTACAACAACACTATCAGATAAGATTTCGTGTTTGTTTGTTTTTTAAAATTTTGTTCCTTGTTTTATTACAATGGAGAGATTTCAAATACTACTTGTTCAGTTTCCTTAAAATGCAGATAATGTTTTTTCTCTCTAGGGGCCAATTTGTGAAGCCCGTAAAACTGCAAACTCACTCATATATCCCTCTTCATCCAAAATAAATAAATAAATAGACTTGAATAAATTTTTTCAGGTTTTTTTTTTTTTTGGTAGCTTATAATTTTTCTAGCTTAATGCTTAATCGCATTTTATAAGTATTGTTTCATGTGGAGAAAGTATATTTTAGAATGGGTAATTTCCGCTCTCAGAACTTTGCAACCTCAGCGATAATTCTTTACTTACAAGAAAGACTAAGTAAAGACACAAACTGTACCATAGATTGATTTTAGAAAACAGCTGGGAGGAAGTTGTCAGCCCTGGAATCCTAACTCCACTGGGGGGAGGCAGGAAGTTCAGAATGTTGCAGAGGTGTTCGGAATTGTCATGGCAGAAGCAGTGTTTCGCTTCCCTTAGGAAGTTTTCTTTTTTCCATTTATTTTGAGTAAAAAGGATAGGAAGGGTTTGCTCTTATCCCCTTCACAAGGCTCCGTGTTGAGGAAGAAAATGGTGTAGATCTGTAAATTCCTCATTTGGGACTCAGAAGGTGGGGGGTGGGGGAGAGGAACATGCACACCTGCATTCAGAATTCAGGAAATAATTAGCTTCACACCTGAACTTGGGCAGGATTTTATGTTTACCATGTTTTAATAGCTGGTTTTGGGGATGTAATTTGCTTATTGTTTTGAATATTTTTAAGATGTTTTTGGAGCTATTATATAGTTCTTTTATATAAAAGTAAGTGAAGAAATGTGAGGTGCAACTTTTTATGCTAATTACATGTTGAGAGACAGAGATGCCAGGCTGCCAGCTCCCCCTTGTCGAGCTCCGAATGTTACTTTTTGTTTTAAATTTGTTCCTTTGGGCTTTCTTGTAATTTTTGTGTAGCTTATTAGACTATTTCCACAGAATCATCAAGTAATGAATCAGTGCTGGTCTGAGGGGTGTAGGAAAGTGTACTGCAGTGTGAGTTCTCCTGTCTTAAGCTGCAAGGTGGTAGTGGAAGTCATTCTTGGGATCTGCTATGTAACCTCTTCTTTCGTTTTTCTGACTGCTTGGCAGACAGGTAAGAGTGCACAAGGGCCTGCTGGGTTCTGTCTAGATGTGCCTCAGCTGGAGCCCCCAAGAAGCATCCAGCCAGACACTTTTGCAGCTGGAAAGGAGCTTAGAAGTCATTCAGTCTCACTTGCTCATTTCACACAGGAGAAACTGAACTCCCAGAGATGGTATTCCAGTTTCTGGCCTAGGTGGAACTTTTTTCTGGGTATTCTGATTTTTTTCTGTTCAGAAATTTTTGGTGTTTTAGAGGGAGGAGGAGAGTTTTACTAATTTTATTTTCCCCACAAATAATCCTCTTTACTTATCATATTTATTTGCTTGCTTAATTATTTAGTGGTGCCAGATAACAAACCTAGGGCCTTGAGCCTGCGAGGCAAGCATTCTACCACTGAGCCACCTCCCCAGCCCCATTTATCATCTTTAAATTCTCTTTCCTCCCTGAGACTCTGTGACAACCTGTACACATGTCCATGGTCTTTCTTGTTTTCTAGGTTCTTCCTCCTGCCTTTCTGGTACCCCCCACCCCCACACACCGACTTGTCAGAGCTTCCTCTAAGCCAGCCAGATGGATGCTTCACTGGCTTTCCTGGAGAAATCTCCAGTTGGTGTTTCCTGTTTGTATCTCCGTGGGTGCCTCTCCCACTGTCCGCACCCACCCACCTTTGTAGACTTCCCATTCCTTTCACTCTTACCAACTTGACATTAACAGCCAGCTCACTTAGCCCATCCATCCTCAACCTTTTCATCCCTGTCCTTGTTCCTTGCCTCTCTCCTCCCTGTCTGCCCCTGGTTGAACTCTTACTATCTTTAGAAACTGTACCATCCCACCCCATTATATGGGGTTATGAGCAGATAAGGCTAGAAGCCCACTATTAAAAGCTTTTCCTTCCTAATGAATGTGTTCCCTGGCAAGGAAGTTTTGAAACCATTGCCTTAGGCCTCTCTCTTTCTTGGCCCTCCTGTTTTCCCAATGAATAACTTAATGTCTTCCATCTGGTATCTTCTTGATGTTTGTCTTTAATACTCTCAATTTCTGCCCCCCACACACACTTAGAAATGCTGTTTAAAAAAAAAAAAAAAAAAAAAAAAAAAACTAGAAGGACAAATAGCACAAGAGCCCCGCTGTGTTTCCTGGCCTCCAGGTATCAGTGGACAACTTAGCAAATCCCTGGGGTTCTCAGAACCACCACTGGAGGAAACAACAAAACTCTAGGGCTGTTTGCATTCAGGAGCATCCAAAGAACTGCCCTTAAAATACATTTGGGTCTGGGGCTGTAGCACAGTGATAGGAACACTTGCCTAGCATGTGTGAGGCACTGGGTTCGATCCTCAGCACCACATAAAAATAAATAAAGGTCCATTAACAACTTAAAATATTTTTTAAAAAATAGCATATATATATATATATATATGCTATTTTATATATATATATATACTACTATATATATATATGCTATATATATATATATATATATATATATAGTAAGAAATATAGTTTCTTGGTAGGATCTGAAAGGAAAGGTTGACCATAGAGACCACACATTGCATTGAGTGTTTTATGCTGTGGTTTTTCAATATTTCTTTACCCTTTCTTCTCCCCCCTTTATAACCTCTACCTCTGCCCAAAAGATCTTGTCTAAGCTGTTTTGATCCCTAAGGACTTTTCCCTTTTGTTTTAAGTTGCTTTTCAAATCTGTTGCATGGTCTCCATGTGTTCAGTCAGTTGTGTTGTATTTAACAATGCAGGTCTTATATCTATTTCTTTTATCTGAAGCCGAAGACAATAATGCTTTATTCATGAACTTAAGTGAAGAAATTTCTATGCAGAGATTGCAGTTTTACATGCAAGGATCGGCTTTGATAGATATCTTGAAGAATTAATTATGAAGCCCATTGGGAAATTTTTATTTTTAGATTTTATTAGAATAGCTAATATAACATGGATCCCTTTCTTTTGACAGGCTTAAATCCAACAAAAATATTTAATAGTCTATTGCTTAGTTTCATAATCTTGAGAGGCTATGAGGTTTGTTTCCAAATAAAGAATAGTGGAAGTCTGAGAACCCATTTCATGAACTAATTAGTATGTGATTTAAGCTTTAATATCCTTGTTTCAAATAGGATTACTTGATCTTTCCCTCACTTTCACACTACAAGTGAGACACTATATGTGTAAAGAAAGCTGTATCATTCTTCAGTAACCAGGTCCTGCTCTTTGATGCTCTGGCCCTCAGGCATTCAAGCCCTGACTGACCAGGAAGTGCAGTGGCTTCCTGGCCAGCTTCTCAGTTTTCACCAATACATCATCCACCTCTTGATTTTGTTTTTCCAGTTCCTTGCACCGGAATTTCTCTTTCCCCATCCTTGTAAAAGAAACAAAGTATTCTGACTGATTAAATTGGCCCATTTGAGTGACCCTTCATTTGAAAATTCCATGAAATTATTAATTTATTTTTTTATTTTTTATTTTGCATCATGAAAGCATAGGGAGATGAACCAGAGTGTAGAAATTAGAGCAGCAGGCAGGCTGCTGTACTATGTATAGTCTTTCATAGTGTTCAGTTCATGCCAGACTTGACTTTATACTATTTACTGGTGAACATGATAGTGTTCCATACTTCTCTCTGCTCTTAGGAGCAACTGCAGTGATTATTTGCTTCTAGATAATGGAAATAGTTGATCTGTTAAACTTCTCTGCTCTTTGGGGCAGTGGTGGTGTCAGTGGTGATGCGTGTGTGTTGCAGTGACTACAGGGGTGGCGATTATAACTTTCTGAAACTGTAAGAATGGTAGCCTTAAAGAAGACTTGAAGGAAATTAAAAGGCAGAACCTAGGTTTCTTTCTCTTTTAAATGTAACTGGAATTCTTAGGTTGTTGAGTAAGGAGGGAAGAGGAGAACAACTTCAGCTATAAGATTGGTTAGAGCACTATTCTTTTTTTTTAAAAAAAGTTATGTCCATACACAATACCTTTATTTTATTTATTTATTTATTTATTTATTTATTTATTTATTTATTTATTTATTTATTTATTGGTACTGGGGATTGAACTCAGGGGCACTCAACCACTGGGCCACATCCCCAGCCCTTTTTTGTATTTTATTAGAGACAGGGTCTCACTGAGTTGTTAAGTGCCTCACCATTGCTGAGGCTGGCTTTGAACTCATGATCCTCCTGTCTCAGCCTCCCAAGTGCTAGGATTACAGGCGTGTACCACCGCGCGCGGCCCTTTATTTTATTTTATTTTTATTTTTATTTTTATGTGTTGCTGTGGATTGAACCCAGTGCTGGGCAAGTGCTCTACAACTGAGCTATAACCCCAGCCCCTTACAGCACTATTCTTAATCCTATTCATAATAGGAAGGAAATGACACAATAGAATTTCAAATGACAAGTTTCAGTTTTTTATCTTTGCTGAATAAAAATCTACAACAATGTACCTGATTACTAATATATTTTGGTTTACATGTGGCTAATTTTGTTTTTCCTATAAAGGACTTTTAGACTTTATTTATACAGAAGAGACTAGTCAGCGTGGCACTGGGTGAGAGGTTATATGATAGAGAGGGAAATAGAATTACCCTGTGTGCAATTGCCTTGTGTCTGCTGTTGATCCTGGTTTTTGGTGTCAGGGTACTTCCTGGTAGGATGAAGGCACCAGTGCTCTTCATATGGATGGTGCTCCCTACATGCTATCCACACAGGAAGTCCTTCCTCCCTGACTGCTTCCCACACGGAAGGTATTTCCTGAGCACTGCCTGACACAGGAAGTCCTCCTGAGTGTTAATAAATGTTTTTCCTGCTGCTGTCACACCACTCAAGCAGGGAATGCAAGGGGTCACCCATTTATTCACATTTATTTACTGACTTTGTTTTCTATCAATTTTGGCTTGCAAATTAAGACCAGATAAATCAATAAAACTGAACTTGTTAATTTTCCCTGCCTGGGAAACAAAAGTGTAGCCTGCTTACTTGACCTAAACCAAGGAAATTAGGCTGGAGAAGGCTGAGATAGACTCCTATGCTTTTTGAGGATGAATGGGAATTTAACTGTGGCCATCTAGCCACTGGGTTCCCTAAATTTGATGGAATGTGTTTAAACTAGCTACAAGCTTCATCCATAGGGGTCTTTTCAAATCCCAAGGCAGCTGAGGGATTTTGAGAGGCAGTAAATAAAAGAACCAACATCAATGAAGAAGGAGTTTGAAGTTTGTTTGTTTTTTTTTTTTTTTTTTTTAAGTTTACCATTTGTTTTCTCAAAGCACATAGTCCAACTACAAAGTATAATTGCTTTAAATTTATCAAGTTCTCAAGTTGTAAAGACCTGTCACTATTTGCATTTCAATCCAGGAGTGAGGGTTTAATTCTTCACTGTTTTAAGATAAGCTTTCCTAACATGCTGATTCTAATGTTCAGATGTATGTGCTATAACTTTCAAAAGTCATGGCAGAATTCATTCTTTTAAAAAATTCTGCATCAGATTAATTATTTATTAAATTCAGTTTTAACCAATACACAAAACATAAAAGTAGTGCATATTAATAGGGCAACATGGTGCTTTGATATTCATACATTATGTAATGTTTTTAATCAGGTTAAATATATTTTTCTCAAATATTTGCCAACTCTTTATGGCAAATTCTTTTAAAATTACTTTCTTCTAGGTTTCTGAAATGTACAGTTTATTATTGTTATCAATAGTAGCCCTACTGTGCAAAAGAACATCAGAACTTCTTGCCCCTATCTAATTATAACTTTGTACCCATTGATAAACCTTTTCCATCTCTCCCTCACCCATACTCTCTCCATCTGGTTGAAACCACCATTCCACTCTCAACCTCTATGAAATCAACACAGGTGTCAAAAAGACACCTGCACTCCCATACTTATTGCAGGACTATCACAGTGGTTAAGAAATGGAAACAAACAACATGTCCATCAATTGATGAAAGAATAAAAAGAATGTCTTACATAAACTAGTAGCTATAAAAGAATGAAATCCTGTCATTTCCAACAACATGGATGGAACTGGAGATCATTCTGTTAAATGAAATAAGCCAGCACAGAAAGATACATACTTAACCTCTCTTGAGACTTAGTTTTCTAATCCACAAAATGGGAGAACAATGTTATACCTCTTTCATTGGATTAAGTGAGGTAATGCATAGAAAGCACTTAGCATGGTATCTGGCACTGAGTAAACAGTCAATATGTGACGGTGGTTTTTACTGATACTATTAAATGTATTATTAACCCATTCTGAATAGGAATAAACATCATTATTGTGTTTGAATTTTTTGTTTTAAACGTGTATAATTCTTATCAGAAGTTATGTTTTGGGATTCAATAAGTTCTAAAAAGTTAATCTTTAATCTCAAATTTTCTGCACCAGAATATAAAAAATTGTCAGCCTACAATACTACAAGGATTTGTCTCTGTCTTCGGTTAGCTGGGATAAAGAGTTGATATTTGGATACAATTTGAATTTGAACTTTGTTCCATATAGAATTCACAAAGGGCATGTTGTCCTCCTTGGATGTACTTGGGAACCCCCTTTTCCTTCCCGGGATCACAACTCCAGGAGATTCATTCCCTAGTAGAGCAGATGAGTGGGGAAGCAGGAGGTGCAGGCTGCATGCTTTCCCCACCTGCTTCCCTCAGGGGAAAACATCACTGTGATAAATATGGATGCGTGTAAAATTCATTAAGACAGCTGTGTGGATTAAGAAATGTAAATCATGGGTCCACTTCTGTCAAAAGTAGGCCCAAATCTCCAACATGTTGGATTAGGCCCCAACTTCCTCAATAAGACCCCTATAGCACAAGAACTAAAACCAAACATTAATAAATGGGATGGATTCAAACTAAAAATCTTCTTCTCAGCAAAATAAACAATCAGTGAGGTGAACAGAGAACCTACAGAATGGGAGCAAATCTTTACCACAAGCACATCAGACAGAACATTAACTTCAAGGATATATAAAGCTCTCAAAAACCTTTACACCAAAAAAACAAACAACCCAATCAATAAATGGGCTAAGGAACTGAACAGACACTTCTCAGAATAAGATATACAATCAATCAACAAATATATGAAAAAATATTCAACATCTCTAGCAATTAGAGAAATGCAAATCAAAACTACTCTAAGCGTTCATCTCACACCAGTCAGAATGGTAGCTATCAAAAACACAAACAACAATAAATGCTGGCGAGGAGGTGGGAAAAGGGCACACTCTTACATTGCTGGTGGGGCTGCAAATTGGTGCAGCCAATATGGAAAGCAGTACAGAGATTCCTAGGAAAACTTAGAATGGAACCACCATTTGACCCAGCTATCCCACTCCTAGGTCTATACCCAAAGGACTTAAAGATAGCATACTACAGGAACACAGCCACATCAATGTTCATAGCAGCACAATTCACAATAGCTAGATTTTGGAAACAACCTGATGCCCATCAATAGATGAATGGATAGGGAAACTTTGGTATATATACACAATGGATCACCACTCAGCACTAAAAGAGAATAAAGTCATGGTATTTGCAGGTAAATGGATGGAGTTGGAGAAAATAATGCTAAGTGAAGTCAGCCAATCCCAGAAAACCAAAGGTCAATTGATTCCTTTGCTATGATGATACTGAATTATAGTGGCAAGGGAGGGGGGATGGGAGGAATGAAGGAATGTTAAGTAGAAAAAAGGGGGGAGGGGAGGGAAAGGGGCAAGGGGATAGAAACAATGGCAGAAGGAGTTGGACATTAATATACTAAGTGAATATATAAAAACTCAAATGATATGAAAATACTTTGTGTAAAACCAATGACTTGGAAAAGTGTGCTCTTTATATGTAATATGAAAGGAATTGTACTCTAAAAGCATATATAACAAATTAAATTTTAAAATTTAAAAATAAATAAATACATACATAAATAAAAATCTACTACTTACATGTCCAAATCATCTTTAAATAAATCTTATCCCCATATGTGTCTTTTAATCATACAAGCCCAAGCCAGGCACTCACCTTTCCACCCTAGACAAAGCAGAGGTTCAAGCAAGTGCAGGCTAGGAATGCTGTCTTGGCAGTGTTTGGTAGTGCATTTGCTTGATGTTGATGTAATCCCACTCAGAGGGGAGGGTGGACCTGATCCACAGCTTTTTCTGATGATTTTTCCAAGTCTTCTCCTTGGTATCAAGGTAATCCCCCCCACCCCCCCGCCAGTACTGGGAATCTAACACAGGCTCTGGCAAATGTTAGGCCATTGCTTTACCACAGAGCTACATTCCCAGCCCTTCATACCAGTGATTGTTTCATCCGCCAAAAGCTACAGCCAACATCCTAGGTTCAATTGTGAATATCCGTGTATCTTGTGACCTGGGATAGGGTCTCAGAAACTAATCAAAGGAGATTTGAGAGAAAATTCAGTCTTATCAGGTTCTGCCTTCAGCTTCAAGTTGTCTCTGTCAGAGGCTTGGGCAGGAAGGCCAATGTGGGTGCTACTTCCCAGCACCTCAGTGATGTGAGAAATGGGGAAGGGTTGTGTAAATGCAGGTAGCAATTTGGTGACTTCAGGGAAGAATCACAGACCTTTGTGGAAAACCTTGGGACCTCAGTTGCCACCCAGGGCAGAGCAAGGGACAGCGCTTAGTCCTTAGTTGATGATGTCTAGAAAACAGAGCCGTTAGCCCTTAGAGAAAGGGCAGCAGTATGGGGAAAGCTTATGAGTTCAAGTGCTTATTAAAGGCATGAATTCAATAGATTGTTCAGATGTGATCTCAGGATGCTTTCATTTCTGAATTAAGCAACACTGATATCCCAGTTCAAGTTCAGCCTGACATACATAGCATATGCACATTGATGATTTGTAATCCCTTTTTGCTACCCTTCTTCTAAAAAGGCAGTCATCTCCTTAAATAGTGCAAGGACCTTAGGCAGTGAGAAGAAGAATGTGAAAAGTATAGGACTAGAAAAAATGGTTGTATGTCTATTACTGAGACCTCAGTGTATTGAGTTAGTGTGGAATTAAGCTGACCATGGCAGAAACTAGGTACAGAACCAGGACCCTGCAGTAGGTAGCTGAGGTTGTTGACAAGGTAAATTAAGGCATATTTATTACAAGGGGTCTGCTTTGCAAATTTTTCCTTGTGGTATGGAACTTGTCATCTCTATGTCTAGTTTTCTTGTCTAAGGTAGTAAAAGCCAAGCTACAAGATTTGAAATTTCTGTTGAACTATTAATTTTAATTTTATATATTCACATTGTTAATATGCATGATGCCCTTGGGTTAGTGTGCTTCCTACTTAAAAGGTGTGAGGTGAAAAAAATCCTGTTGTGGTGCAAAATTGCTGAGCAGTTGCTGTGAGGACACTTTGCACTTCTCAAGCTAAGCCATTTAACTTCCTCAAAAGTCACATGTGGCATCGGGTTGGAGAAATGTGGTTTCGTCCCATTGGTTCACAAAGAATTATCTGGTTTGGATACAGCTTCAGGCATTCTTCCTAGGTGGCTGCTGATGGTAAAACCACACTAAGATCTTGGTTGCCTCATAAGAGGTAGGGTGGTGTCTACGAGGCCCGGGAAGGTTTCCAACTACACGCCATTCTCACAGGGGTTAAATTTCACAAAGGTGGCCAGAACTAGAGACAGCATGCCTGTGACTCCTACCTAGATTCTCAATGAAGCCATGTGCCTGTCCTACAAGGCAAAGTCATCCTTATTTGAGGATCTGGAATTAAATTTGAGCTTCCTTACACTTGAAGACAAATTGTTTTAGTCCTTTTAACAAAATGATCAGCAATTTTTAATCAAATGTTCTTCGGAATTTGAAAACCTTTTCAAAATTCTAGTGATTTATAAATTACTGTATATTAAGATATTATCACGTGACATCGTGCAAGTTAATATTTAAATCTTAGAAGATGTTTTCCTTAAAACGTGAATAAATTAATTTTACATAAATTTAGTCACATTTAAGGTGCACATAAAGAATTTTCTGAGTAAAATCCTGTTTTTTCATGTTGAAGGAGAGAGGTGGTTTTTAGTAGAATGAATAGATCTTTAATATGTAAATTAAAATTTTACATCAAAGTAACTTATGATAATCTGTATTTCTACCTTGGTTTTATTTTGGAGTGCATACAGCCTTAGAGTGGTGCTTGATCCCTTATCTTCAGCACTCTGAACACTCCTGATCTTTGTTTTGCAGCAGTCTCTGGTCCCAGCGCACCCTATGGCCCCTCCCAGTCCCAGCACCACCAGCAGTAATAACAACAGTAGCAGCAGTAGCAACTCAGGATGGGATCAGCTAAGCAAAACGAACCTCTACATCCGAGGCTTGCCCCCCAACACCACTGACCAGGACCTGGTGAAGCTCTGTCAACCGTAAGTATAGTTGATCTTGTTTTAGCTACTAAATATTTCCCAGATTCTATTATAGATGATAAAAATTGTGTCATGGGAGAAGTTTATAGGACAAATCTGTAAATGCTCAGAATTGCAACAATGAAATGGGTTTCCAAGTTTTAAGTCCTTGGACACTTACTCAATATTACCACCAGCAGAATGCCTATGTAACAAAATAAATTGGAGCATTTTCTCACTAGAATTTTACTCTGTGGACATATGAGAAATAAAACATGAATTTTAAAATATTTTATGCTTACATCCTTTTTAGGAGTGCTCATTTTTCATAAGAGCCCCTCTAGGTGCCAGTCTATCTCATAAGAGAAACTTCAGCTGTTATTTCTGAGAAAGGTAGTTAACCATCTAAGCTCATCCTAAATATGAGTCAAACTCTTAATTGCTGCTGGGACAACATTAGTCACTCTTCATGAGCACCTGTAGTTTTGTGTCCCAGTTGTTCACCGTGTCTCTCTGGGAATAAGAGCTTGCTTCCATTTTCTTAATCTTATGAAGAAATGTGTGCATGTGCATAAACTTCCAAAGTAAATTTGCATTATATGCTAATGTTGTTGATGAATAGAATATAAATGTGCTACTTTGCTGCAATTACATTAACTCAGCTAAGTAGGAAAGCACTAATTTAAACTAAGGAGCCAGAAGCACCATATAGTGCAAAGATCATTGCATAAAGACTGAACACATCAAATTGTATTGAGCAATAAATGCCTACACATATAACAGCACTTTTTTATTTATCCTAAAACAGTAATGGTATTCATGAAAGAAATTTTACATAATTGTAGATAAAGACTATTACTAGAGAATCTTTCCTATTCCCTTCAAAACATCCCCATTTTGAAATATTGACAGCATCTCATCTCTCTTGTCCTGGGTACAATCCAGATTCATTACTTTTTTTCCTTTTGCTTTTCTTTTTTCTTTTTTTTCTTTTTTTTTTTTTTTTTTTTTTTTTTTTGAGGGGGTGTTTAAAAATAACTTGAACAGTATTTCCATATTGGAACTAAAAGTAACATCTGGCCTTCTATAAGGAGATGATAGTGGTTTTGCTTTGCTTTGTTTTGAAAGAGAAAGGGTGTTGGCCCTTTAGGTCCTGGAGAGCTTTCTAGAAAACCATTACTCACAGTCTTCCCTCTTTGCCTTTCCCATGTCCCCATTTTTGATCAGCCCTCTTGGACTTGGGCTTTAGCCCTTGGCTTTCAGGTCGGTGAGATAGTGCCCTGCACTAGGGTCTGCTCTAAAAGCAAGTCCAGCTTTTGGGGTTTATTGTGCCTGGCTGGAGGCAACGGGAACCCTGCCAAGCACTTCCTGCCCTATTGCAGCTGTTCGAGACCACAAATAGGGCTTTTGCTATCTTGTCTGCTGTTGGCCTTTCATTGGCGTCTTCTTATGCTTCTGCAGCATAATTACAGGTAGATATAGCGCCATAAAGTCTAAGGAGCTAAAAATGTAACTTCATAAGAAACAAAAGAATGAAGCTAACTCTCAAACTCTTGAGTTATAAGAGAAGGGGGAGAGGATTTCAAAATATTGATTGTCTCTCAGCTGGTTTTGAATTATGTAAGATGAGTGTTGACATCAAGGAAGACAGTTAACTAACCATAAAATAACAGAATAATGTCATGCTTTATATACAGTAACTACGTATTTGAAAAATCGAGCCAGCAGTTCTTTATCAAATCATTATGTTCCAAACATAGTAGAACATTTCATCATTTTTTCTAGAATATTAATTCCTTTTTTGTTGTCAGTCTCTTCAATGTCTATGATTTTTTTTGCACATGTGTAAACATTACTCTTTGCTAGTGTCAGTATCAGCAATAACTGTTTGCCATCCTCACTCCCTCCTGTCATTTGCAAAGGGAGGCTTTTGCAAAAGTCCCAGGTTGGATATTAAACTCTGATGATAGTTTTCTTAATATGCATTATACAGAGGCAAGACATAGAATAATAGGGGACACTATCTCAGAATCTGCTGGAAGCTTCATCCCATTTAACACAGAATCTAATAAATACCAGATTTGACTTGCTGACAATTTTGTGTCTTAGAATATAGAAAAAATGAAAGAGGGCATTCCTGTTCTGGCCTTAATTCCTTCCAATAAAGAATAGCTATCTCTTGACATGGAAGTGACAAGAACCTTATGGGAAAGTGACTCATTCTAGTGCTTCAAAAACTGACTGGACATAATTAGGGATTTTAGAAAAGTGGGTATCAGAAACTTCTCAGAAAAGATAGGTGTAAATCCATTCTTCAGAAAAAGAGAAAAACATTTTAGAATTAAGAATATGACAATTTCATTACAAATTGACCTGATGAGGCTGAATTGGAGGTGGGGGGAAGCAATGATGAAACTAATGATTTGGCTGTCCCAGAGGCTTGGTTCTTTTAAAGAGTTATCTAACAGAAATGGAAAAAATCTTTACAGTAGTTGCCTGGTTGCATACAAACAATGCATCAAGTCTAAGGGTTAGAAAAACAATATTTTTTTAATGTTCTGCTTGAAGTAGAACATAGAGGTGCTAGAATATTAGAAGAAAGGACAGTGAACAGGCAGCAGTTGTGATGTTTAAAGAGACGACAATGAAAAATCAGCCTCCCACACTCGGAGACTCATGGCACTGGAAAATGTAGGCCACCATGCTGAAGAAGAGGGGGCCTGGCAGTGGGAGCTCAGTGGAAGGCCCCCAGCTTAGCTCAGGAGACCCGGACAAGGACCAAACTGGTGACAGTGATGATGATCAGGAACTGTGGATTGAAAGCAGATAAATTTTCTAGGAATGCTTGATGAGAGAAGCCAACATACTCTGGTTAATTTCTAAATTGTGAAATGTGTATGGGAAATCTGGGAATCTCATGACTGCTCCAAGGCTGTTGCAACTTTGTTCCCCATTTCTAAAAGATGACATCAGTCCTGGTAACCAGCAAGGTTAGGAGGTAGAATGGTGTGGGTAGCACAAAGGAATAATCTACTCTACCTTGACCTTCAGATATTCTTAATTCTCTTCATTCTCTGAAATCAAGCCAAAAATATACGGCTTGACTGTGACTGTAAGTGTATTATCATTATAAACGTTTTTTTGATAGAATATTTCTCCCATTCAGGCTCCTCAGGCAAATTCCTTTTTAGACAGATGAGTTTAGGGCTCTTTTGCTTCTGTTTTCTTACCACCTTACCCATTGGTGTAATGTCCCTTTATTTTCTCTATCTTTGTTTGCTTTAACTGTTGTCCACCTCTCATCAACTCTTTGCCTTCTTAATTCCTGTTTTCTTGGCTGTTTATTCTGTAGGACTATCCTCTTGGAGGGCTGTTCTCTACTTTTTCCAATTCTCTACACATTTTCCACTTGCATATTTTATTTGAACCTCAAACTCATCATTATCTCCTTCCTCCCCAAACTGTCACTTTCCCAAATTTACTCTTCTCAGTGTGAAGCTTTAGAGCAATGATTGACCATTTTCCATTGCCCCTTAGTCATCAAGTCCTGTAGGTTCTTTTTAAAAAAACTTTAAAAATTCTTTTTCATTGGTGCATTATAATTATACATAATAGTGGGATACCTTGTTACCTTTTTGTACATGCATACAATAGAAAAGCATAATTTGGTCAAATTTTCTTTTTCACTGACAGAAGACTGGGGCCCCCTTCCTTGCTCCCTATAGTGTGACAGGAGGGAACCATTTGCCCTGGCTGCCACCTCTCCTCAGAAGACTTCCCATTTCCCAGCCTCCATCTGCAAGCCAAATCCAAGCTCTTCTGCCTCCTCCATGCTTGGACCACACTAATAACTGCTTCTTATTTGCTTACTTACTTAGTGTGTATCACCACCTCACACAGTTCTGTTCTCCAAGGGCTTATGACATTATTTAGCAGCATGTCTATGGCTGTATATAATGCTAATAGCATGTCATCTTCCCAGATTTCTCAGTTGGTTTATAAAATCATCATGGTCAGTGTTGCTAGTTTTTCAGATTCACATGTTATCTACCACAGTGCTAGGCAAGTACCTACTTATCTGTCCATAGCCTATAACATGGGTCGAATGATGCTTTTATTGAAAGGTTGTGATCAGGAATCAAATTCAGGTTGAGTATCCTTTATCCCAAGTGCTCAGGACCAGAAATATTTTAGATATTTTCAGATTCTGAAATATTTTCGTATGTGTAATGAGATATCTTGGGAATGTAACCATGTCTAAACATAAAATTCATTTGTGTTTTATGTATACCTTATACACTTAGCATGAAGTTACTTTTGTGCAACGTATTTAGTGCACTGGTGTTTTGACTTCGACCCGTCACTCAAGGTAAAGAGTTTTCTACTTGTGGTGTCATATCAGTGCTCAAAAAGTTTCGGATTTGAATTTTGGATTAAGGATGCTCAACCTGTAAAATTAGTGAAAGAGCTGGTCCTCTGCCTAGAACAGAATTGTTACTGTATAAATATTAATCTTTCTTTGCATCTCAAAATCCTAACCACTAGAAAAAGCTTAACCAGAGATATGAAAAATGGTTCTCTATATGTGTAATATGAATTGTAATGCATTCTGCTGTCATATAACAAATTAGAATAAAAAATAAATAATAAAAAATTTTTAATGAAAAAATAATAAATAAAACTAAGGAGAAAACCCCCTGCCCACCAGATTCTGAACATGCAACCCACTCTGATTCATTTCTTTTCATTCCTTCACACTGAGAAGAGTAAATTTGGGAAAGTGACATATGATGATTACTGTGGCATGGCTAATCTTACATTGTTCAAATTCTCTTTTTTTGAAGACCTTAAAAACAGTGCCTGTGTGCAAGGTTTGGTCCACAGCTCTTCCTAATTTGTAGTGGGAGCCACAGGATGAGAGTCTCTGTCGCTAAGGCTGGGTGGCTTAAAGATTACTAGGGCATTAACGTCCTTTGAGAAGGTCCAGACAGCTCAGGGTATTGACAACTTGTTTTAAAGGAAGAATAGTCTATGGATATTAAAACAAGAAATGTTTCTTTCTACTCCCACTTTGTACAGCACCTCTTCCTAAACAGTTGGTTAAACAGTTTCTTTCATTCAGTAGATTTCTAATTTGTTTCACCGTGCATTAAAACATATGACTGTAATATAAATATGAAATTAAATCTAGCTTGTAGTATGACTGTTGCTAAATGAAAGTAAATATTTTGGAAAGATACCCAGCTTCCCTTGTTGTAATATCCAATACATTTTTATTTCCTACCCCTTTGTTTTCTGTTCTCTGCAAGTTTTTTTAATTATTTGACTGCACCGCAGATCTTAAAAGGTGGCACAGAAAAGCAAGACAGGTCAACAGAGGTAGACAGAAACAACTGTAATTTCAGACAGAATAAAGTGAATGTTTTTATTTGTGGCATTCCGTGAGAAACCAAAGGAAAGCTGTGTTAACCTTGATGTGAGGAGACCGGGGTAGCTTTCAGGGAGGAGACACACCCTGACCTTAAAGACTAGGATAATTTCACAAGGGTGAGGTGGAACTACTGCTGTTCATCAGCTTTCAAGAGAGCCCCAGAGGTGTGGGAAGACTTGAGTGTTTCAAAACGCCCAGAGAAAGGGCGAGGGGGGGGGGGGGGGAGAATTTAAAAAAAAAAAAAAAAAAGCCCAGAGAGGGCCCCTTGGTGTCCAGGGGGTGTTCAGCCTTTATAGTTAGCCAAGGCTTGAGGTGACTGGAGTGGAGGCTGTGGGTGTGGAGGACAGTGGTGAGACAGAGATTGAGAATATTGCCAAAACCTTCAGTAGAAGATGAGTGGCAAGAAGTCTAGAATTTCTTCTTTATTAACAGAAATGGAGTTAGGCATTGGAGTGAAGAGAAGCATAATCAACCACCCCACCCTCCTCTTGTGATAATTCTGAGCACTGTAGGAAGCTTGGACTGGGGAAGGAGAGGACTCTCTGAGGATGGAGAGGGTGTGCCCTGGCCCAGAGCTGTGGAAGGGAGGGGACAGGAATGGTGCTAGGACTGGAGATGGCAGTGTCAACATTCAAGCCTAATTTAAAATGACCATAAGATTTTAGCTTGGAATGAAGAGAAAGCTTGAGTTCACTGAGAGAATACAGAAAGGCGTGGCCCACGGGGTCCTCTCCTGGACCTGCAGCCCCAGTTTCTTGCTTGGGCTTCCCAGAGGCAGCTCTGTTTATGGAAACCACAGAAGAGGCCCAGTGAACCAAGTGCTGTTCTGGAACCACTTGTTCTTTTATTGAGTGCCGACTTTAAGGATGTGTTTAGCTGCTGATCCTCTGAAGAAATTAGAACAACTAACAGGAAAATGGACAACTTGACGTGATTATGCTTTCTCTACCTCTATTATTATCTGTAACTAACTCTCAGATTCCTTCAGCAGTCATTGGTGAAAGGTGATTCTCCCCCTCCCTAGAATTAAATAGCCATCCTTTTTATTCCAAAATGATTAGGTTACTGCTGCAGCCACTGCTTTATAGTATCACAAATAAAAACAAGTGACAATATTGTAGCCATTGGAATTTTTAGGCTTTTAGAATGCATTTTTGCAAACGTACTGATGACCATATCCAGTGAATTTTTATTTCTTAGATTTCTTTGAAAGACAGAGAAAGAAAAAGAAAAGTTAACATAAATGTGCTGGAAAATAGTTATTCCCTTATTAACTTTTTTTAAAAAATCCTCTTTTAAAAAGTAGTCTTTAGCCTTTCAAGTTTGTTCTTTATTGATCTAAAAGATTCTTAATACATAAAATACTAACAGCAATAGTTTTGGGAGCATGGCTTGCTAGCATAATGGAAGAATACATAATAAATAACACAGTGAGGACTTAGACCAAGAAACTTGAGCATTTTGCTGAAAAGTATGATCTAAGATGTGGAGTTTTCAGACTCTGCCTCATCCTTTTAAAAAGAAATGCCAATCTATTAAGTCAAAATGTTGAGTCACTAATTGTAATTTAACTCTCTCCTCCTGAACAGTATTCCAATAAGGTTCCATGTAGTTGAAAAGCCCAACATAAAACACATTTGATATTGGAAAAAAAAAATACACAATCTTTATGATTTTCTGCCCCCCAAAGAAATAGACTCCAAAGCAGAGTGGAGTGCTCAGGAGCAACAGAGCGCTTCTCGGAAGGCCCCATTCACCACTTGTGTAGGTCGTGCCATATTCTTGTTCATGTCAGTTGCTTCACTTCCCTTTTGGTATGAAAGAATGCTGGCACGTTAAAAAGAAATGCTTTTTGTATTGTAGATCTTTGACATACCAAGATATAATCTGAAGACATTTGGAAATCCCAAAATTTCACAAAAATAATTTTAGCATCCAAAGAAAGAAAGAAAAATCCCCATGAAATAAATACCTGCTTTTGAATAAAGAGCCATCTCACTTAGGCCTTTGTTTACCCTTTCTTCAGTTTTCTCCTTAGAACCATCAGTTTGATTTTTAGAGTGTAGTCAGTTCTCAAAAATCAACACAGTATCGAATCCTTGAGAGCTGGCTCGTACAAATGCAGAGCAAAAGCTCATTTAAATATGGATGCTGGATGATGGGGCTGTGCTTCTCCCCTGGCTGGGTGGCTCCCTGCCCTCCACTAAGAGTGCCCGTGATCCAAACACCCGCTGCAGCAAAACTTAAAATAACTGTGGGTCAGGGACTTTCAGTATCAGCATGAGTAGCTGAAACTTCAAATATTAATTATTGCCAAGTACCTATTGTATGCATGCATTTGGTATTTTGGCAGGAAATCTCAGTTATGTCTATTTTCTAATTTATCCATTGGTAAACATGGATATTCAGATGTTTGGCCAGCCCTCTTTACTGCCAGTCAACCTTTCTCTTCAGGGTGTCATTTTGTTATTCCTAGGCATGATAAAGAGCCATTCTCCCCTGTAAGGCCCAAATATTGCACAGGTGGCTGGCAAGCTAATTTTAATATTTGCCTCAGCTGAGGGTAGTTGGGAAGCCAGCACTGAAAACAATGATCATAACCACATGAATTTTTTTTAAAATTGTTCTCTTCTGTTTGAGTGTGGTGTTTTTACTAAGTATCCATTAGAAAAACCTTGAATTTCTATAGCAGCACCTTGGGGATGTTTAACCTTTACATGAAGTTAAAGGTGTTATCAGAAATAAAAGCCTCTAATATCTTTGGCAGTTGTGCTAGTTTTGTTTAGAATTTCCTTATTGGGTTACTATGAATCTCCGAAATTTAAAACCTCTCCTTTGACTTTTCTCCATCCTTAGTACATAACAAATGTGTAGGAGAGGGGGATGGGGAGGGATTGGTCAGCGAGTACAAAGTTACAGGTAGGAGGAATGAGTTCTGGTATTAGTCATACAATAGAATGACTGCAGTTAACAGTGTTGTATATTTCAAAATAGCTTGAAAAGACTTCGAACTTTCTCCCCACAAAGGCATGATAAATGTGATGGATATGCCATTTACTCTGATTTGATCATTATACCATGTAAATATGTATCGAAATGTTACACTGTACCCTGTAAATATATCCAATTGCTATGTGTCAATCAAAATTAAAATTTTGAAAATGCTCGTTAAAAAGTCCCATGTTGTGTATGAATGCCTAAATAATGCTAGCAGCTTCAAGCCAGGTATGGTGATCCAGCCTGTGATCCCAGCAACTCAGGAGGCTGAAGCAGGAGGGTCACAAGTTCCAGGCCAGCCTCAGCAACTTAGTGAGACTGTCTCAAAAGAAAAGAAAAGAAAAAGCTGGGTGTGTAACTCAGTGGTAGAGCACTCCCGGGTTCTATCCATGGTACCAAAAACAAGAAAGAAAGAAAAATAACCAACATAATCAAAAGCTCAAAGTAGAGGCAGGAGAAAAGAGGAGAGATCCATCTTGATTGATGACTAACCCAGTAATCCCTTTTTAGTGTACCTGGTCACTGAAGCTCAGCTCCAGGTTAGCTATTTAATGTGTAACACCCAAAGATTACACAGTACAAAGAAGGTATTTGTAATTTGTCATTTGCTTGATGCCTGAGGGGGGGTTGTGCAGATAAAAAGAAACATTTTTGAAGAAACATGCTTTTAGAGATCATTGACCAATCCTATCACTGCTTTGGAAATAATGAGCATGTAGAAGCATTATAATTTTCTATGAGTATAAGCCTGATTAAACGAGGAGACCAAGCTACTCTTGTGGAGAAATGAGTGGTGAATCCATTTTTATCTAATTTAATAAAGACTTATTAAGCACTATGACAGTGATTTTGCTAGATGCTATACTATGATACATTTTCTGCCTTCAAGGAATTTCTTGTCTTGTATAGAAGGTAAACCTCACACATAATATACAGCAGAATGTGAGAGAGACAAAGGGCAACCAAGATTGCGAAGTGATTATATGTGATGGGGCAGGTAGCAGAAAAAGCTTGGCATTGGCGTCTTCAGGATGGAGGAGACAGGCAAGCCCAGGACTGAAGATAAGACTAGTTTGGCTGCCAGCCCTGTGTGATATTTTTTGGAGTCCCAAGGTGATGGATCTTTAGCATCAGAGGAAGCCTTGTACTTCACCAAGAAGATAGATGAGAAGACCTCCTCAGGGTTTGCCCTTGACTAATATGGACTAGAGGGTGCATCCAAGTAGGAAGATGATTCAAAGATGACTGTAAAACTCAAGTCTAGGAAACTGGGAGTTTAGTATCATTAACAGATACAGGGATCAGAAAGAAGAGCTCATTTTTATTCTTGCCTGGAAATTTTCATCCACTCTCAGGGGAAACTTTTCAAATTGAGTGTCTGTTTGCTTTATGAGCTTGTGTACTTTTGGTGTGGCTATTAAACAGAAAGAAGTAATGCATCAATTCCAGACTGGTGAATCTTCAGTGCAGAGAGGAGACTAGTCATTAAACATTGTTTGTCAGCTGGAATACACAACCTATTTATTTATTACTCACTGATCGCTTACAGTGTATTAGAAACTTTCAGTTGAGGTAGTCTTTGTAGTCAGCAGTTGTAAGATCTATGTATTTCTCCAGCACTTTATTTCCTTGAATTTTCTTAGTAGAGTGTGGGGTGTTAAAAGTTTTTTGAAAGTTGGATTTTGATTAATAAATTGCTTTGCAACTCCCTTGATTAGGATCATTTGGCTTCAGACTGTAGACTTTTGAGAAGAGATTTTGTAAGTAAGCCATGGGACTGAGTGGGAGGAGAGGAGGATGCGTTTCCATAAATGGGGTATCTAGAATTAGCGAGGAAGTGGACTCATAACATAAACAGTCCCAACCAAGCTCGTGGCTCTGCCAGGGACTTGGACTCACTCTGTCTCCTCCTGACTGGCTGTGTCCTCGCTGACCTGGCCATACCAGGATTAAGCTTGTCTAAATTGCTTATAGGGTCAGGACCACTTTCCTTCCTCATTTTTGCTTTATCCTGTAGCGTCTTCCTGCCTCTATTCAAAGTGTCACGTGCCCCTGAATGGGAGCTCAATGTTTTTTATAAACGTCAGCATTTACATGTACAGTTTTAGATTTCCACATTTATAAAGGACACTTTTTTGTAGTATAAGGTCTGTTTCTTTAAAGATTGAACAAAGAATCAGTCACTTTGGTCCTAGAAACAAATTGGTCCTGTTAATAGGAACCCTGGTCTTTGCCAAAGATCTTTCTCCAAAATGTTTCATCTTCTCCAAATCCAGGCCACAAATTATGAAATTTTAGTTACTGTCCCTTCATATAAAGCATAGCTTTTCTTCTAATACTTGTCTACATCAACGTCTGTGTGAACCTTGTCAGATAATATAGTCATCAGGTTCCACACCCATAGATTCAGCCAATAGCAGATTGAAAATATTTGAAGAAAAAAAAAATTCTATCTATACCAAAAATGTACTATTTTTCTTGTAATTGTTCCCTAAACAATACGGTAAAGCAACTACTTATGCAACATTTACATCGTATTAAGCATTATAAGTCAAGATGATGTAAGGCATACAGGAGGATGGGCATTGTTGTTTGCAAATACTCTGCTATTTTTTTATAAGGAATTTGAGCACCTGTGAATTTAGGTATTGGAGGGGAAGTCCAGGAACCAGTGCCCCACTGTCATGAGAAAGGACTATGTTTTGTTTCTTAGGTTTCCCCCTACTATCCGTTTATTCATTATCTTTAGTTTAGATTTGATACCATTCAATTAGCTGTTAAGAGCCATATTTATTAATTTTGGCTCCATTTTATGAAGCAAAAGACTTTGAGCATTATTAAAAAGTTGTATTGAACTTTCTTCATCTCTATGATGAATTATAGAACTTTACATCTCTAGTCAACTGGCTGTTAGTGAGGAGTGCTCACCAGGATTAAACTGTGCATGCCCGGCCCCTTGCATGGGTTCTGAGTCAGACTGTTGAGAGACACCTGAAGAGAGGCAGCGTGACATGTGATGGTGCTGAACACTGCGGGCTTGGAGCTCTCCACTTGCTCAGGCTATTTTCCCAGCCTCTTTGTTCCCTAGTCTCCTCACCCGTAAGGCCAGGGTAATAACAGCATCTGCAGCACAGGATTTTTGTAGGGACTAGATGGGTCAGTGTGAAGAGCTCCAAACATTTCCTGGCACATACTCTTGTCACCGCTGTTGAGTATTTTTAAAAGCTTCCTATGCGATTCTGGTAGTCCCAGTAATAGCTTATTATGTTTGAGTCCTTTTGTGTTATAATTGAGAATGCTGAGGCTCAGAGAGGGTTAAATAACCTTCTTAGAGTCACAAAATTAGGAAGTGGCAGGCCTGGAATAGATATCCACCTATCCTGATTTACCTTTTTACCTTTCATGAGTGGGTGAACCTCTGCCCTCACCTCTTCCGCCAATCATGAGTATGAAACTTCTGCACTGTGGCTTTCTTTCCAAAAAATTTAACTTTGGCCTCTCCACTATTCTGTTCTTATTTTAAAAAGCTGGGGTAAGAAATCAGATTTGCGAAGAACTGAGTGAAGGATTGAAAGTCCTTTTATCCATTGAGGAGCTTCCCAATTTTGTCAAGGCACACAGAGAAAAAGATGCTATTTGCATTGTACCACATTGGCATTGTATTAGATTATATTGAACCACCACGGTGAATTAGGCTACTCATTGCTGGTGGTGTCAACATCTCCCAATATCCCGGGGTTGATGGGTCCTCACCTCTCATACCTAGGAAAGAACTACCCTAGCATGGTATTTGATGTTAGTAGAAAAGTCCTCTAATCAAATGAAATATTAAACAGAACTGCATATACAAATGTTTTAAAAGTAGTAGTTTTATCCTATTTTACAAATACTAATTTACCACTAATTTATAAAATTCATCAGAGAGGCCATTTTGCTGAACTCAAAAATTGGGATCAGTGCTCCTGGATCACAGTTGCAACATAGTAACAATAACATCTACTTTAATATATCTAACTTCTGTATTTCATTTCAATTATACAGTATTTGGAAAGTTCTTTTTCACATCCATAAGCAGTTGCAAAATGTAACAATTATTTTTTTTTTTTTTTTTTTTTTTTTGGTACTGAGGATTGAACTCAGGGGCACTCGACCACTGGGCCACATCCCCAGTCCTTTTTTGTATTTTATTAGAGACAGGGTCTCACTGAGTTGCTAAGTGCCTTGCCATTGCTGAGGCTGGCTTTGAACTCGCGATCCTCCTGCCTCAGCCTCCCAAGTGCTAGGATTACAGGCGTGCGCCACCGCGCCCGGCTTGTAACAATTATTAACAGCTCATTTTCTCTTAGTATACTCTGTGGAAGTAATCTAATCTCTTAGAAGCTGGAAATAACCAGAAGGTATGTTTCAAGGTTGAATTCCTAGTACAGCTATTCACATACCTCATGATAAAGATGCAAGTGAGACAAGGAGTACCTAAAGCTTAGTCAGTGACATCACTGTATCATGATTCAACAAGGTATACAGTTTATTACTATGCAGCTGGCCCTTAGATGCTGGTGAGGGTGTGTGCCAGTCTTTTGCACCTGCTTCTGACCTGCCATTTGTTTGTGATGTCTGTGTAGGTCATTTATGCAATTTTATATGCATGGACATAAAATATGCATGGACAAGTGCAGACTTGAATTTTCAAAAGAATATCAACACAGAGTTAAAACTTTCCTAATCAATGACTCATTTATAGGAAGTTCACGTGTACGTGAAGAGATGGCAGGAAAGATGTTTGTCCAGAGTCTGCCTGTGAAGCAATTTAATGTAGATATGGTCATCAGCAGGCCAGAATTTGTGCAGTACATTTGTCTGCATTTCTTATTATCTGTTTTTGTACTCAGAGTCTAAGAGGTAAAATTCATGTGGAAAATTGATGAAACCCCTAAAGTTCCCATTCAGATCCTAAATCGATAACCATCGGAGGGTGGATTTTATCCTTGGATGCAGCAGCTTTATTAGAGAGCCTGACACATTACTCCATAGCTGTCTGCACCTCTAGAATTCTGAACACTGGTGTGCTCAGGCCCCAGGTGATCATTTGACTGGGCATTGTACATTTCCAACCTTATAGCTATGGAAAACAGAACTTCCCTGGGTCTCAGGGTTTTACTCTAATGAACACTCAGTTTCATGATTGTATTTCCTTCTTATTTTGACTAAAGAGAAATTCCAAGCTGACTTTACATCCAGAGCTGGCACTTCTGCATGCAGAGTCACTTTCTGGTTCACATATCCCTAGAATAACTCTTTAAAAAAAAAAATTTTTTTTTTTTTTTTTTTTTTTTTTGCTTCACCTTGAACTCTGTATCTATTTTGCCTCCTGGTGTTGCATGTATTTTTTTAAATATTTATTTATTTACTTTAGTTGTACACAATGCAATGCATTTATGTTTACGTGGTGCTGAGGATCAAACCCGGGCCGCGCACGTGCGAGGCGAGCGCTCTGCCGCTGAGCCACAACCCCAACCCTGTTGCATGTATTTTTGACAGCAGCCTCAAACTTTTGGTAAGAGGTGTAAATAAATATTTTTTTACACTCTGTATTTGACTGCCCCTCTTAAAATCATAGTAGAAGAAACATTAGTTGGTCTTCATCTTTTGTCAGTCTGTACAGCAATCATTATTCATACTGAAGTGGCTCCCTTGGGCTTGCTGATATTTTGAACATCTAGTGGCATTTCTATTGGAAAGGAAAATGTGGTCCATTCTCTTAGGGGATGAGCAACAGTTTACTGAATTGTCAATAGACATTAAAATAAAAATTCAAAATCATGGTTTCCAGTAACTTTTAGCTTAATGGACTTCTTTGGTGAAAGGAGGGTTTCTTTGTGATTTTCTTATTACCCATTCTCAGGAACTCACTTTGGCCTTGAATTAATTTCTCCTTGTTTTAATGTTTAAAGACAGAAAGGGAAAGAAAAAGTAAAGGAAAAAAACAAAACACTCCGCAGCTGGCCAGGATCTTTGTTTTAACTATAGAAATTTGTTTCACCTGTGTTTTGGTTACTTAACAAATGACAATCTAGAATTATTGGTCCTAGCTTATAAACCACCTATCGGCTATGCATCTGCTTTCTTTTCTAGCTACTATAAGTTCCAGATAACATTTCTTGATGAACTCCCAGCCTTGAGCCTGAAGGAGCATTCTCCTTCTGGACACAGTTCATCATCCTGCAAATTGCTAATGAGTCTTCTCTCCTTCTCTTCCCAGTTGGCCTTTCTGTGTTTTAGCAGCACCAGCATTTACTGGCCTGCGTAGACAGTTTGAGTTTTTCAGGATGGTTTTTACTTCTTCATAAAGTCCAGCTGCACCTCAATCTTATTGTGTAGATTTAATGGTTTTCTGACCTTAAACCCAAGGTCTCCTCCCCAGCTAACCAATGTCCAGGGCAGAATTGAAAAATGGATAAACGAGTGAATTTATTAGCAACTCATTAGCAATGAATTCAATAGCAATGCATGAAAGCCACATTGAAGAAAATTGAGGAGGTGAATGTCATAAAGTATCTTGGATTGCAGCAAATTGGCAGCCCTCTGTTCTCCACGTGATAGCTGTTACTTCACAGACCTTCCCTGCAGCAGGATCTTAGGCACACTGCTGCCACACTGACATGCTTGCAGGGTGTATCCCAGTCTGAGCATGTGTTTTCATGTTATGGACCAAGATAAGCCATAAAGATAACATCTCTGGACATGTGCCTGAACATCTGTGCACCCTGCTGCTGCCCACATCTGCACAAAATGTTCAGGTCTCCCTCTTTCCAAATACAGGCGGACTCAGGAATCCTCACTTACTGGCCTCAAGTGGCTTTCTCACTCTTTTCCCCACTAAGACTTTCACAAGTCTTAGCATGGCTACAAGCTCTATATTTTTCTGCCCTCTACCTCCCATCCTGTCCCCATGATTTTTCTGACCTTATCCCCCTATTGCACAACTTCACACCAGTCATGGTGGACTCCTTGGTGTTTATTAAGCCCCCCAGCCTGCTTCTGCCTCCCAGTCCTTGCCTTGGTTTTTCCTCCCTACTTGCATAGCCCCTGACTTCCTCCTTCATGTCCTCCAAGTCTTTGTTCCAATGTCATCTTCCCAGCAAGCCTACCTTAGCCACCCTTTGAAAAACTGTAATCTGCCTCCACTTGACTTTGGCGGCCTCAAATTCAGTCCCCCTTTCCTTGGTACTACTTAATTGTGAGAATACCAGCCTCTATCATACTGTGTAGTTTGCAGATTTTTGCTTGTCTGTCATAAGCAAATACTAGTAAATATTTTGTAATGAAATGCCCCTTTGTATGACACAAAGAAGAGCTGGGATTCGAGCCCAAATGCCAAATTACAGAGGCATTGTTATCTTGGTGGTCAAACTTAGAACTTCTTTCTGAGGTCAGCTGGTCTTTCTCTGTCTCTGTGTCTCTTTCTCTGAGGGTCAACTAATGTGTCTGTGATTAGGATTCCTCGGTGCTGGGAAAGCCTATGGATTTAGAATTTGCCACAAGGACCAATTCTACACTTGCCCGTGATACATATTTTTTTGTCTTATCATGTTTTTCTCATTTATTTATTCTTAGGTGTATTTCTGTAACACAATTTTTTGTAATAAGGCAAGTTACCAATAAACCTCTTAAGGAATGATAAATAAATAATGAGCCATTTTAAGCCACCAGCTCTTCATTGATGACATCAGCAAATTGAACCAGAGATCAGGAATGAACAATAAGTGGCCGTGTACTGCCTCATTTCCTCTTCTCTGGCAGAATTGCTAATAAATAGATGAGAACACTTTTTCCTGCTGGGCTTCAGAATCCTTCTCTACACGACTTTACCACCAATAACTCATTGAAGCTGGCTTGCAAGATGAAAGCTATTTGAAACTCCCGGCAGTTCCTTCCAGCTCTGTGGTCCAAGAAAGGGGAAAATAAAGAGTTACTGTTTCTTTCTAGGGACCTGGAACTTTGCTTGTTTCAGATCTTTTGATATTAAATATCCTTCCATAAAACTTTAACAAACCCAAGGGATCATTAACTGGGCTGTCTTCCAGTATAATAAAAAACTAGGGTATGCTAACCAATCAGATTTCCCAATTATAGAATTTCACCTTGTATCTAATATGATTGTCAATTTTCAAAGCAATAGGATATTTTGAGATAATTTTTTTTTTTTATGATTCAGGTTACACTTAACACTTGGATTTCAGAGTTGTCATTAGGACCATGAACTATGCTGTGACAGATCATCTGTAAGGCATTTGCTATATTGGATCAATGATAGTTGATAGTCATTAGACAAGCTCTTCAGACTCAACCACTGGCAAGAAGTCAGACACTTGAAACAGTTGACCTCTGTCAAATCTATTTCCTTCCTGCCTTGTTTTTGCCCTAGTGTCCTCTATTCCTTGCCTTTATTTATTTATTTTTTTTTTTTTCCTTTAACAATACTGGGAGTTGAATCCAAGTCTTCATGTATGCTAGACAACCACTGAGCTACATCCTTAGCCCTTTTTAAGACAAGGTCTCACTAAGTTGCCCAAGCTAGCCTTAAATTTGCTATCCTCCTGCCTCAGCTTCCCAAGTATCTGGGGTTATAGGCATGTGCCACAATGCCTAGTGCCATTGATTTTTTTTTTTTAATCTTTATTTTAGCTTCTAGGGTATGTCTCTTTAAAAAGCTACCTGGAGTCCTTTCTAGAACAAAACAGGCTGTACATGCATATACATATATACGTACTTACGAATAAGTACCTGTATATATATACACACACACATACCCTTATATACAAAGTTATATGTTTGAATACATACATAAATGCCGTTTTTCCTTTTCTGAGTAAAATTATGAAAAACATCAACTAGAAATCTTTTCATTCCTTTGGTAAAAAGGATATTTTGAAAGGGGCACTTTGAAATGTCTTGCAGAGAATAGTTAGGGTGTCAAAAATTATATATACACACACACACACAATATTTATTTGGGAAGGTTTGTATAATGGTTTTCTTTCTGTTTTAAGTATAATAGATTCTTTAATTGGAAAACAATTAGGTACACCTGTTAAAGATAATAAAATTAGAGATAATGACTGCAGGCCATTGTTCTGTTCTTGAATGGTCAGAACTCAGAAATATTCTCCCTGCAATGGACAGTATATAATTTGCTACTATTTATTTTCATTTCCCTTCTTAATCCTGAAGTTTAAATTAAGATTGAGGTAATGAATGAGAAAATGCCTTGTAAACTACGAACACTTTATTCAAACAGAGAATCAGGGGTATTAGGGTCTCCATTAGTGTACTATTGGCTTGGATTTGAGAATTGCCCATGAAATGCTGCAAAATTACTTAGTTTAGAAATGCAGTAATTCATGTGATAATATAGGTGAGAGGTCCTCTTATGGTTTTAGAGGTCAATAAAAATATAACTCTCAAAATTACATTATCACAAGGGTGGGGTGCACAGGAGATAAACCTTCAGGTTGGTTTCATCCATAGTAATTCCATCTTTATGCCAGTCCTGTTGACCTCCAGTGAGGACACTGACTGGTCCTACTACCCATGTTCACCACCATTCTGCCTGGAATCATTTTCCAGTTCCACAATCTTACTTGATCTTTGATTCAATGAAATTCATTATTGTGGCTCTCTTACATCACTGAATATCACGTGGATGTTATAATGGGGATAAAAATAAGGTTAAAATGGTATGTAAATAAAGAAGCATAGTGTGGTGTTATACCCATGAAAACATGTTACATGAAGGCTTATTTGAGAATCTCGTGTTTTGGCAATGTTGTGTTCGCTCTAGTGGTTATGTGGTTTGAAATGCCTTGTGAGCAATAAAGTTGGTGTTGTCATTGGAACTTTAAACCATATGAATTATTACATCTACGGAGGCAATAGAATATTGTGTTAGCATTCTAAGCAATTAATTGCTAGCCCTTAGAAAGGAAAAATCATCCATGGCCCCACTTCTGCTTTAATGCTGAAACTGATTTTATCCCTTTAGTTCAAAGTCGCTCAAGCTTTCTCTGACACTCATTTCTTACATGATTTAAATTAAAGCACAAAGGCTTACTCTCTGACAGTGGTTCTGTACTCATTTTTTTTCACTGGTGATAAGAAAAGATCTTTTTTTCATGAACCTCTGGAGAAGGAAACTATTTTGTAATCATTCTTTTACAAAGTTTGCCTTTTAAAAAGAATTTCTATATAATAATTATATTGAGCTTAAATTTATTAAATAACCTAAATGAAAAATAAGTGTTCCCTTGGGTGTATTTTAGAAGTTAACTTGTAAGAAATTTTGTCCTGAGCTCTGTGGTATTTAGAAGATTTTGTTATTGAATAAAATAAGACCACTAACTTTTGTTCTTGAGTTCTTTCATTGCTTTGAATTGCCTTTGAAGCCTTAAGAATGTCTTAAAACAAATGAAAGATTCAGCCATAGAGTTATCCCTTTGAGACAGTTAATACATGACATCTCTTGCTTGCTGACTGCTTTCACTCTAACCTATTTCCAGTGTTGGTTAAATTTCCCTAGGAGGAACAGACAGTGAATGGAAGCATAAGCCAGCTTTACAACATGGCAACTCAGTTCAACTTAGATAAAATTTAAAGAGAGAGATGAGGAAAATTTGGATATTTTCTGTGATTTTTAAGGATTTTAAAAATTATTTTTAGATATATATGACAGTAGGTTATATTTTGACATATTGTACATACATGGTGTGCAACACATTTCAATTTTGATCCCATTCTTGTGGTTGTACATGATGTGGAGTTAACACTGGTCATGTATTCATATACAAGAATAGAAAAGTTATATCCAATTCATTCTATTATCTTTCCTATTCCTAATCCTCCCTCCCTTTTCCTTCATTCCCTTTTGTCTAATCCAATAAACTTCTACATTTATCCTGCTTCCCCCGACTTGTTATAGGTTAGCATCCACATATCAGAGAGAACATTCAGCATTTGGTTTTTTGGGATTGGCTTATTTCCCTTAGTATGATAGTCTCCAGTTCCATCCATTTACCAGCAAATGCCATCGTCTTATTCTTCTTTATGGCTGAGTAATATTCCATTGTGTATGTATACCATAGTTTCTTTATCCATTCATCTGTTGAAGGGCACCTAGGTTGGTTCCGTAACTTGGCTGTTGTGAATTAAGCTGCTGTAAACATTGATGTGGATGTGTCACTGTAGTGTGCTAATTTTAAATCCTTTGGGTATAAGCCAAGGAGTGGGATAACTGGGTCAAATGGTGATTCCGTTCCATGTTTTCTAAGGAATCTCCATACTGCTTTCTAGAGTAGTTGCACCAATTTATAGTCCCACCAGCAATGTATGAATGAACCTTTTCCCTCACATCCTTGCTAACATTTATTGTTACTTGTATTCTTGATAATTGCCATTCTGACTGGAATGAGATGGAATCTCAGTGTAGTTTTAATTTGTATTTCTCTAAGAAATGCAAAGAAGTAGAGAGAAGGAAAAGATAGGAACAAAGTATAATCTCCAGGGGTAAAGCTCCCAGTGACCTCCTCCTTCCAGCCATACCTCACCTGCCTACAGTTTCTTCCCAATAATCCATTCAATTTATTAATCAAATGGGTCAATCCATTTATTTGGTTACAGCTCTCAAAATCTAATCATTTCACCTCTGAACCATTCTGCATTAACTCATGAGCTTTGGCAGGGAAGAGGTGGGTATCATATCCAAACCATAACAAGCACCTACTGTGTGTTAGGCACTGTACAAAATGAAGGGATGGTGCTAAACTCAACAAGCAGAGCTGACATTTACCCACTTGTAATACTGAGTGTTTTTTTTTTTTTTTTCCCCGTCCTCCTGTGATATCTGGCATCTAGACAGAATGCTAACACATATTAGGGAATCAGTAAATAGTTGTAAAATTAGATGGTTGAAAATCTTTTAACACTTTATTACATTTCTAAAAAATTAGAATTTGGCCTTCTTTTAAATAGTTTGCTTCTTCATAGAAAACATCAGTATTTCTCTGTTGTTGGAGTCATAGATTAAGGCAGGCAGAACATCATAGGTATGGAAAGGAGCACAAAACATACCTACCCACCTTTGGCTGTGGTCTCGCTGAAAGAACCAGAGAGGTCCATGCCTGTTCGTAGGTTACAACTCCTGGAGGAATAATGACTTTCTTAATGAAGCCTGCTGCCGTCCCCATGTTGCTGCTTACAAGTGACCTATTTTACCTACTTCACTGGCTATGGTGAAGTTTGTGTGAGATAATTAGTAGTTTTGTAACTGAAATATCAGAAATGGGTCAATTTCATGGATATCATATTGACTTTTTGAAATATATAACTTTAAGGCTTAAAAAAACAGAAAGAAAATGTTTATTTAAATGGCAATAACTGTTTTCATAGTTCCAAGTTATTCAGATTCCTAGTTAATTACTTTTCATATCTTTAGTTAATGTGCCAAAAAAAAAAAAAAAAAGAAAACTAACTAATAATATCTTCAAAAGATATGAATGAGCATTTGGCCAGCAGAGGGTATAAGATAGGAAACACAGAGCTGACCTAGGTATCTCACGTCTGTAATCCCAGCAACTCAGGAGGCTGAGGCAGGAGCATTGCAAGTTCAAAACCAACCTCAGTAACTTAGTGAGATAGTAAGGACTTAGAGAGCCCCTGTTTTAAATTTTTCAAAAAGGGCTGGGGATGTGTCTCAGTGGTTAAATACCCCTGGGTTCAATCCCTGGTACCAAAACAAAAACAAGACAGGAAACACAGGTAGTTTTGAAACATATTGGCAGGTTGTACAGTGTTGTTTTATGTTAGTCTAATTTCAACCAGCAAGTTCAATTTCTTATAACTCATATTCTTTTTTTTTTTTATTTTTTTTTTTTTTAATATTTATGTATTTGCTTTAGTTGTACACAATGCATTTATTTACGTGGTGCTGAGGATTGAACCCGGGCCGTGCACGTGCTAGGCGAGTGCTCTACCGCTGAGCCACAACTCCAGCCCATAACTCATATTCTTGAACTCTGAAAAATATACTATATAATTTGATGAATTACTAACACATGAAAAGATATATTGTGGTCAGGCTTTCTGGTTGAATTATTTTTAGATTTTAAAAAAAGGAGTTTGTTGTAATTATTCTCCTAATGGCAAAGCAAATATTGTAAAATACTACAGATGCCTCACAAAAATTAATTTTATATCATCCTCACTCCCATTTTCCCTGGTGGATAATTAAATTTTACTCCAGGTGACTCACTGCAGTGGTCGGAACTTCCTATAATGGCAATAATGCACATTAATAACTGTGTGGTAGCTGGTAACATGGTCCTTAATTAGAACCAGTAATCCAACAGGCTTAATATCAAAACAGGAGGCCCCACTGAACTTGTTCCATTTCCATTTGCAGACCTAGGACAAAGCTGAGACTATAATTTGGCAACTATAAGGCTACAAAATATGCTCCAGTGCTAATGAAAGTTAGTTTGTCATTTTAATGTATATTTATCTTTTTTTCCTGATTTGTAATATTCAAAGACAGTTTCTGAAATGCACAACAGCTGTTTTTGAAGGCACAAGTAATACGTTGATTTTATTATTATTAATATTCACTAGAAATCTGATTCTGTGAAAAAAGGAATTCCTAACACTATAAGAACTATGTTTTGCTCCTCCTTGGATATAATTTGATTGACGTGATCTTTTTTTTTTTTTTTTTTTTTTTTTTTTTTTTTTGTGGTACGGGGATTGAACTCAGGGGCACTCGACCACTGGGTCACATCCCCAGCCCTTTTTTGTATTTTATTTAGAGACAGGGTCTCACTGAGTTGCTAAGTGCCTCGCCATTGCTGAGGCTGGCTTTGAACTTGCGATCCTCCTGCCTCAGCCTCCCAAAGTGCTGGGATTACAGGCGTGCGCCACCGCGCCGGCTATGACGTGATCATTTTTAACCCAGCTGGCAGTCGCCTTCTTCCTGATGTGTTCTGTAAGAATAGGATTGCCTGGGATCCTCATTCAGTTCCATCAGTAAGCTTCTCTGAGTTGGCTTCCATTCCATGATGTCTTCTAAGATCCTTGTTCCTGTGTGTGTGTGTGTGTGTGTGTGTGTGTGTGTGTGTGTTGAAAATCCCTAGATTCGGCTATAGCAGGATGATGACATTGTAAGATTTTTCCTTACCAAAAAAAGGTATTGATTTTCTCTTCTGTAATGCTAACTTGATAGGTCTCTTAAGGACTCAAGTGAGCAAATGAAGTGGACGCTTCAGAGTGGAATGAGTGTCTGTCTGACCTATAAGAATATGCTCTATTTCTGCTGTAATGCTGATTTAATCATCTTAAGAGGAGACTTGACCGAACAAGTAAATGAATAGTCAAATGGTACTATGAATATAACCAATAACAAATGAACATGATGGCTTTAATACCTAGCCTCTTGGGTTGTGTTTTCTTACTTTGCATTACTATTTTGCACCTTCTGTTACTGTAAGTGATGCTACTCATGTCTGTTGATTATTTAGATGTTTAAAACATATGTAGGAACATCTCTCTCAGAAGATGATTTTGCCCCCTAAAGCTTCCTGATACTATGCCAAGCATTAATAGAAGCCATTCTCCTTGAGGAGAAAGGGTCAGACATTTAAGATAAATTTCGATAAATGGCAGTAATAAAACAGCTTCTCGTAATTCAGGACATCTTAATTAGCCCTTTGAAAAACAAGTTACTATCACTTGATTTCACAGGCAGTTTTACCAGGTCTTGAGATAAAACTTAAAGATTGTGAAATGACACTTATAATTGCTGGAAAAAAACATACGGCTTACGAATTGTCTCACCATTGGGCTGGGATTGTGGCTCAGTGGTAGAGTGCTTGCCTAGCACATGCGATGGGTTTGTTCCTCAGCACCACATAAAATAAATAAACAAAATACGATATTGTGTCCATCTACAACTAAAAAAAAAATTATTTTAAAAAGAAGTGTCTCACCAAGTTTGTGAAACTTTTCTTTGGAGGGTAAGCTTCTTTTTTGTGTTTTTTTCAATATTATTAATAGGCCAAATTGTTTTAATTTAGTCATAAATGTTTGAAAACATATAACTAGATTGGAGGTAAAAATAAAACTTTATATCTTGCTTACATTCATTTATCCACACAAGTATTTAATGTACAATTTGAAATGGAAGGGAATTTGAATTTTGGGATAAAACTATACAGAAATTTTAGTATACTTTACTGGTTTAATTTAAAATAGAAAACAAGTGGTAGCATCACTCAAATGCCCTAACCCCTCCTGATTTAGGAACACCCATTCCTAGGTGTCACTAAAAACAGGGCAATATCCTCCAGTGCTGTTTAATTAATGTGTCTTTTCTTGTGGCAGTGTAACTAGATTTATGGTTGGGTGTGTCCAGTTCTACTTTTTTTCTGGACTCTTTAAAGTGAAGATGGGATTCCCTTAGCTCTTTGGGGTATCAAAAGAGGAACTTTCTGCCCCAGTTGGGCCAAGGAATAACCTTCAGTGTCAGAATGAAGATGCTAGCCATGGGTGCTGAGCAGAGGGAAAGGAACTATGAAGCTCAAGTACCAATGAAAGGGGTTTCATCACAGCTCTATTTGTAATACTAAGTAATAAGAAACAACCTAAATATTTGTAAATAATCAGTGAATTTACAGTTTTTTCATTAAAATATATTGTCGTTATTGCACATTTTTGGAAAATATTTAATAACATGACAAAAATTTTATACCATATTATTAAATGAAAAAGATTTAATATTTATGTATTCAACATAATTCTAAGTTTTTATAGCAATTGTTAGTTATCCCTCTCCCCACTCATATTTTTTTAAATAAAATTCTATACAAACTAGTAACTTTCCAATTTTGTAAGAGCAATTTTATAATCTAAAAGAGAGAACACCTCATAAAAGGAAAAAAAGGTAGGTAGAATGAGAGTAGACTATAAAAATGTACTTAATCACTGGATTAAGAATCAGGGAAGGAAGGGAAAAGGGGGGAGGGAGGGAAAAAAAAAGTTGGTGGTTGAATGAGATGGATATCATCATCCTAAATGCATGATTGAAGATCTGAATGGTACTTATATACTTTGTATACAAACAGTTGTATGTAAAAAAAAAGATGCTATATATGTGCATTATGAATTGTAATACATACTACTATTATAAATTAAAAAAGAAAAAAAAAAAATCATCATTTTGCTCAAGATGCCCTCTGGAATAACTGGGTATTGAAGTCCATTTAAAATCATTAGTCACTCCTCTAAGAATTACGTGTTGTTTGTTTTACAACAGTGAGCTTTAAAAAAAATACTTTGTGTTCACTAACATTCCTATGAGTATTCCAGGTTTCTAAAAGATTGAATTTGAAGTTTCACCTTTGGATTAAGGGATGGACACATACTACAAATGTTTTTAGCTCTGACTTAGAAGGGTTTTTTTTTTTTTTTTTTTCTTTTTTTCTGGATTGTGGTTACAGGTTGCCTATCTTTTATGATTTGTGTATCAGAAAACTTTACCTACAGTTCTTTTATTTATATATATGTGTGTGTGTGTGTTTGTGTATATATATACATATATATACACACACACATATACATATATATGTATACCTATATATAACATATAGAGAGAGAGTTGTTGATGGACCTTTATTTTATTCATTTTTATTTATATGTGGTGCTGAGAATCGAAGTCAGTGCCTCACACATGCTAGGCAAGTGCTATACCACTAAGCCACAACCCCAGCCCAAACTACAGTTCTTGTTGAATTGTACCTGGTTCCAGTCTGGTCCAAGTGTTACTGTATCCTCACACTCTCAAGCCCCCTGTACTTTCTACCTCTGGTTCCTGAGAGGACTTCTTCCTTTCTTCCTTTCCCTGTGTCCTCTGAGGTCAGCCGGTATGTTTCTGCTGTTACTGGATGACTTCTTGGAAAACAGAAAGCCAGTGTTCACCACCCCCGTACTCCCCCCCAGCAATGTGTTTTGAAAAATTCTTCCTTTTAATGCCTTTCAGAGTCTCATATTCACCTCAAGAACACAAACTCAACCATGTCCCTTTCAAAAGCTGCCAGTGGGATTTAGCAGAATTAGAATGGGTTTCCAAATGTTTGTCTCACCTGGCTATTTTATAATATTTTGACAAGTAGTCTTTAAGGTCACATTGATCTGTAATAAATTAGAGCAAAGGAAAGTGGTGTGTTTTAATATTTTCTCTCAAAAGCAATATATGCTCATGAAAAATATATTGGAAAAATATAAAGAAGAAACTGAAAATCAAAAGTAATCCCATTGCTAACGAATCCCTCTCAACTGTTTATTGGTTGATATTTCAAATATATGTGGTCAGCCTAAGCTAATTCATTAAGACCTACAGGGCAGAGCACAAAATGTTTACATGTGAACATGTGTATGTCAGAATAAGAGCGATTGAGGCATTAGAACCTGAACATTGGGGGCTTTTGAGGGCAGGGACTTAAGAGTTTTATAGCCATCTGTTGGTGCCTTTGCAATGCACACTAATGATGATCCAAACGTCACTAATGTGAAGATAAAATAAATGTCTTTAAAACATATTTCTGTGTGATAAGAAAAAAAACTGTAAATTAAAAGCTGTATAACTTATTATACTTTATCACTTTAATCACAAAAGCTATTGTGTGTGTGTGTGTGTGTGTGTGTGTGTGTGTGTTGAATGTTTTTTTTTTTTTTTAAACTACATCTCTCATACACATGTATTTGTAGATGTTGGCAATACTGGGCACATACATGTATTTCATTTTGCTGAATTGTACCCTTCGCTAAAAACCTTCTTTTAAGACACTTCCACAGTGTGTAAGAAACACACCATTATGTTTTGGATCCTGGCATGGTGGCAAAAATTAATTTACAAATGGTATTCTAAGAACTTTTAGGTCACCACAAATGATTTTAGAGCATCAACATAGCTTTGATACCTGTTTCCTACTACGTCAGAAACACAGGAAAAACCAGTAACCAAATTGTTGTTACCATAAACTTCAAAGGAGTAAGAACTCAAAGTGTTTGTCTTCCTGGAATTTTATACTGAATGTTATCACAATAATTTATTCATCAATGTAGAATTTGTACTGAGACTGTAATGTTATTCATAATGAAAATAAACCTGTTGTGCTGGAACAGATCAGGTGTGTTAGGGGTCAGGGAAAGGGAGACATGGGACAAGCTAGGAGGGCAACTTAAAGCAGAAGTTTGCTCTGGTCTGTACAGCTGGTGTCCCTTTTCCTTTATGGCTCCTCCCCCTAGTCCCAGGGGATGGGGGAAGATCAGACTTGAAAGGGGGAAGGCCCCGGGCAGATCCTAACTGCCCCTGTAATTGATGGATGATACTGGACCAGTTATTTTTGCTTCCTGGCCTCATTTCTCGGTTGGTAAAGTGAAGGCTCTAGTGCCTGTTCTGAGGATTAAGAGATGACATGGGTGACATTCCTGGATGGTGCATGCCATGAACAGCACCACACTGTCCCACCCCTTCCCTCTTTCACTCTCCAGTGGTCATCAGGTATTCTGTACTCGCCCTGCCACCACTGCCTCGTAACCACTGCTTTTCTTGGCTTTTTACAGCTTGAGTGTTTTTGTTTTTTTTTTTTTTAATGAAAAATCAATTCATCCAACATGTATTAAGCACCTGTTGTATAAATGGCATTGTGGTAGGTGGCAGAGAACATAAAAATGCATAAGACATAGTTCCTATTTTTAGATTAAAATATATATGAGAGAAAAAAGTAGGTAGGTGGGTAGGTAGCAAGATAGTGATATAATAGCTGCTTTTCCAATATAAAAGATACATCAGATTTAGCTGGAAAATGAGTTTGACTTGCTGTTACTGTGCATTTCATTTAGACCCTATTTCGATTCACAATAGAAGGTACTATTAACTTTGTATATCAAACGTAAGGTTGGGTATTATATATTCTGTTGCAGTCACCATTGTAAAGAAGGATGAAAATGTGTGATAAACAAGTTCCAACTTTCCCTGTTATATCGCAGGGTGGAGCCTCTTGGAATCATTCATTATGTACCTTATAAAGATTTGCAAAAAACATTTTTATTAAATTCTGCATGTTTTTATTTATATTAAGAACTGCCTGAAATTTTGAAATTTTAATTTCCAGCTTATACGTATAACAATACTTTTACATTTTGTAAATCTGGTGATTTTTTTATTATTATTAATTTCTGCCTTACTTTTCTATAGGAGGGCTGTCACCATTTTGCTAATTTAATAAGGATGGCATTCTTGATACGGATGTAGATGAAGAAAGTCTATAACCTACTTATGGTTCTGATTGCAGTCCCCAAAGCTTTTTACCCATGTCTGCTTTTGTGTGCCAGCTGGGATAATGTTCCCAGGTATTATACCCCATGTACAATTTGGGACTTTGTCAGTTGCACAGGAATGCCTGTCCAGGTGAGACTGAAGCTGAAATCCATCTCACGCTCAGTCACCACATCCTGTGCTTGTGCACTGCCTCCTTCCTTAGAGGGCTCCTTTTTCTAATTTGTAAGAAAGGTGCCTTAAGAGCGCCTGTCTGCCATGGTCACTCCCCTAATGTCACTTGGTGCCATATGGTTAAAATGTGGTATCTGAGATGAATAGAGCCCTTGGATCTGCAAGGTTGATTGGTTTCACATTTACTCAGTTCCTTGTTTTTAGATAGTGAGCAAATTTGTAGTCACACAATTTTTTTCCCTTAAAATTAGGCTTATCAAATAGAAATATATCATTTTGATAGGTGATCTGAAGTCATATATGCATCATTAAAGCACATTCAAAGCCCCCAGGAGTTGGGAATGATGAGGGAAGAATTATGGGGCATTCTGCTATGCCACAAGATTTAATTTATACTATGAGAGTAACCACAGAATCTTGCCAACTAAGTTAAAAGGAAAATATTATTGGGGCTTTTCAAGTGGACCTTGCTGTTCAGACATTCCTTCCAAAAATTAGCCACAGACGGTGAATATCTCCCATAGACCCAAGGTTAAAAAAATAACTTTGGAAGTGCAAAAGTTGGATGATCGCCCTAGTCTGTGCCCGCTTTAAAGCAGCTGCTATAAACAACCTAAAGTGGTAGTCAGCAACGGCCTTCCCCGTACTTTACGTGGTGCCAACCTACTATTTCCCGTGGTAAGGAAAATGTTAAACCGTGAAAGAGACGGCAGCCCATAAACATCTAGAACTGCACAAACAGCACGGTGGCCAGCAGCTATGTGTGGCTATTGAGTGCTTGAAATGTGGCTGTTCCTAATAGAGTCATGCTGGAAGTGTAAAATACACACCAGATTTCAAGTACGTAGTTGAATAACGTTAAACCACCATTGATATTTTATATTCATTGCATGTTCTGATAACATGTTAGATATATTGGGTTAAATTAAAATTATGAAAATTAATTTCATCTGTTCCTTTTCATTTGTTACTGTGGCTACTAGAAAATTTAAAATTACATATGAGGGTTACATTTGTGGTTTGCATTCTATTTCTGCTAGACAGTATTGATCTAGGTTTTCAAGAGAAGAGGGGAGGTGTATTTACAGTTTCTTCACAGCTCGTACCTCACAAGATACAGTGTTCTGTTCCATTTTTCTTGGAGACATGGGTTGTCTCCCACTGAAACAAGGACACTACAATATCACTTGTTACATGCTTTTTTCCATCCAGTGGCTATTCTGCCGTTTACTTAGTATTTAGATTGTTTACAATTTTGCTATATAATCTTTGCAGCACAGTCTTTTTCCTCATTCTTAATGATTTTCTTAGGACAAATGATTTAAAGCTTTCACTCTCTGGTGGCCCCTTTGCTTTTACCAGAAGTATTTCCCTGTTTTGCCCGTTTCTCTCCAACCTGGGAATCGCTTCCATTTTTTGGTAGTGATTGTTATAATTTCCTGTTAACTAAATAATGTCTTCTATTAGAAAAGGTCAATCAACTAAATGTTATATTTGACCTAAGCCAATCAGTATAAAATAACAGGGGTGAATAATGCAGCACAGGTTAACCTAACCTTCATTGAACAGATGTTTGATTTAATTTGCAATCCATGCAGAAGTACATCAGACTCGGTGACCATTAAAAATTATTTTTTAATATATTTTTTAGTTGTAGATGGACACAATACCTTTATTTAGTATTTTTTATGTGATGCTGGGGATCGAACCCAGTGACTACATATGCTAGGCAAGCGCTCTACCACTGAGCCACAACCCCAGCCTACAAATTCTGTTTTTAATGAATGTGTGGTCCTCTTTGTCAACCATAAAGACCATAAGAAATAAATAATTGAAAATGCGTGGAATACCTGGCAGGTAAATCTTATGGGAACCAATCCATAGATGTGCTCTGGAAACGAAGTTAACATTACATGTAGTTTTAGAAGAACATAATGAAGATCCTAGGGAAAAGAGTCCCTCTCAACTGGGAAGTTTTTAATTGGCATGGCTACATGGGATACAGTTACATCAGGATTGCAAGTCCAATTAGCCAGGAGTTTACGAAAATCTGTTCTGTGTTTTCGGAACTTGAGAAGAACAATTGAAAAGAAACCCTGAACACGCTTTAGCTTTCCTTCTTTTTATTTAGCAAGAGTAGGAATGAGTTTGGGTCAAAAAATTGATCATCTCTGTTGTCTCTAGCACATTAACATTTTTCACAACCATTGAGCAGTTTCCTAGGAGGTTGCTGTCCTGTAATTGTCATGTCCAGGTCTGCTACGCGGTTGTAACAATAAGAGCAGCTCCGCCGATTGATGAATTGGGTATTCCCAGACATTATCTTAGCACCTTCCTTCTCCTGGATGCTCCATATTCTGAGTCGTTTTATGGTATTGCAAATTGTTACATCCTTGTGGCTTTAAAAAAAATGGTTTATTTGGTTATAAAATATATGCATTTTAAAAATGTTTTTTCCAAAAATGATGTTATATGCAGGATCCTCTCTTCTCTTTTTCAGGTGAGATAGGTTATTTTTTTTTAATTCTAATTTGTTATATGTGACAGGAGAATGCATTGCAATTCATATTACACATATAGAGCACAATTTTTCATATTTCTGGTTGTATACAAAGTATATTCACACCATTCGTGTCTTCATACATGTACTTAGGATAATGATGTTCATCTCATTCTGCCATCTTTTTTACCCCCACTCCCCCTCCCTTCCCCTGCCTTTGCCCTATGTACAGTTCATCTGTCCTCCCATGCTCCCCCTCCCAACCCCATTATGAATCAGCCTCCTTAGATGGATAAGTTATTCACATCCCCTTTCTCCAGGAATCATTAGCCTCTCTTTTCTGAGCTTATATGTACACACTATGTTTTTTCTATTTTTTTAACTTTTTAAATATTTTAGTACATTATATTTATACATGATATACATATCATGTATATCTATACATTGTATTCTTTAAATTTTGAACATGTCTTCTTCTGTGGAGTTAGTTGGAATAGATTTTAAACCCCATTACGTTGCTTTTGCTATGTGATAAGAAAGGGTTTTAGCCCCTTGTTTTCTGGGATAAATATCTTTTTTTTTTTTTTTTTTTCATTTCAGGATAGTGTTTGGCTCAAAGACAATTATTTGGAGGTTGTTCTTTCCTCTCCCCAAATCACTTGGAAGTTCCTGCTTGTATTAGAATAAATTTAAAACTTGTGATTTAAACTTAGCCTGGAGTGCTGTAACTAATTGAATGTGGGGTTGGAGTGCTTTAGTACCATCTCCCTCAAGAAGAGGGCTTGTTGCATTATTTTTCCGTGGCTCTGTGCTTCATGGCACAGTTCCCGCCTTGGCTCTAGTAACCATCTCTTCCCTTTTCAGCCAACAGTTTCCTTAACACTTATTGTCACTTAAGTGGCTACTCAACAAGCTCCAGGAGGAACCTGACGCAGGCTCGTGCTGTTTTACTGAGGACCTACCAAATAGCCTGGTTTCCTTTTCTGGTTTCTTTCCACTGCAGGGCAGTGCAGAGATGAGTTATGGGTCCCCTCAGCCTTTGCTGATGTCCTCTTGGAACAGGACTAACGGCACCTCCTCTGCCCAGTCACCTCAGGCTTGGGCAAAGTACACATGTGAAAGCCCTTGCAAAGCATCAAATGTGACAGTGCTTTTAAAAGTTGTCATAGAAGTCAAGTACTTGTCATAGCTTCTCCTGGCTCTTACCCCAAATGCCCACATGTTCATCATAAACTTATAATAAGTACAGATTCCTCATTTGTGAGCTCATTTGTTTACTCAAAAATATTTTTGTCGAGGGCCTAACATCCATTACCAGATCTTACTCTTCTTTTCTGCATAATCTCCTTTCTTAATATTGTTCCAGAGAAATAGAAATCTCTAGGTACTGGGCACTGTGGGTGGACACTGTATGAATGCTACTGGAGGATTTCCTCATGGAAAAGAACACAAATAATATTCTCAAAGTAATCATCAAAACATATTTATAAGTGTGAGCATCTCATTATACATGGCACTGGAATTGGTCCTCTATCCCCAGGATTTTGGGGGTTTTTCTTTTGTTTTTTTGTGGTACTGAGGTTTAGACCCAGGGGCACTCCATTACAGAGCTACATTCCCAGCCCTTTTTATTCTATTCTATTCTATTCTATTCTATTCTATTTAATTTTTTGTTTTTGAGAGAGGTTCCTGCTAATTGCTGAGGCTTGCCTTCAACTTGCCATCCTCCTGCCTCAGCTTCCCAGGTAACTGGGATTATAGGCATGTGCCACTGCACTCAGCCATGTTTTGTGTCTTTGATAAAATTAAAGCACTTTTATGTCTCTGTTTTCCTTAAGGTTCTCAATTCAGGATTCATGTTGAAGTGTTTATATGGCTTCATCTCTCTGAAGTATTTGCTGGCTTTAGAGAGACTGCCTTGCTATTATCTCCTGAATTTCTATAACAACTTGCCTCTGATTCTTCAGTGGTTGAGCCTCTGTATGTTTTATGCCCAGCATCAAGAAGGACATTAGATTTTTCATGTAATGAACCTAAAAGTGCACAGTCCTATGCACCACCCTGCCTTTCCCTTCTGTCTTGTTGCCTCTGTGGTGATGTTTGAGTTGGGAAGGGCTAGGAGTGAGGCCTAGGAAGTGAGCTGCAACTTAAGGTCATTCTCTGCCTTCTCTCTGAGTTAAGGTGTTTGTGAGAGGAAACAAGCAGGGCTTGGAGCAATTAGTGAGCTCAGTGTAGGCCAGGGTGTTAAGGGGGCAATTATCACCTTCCTCTGGATGTGGTTTCAAAAAGGCCTGTGGAAAGGTCCCAGGCTGGTCTGGTGGGAATGGACCCAAGTGAAAGAAAGCACATGTTTTGATAAGCTGAGCTCTGAACACTTAACTGGTGTGGGGAAAGGTACTTCATTTGTATTTAGGACTCTGACTTTTATTTTACCTTTTTCAAAACAGATACCATGTTCCTTTCAAGAGAATAGGAATTTGTATTATTAGGATCATGATACAGAGTATATGTAATGTGTATTCTTCAAATGAGCACAGGCGAGATAATCATGTTATACCCCTGCTTTAACTCCAGTTGAAAGAAGGCCCACCAACCCTTCCTGCCTCCACCCTGATCATCACCCAGAAGCACCTGGGATTCAGTTTACAAAGAGTGAATACACTTCCATCTGGGTTGCCCTATATCAATTCCCATTTTAATGCTGAAGATGGTATACTTGCTCTTTAAAGTATCAAGTATTTTACACTTACTTGGAAAGAATAATTGTATGTAGGTGTGTGTGTGTCCACATGTTATACAGATATAAACCTTAAGTAAATGAAACTCTCAGGCTGCATTCTTCATCACTGGTATCTCGATTCTCTTTTGAGGAGTCACTTCTTTTAGGGCCCAAGGCGCCTTTCTTAGTGTCTATAAAACACTGCACTCACGTTCAAGACATTTCACCTTGATTGTCAAAGCATACAAGGTCAAATAACCCTAAACAAAGTATCCAAAGAAGCAGGAAATCAGGGAAGATGGGGGTTGTATTCTGCTGCGTCAGCAGGATAGTTACAGGAGGTACCAGAGACACCATTGCTGATAAACATGCCCACTTCAGCAAGTCCTGGAGGGAACAAGAGGGAGGAGAGCCATCTCCCTGTTGTCAGGGTTGTTTTCATTTGGACTTCTGTTTGTGGCATGGTACATTCATATACATTTTGTTTTGTTTGGTTTTTGTTTTTTCTTTTTGTGGCTTTTTTTTTTTTTTTTTTTTGGTTATTTTGTTTGGTTTTTTGTTTTTTGTGTTTTTGTTTGGTACTGGGGATTGAACTCAGGGGTGTTTAACCACTGAGGCACATCCCAAGCCCTTTTTATTTTTATTTTTTTATTTTGAGGCAGGGTCTTGCTAAGTTGCTTAGGGCCTTGCTAAGTTGCTGAGGCTGGCTTTGAACTCCTAATCCTCCTGCCTCAGCCTCCTGAGCCACTGGGATTACAGGAATGTGCCACCGTGCCTGGCTTATATACGGTTTTACAGAATTTTATTTATTTATTTATTTATTTATTTATTTATTTTTTTTTGGTACCAGGGATTGAACTCAGGGGCACTCGACCACTGAGCCACATCCCCAGCCCTTTTTTGTATGTTATTAGAGACAGGGTCTCACTGAGTTGCTAAGTGCCTCGCCATTGCTGAGGCTGGCTTTGAACTCGCGATCCTCCTGCCTCAGCCTCCCAAGTGCTAGGATTACAGGCGTGCGCCACCATGCCCGGCTCTGGGCTGTTTTTATCTCCGTTTATAACTAAAAATTAAAACAAATTGAGCACTCTTAAGTTGTGGTTATTCTTTTCCTCAGTAATTCTGTACACATAAACCATATTCTTGTTGACATTAATCATATTGATCATTCAGTCCAGCCCCCTGCTCAAAGTAGGGCTATCAAATCCATGCCACCCACCTGTCATGTTTTAGTGCTTCACAGATTTTTGGATTTTAAGGACAGTAAGCTAAACAAAAATTAGCATTCAGGATCTAGTATAGAGTCAAAATTTTATTTTGTCAAAAAGAATACAAACTGAGACAAGTTCCATCTTTCATAACTAGAAAGGCCATTTTAATATGAAAAGCTACACAATTGCAGAATTAATATTTGGACAGCTTGCACTTATTTTTCTGTTTACCACTGATCCCCACCAGTGATCACCTCCTCCCAGCTCAGTGTATGAAGTACTGCCCTGAAGCACCATCCTCAACCAGGTAGTCACCCAGCTCTGCTTGAAAACTTCCCTGGCAGCAAGCCCCACTTCTTTTTCTCCCTGAGGAAGGCTTGCACAGTCTCCTTTCCCACATGAGCATCTGCAGGCCTTCAGCTGTGCCATCCTCCAGGATACAGTTTCTAGATCTTTGCTTATCCTTTTTGAAAGAGTTCAGAAGACCAAGTTAAAGGAGACATTTAGAATAATTATATTCAGCGTAGAAAGCACTCATTGAAAACAAACTATCAGTACTTGTTTATTTCTTCCTCCACCCCTTTCTTTTGAATTTAATTATTTGTCAGGCACTGTGCTGGGGCCAGATGTTTAAAAATGTCCAAGGATGCACATCTGATGAGGGTGACAGCCGTACAGATAGTGTAGCTGCAGTGTACTGGGTGCTGCCTTACACTGCCATGGGCATAGGCTGCTGTGGGCACAAGGCAGCTCTTAGCTCAGCTAGAAAGGTCAGGAGAGGCTTGCCACTGGATTGGGGGTGGCGGCGGGAGTGCCATTAAACTGAATCTTAAAGAATGACACCAAGATTCCCAGGTTAAGTGACATCATCCACAGCAGAAAATGAGGATCAAGCAGGGCAAGCTAGAGCTGTGTTCAGTTGCTAGGGCTGCCATAACAAAGTACCACTGGGTAGCTTAAAACAATATTCATTCATTGACTCCAAGTTCTGGAGACTAGAAGTCCAAAATGAAGGTGTCAGGAGGCCACACTCCCCAGAAACCCATGGAAAAGAATCCTTCCTTACTCTTGCTAGTTTTGGTGGTTTGCCAGCAATTCTTGGTATTCCAGACTTGCAGCTGTATCCCTCCAACCTCTACGACCACATGGCTACTTCCTTGTGTTCAGATTTCCCTCTGTTTTTTTTTTTTTTTTTTCTTTGCACATTTTTTTATTGGTGCATTATAGTTGTACATAGTGATGGGATTTGTTACACATTTATACATGCACACAATATATATCAATATGATTTGGTCAATATCACTCCCCAGTACGTCCCCTCTCCCTCCCCATATTTCCCTCTTGCATTGAATTAGGGCCTGCCTGAAGGGGCTCATCTTAACTTTGTTACATCTGCAAAAACCCCATTTCCAAATAAGATTACATTCACAGGTCCTTGGGTTTAGAACTTTTTTTTTTTTAAATTATTTAGCACATAATAATGCACGTTGGGGAATGAGGAGCATAAAGACCAAGAGCATTATTTATTTCTATGGTCAGGGTCATATATTTGTCTCAGTGCAACCTTAGTTTTAGTTATTCAGAGAACTTGAATTTGTATGTAATTGAAACAGTATTTTTAAGTGAGTAAGCCAAGGCATTTTTAATTTGTACAGTTGGTTTTGCCATCTTGGAACTTAGCTATAAGACTTATTTTCCCCTGTTAAATATAGTATTAGCAATGGCCAAGTATTCATTCTAGCCTGTTGAAATAATTTCACACTTTTAATTCTGATATCTTACATTCAGTATGCCCCTTAATGTTGGGACATGTATATGTTTGATAAGTGTACCACCAATTACTTGATTATGTCATTGTTTAAAATGTTTTTAATAGTACTGGCCAAGAACGGAGCCATGCAGCACATCAGTAGGGTCACTAGGGCCTGTGTTCCATGTAAGTGTGACACCGACCAGCTGTTTTGAACTTAGTCATTTGTTCAACCAGTTACCATCCATCCAAACAATATTTTCTTTTCTCAGATTTCTTCATCTAAGAACAAATAATTATATATTTTTTAAAAAATTTTAGTTGTTGATGGACCTTTATTTTATTCATTTATTTATATGTAGTGCTGAGAATTGAACACATTGCCTCACACATGTGAGGCAAATGCTTTACCACTGAGCCACAACCCCAGCCCAATTATATTTTTATTTAGCTCAAGTCAAACAATAATATGTAGCATTCCTAGGCATCCCTGTCTTCCTCGACACCCCCCAAAATGGAAACTAAGTTTAATGTGTTTAACTTGCTCTTAAGGACTTCAGTGGTATTTGTTCTTTTCTTAAGTCTCTCTAACCTGCAATTTACTAATCAGCTCAAATTTTATTTCCAATCAGCATTACCTTTACCTGCCTTTAGTTTCTAGAATCTGCTTTTTTTGTTCTTTCAAAGACTCTGAACAGCATTTTGCCACCCCTTAGTACCTGTCCTGTTATGCAAGATTTGGAAAATTCTTACTGACTGGGTCATGTAGATAAGAAGCACTTTTAGCCCCAGCTCTATCTACATCCTCCTCACTTGCAAAGAATAATCAGAAAAAAATAACTTCTGGAAAATTTAGTAAATTCAAGCTATAGTGAAAGTAAGACAAATTTCTTTCACGTAGGGATATGGTAATTGTATAAAACTGATACTAAAGCAGTTTTACAGCGTTTGGTTCTCTTTAGTTACATTCTTTCATACAAAGATAATTCCTCTTTGATTTTAAGTTTTAATATTCTGAATTTTTGGATCTGTACTCCTGTGCCCTTGGAATGAGTGCTCATCTTTACCTGTAGTATCTTAAGGACAGGGTGGTTCAGAGGCAGACCAGTTAGGAGATCAATATGGAAGCCTTTATTTATCCTTCTCCATCAGATCCGTCCTTAGAGCCATAGCATAGAGGTTGTCACAAGTGACCTTGGAGACATCAGCCTGCTGGCTGGCTAGACTTCCTTAAACAGACCAAGTGTTGCTTTTACTGGTGATACATTTATGTCATGTTTCCAAATTTCTTAGGAGTGAAATGAGTTAAATATAACATTTTCCTTGACAGTCTACTATCAGCCTGACTTTTCAAGGTCGTGGGGCATTCGGGATTTATTACTTTAGAAATGGATGGGCTGGATTTGGAAATCAGTATGCCAGGACTGTATTTTGGATCAAAGCCAGTGTTAGTGTTCAGTCCAAGAAATGTCCAATTTGACTCCTGCCTTTTTAGTTTGTGTCAGAATCAAAAGAAATTTCCAGGTAATTTTGCACACTCTGTTTTAATAGTTTGAGATAACTCTGCTTTGCCTCGGAGGACATGCTTAGTTTTTACTCTCTGTCACGCTGGTTTTGTTTTGCATGATGCAGTCCTGTATGGTTTCAGTGTTGGAGTGCAGTCATTCAGTTTCTGCACCCTCTGATTCAGTTCTTTAGGGAGGAGTGTAAGAGTTCCAGTTTTGATTTCTTTTACAAAGTGCACCAAGTTTAGAAACATTTGAAAAGCAATCTGGGAACAAAAAGTCTTTGGCAGGGGGAGGGTTCCCTCAACTTTTTACAGCTTTCTTTCTGGTCCTAATTTTAAATTCCATGTGAAACTCTGAAATCACCTATTTCCTTCTTATATTTTTATAAGCTAAATTGGGATAAAATTCAAGGTCATGTCTCTTTTCCAAGGCAAAATGTAGCATTTCCTTCTCCCTACCAGTGTCCCTTAACTCCCCACCAAACACTTTTAAAGGGGAAAAATTATATTCCTGTTCCTATTTTATGCATTGAATCAATATATGTTACCATATGCAAATAACTGTGCTGAAAAGGAACATAAAAATAGTAGTTCTATTTTCTCTCAACATTTTTCACCCTAGGGCCATTTGACACTAAGGTATGAAGATAGTCTAGTCGAGTGCTCTCAGATAATTTCCTTACTTGGGGTGAGGGTGAGAGAAACAGATAACATTGCTGGCCCCTGTGAGAGAGATGTTATTAGACCACTTTACTGATGAGGAGACTGAGATCAGGCAGCTATGCCAGAATCACAGAGCTGTATTTGGCCTTATTGCCACATATAGACAGGTCTCTCTGTAACTCTGTTGTCTTTCCATTGTAACTATGTCTTCCTTATGAATAAAGTGCTGTATAAACACAAGTGTGAGATTATCAAAGCCAAGGAAATACATTGCAGGTTTTGGTTGGGATAGGGAGAGAATTTAAGAAATAATAATTGTTGATTCATAAATTCAATTCAGAAATAAAAGACTGTTTTCTATAATCAAATTGCCTTTGCTTTAAAAGTTGGACATTAATCAGTGTTTGGGACTTTTAGGGACTCATTTTTATGATAATATACATTTTACTTGCAAAATCCTGGGTTCCATTTTCAACATATGTTATTCTCCTTTTACATATTAGTACTTGGGAGCACCAATTTAGGTCTGGCCTTCAGTGACTGCATCCTTAAGTGCTGCAGTACAGTGACTTGTGGTAAAAATGTTGTCATAAGATAATGTAAATGACCTTTGGTGTGCTGTGTGCTCTTAAAAGACCATAAAGTAGTGCAGAGCTACTTTACCTTGATTGCAGATCATAATAGAATTGATACTGAACTGTAATAGCAAACCTATATAGTAAGTCTAATGTTTTTATAGTGTGCTTTTTATTTAGCAGAAAGGCTAAATGTTTTACATAGAACTTGGTTAAAAAAAATGCATCTGGGCCATTTTTTAACAAAGTAGTTGTAATGTTATTCTGTATAAATTTTTTTTTAGTTCAAGCTGTACATGGAAGAAACCGCATCAGTTGTCTTCATTTATCATGGACTCACTTATTTCATTCAGGAATGTTGATAAGACAGATTGGCAAAACTGGCTCTAAATTGAGTGAAAAAAGAGTTGTTCAAAAATCTGGGTGAAAATGACCGATTTCATTTGTACTCAGAGGATGTGTTTATCTCAAAATTTCAATGTTGTGAAAAATCAGGTATATGTAAATGTATATATTTTCTTTTGAAAAATTGTGATATAATACTTTGTCCCAAAGCTTCTTTGATTTATTTTCCATCAGCTCACATGCTTTAAGGTAGCCAGGCTAGCCATGGGTGACACCACATGAGGATAGTCTGAGCATCTGCTAAGTCATTTCCAGTCTGCGGGTTCTGGGTCTGTCACTGGAGCTGAAATCATTGTCCTTGCAGGACAGCTCAGAAAAAGCAAACCTGGCACATCCATTTTTCCGTCTTCTGAATTCACAGAGCAAGCCAGTGGCTTTCTGTAGTATAGATATCATGGATTATTTTTCTTAGATATCAAGTTGAGCATTTAAGTCTCCTTAAGAAAAGCCCTTGTCTTAAATCTCCTCTGTGCTTTAGAACCTTTTCATTGTTTCTCAGATCTTCTCATCCTTCTGTTTTAATTTCTTGAATATGAGTGTTATTGCTTGGGTACAAACAGCAAAAAAAAAAAAAAAAAAAAAAAAAAAAAAAAAAAAGAATAAAATGTGGCTCCTTTCTTTGCTAATCCCAGGCACAAAATTTTCATCAATCTCACCAAAATTGTGCTTTCCTCATTTCATTCTGCAATTGCAAAATATTGCACCACACTCTGTTTCCTCTCTTTCTCTTGGAACTCAGACCTAGCCTCTGTTACTCCCACATAGATTTGCATAAGACACATTCTTCTGTTCATTGTCCTCCTTCACTGCCAATCTGGATTTCTGGCTTCTAGTCTTTCTTGCTCAGCTGGACCTGCCTTCTATGTTTATGCCCACCTTTGTATAGCATTTGTCATACAAGGGCTCATATTTTTATTTCAGCATTAAGATGGCTTTTAATACCAAAAATTCTTTACATTCTCCAAAGGATTTTTTCTCAATGGCAGATATGACATCTTACACATTTTTGATAAGCCTTGTATGGTGAAAGACATACCATAGTATTGCTGTAACTCTCAACGACTTGATTTCTTGATCGGATCTCTCCTTTCTTGCTACACTTATCTTCCTGTGATCCACTCACCCTCAGCACCAGGCTTTCAGTTGTTTCTGACTTCAGGTCTGTATTCAAGTATTCACCTGAGAACCCTGGCTTTCATTCCGCTGCCTAAGATGTAGCTTCCTGCTCTGCATGCTCTAGGAATTATTTATTCACAAGGTGCACCCATACAGCACAGAGGAAGGGGTGCGTATCTAAGAGTTTAGCCACAACAATGAATGGGAGGATGAATGGATTGTCTTTGTATGCCCTTGATATTTTTATGTCTTAGAATAGTCTTACAGAAACTATGTAAATTGTCAGGGCAAAAAAGGTTACAAAATCAATTCAAAATGGATTACATTATCTGAAATTTTCCTATGCCTCATATCTCATCTTCAAATGCTTACTACTTACTATACCAAGTAAATGAAGAAAATAGAGGGAAAGGAATTGTTCAAGGTAGTGAGGAGTCAGAAAGTTTGTCTCCAACAAACTTTTCTGTCAGCTAAATAGATGTAATTTATACTTTGTTTTCCTTCCTCTGTCCAGCCACTGTTAAAAGAGCTAAAGCAAATTTTAGAAAATTCCCTTTTCCAGAGAGGCCAGTGAAAGAATAAAGTAGAAAAAAAGGTGACCTAAAAAACTGTGTGTAGTATAGAATCAGATGTGGGTATGTGGGTGTGAGTGTAAGATTCTGGTTGTATGTATGTGTGTGTGTGTGTGTGTGTGTGTGTGTGTGTGTGTGTATTTTTCTCTTTTTCCCTAACAACTCCAAAGTAACAAGAGAAGTTTTGACTTGTAGTCCCCAAATTCATTCCCACTAATAGATCCCTGAATTATGCCTTTTAAGCCTTAAAGCCAATCATGGCCCCCTCCTCCCTGATACTTATATTGGACATCTTATTCCAAAATAGACCAGGGTCATGTATCCAGAAAGTCTTGAGGCAGAGATAACCCTTTTCTGAATGTCATCAGCGTCTATCTTAGTGACATTAGCTATAACAGTGTGCCCTTTCCTTGTTTGGAGGTATGCATGTTCAAAGTAGAATTGCTTTGAATCTGTGGTTGGTGACCAAAGTTTCTGCAACTGTCAATATGAATGGCCTTTAAACTCCAAAGCAAACTTCCTCCCTTGCATCTTTGCTACTTATTAGCTATGTAACCTTGAGTAGATTCACTCTGCCCCTAAGTTTCACATCTACAAAGTGGGAATGATGCTCCACCTACTCAAAAGAGTAAAATATGGAGCTTATCACTTAGAACAACGCTGGCATATAATATTAGCTGTTGAAGTGTAAGGCATCACTTTGATCATCCCCCTGAATTAACTCACTGGTTCATCAGCTTTCTGATGTCCTGTTTTTTTTTCCTTTTTTTTTTTTTTTTTTTTTCCCCTCTCAGTTCATCCCCTGTTTCTCCTTGCTGAGCATCATCATTTGCACTGGCACAGCTCATTAGATGCATGAGTCCCTCTTTGTCCTTCAGGAGCACTTCTATTAAAACAAACAAAAATCACCACCCTCTCTACATGAGCAATATCTGGCCCTTTCCCAAACTTGGAAGTGTCCTTTTTTGTTTAAGAATATACACCATGTCTTGAAGTTGCTTTTAACACACTCATTGCTTTTTCAGGTTTAATAATGTTCACAAAATATTCCAGATATAACACAAACACTGCAAACGTGCCTTAAATGAATTTTACAAAGGAAATGACCAGTGTTAAAATTAAAATAACTTATCAACCATTATCGCCATCTGTTGGTGGAGGTTGGAGTGGACTCTGCTTTGCAGAGCCTTGGTTAACTGGGAACATTCAAAAGCTGCCAGTTCCTTGGTTGGAGGAGGGAGGGAGAGAAGTAGTGAGAGAGAACACGTGCTCACACACGTTTGTGTACACACACATACACACACACACACTCACACACATGCTAGATAAAATCTCTAAGTACATGTACCAACATTCATATCTGACTTCAGGTGATTTTAGTTTTTTCATCTTCTTTTCTGTGTCTTCTAATGACAACTGTATGCATTACTTTCAGAATTAAAATAGATTAACAAGAGAGGTAGAATTTAGGAGGAACTAAGTAAAGGAGGTAGAGGAGAAAATTTAGTTTCATTTAATAGGTACAAACTAAAATATATTTGATTTTATATTATAGCAGATGAAAAGAGATTAAGTAGAAAGGGAGAGAAATGAGAAAAGCTGTGGTGCAAACTAAAAACAAAACAAAACAAAAAACCAGTAGATTCTAAGCAAAAGGTTTTATCAGCCATGTTCACTTGGACCAATAGTTCTAAGTGTGAGTTTTTACTTGATATCCTCTCCCTTTGAAATTCTAATTATTCTGCAATCATGTCTCTTAATTACTCTTTATCCTTTTACTGCCAGAGCTTCCTCTGGAGTGGATTATCTACTCTTGCAAAGAATATTGTAATCTGGGTAGCGAGCGCTGATCTGAGCCTTGTTACTTTGAAGCTGGATAAAACCCAAGAATCTTTATAGATACATTTATTTTCATAAAATTCTACCATTTGCTTTCTTGGGGATGCACCTCCTTAGTGTCCTTAGAGTGTGAATTCTGCATGTCAGGAGACCTTTCTGCCCCAATACATGTATGTCCCTGTTTGTTAATAATGGCCTTCTTAAACAAATTAAGCTGCAGATAGGAACAAGGGGAGGTGCAAATCTGGCTACTTTATGAATTTGTGCCCAGATGTCTGTTAATCTTGTAGGCACTCATGATTGACAATAGAATTAGACTAAATGTTAATTCTCCATAATGCTCTTCCCATTGTAAAGTCTTATTGCATGTAAAACTAGCAAGGAGAGATGCTTCCTCTCCCTCTGCAGAGGGAGACCAGACTACTCTGAAGCCTAACACCCCTTATCCTGTTCTTTCAGATGCCATTTAATTGATGGCACTTCTCCATATCCTGGGTCTGGATCTTTCCTGGCCCTTTTCTTCTGCCATCAGAACCACTTGTTCTACACTCTGTTCTCACAATGAGGTGACTGAATCATCTATTGAGCTACCCCCAGGGCCTGAGTGATTTAGTGTTACATCCTCCAGCTCTGGGCTCTGTATTTTAATGGGAGCCTCTTGCCTGTGAGAAGTATGACTGAGTGGACAGGTCAAAAGAGAAGATATTTTTTTGAGTGGGAAGCTTTTCAACACCTCCAAGTAACTCCAAATAAGCAACTTCCTGCTCTGCCTATTCAAGGAAGCCATCATGAACAGAGAGGATACTGTTTTCTAACTTTCTGTGAAACCATGGTCGCTCAGTCTTAACCCGCAAATCACGATGAAAACCACAAGGAAAGTAAAACTGATAAACTTCAGAAATATCTCTTCTCTTTCCTTATCCTTCATTTAATCATGAGCCACATTTTATTTCTTATGATTAAAACATTGCTTGGGCTTCAAAAGTGCTTCTATTTCAATCCATAGTAGTCTAAGAGACCATCTTTTCTTTTCTCCTTTCCTACTAAGAGCAAAAAGGAAACATTGTTCCTTAAAGAATTAAATTTCATAGATAAATTGCAATGAAAACTTGGATGCTGTTCATTTTTAAGCTTTGGAATTTTAGGTAAGATCTTAGACTTAAAACTTCTATGAGTTTTTGTTAACCTCATAAGATTGGGAAGTTAAATAACATCACATATGCAGAGTAACTGGAGCAGTGCCATGAACATAAGTAGAAACTCAATCAACATAATCCCCTTTTGGTTTCTTATAAAATAGCCAAATGGTTGAGGAAATTAGGGATGGTCTCATGGAAAAGATAGTGTTTGAACAGGTTCTTCAAAATCAAGCATGGGTGGAATAGGGTAATAGAAAGATGGGAGGGAAGCATTTAAAGTGGTGTTTGAGGTAATTTAATGCAGCAGACAAGTCCTCTTGGAAAGCCAGAGGCATGGAGAAACTATTCAGTGCTTCTGCAAAAATCTAGACATGGTATAAGGAAAGAATAAATTTTGGAAACATATAAAAGACAAAACTCGGAAGAATTATTGACTGAATGGATGGAGAAATGATTGAGTTGATACTGTGTGAAAGGACCCTGAGCTTGGGAGATTGGGAAAGTAACTGTGCTATTGGGTGAAAAGTGATATAGAGAGGAGACAGGAAAGATGTATTTGGGATGCTGGTGAGGATAGGATTTATGAAATGATGGACATGAGAAGATATTTAACTAGACATTTAGGTATCTTAATGAAACATTAAGATATTTTTTAAAGGCATAGGCAAACGACAAAGTTTTGATGGAATTAAAAAGAAAAACAGAAGGAAGGAGAAATAGGCATCATCAGAAGAGATTTATTACTTACAATTGTAACATTAGGTAAATATTCTAAGGGAAGGGAGTGTTGAAGAACAAATATTAAATTTGGTGAAAGTTTTCAGTTAAGAGAGGAGGAACCTGAATGGGCACAGAATCCCTGAAATGGAGTTGAGAAAAGTGGAATGAGATGCACACCTGGGTACCAGGCCCAGAGGCAAAGAGAAAGGTTGGCACAGACTTGGACATATGGACTCAAGTCACATGTAGCAGAGGTCACAGAGTCAGAAGCAGAAGAGAATGTAACATGGATTGAGTATCAGTGCTACCTAAGAGTCTTTTTTCTTTTCCTACTCCCACACCTCATGTCTGTCTTTATCTTTCCCATCATTAAATGTTGAAAGCAGAACCAGAGGGTACAAGGCCAACCTTGTCATCTTCTGAATGTCCTTTTCTGTTAGGTTGACAAAGGGCTCTGAACTGTGTGACCTCAGGCGTAGTCTCTGAATCTCTGTGACTTTCAATTCCCTCTTCTAAATTGAAGTCATACTAGCGTTTTCCCCTGCTTTTGGAAAAGTAGGTGCAGGGATGCAATCTAAAAATGTTTTCATTGTAGACTTGTGCAAATGAGAGTGCTGGTAAGTATCAAGCTTGTAACCTAGGTAGATAGATAGTTGCTAAAAGGTTATCTTTAAATCACTTACTTAGTCTTATCATGTGTGGATTTCTAAAATTATTTTGAGTAAGCTTAGTGATCTGTGTTAATGTTGTTATATATACTCAGAATCTCTACAGGGAATTGAAGGTGTTTGTGCAGCATTATGTCTCTCAGTTGTAATTGACATTTGAACCTTAAATTATCTTTACTTTCATGCCTAGTTAGTAATCATCTGACTACATGATTAAACAGAATAAAAATAAGGAAAATTAACTGGAGGAGTGAGGTGGCTCGAGCCATTTGTTTCTTCCAGACAAATACATGTCAGCTGGCTTCAATGTGTATAAAATAGAAGTTTACGATATTCAAGGTGATTTAAAATACTACATAGACACTTACATTTCCTAGAAATTTTAAAACTCATTTTAGTCCTCAGAATTAATCATGAGAAAGGTATAGGAAACCAAATGTGAGACTTTTAAAGTTAACTTGTAGGAAAAGCAAATTTTGGAATTTACCACATATAAATGAGGAAACTTGCATATTGGATACATGAAGTAACTTATGTGTTTTGCCAAGTTTTACTTTGAGTTTTAAGAAATTTTTAGAAGTATTTTTCAAAGGTTTTTCTTTCCTCTCAATTTTTAGAAGACAAGTATAGACAATCATGCTTTTTCCTCAAAGTTTGTACTTTCAGAGGGTGGGTTGGGCTACACATAATTAAATTATACTTTCTCTTCATTTTCAGTAGGAGTGCACTAAATTTTAGTGTTCTGCATTTTTTCTATCTCCCCCAACTTCTATAACACATTAAGGAACTTGAACATATTTCCCATGCACACCCTCATAAAATGAATGGTTAATCCCTGGCACTTTTTTCATATTTTTGATTATCCATTTCTTATACATATGTACATGCACACATATTAGTGTACTGTATTGTTATTAGAGTTAGAAGTAGCATTAATAAATAATTTATCAATAATGACAAAAGTCTAGTAAAAATGAAAAGACCTATTTTGTATCATGAAGTGTGTTAAACATACACACAGGCCCACCAGCCCTCTTTGATGATCCACGCAGCACTGGCTGTGGAACCACAAGGAAGAGAAGAATGCAGCAGCCCTCCACCATTATTATTTCATAAAAGCTGTGCAGGTCATAGAACTTAAATAATTCTACAGACTTGTATTTGACCATAGACATATTGTTGGTAGAAGAAAATACTTTCACAGAATACATTAGTACATTTCCCATGTTTTTATATCAAGATTGTCAGATTAATATCAGTTCTTCAAAGCTAAACATCAAACCGTAACCCAAAGATTCAAAAGGGAAGACTGGCCGTTCCCTGTTTTTAGTTAAGTGTTGAATTTAGAATTTCCATTGCTTACCGCTTAGTAAAGAATATTTTATACTTTAAAGTTTGCAGGTGTTTGAAAAGTATGCATGTTCTTTAAATTTGGACATTAATAAGAGTTCTTCTACATAACTTTTTTTTTCTTTTTTAGATATGGGAAAATAGTTTCCACAAAGGCAATTTTGGATAAGACAACAAACAAATGCAAAGGTATGTTTTTTGTGGCTGAATATTTGCTAAATCAAAGCTTTGAAAAATGATGGAGTTTTGAACCTGATCTTAGGTTATCAAATTACCCCCCTTTTATTCAAAATCAAATCTCATGTGTCGCCCAGTTTCTGTCTTGCACAACATCAGCACACTGCTTACGTTTGTTTTATCCCTGGTTTGAGTTTTGGCTAGAAACCCAACAGCAACTTGCAGTTTGCCAGAATTCCAGATTTGGCGCCAGTAGAGTTAACATGCAAAATACTAGTTGGCATTTAGCCCCTACTTTTAAAAGGGGAGTAGAGTTTAGAAAATAGCTTTTCTTTCCTGAGCCTGAGGAGATTAGAGCTGCTTACTGAAGACCATTGGACTGTACTAAAGAACTGAAAAGATTACATATTGTGCAAATTGGCTCTATTAATTAGAATAGAGTAGTTTTAAGCAGTACTTAATTACATGTTTCAATACTCCCAATTGTTCTCTGCTGAATGCCTGTTGACAATATTGGCAGCGGGGAGGAGAGAACCATTTTCACTGACCAAATTGTAATAGGGAGGGGAGGTCATGCACACCCTTTGAAATATGCTGCTGCATTAATTTGATGCACTGACCTTCAGTTTTCCGTGTAATTAGGATGAGCTCATCCAACTCCATGAGCTGGAAGAGGAGGCGTCTGCAGTAGGCAGCTCGGATGCTCTGTGCTTCTGACTTTTAATGATCCAGCATCTTAACAATAGGCATGTGATTTCTAGGAAAAGGAAAGAATGGAGTCAGCTGACTTTGAATCTAACTACTGACCCCATGAATTGAAATAAGGTTGACAGGAATAGGCAGAGAAGGCAAATCTCTTCATTAATTAGACCCTAGTTTTTCAAGTAGTGGTGACGGGGCAGTGGCTTAGTACAATTTGAAAAAGGCAAAGAACATAAATGAACCCTATAGTCAGGCCTCTCCTCCTAAGCCAGCCATCTCCTTTAATCTAGACTTGAAGTGGTCCATTGTATTTCTGTCTCTTCTTCAAAGTGCCTAGATTTAAAGGAGCTATTGTGACAAATATCTAAGCCCATGTTTAATCAACATGGCACATTAAGGCAGTTTTGCCTTGGGACAGTGAATAGACTGTGCTTTATGTAGAACGGTACCCCATAAATATTTAAAATGAATTAAACTAGAGAGAGTTAACTTGTAGACGCAAGTGCATATACTTACTTGCCACGATTTGTCTTACTTAACAGTTACAAATGATTTGAGAGAACAGAGACACAAAATTTTGGTTTTACAAGGACTTGCCGGCATACAACAGGAAACTGATCTCAAACAACAGTCTCAAACCAAGAGAAACATTGCAGTAGATAAGTGGTTTAGGCCTTACCCTATCTCCCCTCCTTTTCTTCCTGGCCTGACAAGAAATCCTACAAGGCAGCTCAGTGTGCTGCAAAGCAGAGCTGTCCTAGTTAAGTGAGGGAGAGGACCCAGAGTCCCCTGGTTGCATTCTCCACCACAGCCCTGAACTGAAAACGACCCACTGTACACTCTTCTCCAATGGCAGCCTATTCGCTGGAAGCCAACACTGTACTAAGTGCTCATCATAATTTAGAAAGGGTATGGGTACAAATTAACTGATGCTACTACATCTCACATATTATTATAATACAAAGCCGTCACAGTTGGAAAGGGTCCACAGATAAGTGAAGAGGCTTGTGGGGCTTCCAAAGAAGGGGAGGTTGTAATTCAGAACTGACTTTACATACAAGTCCCCTAGAGACCTTCCCTTCACACAGGCCTGGGGAGACCCTGCAGGGCTCTCTGCCTTGAGCAAAACTCCCAGCACTTGATGTCAGCAGATATCTTGGAGAGGAGATAGAGGTAAGAATAGGTTTATGAAGTCCTAGAAACCAGAATGAGAGAGTGTATGGAGGGGGAAAAAAAAGTTAATGTTAAGACAAATAAGAAATAACATGTAATTTAGCTCATAATAAAGTTAGATGACATGCTATCCAAGGCAACTTGACATGATAGGTAGGTAGGTAGATAGGATAGATAGATTGAGAGGTGAATATAGATAAATTAATGCATGAGATTATTGAGTATTAGTATAAATGAAAGTTGCTTGTATTATATATTAGTTTTTAGAGATTAAATATGAGAATGAGAATTATGTGCATGGAATTAAAAAATCTTACAAGGTCATAGGACATTTTTGTCATAAATCATATTTTGGAGCCTCTTTGGACAAAATTAAGCTAAGGGATATATTAAGTCTGAATAATATGTGCCTTAGTTATTGGAGATTCAATTGTTTCAATTTCTGTCAGGATTTGACCAATAAGAGAGATTTGAAGATTTACCAACACTGTTCTATGTGGCAGTTCAGGGCAGAACTTCCAAAGGATTGATGATGTAGCTGATCATTCACACATGGTTGTACATGGACCAGAACACACACGCTTGTAAGCAGAAAGAGTGAGGGCAGGTCAGACCAAGAAGTTTGAGATACATATATAGTAATCAAACCAACAGGAAAAGCTAAGGTAGGAGCAGAAATTCAGATCTTCTGCTTATTGTAATTTATTGAAAATAGCAAAGTTGATGGAAAATTTTAAACATCCATTAGTAGAAGCTATGTCATCTTGGTGTCTTGGCCATGTGTTCATTTATGACCTGCTGAAGAGTGTGCACATGTATGTGCATCCATCCTCAGAGTTAGCATTTACAGCATATTTCTCAGTAACACCCAAAATACATTAAACCTGATTTCTAACCTGGCAGTTGAGTGGCATTCTGTGCTTTGGCCTAGATCAGACTACTCTTCTTTCTCCCCAACCTGGCTATTTCACTATTGTCTAAATCAAATTAAGCATAAATTCAGTCCAATTCTAAGTACTACAAGGAAGCTGCATTAACATTCATCTAACCTGAACCTCCGTCTGTAATCGATAGTCATTACAACTTATTTTGTTTCCAGGCAATATTTTTGGTATCAACACTACAAAACTGAACTGTTTCTGAGGCTTTCTCTTTCACCATATTGCTGAGTATTTGTCTGTTTTGACACTAGTACCATGCGATCTAAATTACCATTTCTTCATAATATGTGGAAATCAGTGACAGACTGACTCCCCTTCTGTAGTCGCCGGAAAGGGATTTGCAGCCCGGAACGGCGGCGCCGCGGGAAGGAGTCGGGATGGAGACAGAAAAAATTCTTTAATCTTTCTCTCTCTGTCTCTTGTAATTTCTAACACCACATACACACTCTCACAAGAAACCAAGACACCTACTCTTACAAGAAACTACAATATATCTATACGATAGCGATAACCCCGTCCGTTCTCTCTCAGGTCTCATCTCACGTGCCCGAGCAAGAATGGCGCTGGCCCGATATGCTGAGTCACGGCTCAAGTCTCTCTGAGATCCTGGGCCAAGTCCCGCGAGATCCCAGGCCAAGTCCTGTGAGACTACGGAAGGCGACAATGCCCAAATATGTCCATGGCCCATAGTCAACCACAATCTTAGCTATCTCCCCAAACAGGGCTCCTGCACCCTTCCACACAACTTACTTTGAAATTAATTTTGTAATAATTGATTTGAGTTCCAAGAAAGACTCTGGTACCTTGCTTGGAATCCTGTTCCTTTAAATAGTGTACTAAATATAACTTAACCTTCCCTCAATAACAGAGTTATTACAGTGAAAGAAAATCTGCAGTTCTCTTTTTTAATAATGGTACTCTCAGGATCTGTTGAGATTCATGAGGCTGCTTGCTCCTATGCTGTGGAAGTCCTATTCTTTGTTCAGCTTTTCTTTTATTGCTTGTTGTAGTTTTTCACTGCTAGGTGCCTTTATCCATGTGCTTACTTTGCAGCCCTACCCTCACCAGAACCCCTTCTTTCATAATTTCCTGCTATGATTTGTTGTGGCTGGAGAAAACAGATGACCAGCTTGTTACAATTGTGAACCTATGGATAAATAAGCTTTAGACCACACCCTCTCCTAGGTGGTTATATGTTTTGTTGCATTACATTTTGGTTTTAGAGTTTAGGGTGTAAACTGTTCCACATATATTGGGTATCTGGAGACATTTTCTTTCCCTCTTTTTTTTTGAAGGGATGCAATGAGTTGTATTTTAGATACATGGTACTTTTAACCAGTTACCAAAATTTAGATTATCTTGTATTTTGGGTATCTAATCATGGTACTTTTTTAAGTTTGAAAAGTAAGGTTTTTAGTCTACAGAATAAGCATAATTTTTGCCAGGCATGGTGGTGCACACCTGTAATCCCAGCAACTTTGGAGGCTGAAGCAGGAGGATTTCAAGCTCAAGGCCAACCTCAGAAAATTAGCAAGGCCCTAAACAACTTAGAACCTGTCTCATTTAAAAAAAAAAAAAAAAAAAAAAAAAAAAACGTGGTGCGGGGGGTTCTGGAAATGTAACTTGGTGGTTAAAGCATCCCTGGATTTAATACCCAGTACCAAAAAATAAAGAAAAAAAACAACATAATTTTTGTTCCTGTCATTTGTCAGTGCAGTGGGATGGCTCTTATCTTCATTACCACAGCATCAAAAACACTATTTCTCTGAAGTTGTTTCCTGCCCCCTCCCCACCTTTTCTAAACCGGAGATGTCATTGTTTTCATAGTAACTGTAGGAAACCTGAGAAGATCTTGCATGGGACAAAGCCAGTTCTCCCTTCTACACAGCACACACACTGAAGGGAGGCTTGTCCAATTCAGACTGACCACCAGGAGGAAGAACTGAGAATGTCACTGCACTGTAGCTGTGAACACCTGCACTCTGTCATGGTGTTTTCTGTTTCTTTTGCAGCGTTGAGATGAAGCGGAATCATTCTTCTACTCTTCACATAATCATAAAATAATGACTTAATAAAAACTGTTTTTGATTTCAGGTTATGGTTTTGTTGACTTCGACAGTCCTGCTGCAGCTCAGAAAGCTGTGTCGGCCCTGAAGGCTAATGGGGTTCAGGCTCAAATGGCCAAGGTGAGTCAAGCGCTTTGTTCCTGAAGCCTCTTCCTGTTCCGTTTCATGCTCCCTCTGTCCCTGCTAGCCACGGCTCCTGCTAAACACCTGCCCTGTGCCTCCACGTCCTCAGCAGTAGTATTGTGACAAGTATTATACATTCCTCATAATTTACCATGGGAAGGATTTATAGATGCATACAATTTACATAGGAAATTACAAAACCTATAAATACACTTAAAAAAAAAAATACCCAGTTTTCTTAGGTAATCAGGTGTTTGTGAGTCTCTAAGATTGGTACTATTTTCCTAAAAAAAAAAAAAAAAAAAAAGGAAAGGAAGGAAAAATGTCAATGCTCAAGGAATTAATCCATTTCAGGCATACTGCAGAAGATAATTGTACATAGAATGTCATTTTGGAGAAATATGCAATTGGTACGTACATAGATTTTTTTTCAAATAAACTAGTAGTTTTCATGCAAATGTGAGCCATAGATGCCTTTTTTTTTTTTCTGTAGAGACATTTTTACACATTTATTACTCATGGGATGTAAATCTATTCTTTAGCAATTCTATAAGGACTCTATTCAAGACTTGTTTCTCATGAACTTTTAGCATTCCAGAGGAATATTGTTAAAAACAATTCCTCAAGGTAAGCAATATGCCTGAATGTCCCAAGGATTACAAAATGGAAACCGTAAGTTTCATATAAGTTTCATGCTTAATGAATAGCTTAGCACAGTACACATAGATACTAATTACTGTAAGACATAATGTTTCCCTTGAAAATTTGTCTCTTATGACAGTTCCTCTCCAAGTTTTTACCTAGAATCTACAATATCATAATTTAGAAAGCCAAATTGAGTTAACCAGCCAGTCATTGTCTATTTCTTTTTACATTAGGCTCTTCATTGAAGTTAGACAGTTTAAGATGCCCAATTCATTTTTAAAAAGACAGGATGATGCCTTAGATTTGATGCACTCAAGAAAGGTGACCATCCATGATCTTGGTCACATAGACAGGTGCAGTCATGATTCCAGAGCTGAGGAGACCTCTGATCGTGCCCCTTCCTACTTTCGAATAGACACAATCATTTTATTAAGAAAAACTAAGATTCAGAAAAGAGAATAACAGGTGAAATGGCATGTTTGTATTCTTTAACACCTGCTGAAACTGCCAAGTTTCAAGTTTGAAAACAGATCCTATAGCAATGGAAGTTCCAAAAACAGGGAAAAAAAATCTACTTAACTACAGACGTATCTTCATAATTGCACTGTAGGTACTAGCGATTAGCATATAACCCAAGTTTACATTTGAGTAACAAAGACTGGGGTATAAGTGGCAGTTTAGTCAATGTCACTTTTAGGTTATATGCTAATAGCTAGTACCTATAGTGCAATTATGAAGATATGCCTGTAGTTATGTAGATTTTTTTCCCTGTCTTTGGATCTTCAGTTGCTTGTAGGATCTATTTTCAAACCTGAAACATGGCACTTTGATATTTTAAGGATTCTTTTCAAATAGGCAGCAATGTTATATTATCTGGCTTCATTGAATACTGAAAAAAGTAATTTTCTACTGTCCTCTGCTATTTCTGAATAGCAGCAAGTGATCATTTCCTAAAGAGCACTCACATGTCCATAAGCAAAGGTTTATTGAAGTTTAAAAAAAACTCTGAGGAAGAAATAAATTACCTGCTAAGATCTAAGAGCTAAGTTACCTCTTAGACCTTAGCAACCACAGGCTGCTGAAGAACATGTGTGTAACTACCAGGATAGAGGTTTACTTTGAATAAAAGAATCAACATAGATAAAGATTTTAGGAATTAATAGAAGGGATCACCTTTTTAAAGCAATCTTGCCATATAATATTTTTAAAGCTTTATATTGAGTTGTACTTACTTTGAATTTTCTTGAACTCCAGAGTAGAAATTAAACAAAACTATAAATAGTAAGCATCATGGGCTGGGGTTGTGTCTCAGAGGTAGAGCACTTGCCTAGCATGCATGAGGCACTGGGTTTGATCCTCAGCATTACATAAAAATAAAATAAAGATAATTGTGTCCACCTAAACTAAAAAGTAAATATTTAAAAAATAGTAAGCACCATGACTTTCAGATTATTTGTCCTCCATATAGAGCAATTTCTATAATATTGTTGAGAAGCAATGAGATTTTAAGTATATTGTGAATATGAGATACCAGCTTTGCATCACGATGTTTAATCTGGCTCTGTGAACAGTGAGCAGATATTCTGTAAGCAGTACTTTTAGAGGTTCATTCAGAAAACCACTCTCTGTCCTCCACTCTGTCTGTTCTACTCTTCAAAGCTCCTGCTTCCTGGTTGGATAAAATCTAGGGCAGGTCCCAGGACTTTTCTTTATTTCAAAAAAGTCCCTTCCCTTGCTGCTTTCATTTCAGGTCCTTCTGGTTGATTTTGGAGGATGGTGGGTTAGAATGCCTCTATATTTTCCAGGTCTAAACTCCATGAAACACATATTCTTTAATACATTTCCAGGCACTTCTGTGTGTATTTACGTTACTCAACCTCAATATGATATTTTAATCAAGTCATTGTATGGGGAAAGCCTAAAGTTACATTTCATATAGAATTTATCAAATGTTAAGATCTTGTGGCGAGGCTTTGAAAGCTGCTGAGAGTCTACAAAGGGATGTGTGTCTTGAATGGTGCAGAAAGACATCACAACCTACATATATAACAATTATTTGGTGACCAGGAAGCAGTGTCTTGAAGGTTTCCATCCCAACATAATCATTTATTACACGTGTATATATTCACACAGACATATGTAATGAATGTATTTAGTTATAGTTTAGGGAATTATAGGACAATCAATTTAGTTATATTTTAGAAGATTGGTTTGGATTGTGACTAATGTGTAAACACTATAACTTGCTTATTTAAAATAATATGAAATATTTTAACATTAACATGTTGGTTAACTTTTTGATGCTGAATATCTGGTTTTTAAGAACACATTGTTCTTGATGTGAAGTGTTCAGTGTTTTTAATATCCATCCCTGTTTATTTGACACATTCTGAGTGTCATGTAACATCCAAGTCTCTCCACCTGATCAGGTCTGTTGCAAATAGCAAGCAGGCTCATGGTGAGATGAGAACATGGGTGGTCTCTGTTTCCAGAGCTAGTGCTTCTCCTGCTCCCACCCCTTCTGTCAGCTCCCTATTTGCAGCTCCTAACCCTCTGGGGTTGGAGGAGCAGTAGAGGATGGGGAAGTTTGTTGACCTCACAGTGAAGTAGTCTGGTGTTGATTTCTCTGGCCAGGCAGCTGACCGATGCTTTCTCTTATGGAATGCATCTGGCATTTTGCTGCATTGTTTACCCAACCCCACCTCCCCTTTCTAACTGATCTTTCCCCATAATCCCTTGAAGCTGGAGAATGTGTGTCCTTGAGCTGGAAACCTCAGCTCCTCCTAAAGGGAGGCCATCCTCTGCACTGTTCTTCTAGGACTTCCCTGCACCCCAGCCTTCCTGGGGGGATCTAACACAACCTGGAGCCAACTCTGCCTGTGGCTTACTTCTGACCCACCTTTGCCAGCCATCTGCAGTTGAATAGTTTCTTCCCAGCCACACTGTGGCCCCCTTCAACCAAAACTTCTGCTTCTAGATTACTCAGCTTTTGAGTGTGGCATGGACCATTGTATCCAGCAAGCCCATGGGACACAGATAAGGCCTGCTGATTGGTCTGTTGAAGCCCCTGCTGCTTGACTGATAAGGAGAGGGAAACAGCCCATATATTGAGACTCAGAGCACATGCACCTTTTTTCTCCACATAAAGCTTATTTCGGCTTCTCCAATCTCTTATAGACAGACAGGAGGCAGTGTTCATGTAAGCATCCCAAACCAGTTCTCCGCCAGCTCCTTGCAGGCTCTCTCTGATGGTCTGGTTTCTCTGGAATGTGGAAGCACCAGACACCCATTATTATGTGGCCTCAGCTGAATCAGAGTTAGAAAAAGGCCCATTTGTCAGCCTGTTAACAAAATGCAAAGGTGATTTTGAGTACCCCTGAACACTTGTCCTTGGATCATTCCCAGTGCCTGTAATATTAAGCAGCATATTATATTAAATATATACTATTTTGAAAAAGTCTTTACAATGCTTTTAGTCAACATAGGACTGGGTGTAGTTTGGCACTACATGTCATATCGACGGTGCACTTTGAATGCCAGCTTCCCCATGGGTTGATAATGAGCCCTGTTCAAAGACCTCCTTGGTAGGCTTTATACTATAAATTGGCTAGGAGAAATGATCCCTTCCTCCATCATCTGTTGGGAAGACCATTGTGCAGGTTCAGAGATGCTGGCCATGTGCCAACATTTCCCATAGTATGAATTTCTTCAGGTCCCTGTAGAATGGCTTGCGTTTCTTTGATCTAAATTCTTTTTTATTATATCTTTATAGTTAGAAAATGTATTTTAAATGCTAGCAGATCTCTTGTTCTCTACCATAAATTCAAGGGTTTTGAGTGTCTGCATTTGGCTAACTGCTTTGTTCTATCTTGATAAAGGAGCACTTGGCGCGCGTCTTTTGGGGAGAGGATTTTTAAAGGAAGTTAATCTGGCTCCTATGCTTGAGTGACAAGGGCCTGCCACTGCCCACTTTCTTTTAGTGGATGAATCAGGATACACCAGTGTGTTGAAAATCTATATTAAAAGTAATCAGAAAAAATTTAAGGGTCATTTGGTTGAGGGAAAGGGGAAATACAATGTTGTTTGACATGTTTATCGAGTTGAGGAAGGCAAATTGAGACATTAAAGACCAAGGATTTTTTATTATTCATGTATTTTCTGTGGCTTGCTTGGTCCTTGCCACAGGGTAATTTTTTGTTTTGTTGATAATCAAAGAAATCAAATAAGAGGAAAAACTTCCTTCTGAGCATGAGCCGTTATTGAGAATTAAGAGAGATTTTAGCTAGGTGCTGTGGTCCATGCCTGTAATCCCAACAACTCAGGAGGCTGAGACAGAAGGATGGCAAGTTCGATGCCAGCCTCAGAAACTTAGCAAGACGCTGTCTCAAAATAAAAGTTTTTAAAAGGCCTGGGGATGTAGCTTAGTGGTAAAGCACCTCTGGGATCAATCCCCAGTCCAAAAAGAAAAAGGGGGAAAGGACATTTGAATATTAAGTTCATAGAGTACCCCGATGAAACTTCTCAAATAGAAATGGCCTTGGGCCTTTTGGAAAGCCTGTTTATGTTAAACTGGGCAGATGTTTCAGATGTATGCAGTTTTCAAAGAAAAGGCCCAGATTCTATGAAGAGAAAGGAAAAACTCAGAAACAAAGATGCAAAACGTGAATAAACATCAATGATACCTTACCTGTTAACAATGTGACTTCTCCAAGCCTTTAGTACCTCCTGAGGCCTTCTGGACGTCAGCAGATCATTGGGTGCTACTTGGCTGATGGGAAGCTTGCAAATTTTTCTCAATAAATGGGCAGTCACTGAGCGGGAATTTAATCCTGACAACACCCCGAGTTCACCATGCTCCAAGCAGTTTGTAGTCACATGCCCGTGAGTGGCTATCTGCTGGTTGGTATTCAGTACAAGAGAAAACAGATGTCTGCTCTTCCTGCCAAGTCCCTTTCTTGCATTTTAGGAACCATTCCACACGCACAGGGAGGTTTTTGTTAATTTCTTTCAGATGATGACTGAGTGCTTTACACCATGTGGGACCTCCAAGCCCCGCTTTTCTACTCAAGTGAACATTAGTAGCCATTTATCCCTCTCATGGCCGATGTGGGATCTAGTTTTCCACTTGTTAGAGAAGCCCTCGAGTCCCTTCCGTGCCTAGGGACATAAAGAGGCCATTGGTCCCACTTTTGTTTGGCCACCTATAATTGACAGAACACATTTATTTTTCAGACATAGCAATTTATTATTCAGACATAATACAACAGAGTTATGGTTGTTGTTGATTTTAAGGAGACTAAATTATCCTCAGTGTGCAAAAAACATCGCCAGTAACTGAAAATATTATGTTCCATTCATTGTGAATGTATGGTAAATAATACGTGGACACTGTGGGATTAGATATTTTTGTGGCTTATACTGCTTCTTGGAGTTTCTCCCCATTCTTTTGTGGTTAGTTTGTTTTTTAACTTTAAAATTACTCTAACATTATGGGTAGTATTGAAAAAAGAAAGATAAATAATATTAGCACCAATAGTCATCCCAAACGAAGAAACCTAAACAAGAATTGTTGCTGTTGAAAGCAAACACAGAAAAAGTCATAGGAAATATTTACATCTATTTAGTTCACACTCTCTTACTATATCCAAGAAAGGACTTAAAAGTCCAATTTCTTTCTGGATTATGATTTTGAGCAATTTTTTTTCTTCATTGATAAACTTCCCATTTGAATCAAGACCTTGTAGAATATGAAATATTTTTATTACTATCTTCATAGAAGCAACTAAAACACAGATTTGGGAAGTACTTAGTATCTACTTTGTAGCCTCACTCTAAAAATTACTTCATCTGTAACAAATTCTCCTATGAGCGCTCTTAAACATTAGTCATTGAGAGATCTTCATGATTGTAATTTTAAAAAGAAGTCTATAATACACATACACACAATTTTGTAAGTAACATTTTTATGCCATATTTTTGTATAAAGAGTATTTTAATGCCCTTTGATTAGGGAATTTCCAGCTTGCTTCTAAATCTGACTAAACATGATTCAAAAATCTAAGATGTGTTTGGTCCTCTAATTCTCCTGCTCTGTGTCTCCAAAGCCTCCCAATTTTTCAAGGTATAAGTTTCAAACTACAGTTTGTCCTTCCTCCTGCTCCCTCTTACCTTCCAGAAAACTAAAAGATAAATATGGCTTATCTTCCTGAAGTATCAGTGTTACTCCATGATATTAGATCAGAAATATTTTTTTCTCTGTTAAAGCTCAAATTGTTAAGAAATTGCTTTTTTCTTCTTCTTCTCCTTTTTAAAGATAAAGCACAGGATTTCAAGGAAATTTTCCAGCCCTGTCAAGGCTGCTTTTGCTTTTGCCCATAGACTCTTCTGGATACACATTCTCCTTGCCCTTAGCATTTCTTACATGGGAAAGTCTAAGAAGAATGGTTGACACAATAAAACCAAACTCCTAGATAGCCTTTCACAGTTGGTTTCAACCTCCTGCCTTCTGCTTGTTCCTCAAGTCCCCTTTCCTCTCAACAAAATGTCCCTCACCACCGCTGTCCTCCCATCTTGATTTGCACACATTTAACCTTCACTACGTGTTTCTATCTCCCCTGTTTAACTGGAAGCTGTTAAAAGCAGGACTAGATCAGACTTGTTTTATAGTGAGAGTCTGTGAAGTGTGAGGGGCACAGGAGAAATGTCCTTTAGCTCGTTGAGGCCACAAGTTCCCTCAGGACCCACCTGAAGGACAAAAGAACTCTGTTTGTGCTGGTTGGTGCAGAGCCAGATTTCTATACTAACAAATACCCGCTGGCACTGCAGGAAAGCCTCAGAAACATGGGAGATTAAGGCCAAAGGGAGCTGGCTAATAGAGGAACTGGACAGTTTACTGCATTGGTAGAGGTCAGGATTGGAAAACTTTAGTACCTAAAATCATTTTTATTGATTTTTCACTGTTTTTGAAACACTGTATATACTGTTGTCCTGCATCTATTAAATAAATCAGTTTTCAATTTTTAAGACATTAAAGATGTACTTTTTATACCAGACAATAGATTTTGCTCAACATAAGATGATCAATAGTACCACTCTGAACTCATTCAATTTCAGCTAAAACCAAAAGGATAGTTACCATTTTATTTAGTCTGTGAACAGTTAAAGATAGTAAGTGTTCAGTTTCCTATTGAGCATTTAATAACTTTTTACTTTTTCTTGGACCCACCTGGCCTGCTTATACTGCCTTCCTTGGTGTTAGGACCAAGCAGTTGTAAGAACAGTACTTATTGCCCATAGTTGTAAACTTTGATAACTTTAGTTCTTGGGAACATCAGGGCATTTACTGTTCCCTAGGTACCAGGTAAGTGACTGACTGACTGATTTTTGCTGTACTAGGGATTGAACCCCTAAGCTATAACCCAGCCCCTGATTTATTTTAAATCTTACCCTGAAAGTATAGCACATTTTCATTTCAGGATTAATTAATGCTGGTATACTTTGAAAAGACTATACAAATTCAAACATGCATAATGCTTCACATATTTTTAAAGTACTGTGCATTTCAGAAATCTAGAAAGTTATAATGGGTATGCCATTTCATTTCCAAAGGCTAACCTACAAATTAATGACTTTATTAATAGTGCTTATTAAAGAAAAATTATAAGCTGCCCTGTGCTTCAGTATGTAAAGATACAATTGGTTAATAAGATCAAAGGAAAGGCCGATTTTAAATTAAGGCTATACTAATCTCACATTTGCAGAAGTGAATTTTGATCTGGTCAGAAAATATTCTAGTTGTCAGGTAAACTTTTTTCCTGGTGATTTGCATACCATACTCCTCATAACGTAGCATTTACTGGCAATCATGTCTGATTCTAGCTGATTCTACCCCAAACAAAGAAAAGTTGGATGGAAAATTATCTAAGAGCACTGCGTCTCAGATTTTCATATGCTTATGAATCACTTGAGTATCTCGTTAAAAGGCAGCTTCTGATTCTGTATGTCTGAGGTAGACTCTGCACTTCTAATAGGCTCCCAGGTAATTCCTAATATTATTGCAAGTCCCTGGATCACTGTTTGCATAGCAAGGAGTTAGCACACCTTCTCTCCCATCTACTCTTGAGTTCAGCTTTTACAAGATTCTAAAATTTGATCTGCCCAGAGTTTATCATTTTATATGACTTTGAGTTTCTCTTTTGGATTAAATTAGGGACTGTCCTTTTTCCATTGCTGATCACTACTTAAAAGTCATATGGACTTTGCCATAGGGCAGATTTGGGGAAAGCCTATACTGGAATCCACGTGACTTGATCGAGAATCCTTTCTCATGTATCTCTAAATTGAATTATTAGCAGTAATAGCCTCCTGCTTGTGCCTGAAATGAACTCCTAAAAATAGCAATGGAAGAGAGGTTGGTTATTTTTGGAAACGCTGAAAACAGCTGAGAGCTATGGTTTCCGAAGGGCACCCTCTCCAACTCAGCATCACCCTTTCCAACACAGTGCCACTTCCACATCTTCCGAGAAGGGTTCTGGGAACCAGGTCAAACCTGTACACACTGTCCAAACTGTGGAAGCTGTTTTCAAGTGTCAAGGTGACTTAAGTGTTCCATAGATCCCATGGTTTCACTAGGTAATACTTTAAAAGGAATTGAGCAAAGAGGGTGTCTGTATACAATTAGGTAAGTTAACATAAATATCCCACCTTCTGCTGGAAATTGATGGACGATTCTCTCTTCTGCTTTAGCAACAGGAACAGGATCCTACCAACCTGTATATTTCTAATTTGCCCCTGTCCATGGATGAGCAAGAACTTGAAAATATGCTCAAACCCTTTGGACAAGTTATTTCTACAAGGATACTACGTGATTCCAGTGGTACAAGTCGTGGTGTTGGCTTTGCCAGGTAAGCATGCTGCCCTCCCTTTATTACACCAGCAGTAGCTCTGTCAAGTTATCCTGTAAAATAAAACAATGATCAAGAAAATTTAAGCCAGGCTTATGGGCACCAGAGTAAATTTACATGTAAATTTTTCCAAATCTTTTGGAATTTCATTAGGATTCCTGAAGCTGAGCACACTAAATATTTGGTGGCTCAAGACAAAGAAGTATTATATGAACAATAATTCTGAAAGTGTATGTGCCTTATATTCTGATTAAATTAACTTTAAATTTCTTTAAAATGACAACCAGTCTCCTAGATTTCATGGATAAACCAGTCTGTTTTTTTCTCATTAGACAGAAATATGATTCATCATCAATAAAGTAATTAGATTTTTGATTTTTCAAACATTCATCAAAGTAAGAAAAGGATATGACACCTAAGTACCACATAAATCTAAACATCTTACAATTCTCACTTTAGTTTTTTGAGAAATAAGTGCTCCAGATATAACTGAAGTATCTTATTCCTCCATTTGATCTCTTTCTTCCCAGAAAGGATACTTTAGGGTAGTAGTTAATTTGGTTTCTAGAGAAAATATATTAAACAGAAAGAGCTTTGATTTCCAGCAAAATTCTAATCCTAAAGCCCATAAACAAAAGCTGATTTTACATGATACATTATTTAAGAACTTGTTAGTCCTCTGCAGTAACAATATCTATGTGTTTTAAATTATTAACTTAGACTTTGGAAGAAAAATGCTGACACTGTACTTTCATATACAAATGACAGTCACATCCTGCCAGACCTGTGATACGAATAAACCATTATGATTACATATTACTTTATATATGAGAAAACTGAGGCACAGAAGGGATTTTTCCATCATCCACTAGCCAACAAGGGCCACTACTTAATTCTTCTGGCTTTTAGTCCATTGTTAGGATATATTAGCTTTATTATAAAATTGTCTGGCCTTCAGTAGTAAGTCACCAGGGCCAGCATCTCCAGTGCACACTTACTTCATTGATGATCTGGGTGGGACACAAAGTGGTTCAGCATCATCTGCTCACTTCCGTGGGTGTTCTTCTGAAAGCAGATCAGGGGTATCATTTCCTATCCAAAGACTGAGCCCAATTAAATGCTGTTGTTTGTCACTATCCATTAGAACTGAGGTGCAATTCTCTGGGTAGTTCAGGAATATGGTTCATTTTGAGTACATTATTCTGTGCTTCTTCTATTGCAGAAATATAAGTCAAAGTAATTTAAATCCCCAGAAATATTTCTCAAATGTTTTTAGCCACCTGTAGATATAAAACAAGTTATAAAGTTAGGCTCCAGCCTCTAATTAACTCCTCCAAAGCCAAGATGACAAAGAAGTATACAATTGACTTCACTAATTTAATTTTAAACCTGGAGCAAATGTAAAAAACATGTAAGACACATCCTCTGACACTAGCTATTATCACAACTCTTTAGTCTGTCATTTTGTGAATTCTTAAAAGGAAAGACCATGATTGAAATAACCAATATTCTAACAGGTAGCAAATATACTAGTATTTTAAACTGTTGCTTTTAACTCAATATCATGACTAAGAAAGCTTTTATATAGCTTTTTTTTCAATTTTTCAATAATCAGAATAAAATTATATATTTGATATTAAGCACTCAATATAATTTCTTATATGATTTATAACATTCTGGTATCAGTTATTTTACTGGAAAATGTAAAAGCAACAGATAAAAGTATAAACTTTTTTTTATTATATACATATTTTTGCCTGATTTCATTTGTATCCAAAAAGCCTAAAAGAATGTTTGTGCATGTACAAAACAAAATGAAAACTAAGAGACTGCTACATATTTATAAACTTTTTTTTGTTTTTATAAATAGGATGGAATCAACAGAAAAATGCGAAGCTGTAATTGGTCATTTTAATGGGAAATTCATTAAGACACCACCAGGAGTTTCTGGTATGTTTGTCTAAAATTTTATCAGTAGTCTTTTATGTAATATATGTATAACTTTAGTGCACAATGCTTCTTATAGTAAGGACAACTCTCATTTTTCTTTTTAAAATTTATACCTTTATATCAACAAATAAGACTCAAAAATTCAGCTTTTGCTGGGCAGAGGTAGTCTAAGTGTTAATTGAAGCGGAGCTGTCTGACTGGTAAAGCATTGCAGAATCCAACCGTCTGGTGTGCCAGCCAGCTTTCATTCTACCGTATGGCCATCCTTAGTGAACTTCCCACCCTTAGGACATGTCCTTGAGGAGTATGATACCTTCCCACTCCAGCAGTGCCTGGACTTAGACCCCCACAGCCTTTATGTCCATTTTACCTTATTCCTTTCCCCCCTGTTGTTCTGCCCTATATTGGCCTTATCAACCACACTGCACTCAGGAACTTTTCTTGCCAATGTTACATTCAGTCTCACTCCCAGGATGCCTGATCTGAAATACAAAGACACCCTTTCATTTTCACTGTTGTTATGGCTTTCTCTTTACCCATTTCCCATCCCTACAAAATCTGGTCTCCACTTCTGAGCACTAAAATTATTTCTTTAGTGACATCCTCAGATTTCTTGTACACCAACCCTTGGACACATCTGCTTGGCAGAACCATGAACTGGCATTGATCCTGCAGTAATCCACTCTACTGATCCTGTTACACCTGGGCAACTAAGGATTGACACCGTGGCAAATTACACAGCTTCAGTTGAACCAGACCCTCAGTACCATCGGTCCCCACTTAGCTTCCCTTCCCCTCTCCCAGCAGTATTTCTCCCTTTTCACCAACCTCCACAGCCCCCTAGCTAGCTCTAAGCAAGTGAATAGCATTGAGGTCATCAGCTTACTACGTCCTTCTAAGAGGGACCCACACCTACACCCACTCTTTCCCCTCTCCCTCCTCAAGATCCCAAGGACAAAGGTTTCAGAGCTGTCTTTGAGATCCTGTTCCATCAGGGCCAGGGCCTTGCTCTGCCTCTCATTGCCTCTCCATTCTATAATTTCCATCTCTGTACTTTGCTTATAATTACTTTTTTTCCAACAAAAGTTTCAATTTTTGTATTAATAAAATAGCAGATCTCTGGCAAGACTAATCAGTGAGGAAGTGGGAGAAAATTCACAAACAATACCAGAAACAAAAAATTGTGAGCATAACTACAATAGATGTTTTTAACATCACAGAGTTCAGTGAACATACGTGTGAACTACTTTATGCCAGAAATTTTCTGGAAAAAGATATCCATTTGTGTTTGAAATCACTCAAGTCTGTGATCTTCAAACTAAAACTAAGCAGTGCTCCTCTCTAACTCCTTCTCATGTGACTGTTTTTGAAGTGTGGTCTTCACATCCTCACGTCCTGTTCACGCCTCAGCTCTCTCCAGTCTTCCCCCTAAACTTACAATTGAAATTCTTCTTGATAAACTTATATTTGTTTGCTAGGACAACCATAACAAAACACCACAAATCGAGTGGCTTAAACAACCGAAATTTAGTGTCTCAGAGTTCTGAAGACCAGAAGTTCAAGGTCAGAGTATGGCAGGGTAGATTCCTCCTGGGGCCTGCTGGGGAAGAATCCGTTCCAGGCCTCCCTTTCTTGACTCACAGATGGTGACTTCACAGCATTTTCTTTCCTCTGAGTGTATCTGCCTCTGGATTCAAACTTCCCCTTCTTCCCAGAACACCAGCCATGCTGGATTAAGGCCCAACCTAACTAATGACCTCATTGTAACTTTGAAAAGGAGGTCACATTGTGAAGTATGAAGTACTGTGGGGTTAGGACTCTAATGTCTTCTTTTTTTGGTGGTGTAAGTAAACCCCTAACATTTACTTTGTGATTATTAAACTTGAGGACTTTCCTGGCTTCTTCTGTGCTGTGTCTTATAGTGTTGCATGAACTTTGAAATGTGTTCTCCCTTGCCTTTTGTAACACTGATCTGTTTTCTTCCCATCTTGTACTGTTTCTCCTTTGTGGACTCTGTTTCTTTTATCTGCTCTTAATTGTTGGTGTTCCCCTGAATTTCATTTTTGGCTGACAGAGTGTGTCTACTCTAAAGGTTTCCGTCACTGTTTATCTTAAGAGACTCTCAGACACTCACCTCTTGTCATAGCTTTTGCCCTGAGAATCAGGCTGCCTGGCCTCAGTCACCTATGTTCATTTTTCTCAAAACTAGACCAGTCCCCTCTCCCATCGAAGTTCATAGAACCAGTATCCACCCAGACACTCAAGCTGAAAATCTAGGACTGGATTCCCCCAGCCACCAGTGTCATCTCTCACACACACACATAATCATTCAAATCCTTAGTTTCTTTTTCCTGTTTCTAGAATCTGTCTGCTCGCTGCATTCCTCCCTCCATTCCTTCTATCACTGCCCAGTTTAACTTCTTACTATCTCACACCTGGGCCCTTACGGCATTCTCCTGATAGCCTGTCATGTCTAAGCTTATATCCCCCAAAAATCTGCCTGGCCTCAGCTGGAGAGACTAAAAAATGTGTGTGTGTGTGTGTGTGTGTGTGTGTGTGTGTGTGTGTGTACACATATATATACACACATACACTCCTCTGTGTCGCTTTTCTGCTAAAAATCATGTCCTCTCCCCCTCCCAGAAGAAAAGATCAAGGATTCCTAGAATGACACTGCAAGCCAAAGGTGACTGGAGCCCTTCTTTCTCCATTCCCTGCCTTCCTATTTATCATCTTCCACTACTGAATTACAGGTACTGGTCCTAGTGCATCACATTGTATCATTTCTCTTTGCAGTCTTTCTGTAGTTTCCAATACCTAGAACCCCTTTGGTTGCCTTTAACTTGACTGTCTCTGCCTCACCCTTCGAGACGGTTCACAGCCTGCCTTCTCCATACAGAGGTCTCCTCTAACCTAGTTGAATTAGGTTCTATCTGCAAAGCATCCTGAGGATGCTCATCTGTATCTTTGCATTTACCATGTTTACATGTGTCAATCCCCTAAACTGGAAGCTCCTAGAAGTCAAAAACTGTTTTATCATCTTTTTTATGTACCTGCCCAGCACAGTGCATGAACTATGCTTAGCAACAACCAGTGTTTGTTGGTTTTGAATAAATTCCACAGCATTATAACATCAAGACAGTACTACCTCCTTACAAGGTAGCATATGGGGGGGAATTGAGATGCCTTTTGATTTGCAGCCAGCCTGTAACAAGCTGCCTGACAGCAGGAAGAAACTCTCAAAATTTAGGAACTATCTTACCTTGCTTGGAAGGAGGAGCTACTGAAATTGTTAAAATGGGAACAAAATGGAAACATCTACTCTCCTGCATCTTTTCTCCTCTGTAATTTTAATCATATTGTCTTAAGCTGACATGACATTTCCCAGATCTGCTTCCCAGTCTGTATCTCAGATCAGCAAGTCATCTTCAGTCCTTAGGTCTATCAACCTACAGCCCCACTTTCCTGCCTTGCCTTAGGGCATGCCCTATGGTAAAAGTTGGGTCTCATGCTGGGCTGGGTAGAGGTCTGGAGAGTAGGCCTTTAACCTTGCTAGTCTGGCCACCTGTTCATTAGAGTCTCCTGAAGAAAGTAGCCATATCAATTAGATCTATCCTAATTAATGCTCGGGTGGGGAGCCTGCACTCGAGCTCACCTATGAACAAAGGAGGAATCTCTGGAGGTGAGCAACTGCAAGGGAACCCACAAGAACAGATTTCTCCACTTGACAAACCATGGCTTTTCCCCCACAGTGTATCGAGCTACCTCACCAGGTTTTATATGTAAAAATATGTAAAACTGAAGTAAGTAGATTCAATGAGTTGAACCTAATGAAAAGATTGGTCAGGCCCCACTTCTAGAGAGCAAGCCCAGAGGCCCCATGGAGCATGTTGGAGCATGTGCCCTGGTCTTTCACACAGGACATGCCAAGAAGCATTGAGGTATTTTGAAGTTAGGTGAATTCCAGCCAGGAGTCATTGAAGTGAGTAGTTTCTCCAGGGCTCCTAGTGTTCAGTATTTATCCTCCCATAGTTCCAAGGTTCCATCTTTAGCTGGATGACTGATGATGATGATTAGGGATTCACTTTAATTTTCTGCATCCAGTTGAGTTTCATTTCATAGAGGAACTAATTTGTAAGTCTGTGCAGTACCACAGGCTACATTTGATCTTGTAGCACTAAAACCTGACAGCACGCTGCTTCTGTGGATATATCTGAAGGAGAACTGCCTGCAGGCACCAGTTTAGAGCATAAAGTATAAGACCTGGAAGATGCTGTTCCCAGGAACTCAACCCTGTGAAAGAGCTTCCTTTCTGTTATTTAAGTTAGTTTTGTTTTCCCATTGACAACCCTTGACTAAAAGAAAAGGAAAGAGAAAGGGATGTTTCTAACCTCCACCCAAAAGCAAAGGAGCCTTGTGTGAACCCTGCTGGTCAGACCCTTCAGGTTAATCACCTGTGCCAACCTTTTCTCTACTTCCCCTGAGTCATCCCCTGCACACTGGGGACCCACCAGCATTAGTCCCTTTGAAAGGCTGCTCATCCACTTACTTGTGAGCACTTCATTTTTTCAGTTCCTTCTTGCAGGCATCAAGGAAAGTTCAAAGAGAAAAAGCATCCAAGAACACATTAATTTTGATGTTGGATCAATCCGGATAAGATCTTCCAGTTTCTTTAGTGAAATAGATTTCAGGCTGCCACAGATTGAGGTTGGACAGGTTCCTTATTTTCTCCAAAGAACTCAACAGTATCCATTGACTGATTTCTTTGAAGTGGCTTCACAGATTGTTGACTACACCCACCCATTCAAGGAGGGAAAAAAAAACTTCGATTTCCAAACCACATGTCAATGATGGTAGGACCCTATACACCACTGTAGTTGGTAGAGAGCAGTTTCTTCCAAGTTCTGCCAAGTGGCAAATGGGGCCCAAGAAACAAATTCCAAATACGTGTATCACTGTACAATTTTGCAGTCAAGCCATTCTCTGTGTTCTAAACCAGTTCTTAATTTCATGCTATTTCTGAATGCTTAATGATCTGACCTGTGTTTTAGTCTTTGTTCCCAACTAGGTTGCAAGTTCTTTAGGGGAGGAGCTGTGTTTTATGTTTAATTTTGTGCATTACTCTGTACCAGCAGAAGTTACCGTGTAGTTTCACAGAGCATTTTCATGTAGATATCATCTCAATAATTTGAGGAATACCTTGGCTACCTTCTGCACATCGGTGAGGTTTAACTGCCTTTAAGGTGAACTTGAAATGTACATTGCAAAACTTGGAAGCACACTCTTTTGGAATTCACCTTTTCCCAAAAACAAGTCCCCAGTACCCGCAAAGAATTTGAAATAGTTTTCAACTTCTCTAGACTCTTTTCTTTTTCTTTTCCTGTACACACAACATGAGAATTATCTTTGAATGCTTGTCAGTTTTAGATATTGCCCTCTCTTCTCTTATTACCTGAATGACTGCTTCAGAGCTTCAGTTTCTCCATGGACTGCATGTGAGTAGCGTCAGCACAACTAGATAAAAAACAAAAATATTGGCAGGCAAGAGTAAATTGAATGAGCCTCCACTTGAATGTTTAAATAATATAGGCTCATTACTAGGCAGACATAACATTTCGTAAATATAGTCAGAGGATGGTTTATTTAATGATGCATGTTGTTTAGCTGGCATAAGCAGAATTACCCGGGATGGTTCCTGTCAGAGTACTTGGATTCTCGCATGTTTGGCAGTTCGCCTATGACATTGGAGCCAAGTGTAGCAAAGAAACTCACTTTACCCGAGACGAGAGTCATATCCCAACACGGCTCTTGTCCTGATGTGCTGGAGTCCTTGGAGAGGATCTGCTGATCTTGATTCACTGGTGGAGGCAATCAGTGCCCCTGTTAGCACCCAGGTCAGAAACATGCCCCTAAAAAAAAGAATAGAATAAAATAAAAACCCACGGGCTGGGGTTATGACTCACTCAGTGGTAGAGGGCTTGCCTAGCATGGGTAAAGTACTGGATTCGATCCTCAGCACCACATAAAAATAAATAAAATAAAGGTATTATGTCTATCTACAACTAAAAAAGTAAAAAGGAGAAGAAACCTACTTTAGACCCAGTCCCCAAAGACACTTTCTGAGAGTAAACAAACTGAACAGTGAACTCAAGGAAGTCTCTGGAAGACTAAGTGGAAGGAGGTCAGCTGCACACATGAGTAGCTGCACACACTTCTAGGTCACCCACCTTCCTGCCAACACACTCTTTCCTACTCAGGTGACATGGCTGGATTTCACAGTGGCCGCCATGCACACCCCGCCACCCAGCCTGAGGCATGGTGCACAATGTATAGTGCATATTTACACTTCTATGAAAAATCTAAGGTTCCACATCACAACTTTTAATGCAGTCTGTTTTCTGAAAGGCTTTTTGAAAATCTGTTGCTTTCATGTCTGATGTTACCTTATTTGAAAGAGGCTTTATCTTTTCTTAGAGCAGATACTTCTTTAAATGTACATTATAGTTTGTTGAAGAAAAGGATGCTCATTAGATGTCTCTTCTTTCCTCACCCAGTCCCTCTTTGTTCCCTGAGAATGTTGGAGCATTGTTCTTTATTTTGATTTGCCTTGGTTTTGAGTCAGGGCTGGTTTGCAGTAAGTCAGATTTGCTTGAAGAGTTCCCAGCCAGGGTGAAGGGACCCACAGCTGCTTTCTCACACAACTTAGGTGCATTCCGTGGAGATTTTCAATAACTACCTAATACTTGCTCAATAAAAATTCCATTTTGAGGAAATGGTATGTACCAGTTTTCCACACAGTGACTCTTAGAAACAGGCTGGGAATTTTGGATACATAGAACCAGTGTCCAAACTAGGAAACGTGCCCCAGGCAGAAACCACATGGTCACCATCATGATTCAGGTATTTGTCTAAAAATGCACTTCCAGTACCTTCCTGTAAGAGAACAGTCTCTGGGAAGACCAGTGGGTGTGGTGTGTTAGCTGGGACTCTCCTGAGCTGAGAACAGCCCCATCACTCTGTCTGCCCTACATGTTGCCACCCCTACTTCCCCAAGACAAAGGCCCACAGTGTGTTCAGCACTACAGGAGACCGTGTGACTGCAATCTCTGTGAACCTCTTCATGGCTTTAATGGAGTCAGAATAAGTCTGTGTGCTAACGGTGGAGTGTTTTTTTTAAGTGTCCTGTCACCGGGTCTGCAGGAAATTGTTGGATTCTCAGTGTCATGCTGGTGTCATTCTGCTGCATTGCTCAAATCTTGCCTGCGTCTTGAAGGCGCTCCAGTGAAGTGCCGATGCGACTGCTGGCAGGCCGCATCCAGTCTTCAGCCTGTTCTACGTCACCCTCTGTGTTCCTTTGACTTTTCAGATTGGGTATGTGCCCAGCAGAGCTTGAAAGACATTCTCGTCCATATTACTTAGCTCTCTGCATAACGATCTTTTTAGGGTATTGTCCCATGCCACGATACAGAACAGGTAATGCTTAGAGGAAAAATTTACAATTTTAGGAAAAGGCCTAGAGATTTTTCAGAGGTTTCTATTGTCCATTGGTTCCCTTAATATTTATCTTAAGCATTGTTACTCTGTACAAACATAAAATTCTGACAGCTCTTAAGACAAAATATAGTCAACCCTCTGTATGGTTCCATATGCACCAGTTTAGCCAACTATGGATTGAAAATATTCAGGAAAAAAATTGCTTCTGTACTGAACATATGTAGACCTTTTTCCCCTGTCATTATTCCATGAACAATACAGTGTACCAGCTATTTACGTAGTATTTATATTGTCTCAAGTATTATAAGTCATCTAGAGATGATTTAAAGTAGAGCAGAGGCTATGCAGTGTCACACAAGGGAGAAAGAAGAAGAGGCTGATCCAGGCCAAAGCAGAGAATGCCACTCAACTGCCAGGTTAGAAATCAGGTTAAATGTATTTTGGGTGTTATTGAGAAATTTGCTGTTAATGCTAACTTGTAGTACTTTGAATATCTGGCTCACCCTAGAACCAGTCCCTAGCAGATGCCAAGGGATAGCTGTACTTGAGACATGTGCCATGCTCCTGGTACCTGTAGGACGATGTGATCATACCTCTGGGATTGTAATCTTGTAACAGTAGGTGGGGAGGGAGATGTGACAAAAGACCAGGGTCTCATGCTCATGTGGTGAGACATGCCCTTCAAGGGCTGCTCTAACAAGGAATCAGTGCCACAGAGCAAAGCTGCCCAAAGAGTCCAGGGTGGCCACTGGGGCAAGGGCTGTCTAGCAGACCCAAACCTCAACCACATTCTATACCTCAGAGAGAAAGTCTAGTTTTAAATAGTGATAAGGGACCACAAGGAGAGATTGGCAGTGTGTCACCCCCAGGGGACAGGAGTGCTGTGCCAGGCCTTTGATAGGCTGCCCTCAGGGAGCTGCTGTCACCATCGACCACACCCAGCTCACCAAGACCACATCAGAGTTTTATCAGTCTCTGCCAGTGAAGAACAATAAATAATGGAGGGATTTTATCAAAGCACAAGGATCTTGGGTAGAAGATGTGGATGTTACTATGAAATGGTTTTCTAAATGGTGTTTGCCAGTAATTTCATCTTTAACTGTAACTTGCACATTTCTTCATTGGAAGAGAAGCAACCCGAGCCAGCCTGCTAAATGCCTCAGAATCAAACCCTGTGGATGGCAGGCCAATTCCTAAAAACTTCTAACCCTTCTAAACCACAGGTCCCTCTTCTAACAATTGATCTTAATAATTCAAAAGTGTTGGGAGGAGCCATCATTCAAACTGAGCTCCCCCAGTTGACACAGCAATAATAACAATAGCTGAAAACTCATTGTGACATTCTAAGCATTTTTGGGGGGTGGGTACTAGGAATTGAACCTGGGGGGTTTCTACCACTAAGCTATACCCCCAAACCTTTTTATTTTTAATTTTGAGATAGGGTCTTCCTAATTTTCCCAGGCTGGCCTTGAACTTGTAATCCTCCTGCCTCACTTGTTCTAAGCACTTTTTATGTTAATAGTTTTAATACTTTGTAGGTACTATTATCCACATTACACAGATTTTGAAACCAGAGACATTAAGTAATTTGCAAAGTCACTAGCTCATAAATTTCAAACTTAGGGAGACTAACCCTGAAGCTAGTGCCCTAACCATCATGCAGTACAACCACCAATAGAGCAATTGGCACTGAGCTTAAAAAGATAACTAAGATAGAGAAATGTTCATAAAGTGATGTAAAAATAAAGAAAGCTGGGTACAGTGGCACATGCCTGCAATCCCAGAGACCCAGGAGGCTGATGCAGAAGGATCATAGACTTAAGGCCAGCCTCAGCAACTTAGCAAGCCCCTATCTCAAAGTAAAAACGGACTGGGAATGTAGCTCAGTGGTAAAGTGCCCCTGGGTTCAATTCCTAGTTAAATAAATAAACAAGCATGACTCCTTTTCAAATAGAATACTACGTAACCATTAAACAAATGACTGTATAACAAGGGAGGGAAAGGTCCACAATTGAAATGGTAGAAGAAAAAGATCTCTCATCACAAATGTGAAAAATAAATGTAACTACATAGACTTGGAAAGGCAGTAAAAATAGAATATTAAAATATTTATGTGAGGCAATGGAGGATGTTGAGTTTTTGTTTTCTATTTAACATGATTTTACTATTGTCAGATCATTCTTTTAGTGACCCTTCTTTGGCAGTTTGGGAAGTGAGGTGAAAGAATCAAAATCGAACCCTGAAGAAATAAAGCTGACATGAATAAATTGCAAATGTTACTTTTCTCAAAAAGGAGAGACCGAAGTGTTCATAGAGAGAAAGTATTCCTGTGCCCATTGGGTAGGACAGAGGGGCTAAAACAGGAAATGGTGTTGTTTGCATAAAAAAAAAAAAAAAAAATCTATTGGTTCCTTAGGTTGACATTTTTACCAGGTAGTTCCTTACATGTTGTTGGTCGAGGCATTTTTAAAGTAACAGTATCAGAAAGAAAGCTAATGATGGTTGCTGAGTTATCTGGTTTTCCAAAATTGATGGGGAGAGGCTTCTGTCGAGGCCAGTTTACATTTTGCAGAAAGTTGATCGAAACAAAATACTGCATAACTAGAAAAAATGGTACTTTGGAAGGAGAGAAGTCATTCCAGCTGTTAGTACTGTCATGTCTGATGGTGAAATGCACAGAGACCTCACTTTGTGCTCAGATGTCCATTCTGACATCTGAGCCCAAGTCACTGCAGAGTCTGAGCTTCAGAAGACAGGTAAGGAAATACCAGGCAGAGATGTGCAATCAGGCATTTGTAATATCATCCCACTCTTAAGCTCTGTTCAGGGCATATTGGAGAGTGCAATAATGCCGTGATCTTAGTTGGCTCTTCAGAGGTGCCAGGATACTCCCTATGATCAGTGTTTGCATCTGAGGTGTTGCCTTGGACTTCTCACACATGGGTAAGGTCACGGTCACACCATGGTTGTCAGGCTTTGGGGATGCACGTTCCCTGTTGGTTCTGATGAGGAAGAAAATAACTTCTCTGTCGGGTGATGAGGAAAAGAACCTGACCTGAGAGACCTCATGAGATATCTGAGGTTCACCCTCATTAAGGGAAAATTCAGCCTAGAACACTCTGCGTGTTTGGCAAAATAATCAGTTTGGGGTAGTTTATATAATGTTTATATCACTTTAATTTCAGGATTGTGTCTTAAATCACAAATCATGTTGGAACTCTTTGAAGTTATTGTTTTTCACAATATAAGAGTTGCTAATATAGAAAAAATGACCAGTAAGAGATTGTCATAGGGGCTAGGGACATAACTCATTGGTAGGGTGCTTGCCTCACATGCACAAGGCCCTGGGTTCGATTCCCAGAACCACCACCAAAAAAAAAAAAAAAAAGAGAGAGAGAGAGAGAGATTGTCACATACTAATTTTGCTAAGTTAATATACCCAAATTTCTCTTTTGCTCATAGCCCTATTACTAGTATTTATGGCACTTCCTGTCCTCAGTATCTGCCTTCTAAAACGCAACCAAAGAGGCAACCTGAAGGATCCCTCTGTAGAATATGCCAACATCCCACACCATCTCCCTTCAGCCTGCAACCTGCACATTAGGCTCCCAAAAGCAAAGTAGGGACCATCCCCTGATTTTGAAGAAATCACAGGAGAGACTGGTTAATCAAGGATCTCTCAATTGTAACAAGCTTCCACACACTGAAAAATAAGTGGCTTCATGGCACAGCTCTGGGTGTTTTGTTTTTCTGTGCAAAAAATCTAACTGAAATCCTCTTCCCCTTGCTTAGTTACCATCATGGTGTCAGATAGAATAAATTAAGCCTTTTTGCCACCTACGACACCTGGATATTTCCTAAGTCTTCACCTAGTTTGCTCTTCTGGAGCACATGGAGAAAATTAAATTCCAGGCATACAGTCTTTCTTGTCACACACTCCAAGTCAATGGAGCAGCCATTGTGAAAGACAGAATGGCCACTGTCCCCACATTAGTACTTTGGTTCCACATAACATTTTTATTAAAAAACAAATCTCTCTTGCCGAGCGTGGTGGCGCACGCCTATAATCCCAGCACTGGGGAGGCTGAGGCAGGAGGATCACACGTTCAAAGCCAGCCTCAGCAATGGTGGGGCACTTAGCAACTTAGTGAGACCCTGTCTCTAAATAAAATACAAAAAAGGGCTGGGGATGTGACCCAGTGGTCGAGTGCCCCTGAGTTCAATCCCTGGTACCACAAAAATAAATAAATAAATAAAAATCTCTAAAAACAGGACTGTGTCCTGTAAATGATTAAATGGGTTTTCATAAGATTGGGAATATTCTCGCCCCCATTAAACCGCGGGCCCCCTGGAGGCGAGAACTCAGGTCTGCCACCGTATGACTGGCTCTTGTGTCCCTGACACGTAGTAGAGCATTAAAACTTCAACTGATAGGGAGACCAGAGAGAATTTTGATGAAAGAAAGAAGCTGTTAGAATTTTACATTGTTTCACAAGCAAGACTAGAGCATTCCTAGCGCACTGGAACAAAGAGCCAGCAACGTGAAAACTGGGTCATTTCTCCTGGTAACATTCTTTAAAACAAGAAATTTGTTTGGCCTCAGATAAGAGATACCTGCCACTACACACTGTTTCAACTACTTATCTTTTTTGCTTTTAGAGAAAAAAAAAAAAAAAAAAAAAAAACCTACCTTAATGGCAGCACAAAAATCAAGTGGTAAATAGAATTCATTTTTTAAAGATTCAACTACATCTTGTTCCATGTGTTTCATTTTGTGTGTGTGTGTGTGTGTGTGTGTGTTTCATTTTAAATGTCAGATGTATTTTCAAACATGCCCTTACTACATATTTTAGCAGACTTCATTCTCACCCGAGATCTGCTTTTCTGTGACAGGACAGAATCTAGATGAAAGCACATTAGAAGCACATTACATCCAAATACGGACATTGGCCATTTAACAAGTGAGCTTCAACATGCACCAGGGTCTTGCTACGGAACTGCCTTCATTCACACCTGCCCACCAAGGCAGCCCGAGGGAAGCTTCCAGAATGAGCAACCTGGTCACCTTCTTTCCCTGGAAAGAATTATACTATGGGCTGGGGTTGTGGCTCAGTGGTAGAGCGCTCGCCTAGCACGTGCGCGGCCCGGGTTCAATCCTCAGCACCACGTACAAATAAACGCATTGTGTACAACTAAAGCAAATAAATAATATTAGAAAAAAAGAAAAAGAATTATACTAATGAAGGAAAACAGTTTGTATCAATCACTGAGCACAGGAAGCTCTTTTTAAAAATTAGTTAAATTCCAGTCTAGGAGCTAGTTTTTATAAACCCTCTAGATAAAAGTGTCTGTCAACGGTGAAGACCCACAAAGTGCCAGCTCCGCAGTGTTTATTATATTCTCTTGCCCTACGGGAGTATGTGGAAGCAAAGTCTTATAACCTTGAATATCATTGGAGAAAACGTTCTATTGTGAGGACCTTTCTAGATGTGCAGAAAGTGAGATCTTGCCTTTCTTTGTCTGAGTTCTTCTTCTGTCTTTCATTGTCAAGTGAGGCTACCACACACACACACACACCACACTTTCAGGCCTGCACCTATATATGCTTTCACATTGACCCAGGAGCCTGAGGAGAGTTTCGGTGCTAGAATTTTAAGTAGCCTTTGCCCATAAAGTTGAGTAACTTAGAGGAATTCCAGGTATAATAAGTCCTTATTCGCAGAAGAGTTTGTCCTTTATTCCCTCCTACTTGGATGCTATATTCTCAGCCCTAGTTTCTACCTGTCCCTTAATGACCTTGTAGTAGAATTAATATCATCAGTGATTAGAAAACTTTCTTGCTTCATTGTATCTGTTCATCTTCTGTAATTGGTGAAGGTAGAAATTTCTAAAAACACAATTTTTTGAAAAGACAGAATAGTTCATCTGTATTCTGGGATTTGATTGCAGTCCCTCTTCTATCATACCCTGTTTGCCTTCTATGGAAGTTCCATATTCAGGAAAGCCTGGGGTGGAGGGATTGGAGACAGAAGGTAAACAAAAGAACCCGTTGTGAGTGGGAGGATCGAGTCTCACTAAAATTCTCACCAAATACCTAACATTTTTACTCTTAACAACTCCTACCTGTATTAGTCCATTTTTCATTACTATAACAAAATGCCTGAGGCTAGATGACTTAATAAAGAAAAGAGGTTTATTTAGCTTATGGTTCTGGGAATTCAAAGGTATGGTGCCAGTATCAGCTTGCCTCTTGTGAGAAGCACATGATAGGTGGTACTACCATGTGAGAGTTATTACAAGACCAAGCCAGAGAGCAGTTCAGGGTTTGAGCTCGCTCTTATAAGAACACAGGATGCTGCAAGAACTACCTCCATTCCTTCTTAGATATGACCTAAGGACCTCTTCATGCACTTCACCTAAACATTGCCACACTAGGGACCAAGTTTCCAACATGTGAACCATTAGGAGACAAATCATATCCAAACCAAAGCATACCTGGAGTACAGCTGCCATTTAGAAATGACTCCCATTCCAACCCCTCCTTCAGGAGTGGTTCAACCCAGAAAGGGAAAAGCATGCCAGCCAAGAGCCCAGACAGCTCACCGAGACGGAATTACAGTTCGGTGTTTTGTGTTTTGGCAGAGAAATGTTGAGAGACACTATTGCTTCTACCCTGTCATTAGCGGGTGGGTAATAGTGATATAAAATAAGAGATGAATTAGGATAATAAGCGGCAAAGGAGAAAGGAGTAAATTTTCCACAAGTAATATTTTTCTCTTCATGGTTATTTAAGTTTGAAACAGAACTTGAAAGTAGTAATCATGGTTCTGCAGTAGACAAAGGATGGAATGTGGGAACCAGACGGGAAGGTGTGAGTGCCTTTATTACATTAACTACACGCATGCAGGAAAATGCACAACTTCCAGGAATGCGCTGTTATTTCCATCTCAGAAAAGCAAAGAAAAGGAAGTCAGGGGTGGCCTGTTGTGCTGCCTGCGTTTGTTATTGTGACTCTTAGTTCTAATGAATATGTCTCCTTTCAAAGAATCTCCATCTTTTCTATGTTCCTTGCTTGGGTTTCTCTGTGGCTCACTTTTGTGAGGCGGACACTTAGTAAAGCCACATCGAGTGGGATGGTTCAGGTACAGAAGGGTCTTTAAATGGGACAGGCAGGTGTTGGCAGCTTTCTCGCAATGGCAGCCTTCACCACTGTGTCCCAGGAACAAGTGAGGTCTGTTTGTATCCATTCATTGATTCAACCACAAGGTAAGAAGCACCTACAAAGTGCCATTTGCTTAGGCACTGGGGATGCCGTGAGGACGAAGCACACAGGCGGGAAAGCAGGCACCAGTGAACACAAACTGTTAGAAATGCTGCAAATACAGATATGGAGTGTGTGCTACAAAGGGGGACTTGTTTTCCTCCAGGAAAAGTGGAGGACCCTCTGAGGACTGTTAATGGGAAGCCACAGAGGCATTTTCAGCTAGAGGAGCACAGGATGGCACAATCCTGTTTTCATTTGAAGATTATTTGGGTGACTGTCTAAAGGCAGAATTGTAGAGAAGCCAGAATGCAAAGAAGTACAAAAAGCACTGAAGTAAATGGGAAGATTTTTTGGCTTCTTCAACAAAATGGTCCTTCAAATGTTTTCATGATGCTCTGGTTTGTATTATTCTGCACTAAGTTTTTTCACCAGTGGCTAATTTTCTAAGGGTCTGAATAAGCTTCTGCCTTAAAGTGTTCTTTTAGTTCCTGCATAGCTCTCATGCCGCTCCCGCTAAAAAAGAAATTCCATTAGGTTTGTCACCTGTGCGCGCGCACACAATTGTGGTTTCATTTCATAATGTTTTTCCTGCTCGCTCAGCTCCTACAGAACCTTTATTGTGCAAATTTGCGGACGGAGGACAGAAGAAGAGACAGAACCCAAACAAATACATCCCTAATGGAAGACCATGGCACCGAGAAGGAGAGGTGAGACTTGTAAGTCCCTTCTTGAAACTTCAGTGTGGGTGTGCAGTCATGGCAGCTCTGAAAGGTCACACAGGCATCCCCCTCAGCTGCCCTGCTTCTCAAGGAGGTGCCTGGATCACACCTTCCTGCCAGCACGTGTTCATTCAAGTGATGCTCACACGGAAACACTTCCCCCCCGTGTGGCGGGCACTCACCAAGTGACGGTTCTCCAGATAGATGGTGGAAACAGCTGTGCTCCCCAGCTAGCTGCCTAAGTAGAAGGCTCTAAATTGCTGTGAAACTGCATGAGTGTTTTGAAGGTTTTTTTATGTCATGGTTTAGGCATAACTATTTAGAGGGGTTTCCATTTATAATATTCAGAAAGTATTCTAAATAACATTAAAATAAATGTATTTGTCATTGAGGGTTTTTTTCAGGTTATATGTTCATTTAATCTTATGCTTTTGAATATTTTTTTTTAACCTTCAATTTCTTCCTAAATTATTGGGCCTCCACTTCTGTTTATTTTCAATGAATTGTTACATGATTTTTTAAAATAGCATACAGGTCCCAGAATGTCTGGAGAAAATGTTCTAGAAGCTGGACCATTCGGCGATAATCACTAGCCACATGTGGCCATCTGTACACTTGAAATGTAGCTGTTTTGCTAGAGAGATTGAATTTTCTATTTAATTTTAAATAGCTGCATGTGGCTAATGGCTACCATATGGGACAAGCACAGGTCTAGAGCTTAATTCTCTTACTGAGCTCGTAATTATGCTTGGCTATAACGAAAACCCCCAGTTTTATCAAATGCTACTGTTACTGTCTTAAGCTGCAATGTCTAAGAAATAGCTTTATCAAATCATGCCTTGCGTGCTAAACATTTGTGTCCTCCTCTTTCCTGTAGGCTGGAATGACCCTCACTTACGACCCAACCACAGCTGCTATACAGAACGGGTATGTTGTTAAGATAAATGCATAATGGCTTGAGGGAAATTAAAGGTAGCAAATATCATTTTTTCCACTTAAAGGATTACTCAATACAGGCTTTTGTGTTTGTTCTAGATTTTATCCTTCACCATACAGTATTGCTACAAACCGAATGATCACTCAAACTTCTCTTACACCCTATATTGCATCTCCTGTATCTGCCTACCAGGTTTGTACCTTTAGGATTTGTCAGTAGTGTGACAACTTATGCACTGTGAATCTCTGCTACATTTTCATGTGTCTTAAAATTCTGAACATTTATAATGAAATTTAACTCATTTTATGCAGCTTGGATACCCAATTTAGAATAAGCTGCTTTTGATTTGGCAGAGCAATTTGCTTTTATGTATAGGGAAATATATAAAGCCAGGGAAATGGCTGTCCATTGTCTGTCCTTGGAATCATGGCAGTTTAGAACTGAGACAAACCCATATACATCCTCTACTATCAACCCAGCATTTAGATGCCATGTGTCCCAAAAACTGAAATTTAAGAGAAATGCCATTTGAGAAAATGCAGAAAATAGGTGTGTGCCTTGCTTTTATTTCTTTGTCAGCAGAAACTAAAAGAAGAAGTGAATATGCTTATACACAAAGGTGTGTCTGTTAGGTTACATTAAATAAACAATGTAGATGAGATTTGGGGTCTCCCCACCAAAAGAAAGAAAAAGAGAAAATAGAGGCAGCTCCCTGTTTATGTTATTTTTGTGAGGAGGCTTTACCTTAAATTTCCAGCTGAGAAAATCTATTAAGCACCTGTCATGAGGCCAATCTGATTATACTTCAGGGATAGCTCCTCTTACATGAACTCAGGGGCGCACGTGACCCCTCCCCCGCATCAGAGTCCTTTTAGATGCTTACTGCCGGGTCCAGACAGGAGCTTCTAATGGAGTCCAGTTGCTGACATGCAGAGAGAAAGTTCCCTTGACTGTTGGGAGTCTCTGTGACTAAACTAAACTTTGGTGTATTCTTGTTTTAACAACAACTGAATTAGATGTTGTAGTCCTGATTTCTGATCTTAGGGGACTACACTATCTAATCTAACAGCTGTGTTATTTGACTATTGTAAACCTCAGATTCCTCAGCTTTAAAATGGGGATAATAATAGTTTGTCTCATAAGCTTGGAAAATTTACAAGGACTGAGTCTGTGTAAAGAGCTCTGCACAGTACCTGATGTATCATTAGCACTTGATAAATATTAGCTGTGATTGCTATTATCAGTAGCTGGCTTATAATAAAAGCATATTAATTATACTTCTTAAATAATAAATTGGTTAACATAAGCCAGTGTCAAAACTGGTTCTGTCTAAAAAACATAAAAGTAGCTTTGAATAACAGAAAAGTGACAAGATGCACTAAAACTGAAGGGTTGTTTGGGTTTAGTTGTCTTTTTGTGTTGCTGGGGATTGTGCATGCGAGGCAAGTGCTCTACCACTAAGCTACATCCCCAGCCCTAAAATTGAAATTTTAAAGTAGTAATCACCACCTCTCTCAGCTTTTAGACTATTGTATGTTCCTTCCCCTGATTGTCACTCATTTTCTTTTCTTTGTACTGAGAGTTGTTTATACATATTATAGTTCTTCAACCTGCTGGGTGTAGTAGTCACTCACTTAATGTCTCTTTAATTGTGTAGCGCTTAAGATTTCTATATTTTCCTTGCTTCTATAAGATTCAGTGAAATCTCCTTAGTGCATTTTCCCTAATAATTCCTATGTCTGATATTAAGAGATAATATTGAACTCTCTGAATTTAGGAATCTGTCACATATCATTAAAAATAGAGGCATGTATAAGCTTATTCTTAAGCAAATGGAAGATTACATATATTAATTTCAACTTATGTTGCTATAGATATTTCAGTTATTAAGGTATTTTTCCACTTCCTTTTCCCTTCTTTAATATGAAATCAATGCGCATTTCAGAATCACTTCATAGAATAAAAAGTTAGAAGGCCAATTTGGTAATAAATTTGATATAGCTAACTGGAAACAACATTATCATTTCAAAGGCCTGATTTCCTCTCCTGGGCATTCAGTATACTAAGATACATGTGGAATTCCATTCCCTTTGCCTGACATTCAGTGCCATAACATCTCAGACGGATTCTTAACCCCATACGTTCAGGGACCAGGTAGGGGCAGTGAAGGAGCTTTAAGTGACCTGTGCTGCAGAATGTCGCTTGTGTGTGTGCAATTAGTGGGGGTGGGGGCAGTCTCTTTCTTTATTAGGTTTTCAAGGGGATCTGTGACCCCGAAATGGTTAAGAACCAGTGGCAAGGAGCTTATAAAGCATAGATTATTATTCCCATTTTCTAATTAGGGAACATTGAGGAATAGAAATCAACAATAGTTGGCTTGCTGCTTAACAAAGAAAATGGGATTTAGGTGTCATAGCTCCTTAACCTCATAATGCTGTATGTGGCTAGATTATGAAGAACACTGAAGCATATCAAAACTTGAGTGCATTTGGCCCACATTGGGGTGAACCGGGAGCTGCTTGCCTCCCTGTGATTTATCCAGGGAGGGCCCCCCACTTGTGTTGGGGTGGGCCTTTCTCTATTAAACCACCATATGCTTATGCAGTTGGATTTGAGAAATTAGCATCTGCAAGAAACTACCAGTACCCCAATGGGGAAAGGCTGCAGTCCAGATAACTGAAATGTTAACAAGGCAGAAGCACTTAACTTTGGTCTGCCTTAGGTGGCAAAGGAAACCAGAGAAAACAAGTATCGGGGCTCTGCTATCAAGGTAAATCACAATGCATTCTTCCCCCATGACTCTTCCCCATATCCTCTCTGTAAAATCTCTGAAGTTAACACTAGGGGACAGGATACAAGAGGGTTGTGTTAAGAATTGGAAACTGAAACATATTTTTAAACTACATAGACTCTGGAAAGCCCTGGGCATCAAAAAGGGACTGATGTATCCCTCTCTTGAGTGGCAAACTACACAAGCTAGAATTCCTGCCACGAAGCCTGACCCTCATGTCTTCTTTCTCAGCTCAGAGGGTCTTCTTTCTCTGTGGATGCCCTTTTAACTGTCGATGTCAGATCTAGTTACTAAAGTTTAATTTCCTAAATCTGAATTTCAGATATTTATTTTCCTCACTAAGTAGAAATGATTAACCACTACGCAAGATTTTTGAAACCTAATGTCCTGAGTATCAAAGAGAGATTGGATTTGGTTATTCTTATTAAGTCAGCCCATACTTTGAGGGTTAGTTTCTAATCAGATGTGCTAGAATTAATCCTCTTTCATCCATATCCTAAAGCACCTAGTTCATACCTTGGTTGTAACACTTTTCACTAATTTATTTGAGATGTTTACATGCTTATCTTCTCTGCTTTAGACAGTAAATTTCTTGAGGGTGGGTCCCATGTCTTACTCACCTTTTTCTCTTTGTTGCCTGATACTCAGCAAATACTTCTTGAGTGGGCAAATAGAAATTGGTTCTAAATAATCATTTCATCCCATTCAGAGTGACCAGTTTGCCAAGAACTCTAACTGCCTTAATCTTTTTATGCACTGATAGTATTATTTCCTTATTTTCCTTCTATAGATATTTAACACAATTAAAAGAGAACTAGGCAATTATTACAATGGAAATCATTGTTTCTTTAAAATCCTCCCTTTTCTAGGTGCAAAGTCCTTCTTGGATGCAACCTCAACCATATATCCTGCAGCACCCCCGTAAGTTGTTCACCTCAATGGCCTAATGTTCTGCCTGCAAGTAAGCTGTGTGTGTACTCTTGGGGTTAAAACCCCTTGCCAAACGTGATATGGGATTTGGGAAATCTTAAGCATGGAATATGAAAGTGCACAAGTTAAAATGAATCAGTTTAAGCGTTAAATAATTTTGTTCATAAGAATTTAAAATATACTCTGTTTGAGGCAAGATACTATTTCTTGCTCATACCAGTTCAGAGGGAGATCATTCAACTGAGTTACTAAATGTTTTACAATACTTGATGAAACCACTTTCATTTTTTCATCTTGTTTAATGCAAACCTAAAGTAAAGATAGAGATTTTCATCTGTGTTATTAGCCTCTCCAGAAATCAGAAACAGTATAATATAATGCACCCTTTGATAAATAACAAATGTGATTTCTCCAGTGACTTGAACATTTGTTGATCTAATGTATATCTAGTATTACTTTTTCTAAATGAGCTACCCTTCAGAACAAAATCACAAATAAAGCTAAGAATGCCCACAGTGACCTGCTTGCTTGTTGTAAGAAGGCCATAGATTTGGACCTCAGCTTTCTAGTGACAAGTACAGAATGGGGATCCTAACAAATAGTTGACAATGTTTGTAAGATAAACATAGATCTGTTGCTCAGGAAAAGAACTTGGCTCTTGACCGGGCGTGGTGGCGCACGCCTGTAATCCCAGCACTTGGGAGGCTGAGGCAGGAGGATCGAGTTCAAAGCCAGCCTCAACAATGGCGAGTCACTTAGCAACTCAGTGAGACCCTGTCTCTAATAAAATACAAAAAAGGGCTGGGGATGTGGCTCAGTGGTCGAGTGCCCCTGAGTTCAATCCCCAGTACAAAAAAAGAACTTGGCTCTTGGTCTTAAGATGGAAATTTGTCCCAGGATACCTCCTAAAGTAGGCACTGCAGTATATGACTGTGTGGATGAAATAGCAGTCCAGGCATAACTAGTTTTGAACAAGAAATGCTTGAGATAACCTTGAGGAAGCAAATTGGTGTGAAAACACAGGAAAAGTTCTCTATGGTGCTTATGAATGAATGTACATGTATTATGTGGTATATACACATATTTATACTGGCACACATACATGCACACATTCATGGGCATGGGTGGATTTAAAGTATACCACTTCCAATGAAGCCAGAATATACATTAGTACTTGTGGAGTACGTTAGAATACTTGCACAGTCAGGTAATTGGCCAGCTGCAAAAGTAAGAGGAATGGTAAAATCTGCAAAGTTTATAGGGAAAATTGGATAACTAAAGTCTAAAAATAGGTAATTAAATTTTGGTGTAGACAGTGTACCATGATCCAAGCATTAAAAATGATGACAGTGACACCTGTGCAGTTAATTTTTATAATACAATGCTAAGTTAAAAGCAAAAACCCAAGATATGAAATTCTTCATGTTCTCTGATTGCAACTATGGAGAAATGTGCAGAGGCAGGAAGGGGGCACATTGCTAACGTGGTTGCATGGGAAAGGCTGGATTATTGGTGATTTTGTTTTTCTTCCCTGTTTTCGTAAATATATTTAATTTGGTTGAGAGCAGTGGCATGCACCTGGAATCCCAGCAGCTCAGAAGGCTGAGGCTGGAGGATTGCAAGTTGAAGGCCATCCTCAACAACTTAGGGAGATCCTGTCTTAAAATAAAAAATAAAAAAGGCCAGGGATTTAGCTCAGTGGTAAAGCATCCCTGGGTCAATCTGCAGTACCCCAAATTTTTTTAAATCTTGATTTTTAATGACTGATATTTTTTAAATGAAATGGAAGAACTTGGAATTTAATGTTCCCTCTTTTGGCACCAGAATCACAGAAAGTTCTGAGAACCACTGAGTGACTGAAGAATATGCTCTTGATCCCAACAACTTAATCTTGAAACAAATGGCTATCTGTATAGAACATTCTTAAACAGATAACCATTATTGGTCCTATTCTCTTGCAGCTACAGAAAACATCACCTGTCTTTTTTAAGCATGTTATAACCTTTGCCAGCCAAGGAGAGTCTGCAGTTTGTGTTTGCTATTATAGCTCCTCCTGCTGGACTAGCTTCCCAGTAAAGTGAGTGGAGTGTTTTAATGCAGGAATTTTTGTGAAGTGAATATCAAAATACCATTTCCCCTAACACTCTTATAAAGTCTCAGGAAAAGCAATCTATTAAGACTTTAGGACATGATTTACTATCAATACCCCCTTGCAAGTCTGAAAGATGTTATTTTTGCTTTACATTACTCACAAAGGGATTTCCTTTGCAAAAGGTAATTACAGAATCTTAACTCCTCTTAGTTTGTCCTTTGTTGCTCCTATCTCCCATCCACAGGGTGCCGTGTTAACTCCCTCAATGGAGCACACCATGTCACTACAGCCTGCGTCTATGATCAGCCCTCTGGCCCAGCAGATGAGTCATCTTTCACTAGGCAGCACCGGAACAGTAGGTGGCAAATTAATATCATGTGTCTCTGCAAATAGAGGAGGGTAAATTAATGCAGACCTGTGCCTTCCCTATAGAATCACAGGCTCTGTGATGACAGTCATTATGCCTGACCCCAGCCCCGCCCCACGCTGCCTTCCAAAAAGAAAAAACTCAGATATTTCTTGATTAACTGAAGAACTGAAAGTCTGTTCTGTAGGTCTCCCCTTTGCCAAAATACAGCACCCACACATGGCCACATCTAGCTTCTACAACCACTGTCACTGGTACATCATGAAGTAACATTTCATGCAGCAAAGGATGAAGGTGACACATGGTGGCAAAAACAGGAAACGTTCCCTCACCCATTCCTTCTGTTTTGGAATTTGAGAGCACTGAATCATGATCTTTGTGACTTATTTCACTAGAGTCCAGGGGACTTGGTGGGGTAATGAGGTTGAGCTGGTACTAGATCCATATTGCTTTGTTTATAGTTTAAATTGTACGAGATGCCCACAGGAATTTAATGCAGCCTGTATCTATATAGTGACTCAAAAGAACAAAGAGTGGTGCATTTTCCCCGCTTAACACTCAAAACCAGCAGTGACTTCCTGTACAGACTAAGCCAAGGCCACACCTATCACTGAGATGGACTAGAAATTCCTCCTGCCTTTAGGAGTTAGTGACTTCAGCATCAGGAAATCAGGGTTCCCTGGCCTAATCTTCAGTGAAGTGTCTAATAAGTCATCCATGTTTGGGTCTCCACCTGTAGAAACAGTAGTAGGTAACAACTCGGGATGCTGCTAGATGATAACAAGGTCTTCTGAGAGAAGATCTAAAATGATGCATTACTGATATTGAATGATTGAAGATGACAGACTTTAATGATCTTCACCTGTGTGCTTCTTTGTTAGGTCATCCAAAGACAACATTTATGGAATTTATAGTTTGACAAATTCAAAATGTAGAAAATAATGACTTTGCCTTCCATATGACATATTTATTTATATCCACTAATAAACCTTTGAGGGTAGTGTATTTAAATTTCTTCTTTGAGAACTCCACATATTTTGTATCCAGCTCAAAATTCCCTGAATACTCCCCATTTTGTATGGTTTTCCATTGCCCATCCTGACCTCCTCCTTCTTTTCAGTACATGCCTGCAACGTCAGCTATGCAAGGAGCCTACCTGCCACAGTATACACACATGCAGACGACGGCGGTTCCTGTCGAGGTTGGTGCAGAGCATTAAATGGCCATTTGGGCAATGGGTAGTTTCAGAAATGGGTGCATTAAACAGAACTCAAAGCAAAATCTATCAAAAGTCAAACATTTGCATAAAGGATTGACTTTAGAAGGGAATATGTTATTTTTGACTGTAAAATATACTTGTTACAAATTAGGGTAACAACATCCAGGGCACATCCTCAAGAACTCCTAGAAACATTTTCCAAGCTTGTAGCACCTTTTCACACCCCTCCAGAGCTCTGTCTTGTCACCCCTAAAATGATAGACATATCAAGATAAAACCGGAGTTTGTAATCCTAGTCCTAACGATTGTATCAATGATGATACACACAAAAAGAAATCAGTCATGATTCAGATAGTTAATGAAAAAGGAAAGCTGATGTAGCAGGCATTGGGGAGAAGCCATACCTATTTTTATAGAGGCTGTTAGTGTAGCTAAATAACTCTTAGTTCTTGTTACAGGCAATGCTGGTATGGAAGAAGTCTGGCATCCTATTATGATTGGACAGGAGACATAGCATTTTCCTGCAAAGCATCCTTAAAATTCCAAGGAAAATACTCAGCTTAGTTGATCTTTCCCAGTAGGCGCTAAGCAGAACCCAAAGGTTCCATTTCCAGGAAAGGCCGAAGAACTGTGTCTTATTATTATTTGCTTTTCATTGTGCAATTATGGGAACCACAATTGTCAGAGCCCACAGATCCTTATCAGCAATTTTGAAACCCTCCAAAAAACTTTGAAAATAAAAATTCTCTTTGTGACTAACTTATTAGCAAAAATTCTGACCTTTTGAAAAACCCAACTTGAACTTAATCAAGGTGATACCTTTGTCCCAGTTACTTAGTGTTTATTTCACTTGGTTCAGTATAGAATTACTGATATGTTTAATTATAGGGACAGACATCCCTAAGCCCTACTTGGGGGTATTATGTGATATACAGTATATTCATACCATGTCTCAGATTCTGAACCCTGAAAATGGCTGAATTCCAAATCACATCTGACCCCAGAGAAAATGACATTAAGAAATTTGTTTACTAAATGTAGCTTGATCAGAATAGATGAGTCAAAGATTTGGATGGGAGGTGCTTAGTCTATCAGACATTTCAGCTACTTGAGGGAATGATTAACCTAAAAAGCTCTGCATAATATTAAGAAATTCACTTTAAAAAGTGCTTATTTTCAGGTATATGTCTTTGACTTAGACCCGAGTAGCAGAGTTAGGATTTTATCACTAACATGTTTCATCTGCTCTGCTTTGTTGTAGGAGGCGAGTGGTCAGCAGCAGGTGGCTGTAGAGACGTCTAATGACCATTCTCCATATACCTTTCAACCCAATAAGTAACTGTGAGGTATGAGAGAAAGGTCTCTATTACCAGGGCGCCAATCAGGCAGTCTATGGTTCCCTTATCAAAATGAGACTTAGAATAACTCAGATTCAGTCATACTTGATTTTGTTATGGCCAGGGCGTCCAATCTTGTTGAAATGTTAAAATCAATGATTTTGTGAATTTGTAGATTCACTGTTTTGTGCAAAAAGAACAATGCTTTATATTGAAATCAAATATATACACACTCTCCCCCACCACCACAAAAAAGTAAAATCTGTAATATCATAGAACATTATGTACCAAACTTGTTATATAATACAAGTATCCTATACAATATTGCTCAAGTACTCAAAACTAAAGGCAGTATAGCATAAGATTTTGCTTTATCAAGCATTACAAGATTAGTCAAAACTCATAGCTAAAATATTGCTAATGTCAGTATCCTTAGATTAAAAGATTGTATTCCCACAAGTACCAATTTTTTTTTAATTTACCATGTATATTGAAGCAAAATAGCTATGTGGAACCTGGTTTCTGGATTGTCCTAATGACAATATGTATTCTTAATTTTATAAAGTCACCCTTGATCTTTGGAGACCCACGAGTTTGGCTCTGATTCTCTTCGAGAGGAAAGTACTTTGCAAGTCTTAGAAAGTCAGATTCAGCACATTGAAAGTGACCATCAGGTCCAGGGTTTGCATCTCTCAGTCTAACACCAGTGATGAGCACAGCATTATTCAAATACATCTCTCTTTAAAATAAGATTATAGCTCTATGGTGTATTATATTGAGACCACAAAAGTACTTGTCTTTTATCTTTCTCTTGCAGATGTACAGAAGGGTGTTCTTACATGAAGAAGGGTGTGAAGGCTGAACAATCATGGATTTTTCTGATCAATTGTGCTTTAGGAAATTATTGACAGTTTTGCACAGGTTCTTGAAAACGTTATTTATAATGAAATCAACTAAAACTATTTTTGCTATAAGTTCTATAAGGTGCATAAAACCCTTAAATTCATCTAGTAGCTGTTCCCCTGAACAGGTTTATTTTAGTAAAAAACAAAACAAAAAAAAACCAAAAAAAAAAAAAACAACAAAAAAAGATTTTTATCAAATGTTATGATGCAAAAAAAAAAAAAAAAAAGAAAAAAAGAAAACTTCAATTTTCTGGGTATGCACAAAGACCATGAAGACTTATCCAAGTGCATGACCGGATTTTTGTGGTTTTGTTCATTTTGTGTTTAATTTGTGTTTTTTTCAGCTGTATGAAATGGGCTTTCTGAAGTTTAACTAGTCCGACTTCACCCATGGTGTTCTATGCTTGCCGTGCGAGTGTTGCTGTAACTCAGTGTTGCCGTCACGTCTCTTTCCTTAGCTTTCCGTTTTTCTTTCAACGTAGTGTGAAGTGTCTTATCCTTTTCTATGAATTCCAATTTGCCTTAACTCTTTTGATGCTGTAGCTGTTTCAGTAAAAGTTAGTTCAAACTAATGATGTAGAATGCTTTGACCAAATGAGCTGGTCTATTATGCCTTGTAAAACAGCAGCATAGGGCTTTTAAAAGGTAGTCAATAAAAGTTGCTGAAATTTTGGCTTTTTTAAATATGTAGTAGGTGTTTTTAATGATTTTTCACATAACGTGTAAGGTAGTGAAATGCAAGAAGGGAAAAACTGTTTTGTGTGAAACACATTTTCTGACTTGGGAACTTTTAATAGGGTTAAAGCGTTTGTAAGGCTGTGTGCCGACAGTTTCCTCTGATAGTTTGACTGATTTAGGATATCTGCTGTATGATGCAATGTAAAGTCTTTTTTGCCTTTTTTCAGGAAGAAAAAAAAGCTAACTTGATGTTCTAGATTTAGTGTAGGTAGTGTTGGGGCTGGGGGAGGGGGGCGGGGGAGGGGAGTCACCGAATGTTTTGTCCTTCCTTTATACTAATGATAGTGCTTTAGAATGAGAATTATGCCTGCGATCTGGCAAACCGAAAAAAAAAAAAAAAAAAAAAAAACGAAAAAAAATATATATATATGTTGCTATTGCAACTAAATGGCAAAAGCTAAAAGTAAGGATTTCTCTTCAAACATAAGCTGAGATATGAATAGAAGTGAAACGATTGGCTACTAGCTCTCTCTCTCTCTCTCTCTCTAGTAGGTAAATTTGAAAAATAAAAATGACTTGGCACTTTTAAAGGTAACTTCACCAAAGACCGAAGAGCCAGTAACCAGTAGCTCCAACTTGTCTCAGCATCACATCTTCTGTGCTCTTTATTTTTGCCGGACCAGTTTGCGGTTAGGAGAATGTGCCTTTTTTGTACCTTTGAATTTAGGTTTTATAATTTTAATTGATGTATGGACACACACAAACAAACAAAAAAAGCATGAAGGAAGATTTGGATCCAAGCAGTGCCACACTTTACATCATCACTACAAGTGTTCAAGTGTAAAGAAAACCAATTTTGAAACTATGAAATTCCTGATTCATAAATACACAGTTATTTCTACTTTAGTACATATGAGATAATTCACTGTTATTAAAGCTCTTTTATTAAGGCAATTGCATATGTTTTAAAAGCAATGGTAAATTAAGTTGTCTTCCAAAACTGTGTACTTGTCTGGTCAGCTGTGTATGATCAGTTATCTACCTCAGAGTCTATTTTCTTTTGTGCTGGGACAGGTTGCTGGCCCTCCCTGTTTCCACAGACCAAATCCTCCTAGCTCAGGAGCTAGGGCTAAGCAGTTATTTCTTTTGAGTATTTTTTAGTTCTTAAATTTTATTGCTTGTATTTGATTATAGATGTCAGTGACATTTCATAGTTTCAAAAGTCCTTGCTGCTCTGAGAAGTGTAGATTCTAGTGAAAATTACATAGTCATAAGAGAAATGTGTTTGTTTTTGTTTTTGTTTCCTTTTTTTAAAGTTGTGGTATTATTGGTTCTACGCTCCCTGGAATATTACTGCTTTGTGAAAGTCCAGACTGAACGCAGCACCCTCTGTGTACCTAGTACATTTATAAACCTGGGTCTCTCACTACTTGATATTTTTGCATTAGTTAAGACAGAAATTTGATAGCTCAGTTAGAGGGGAGGGGAAATCTGCTGCTAGAAATGTCTGAACTAAGTGCCATACTCGTCTGGGTAAGATTTGGGAAACATAACCTCTGTACATAAAAAAATAAAAATAAAAAAAAATCAGTTAAACATCACATAGTAGACAGCCATTAAATTATAAAAAATTAATTTATGAAGAAAGACCTTTTGTACAGATTGAAAAAAAGATTTTCATAGAGATATCTATATGATCAAGAGAGTTAATTTTTTATTTTTGTTTTACTAGTGCCACAAACTTGCCAGTGGTAACTTATTTGTCCGGTTCAAGATAACTCTGTAGTTTTCTTTCCTAGGACTTGTTGTTAAACGCCAAAAGACATTTTTGAACTGTACATTTGATCAGATTGTTAGCTTTTTCTGTTTTATTTCTTTTGAGAACCTTTGAATAAAAAACATCTGAAACTTTATTCTTCCTGTCAATTTTTTTCAAGAAAATTAAATGTTTATCAGTTTCATTTCACTTCTGATCTCCTTCAGCTCAGTAGATTGGTTTGGGAGTTGATAATTATGTCAAATTTAGTATGTGCTTTAAGTACATTTTCTTGGAAAGAATTAGAAAAACTTCTACCCCCTTCTTTGCAGGTTATATTAAATCCACGTAGTGACCAGACGCATCAACCATCAGTCTACCACTCCTAAGGAAAAGTCCTGTCTGAAACATGCCACTCAGTCTGTTTTTGGTGTTTGTTTTGTTGGCCGTGTTTGGCCCTGATCAAACCCAGGGTCTGAACACACTAGGTAACTGCTCCATCACTGAGCTATAGCCCGAGACCTGTTGATTTGCTGAGATATTTTTTGTTGTTTTGGGTTTTTGTATTGGGGATTGAACCCAGGAGCACTTAACCAATGAACCACATCCCCAGCACTTTTTTGTATTTCATTTTGAGATGCTGACTTGCTTAGGGCCTCACTAGGTTGCTGAGGCTGGCTTTGAACTCCTGATCCTTCTGCCTCAGCCTCCTGAGCCGCTGGGACTTAATCTATTCTTAAAGACCAAAAAAATTAGATCCCTTTACTTCCTCCTTTCCTTACTGCGACCCTTTGACAGTTTCACTGCTTAGATGGACAGAATAATAGTCTCCCACTGTGGAAGCCAGCATATGGGTAAGGAAGACAGAATGATCTCACCCAAGCCTGTGACCATGACCTCCTATAAAGTGACCTTGTTTGGCTATTCCCAGTAGGAGGCCTTTTGCAGCATTCACTGGGGACTTGGAAGAAGAAGAACTCCCCTTTCCTTCATTGACATGCTTTATGGGAGGCACTTAATACAGGAAATTGACTCCCACCCAAAGTGGATTAAATGTTTTAGTGTAGTTGTGCAGTATTAGGTTTTCTGCTGTCACAGCTCTGTCATGGTGGTAAAAGAAAAAGACCCACTCTCCTCCACTTCTGCAGGCCTCCCCCCAGGGCCATTTGTGTGCGATGTAAATTAGCTAAGGGGGAGTTAGAATACTTCAGTTGACTGAGCCCAGAAAACCCTAGTACTCAATACATGTCCAAAAGAGGTAGATAGCATGGGCTCCTGATGCTAACTGGTGCTTCAGAGAGAGATGTCAGAACAGGACAGAAGCCTGGCCTCTGAGACAATCAGGGCTGGGTGAATCAAAGTAGTTTGTCTCATTTACATATCAGCTACACTGGTGAGTGCTCTTTCACATGACTGACCAAAGGTAAGAAGAAATGCTATTTAGGCTACTGGGCACCATAAGTTTTGTTAACCTTGTTTTTGTTTTGTATTCTAAGATTTTTGGTTGTTTGTTTATTTGTTTTGGTTGTTTTTTTGTTGTGGTGGTGGTGGTGGTGGTGGTTTTTTTGTTTTGTTTTGTTTTGTTTTGTACCAAGACTTGAATCCAGGGGCACTTAACCACTGAGCCATATCCCCAGCCCTTTTTATTAAATTGCTTAGGGCCTCGATAAATTGCAGAGGCTGACTTGGAACACACAATCCTTCTGCCTCAGGCTCCTGAGCTGCTGGGATTATGGGTGTGCACCGCCATGTCAGGCTAAGAAATCTTTGTCACAAGTCCAAGAGGCTTCCATCTGAGTACCTTATACAGTCATCCCTTGGTATACACAGCACATTGGTTTTAAAACTCACCACAAACACCAAAATCCACAGGTGCTCAAGTCCCTTATATGCAATGTGATAGCATCTGCATACAATGTATCCACATTCTCCCTTTAGATGGTCTCAAGATTACTTATAATACATAAAACAATGTAAATGCTGTATGTAGTTGGTATGCTGTATCATTTAGGGAATTATGACAAAAAAAAGTGGTTCATGTTCAGTGCAGACTTCCACTGGGAGTTGATTAAATCCACCAATGCAGAAGCCACAGTGACAGCAGACTGACCATATACTGAAATGAATAAACACTTTTATTAACAGCATCTCTTCTATATAAAAAGGAGGATCAAACCAGAGTGATGACAGTTCACAGAAAGTGATGGCTCACATATACAAAGTAGAGTGGCACAGCTTTGTGGATAAGCCACACTTTGCCAAAAGGTTGTGGCTTCTCAGGCAGTTAGGCACCAAGGAACTGGGGGTTCCTTTTAATCTGCAGTGGAATTGTCTGAAGAAAGGAAAGTGGGTGTGGCTGTGCTCTCTGTGCTTCCCTGTTGGTGGGGGATCTTCCTCATAGCCCCAACGCCCACACCCTTAATGGGTAATGGGTAATAACACTTATGTATATCCACCAGAGATTGAATTCTACCTATTGAATTTCACAAAAGTGGATTAAAACTTCACTAGGAGAAAGGTGGTGCCCCCCAGCCTGGGGTGGGAGTCTACAAATGTTAAGATCTGACTAATAATAGTTTCAACTCATTTGAGTAGCCAAAAGATGACACTGGGACAAATGTCATCGACCTGTAAAGATCCCCCTCCCCCTCCACAAGAAGCCTAAGATGCGAAGTAGGTGGGGGAGGGAGGAGAACTCAAAGCTCAGGATTTAAGGAAATCCAGGCAGTTCCTTCCCCACAAATAGAGATGCTATGAGATACACACCCTCACCCTGAGCTGTGGGGGAGGGGGGGGCAGGTGTGCTTACGTGCTTACCGGGGCTACCCTTGCTCTTGGCACAGCCACAGCTGGGATGCTCACTGTGTGCAGAGTCCCTAGAGTGGGAAACTGGAATTTCAATCCTGTTTTGAAATGGCTCCAAAATGTCTCCTGCATACTCACTCTGGGTCTTTAACAGGGCAAGAAAGTGTTTGAGCTTAAGCCACTAGAGGGAGGATTTTATTATTCTTAACTGTGAGCTCTTAAAAGACCCAAGACCAGTCACAGCCTGCTGAAAGCTTGAAGGCCGGCTACTGGTGGATGGTTACAATCTCAGGGACGTAAACCACCAGGGACAACAGAGATAATTTGGGGTCCTTTCAATGTAGTAGCTGAATGAATCTCACACCATCGCTGTTACCGGTGCTGGAAGTGCACTGACCGGGACCCTGAGCATTGTTGCTAGATTGGGGAGAGACATAAATGTGACTTCTAAGACCAAAGGAAGCCAAGGGTGGGGGATAAGCCACCGGTCTTGCCAGACCACAACGCAAGACCACAACGCAGGTTCCAGAAAGTGTTGGCAGGTCTCAGGACTGCTGAGAATTGAAAACAGGTGGCTTTGGATTAAATACTGTTATTTATTTTTTTAAAGCACGTGATTCTTAAAAGCTAAGGCCCATTTCATTGCTCACTCAAGACACAGATCATAAACAAGACTGCAGGTGATGCCTACCCTCTGACATTCCAGAAGCCACATGCCCTGCTTGAATACCTCCACACCTCATGGAGTATCCTGTGTTTTTTTGGAACTGCTGTCAAACTTTAGTGAGTTAAAATCGTTTGACAGTAATTTCCAACTATCAGATTAGGCTCTACCAACTAGGACACCACAAAATAAGCCAGACAGTGTTGAGAGGTGGAGATGCAACTTCACTGCTCTGCTCTGCCCTGGCTTGAGCATTCTAGCTTTAACTTTTCCTCCTTAGATCTGGCTCCATAGTCCACACTACCAGTTCACCTGCCAGATGTACCACAACTGACTCAGGATAACACTCAGAACCCAAGGGATAGCCTAGGGCTACACCTGTATCCCTACCTGGCCCAATCCCTCCAATACAAGTAGTAATTTCTGACTTTTCATGCACGGCAATATTCGTAAAACTTGAAGCCCATGAAAATCCTTATGCTGTTTCACTTTTTAAATTGTCATGATTAATTATGACAAAGATATGCAAAGAAATATTATGAGGTCGTTTTTTTTTCAGCCAGGCAAGGTGGTGCAGCCTGTAATCCCAGCAGCTGGGGGAGGCTGAGGCAGGAAGATCACCAAGTTCAAAGCCAGCTTCAGCAATTTAATGAGGCCCTAAGCAACTTAGTGAGACCCTGTCTTTAAATGAAATATAAAAAGGGCTAGGGATGTGGTTCAGTGGTTAAGCAACCTTGGGTTCCATCCCTGGTACCAAAAAGAAAAAAAAAAAAGAAAGACAAACTTTTTCTTTGCGGGCAGAGGTTTGTAGTAGTGATCAAGCTCAGGGCCTCACACCTTAGGCAAGCACTAGGCAATATCCCTAGCCCTTTTCATATTTTTTTTATTCTGTGACAGGGTATTATTAAGTTGCCCAGGCTGGCCTCAAACTTTTGATCCCCTGCCGTAGCTGTCTACAAGTGTGTGCCACCTTGCAAAGTCAAATAAAAGATCTTTAGTCATGAAAAACTGATCAGAATATAAGATGAAAAGTATTAGGCATTATAGCTACTGTATGATCATAATTATGAAATGATATTTAAGTACAAAAAAACAAGGAGGAAGTAATTAAAAATGCTTAGCAGTAGGTGGAATTATCATGGAAATTTTCTGTCTTCTCATATTTTTCTGAATTCTCCAATTTTCTACAATGAATACTTTTTTTCCTTTATTTTGTTGTTGTTGGTGGTTTTTTCGGGGGTTTGTTTGTGTTTTGATACTGGGGATTGAACCCAGAGGCACATTACCACAGAGCTACATCCCCAACCTTTTTTATTTTACACAGGGTCTCACTAGGTTGGTTTGGGCCTAAGTTGCTGAGGCTGGCCTCAAACTTGCAATCCTCCTGCCTCAATCTCCTGAGTCTCTGATATTACACAAGTGCACCACCATGCCCATCTACAATAAAAAAATTTTATAATTAGAAAAAATTCTTCAAGAGCATTGTTAGATCATCCTGACAATGGTTGCTATGCTCCTGATATTCCAATTCAGCAAGTTTTATTTTTGCTTTTAAGAGATACTACACCAGATACTGGAAGACAATTACATGATGTGGGGCTGGGGATAGGGCTTGCCTCACATGCACAAGGCCCTGGGTTCAATCCCCAGCACCACCAAAAATAAAGTCATATGATGTGTTCCTGGTCCTCAGAGGACAATCTTGTAGAGATCCAAGTTCATTTTCTGTAAGTGACAATGTTGCAAGTTCAAAAGAGTGAAGTAAATTGCTATGGACATACTATGAGGGGACCAGGGTACATAGGCATCTCTCCTGCAATCTCATTATTTCCACATTATCAGCCAGTTCCTTTGTTGACGATCAGAATTCACTCCAGAGATGCCAGTTTTCCCTCACTGGTTCCTGTACCCTCTGAGAGATGGCATTGGTAGGCCAACAAATGAAGTCTTTGGTAGCTCTGCTCTGATTGGAAGGAGATTTGGAACAGGTGTCCAAAGAGCTGACATTCCTTTATCATTCCTGCTCTGAAAATGTTGGACTATATAACAAGAAAGTATCATCTTGTGTTTGTTTTTTTTATTTTGATGGTGCAGGATGTGGGATGCTTTCCAAATAACATCATTCTGACTCCTTTTGCCCTCGATGACACATTCCCCACATGTCAGATTGTGGATTTACAAATACATGTATATTGTCTGACCCCTCTACCACTTCTCCACCAACACAAAGACTGTTTCCCAAGACTGTTTCAGATAGAGCACCTGCTGTAACTGAGTCCTCACAGACTGACTTTCACAGGTTTCTGGCTGAGCTTCCTCTGACTTTCATAAAGGGGCTCTGAGTGTTTCTTGTCAAATGATCTAAGGTAATGTCCTTCATCCCTCTCACAGAGCCCATTTCTCTCACTTTGAAGGTCAAAAATCTACAACAGCACAAGTATTCCAGATCCTTCTTTCACTTCCATATTCAGCTCCTCAAATAAAAAATAACAATAAGAATATAAAAGAGAGAGATGCAGGCCACAAGTCAGGCAGCCTTTTTTCTTTTTTTAGCTTTTTTTGTTATTGTTCTAATTAGTTATACATGACAATAAATTGCATTTTGACACATCTTACATAAATGGAATATAACTTCTCATCCTTCTGGTTGTACATGATGTAGAATCACACCGGTTGTGTAATCATCTATGTACATAGGGTAATAGTGTCCAATTAACTGTACTATCCTTCCTATCCCCATACCCCACCTCCCTTCACTCCCCTCTGCCTAATGCAAAGTACCTCTATTTTTCCCTAGCGCCCCACCCCCCCATTGTGAATTAGCATCCACGTTATCAGAGAAAACATTCAGCCTTTGGTTTGGGGGGACTGGCTTGTTTTGCTTAGCATGATATTGCCCAGCTCTATCCATTTTCCTGAAAATGCCATAATTTCATTCTTCTTTAAGGCTGAGTAATATCCCATTGTGTATATCTACCACAATTTCTTTGTATATTCATCTGCTGAAGGGTGCGTAGGTTGGTTCCATAGTTCAGCTATTGTGAATTTAGCTGCTATAAACGTTGATGTGGCTGTGCCACTGTAGTATGCCGATTTTAAATCCTTTGGGTATAAACCAGGGAGTGGGGCAGCTGAATCAAATGGTGGCTCCATTCCAAGTTTTCTGGGGAATCTCTATACTGCTTTCCACAATGGTTGCACCACTTTGCAGTCCCACCAGCAACGTGTGAGTGTACCTCTTTTCCCACATCCTAACCAACATTTATGGTTGCTTGCATTCTTGATAAATGCTATTCTGACTGGAGTGAGATGAGAGTAGTTTTGATTTGCATCTCTCTACTTGAGGGAGATGCTGAACAATTTTTCATATATTTTGTTGATCAATTGTATTTCTTCTTCTGTGAAGTGTCTGTTCAGTTCCTTAGCCCATTCATTGATTGGGTTATTTGTTTTCTTTGGTGTTGAATTTTTTGAGTTCTTATATCCTGGAGATTAATGCTCTGAGGTGCATGTGGTAAAGATTTTCTCCCATTCTGTAGGCTCTCTTCACATTATCGAGTTTCATTTGCTGAGAAGCAGCTTTTTAGTTTGAATCCATCCCATTTATTGATTCTTAATTTTACTTCTTGCACTTTAGGAGTTTTGTTAAGGAAGTCAGTTCCTAAGCCAACATGGTGAAGATTTCAGGGCCTACTTTTTCTTCTATTAGGCGCAGAGTCTCTGTTCTAGTGCCTAAGGGTTTGATCTACTTCAAATTGAGTATTGTGCAGGGTGAGAGATAGGGGTTTAATTATATTTTGTTACATATGGATTTCCGATTTTCCCAGCACCATTTGTTGAAGAGGCTATCTTTTCTCCAATGTATTTTTTTTTGTTTGTTTTTGAGGGGGGAAGGTACCAGGGACTAAATTCAAGGGTACTCGAACACTGAGCCACATCCCCAGCCCTAATTTGTATTTTATTTAGAGACAGAGTCTCACTGAGTTGCTTAGCGCCTCACCATTGCTGAAGTTTTCTTTGAACTCACTATACTCCTGTCTCCGTGTCCTGAGCTTCTGGGATTATAGGCTTGCACCGCCACACCCACCTTCCAATGTATGTTTTTGGTGCTTTTGTCTTGTATAAGATAGCTGTATTTATCTGGGTTTGTCTCTATGTCTTCTTGGTCTATGTATCTGTTTTGGTGCCAATACCACGCTGTTTTTGTTACTATGGCTCTGTAGTATAGTTTAAGGTCCAGAATTGTCATCCTCCTGCTTCACTTTTCTTGCTAAGGTTTACTTTGGCTATTCTGGGTCTCTTATTTTTCCAAATGAATTTCATAATTGCTTTTTCTATTTCTATGAAAAATGTCATTAAGATTTTGGCAGGGATTGCATTAAATCTGTATAACACTTTTGGTAGTACGGCCATTTTAACAATATTAATTCTGCCTATCCAAGAGCATGGGAGATCTTTCCATCTTCTAAGGTCTTCTTCAATTTCTTTCATTAGTGTTCTATAGTTTTCATTGTAGAGGTGTTTCACCTCTTTTACATTGGTTCTCAAGTGTTTTATTTTGAGGCTATTGCGAATGGGATAGTTTTCCTAATTTCTCTTTCAGTGGGTTCATCACTGATGTATAGAAATGCAAACATTTATTGATTTATGGGTGTTGATTTTATAGCCTGCTACTTTGCTGAATTGATTTATTAGTTCTAGAAGTTTTCTGGTGGAAGTTTTTGGATCTTCTAAATATAGAATCATGTCATTGGCAAATAGTGAGACTTTGAGTTCTTTTCCTATTTGTATCCCTTTAATTTCTTTCAACTAATTGCTCTGGCTAGAGTTTCAAGGACTATGTTAAATAGAAGTGATGAAAGAGGGCATTCTTGTCTTGTTCCGGTTTTTAGAGGAAATGCTTTCAGTTTTTCTCCATTTAGAATGAGGTTGACCTTGGATTTAGCATAGATAAGCTTTTACAATGTTGAGGTATGTTTCTACCATTCTTAATTTTTCTAGTGTTTTGAACATGAAGGGGTGCTGTATTTTGCCAAATGCTTTTTCTGCATCTATTGAGATGATCATACAATTCTTGTCTTTAAGTCTAATGATGCGATGAATTATGTTTATTGATTTCTGTATGTTGAACCAAACTTGGTTCCCTGGGATGAACCCCATTTGATCATGGTGCACTATCTTTTTAATATGTTTTTATATGTGACTTGCCAGTATTTTATTGAGAATTTTTGCATCTATATTTATCAGGGATGTTAGTCTGAAGTTTTCTTTCCTTGATGTGTCTTTGGTTTTGGTATCAGGGTGATACTAGTCTGATAGAAAAGTAGGGAACACTTCCAAACTCACTCTATTTCATGGAATAATTTGAGGAGTGTTGGTGTTAGTTATTTTTTGAAGGTTTTGTAGAACTTTGCTGAGAATCTGTCTGGTCCTGGGCTTTTCTTGGTTGGTAGGCTTTTGATGACATCTTCTATTTCATTGCTTAAAATTGATCTGTTTAAGTTGTGTATGTCTTCCTGATGTGGATAGGTCATATGTCTCTAGAAATTTGTTGATGTCTTTGGGATTTTCTATTTTATTGGGATATAAATTTTCAAAATAGTTTCTAATTATCGTCTGTATTTCAGTAGTGTCCATTGTGATATTCATTTTTTCTCACAAATTTTATTAATTTTAGTTTTCTCTCTTTTCATTAGCATGGCTAAGTGTTTAACAATTTTATTTTATTTTTCCAAAAACAACTTTTTGTTTTGTCAATTTTTGAATTGCTTCTTTTTTCAATTTCATTGATTTAGCTCTGATTTTAATTACTTCCTATCTTCTACTGCTTTTGGTGTTGTTATTCTGCTTTTTCTGGGCCTTTGAGGTGTAATCTTAGGTTATTTATTCATTGACTTTCTATTCTTTTAATGAATGAGCTCAATACAATGAACTTTTCTCTTAGCACTGCCTTCATAGTATTCAAGAAATTGATATGTTGTATGGTATTCTCATTCACTTCTAAGTATTTTTTTTTATTTCATCCCTGATTTCTTCTGCTATCCATTCATCATTCAATAGCATATTATTTAGTCTCCTTGGAGTAGCTTCTACTTTTTATTTTATTATTTATTTCTAATTTAATTCCATTATGATCTGATAGAATGCAGGGTAGTATCTCCGTTTTTTGTATTTGCTAAGAGTTGCTTTGTGACATAATATATGGTCAGTTTCAGAGAAGGATCCATGTGCTGCTGAGATATTTGCTTACAGATGAATGAAATATTATATACATGTCCATTAAGTCCAAATTTATTGATTATATTATTTAGTTCCATAATTTGTTTAGTTTTTGTTTGGAAGATCTATCTAGTAGTGACAGAAGTATATTCAAGTCACCCAGTATTATTGTGTTGTAGTCTATTGGCTTCTTGAAATTGAGAAGGGTCTGTTTGGTGTACATAGATGCTTTATTGTTTGGGGCATAAACATTTATTATTGTTATGTCTTGTTGATGTATAATTCCCTTAAGTTGTATTAAGTGTCCTTCTTTGTCTCTTCTAATTTTGGCTTGAAGTCCACTTTATTGGATATGAGGATGGAAAGCCCTGCTTGTTTACACAGTCCATGGGAATGGAATGTTTTTTCCATCCTTTCATCTTCAGTCTGTGGATGTCTTTGCCTATGAGGTGAGTCTCTTGGAGACAGCATATTGTTGGATCTTGATTTTTAATCCAATCTGTCAGTCTATGTCTTTTGATTGATGGATTTAAGCATTAGCATTCAAGTTATTATTGAGATATGATTTATATTCCTGTCCATTTTGGTTTATTTTTGGTTTTTTATTTGATTTAGTTTCTCCTTTGATCATCTTTTCCTAGCCTTTAAAAAAAAAAAAAACTTTTTATTTGTTCTTTTTAGTTATAACAGTAGAATCTATTTTGACATATTATACATACATGAAGTATAAATTCCCATTCTTGTGGTTGATTGTACATGATGTGGAGATTGTACACTTGTGTTGATTGTACACTGGTCACGTCTTCATATATGAACATAGGAAAGTTATGTTCAATTCATTCCACTGTCTTTCCCATTCCCCTTCCCTTCATTCCCTTTTATCTAATCCAATGAACTTATTTTCTTCCCTCCCCACAACATATTGTGGGTTAGCATCCACAGATCAGACAGAACATTCAGCATTTGGTTTTGGGGGCTGATTTATGTCACATAGCATGATAGTCTCTAGTTCCATCCATTTACTGGTAAATGCCGTAATTTCATTCTTCTTTATTCAGCCAGCCTCTTATAGAGCACTTCAAGCTACACCCAAGACACTGTCCCCTTTCCCCTGTCCACCTGAAGCAGACCTCAAGATTGAGCTACTGGGCTGGCTGGTTTAGGGTCCCCCTTCCTCTAACCAGTGAGTTAAGAAGTAGGTGGAAGACACTTCCTACTACCCAAACTTTCAGCTTCCCAAGGACACTCACAAGTAACAGTGCATCTATATCTTACCACCAAAGCACACTTGAGAGCTGAGGAGACAAAACAGGGAGCCCAGTGTGGTCCACCATAAACACTAAATTTCTATAAATTCTCACACTTTCTCCTAAATTAAACGGAAATTTGTGTTTATCTCGTATTTTTTCCCAAAACGGGGTTATGCCATTTGATTCAGAAATGTCTTTAAATTTTTGAAATACAAAAGCTGCAATACAATACAATACAAAGAAATTTTATCCTGATTTATTTGAGAGCAAATGATGGACCCATTGTTTCATTACCTCTGCAACAAGGGCACTCTCCTACACAACCACAACACAACATCAAAATCAGAAAGGTAACATGAACACATCACTACCAACTAACCCCAAGACCCCAGTCAAGTCACACCAATTATTCCAGTAATGTTCTTTGTTGTAAAAGATGCAGTTCAAAATTGCATACTGCATTTAGTTGTCATGTCTCTTTTGTTTTTCTCAGCCTAAGTAGTTCATCTGCCTTTGACTTTCATGACTTCAACACAATTGAATATTATAGATCAGAGTGTCCTCAGATGGGTTCTTTTGAAATTTCTGTGTCATCCAAGGGAAACTGTGTTCCTTCTCTGCATCCCATCAAGAGTGCATGACTTCAGGGCTGGAGCCATGGCTCAGCAGTAGCACACTTGCCTGGCATGTGTGAGGCATTGGGTTTGATTCTCAGCACCACATATAAATAAATAAAATAAAGGTTTATCAACAAGTAAGAAAAATTATATATATGTGTGTGTGTGTATATATATGTGTGTATATATATATATATATATATATATATATATACATACACAAATAAAAGAAGTCTATTGATGAGTATAGTGAATGATTTAAAAAAAGAGAAAAGAGAGAGTACATGATTTCAGTTTGTCTTATTACCAAAAATGTTCCCTTTGACTACTTAACCAAAGGAGCATCTTCCAGGCACCTCCACTGTAAAGTTATTCTTTGCTACTTTGCAATTAAGATGTACTTTGTGGAGAGGTACTTTGAAGTCATGGAAATACTCTTAAACTTAAATCAGAGTATGGATTCAGGGTTTCCTATCAATGGGTTCCAATCAGTTCCACTTATTGCTTTGATATTCAGATTATTCCCAGTTTAGTCGTTGAGAGGCCTTCAAATTAGCTTCTGTGTTCTTCAGACATACTTTGCCTTCTGGAGCCACAAGGTGTCCCAGGCCATTTTGTACCTTCCCTGACCCATCTATTTCTCCAAAAATCCCTGGTTCCTTTCTGTGGAGAGCAATATTTAGAAGCCAAGATCTGGGCTAGTATTCTTTGCTACATACATCACTATTCCCAGCCCCTGACAGTGGGAAGGTTAGGAAATGTGCGTGTACCCACATGCATGCACACCCATGTGTGAGCACAAACATATAGACCTCTCCTCTGTATAAATATTGGAAAACATGAATTTTCACATCCATACTTCCAATGCCACAGGCTCATTTCCCCTCTCCATTTCTGTAATTCTCCTTTCTGATAACACAAAACCTGATTCCTAATACCTTGATATACATACTCATTTGATCATTGCCCTACATGTAACCAGGTCACCCACATTCCTGTGCAAGATGCCTAGCCTGGCTCACCCTGCTCAGGATCTGCTATCTCCCACTGTGTGGCCTCAAGTGAGAGGAAGCTGCTCTCCTTCTATTCTCTCCACTGAAGCAGTCAGGATATATCAATGAGTAGGAGAGATTTGGCCCTGACAGGGCAGGTGCCCTCTAAAAGACGAGGTCTCTTGTGATGTCATAATTTTGTTCCATGCAGTCAGCTTGCCCATTGTCATGTGGAACACGTGGAACACGGCAAAATTGAAGAGCAGGAAGGCTGTGGCAGTGGAAAACCAGAGAGGAGATAGAAATGAGAAAATGGTATGAAAGAGAAAGAGGAAGTAGAAAAGACATAGAAAGGAAGATAGACAAGGAAATGAATAAAAAAAAAAGTATAGAAGGAAAAGAAGATAAAATGAACCATTTTCTAAATCCATCCCCTGAGGGCCTGATAAATAAGTTCTCAGCCACAACTTTGATAATGTATTAAATTAAGCACCCAATGATGTTTCTAAGGTGTCAGCTGGAAGTTGCCATCTTTGTTCAATATGCTGTAGAAATTCTGATCCTGCAGAAATACCTGATTTTCCTGGGTATTTTTTCAAGCACCTTCCAAGAGAAGCATCAACATCCAGCCCCACAGAGCATCAACATTGTCAGTTGAATCATCTTGTTAACGGGGAATTTTTTATTTTTAAAATATATGCAACTTTTATTTGTGAAAGGAAGGGTGAAAAACAATATGGAAAACCAATTTTTATGTCTCTAAAACAAGTACCTTTGAGTTTTTGAGAATGAAAAGAGCTACGACCTCTTAGAATGGGAAAGTAGTGGATTTCCCAACCTAATCCATACCTCATCCATTTCATTTCTACTTGGCCCTCTTTACAGCACTGGCCAGTGCTATAAACTCACGTCTTCACGTCCCCCACCACAGCCTAGCGCACTCTGTGTCTGCTGCCAGGCCTCCACTGAGAGGGGACACGGAACCTCTTGTTCTCAAGTCAAGCAACCCTGCTAAACCCTTATCTCAACGACCTCTTTGCCGTGTGTTCCTGTGGGCTCTCCACTTCTTGAAATTGCATTCCCTTGTTTAAAATCCTTCCACAAGCCCCACCAAGTCCAAGTGCCTGGCTCCCCCATGACTCATTTTTACTGCCTCTGAATCCTAACCCCCAGTCATACCCCATCTTGAACTCTAAGTCCTGCTCTTAGAAAGCTTTACTACCATCTATCTACCAGAGTGTTGTCAGAGAGGCCATACCGATCTACAGTGACTATAGAATGGCCCGGCACCCCCAGGAACTGTGCAGTGTGCAGCTTCCTCACCTTCCCACAGGCTGCTTGGTAGATAAATACAACCCAATACCTAGACCCAGTGCTTATACTCATGTTTGCCGATAATCCTAAAACTCTTAAAATAGAGTTACCCAAAGTGCTAACAGAGAACAGTGATCTAAATTAGCTACTCCCTCTAGGAGGAAGATCCACCAAACACTTAAATTTAAGGTCATCCAGAAACTGCCAGCCAGGTAGGGCTTGAATGATGTAAGACCAGTGACAGGTTTTAATTTTCTCTGGCTTAATAATTTTCTTTCTCCAGTTTACAGAGTATGGCAAGAGTAGGACAGACATAACATTGAAATGTGTCCTTCAAGTTGCTCATGACCCTGGGGGCTGGGGTACCTGGAGGGAGGACTGTGGAGTGTAGCGTGTCAATCTGAGGCCACAAAGGATTGCCACCCCGGGTCATACACATTTGGCCAATGAAGATGAATAAGGAACCCACCAAAGTGTGCACCCCAAAGACTGCTCAGCCTGGTGCAAGGCACGTTTTCTCATTTGTCTGCCCACAGGGAAGGCTTCTAATTCTCACAAGGACTAGTTCTGTGCACAATAGTCACACTGTTACAACACACAGAGCTGAACCTAGTAACAGCAGTTACCGAAACTAACATCCCTGTGCAACCCACAAAACTAGACACCCCATTCTGACCGTTACTTCTGTTTCCTTCTGTGTTAAATCATAATAGTTGTAAATCTCTATTTTCAAGTTCAGCACAGTGACTTTGTAAACCGAATACTGTTCCTGCCTATTCCTCCCTTTTCTCTCCAGATCCCAGCAGTCTGACCATCCCTCAGGGTAACAGCAAACAGGGTGGCTTCTCTCCGGCTTCCACCAGTTAGGTGTAGCCAGGGAAAGACACTGACAGACCAGCAGCTGCCTGGCAGATTGGAAGAAGCAGCTGTTAAGGTGTGACTGCCCGGGTGCCCTCCCTACAGGCCACAGATTGGCAGTGTCCAGTCGTGGGCTAAACTGTGCCCCATCCCATTCACACGTTGCATTCCAACCCCCATTATCTCAGAACATGACCAAATCTGGGAAAGAGGCCTTTAAGGAGGTGATTAGGCTCAAGTAAGATCAATTAGACTAGTGGTCTTATAAGAAGAGAAAACATGGACCCAGAGACAAACACGGAGGTGACCATGTGAAGACACAGGGAGGAGATGGCCAGCACCTTAAACTTGGACTTCAAAACTGTCGGAAAATGGGCTTCTGTTGTCTGAGCTCTCATGGGAGCCTGCAGATCAAGACTGCCCTCTGCCACCACAGCCACTGTCATGCTCCCCTTATGGAATAAGAGCTCTCACCCTAGGCTGGGGTCACGGGGTCATCCCCTTAGCCCTTCAGGCAGGAAGTAAGGGCTCCTTGTTCCTCCTTCCCTGTCACTGCTGGCTTCCTGAGCTGCACCCATGTATTGGTAACTGCCTCTGTTAAACTCTTCTCTGTCTCCTTGATCCAGTGCACCAGGTGTTACTGGCAGGAACTTAGATGGAGTCATTTATTTCCTTCACAATGTGCCCAAGCTGTTCCTAAAATGTTCTCCTACGGACAGAAATGAACCAGACCAGCTCATCAGGTGAGCACCTCCTTCTGCCACATTACTAGATAAAGAACATGTCTCTGAAATTTACACGGTGACTAAAAGCTGTTGGAATATGCAGCCCAGCAGTTAGCTCTGCAAAAATGACGCTGAGTCTGTCCAGCCAAGTAATGTTAACACACTGTATTAGTGAGTGAGATAGCGACTGCTTTGAAAAAAGAAATGCATGCTATGGAGAGAACACTTTGAAGCAGGTATTTAGAATTTTTTCTACCCTACTGTATAAATTTGTTTCTGAAAATGATGTCATCTCTTAAAAATTCTGAGATTGAAATCTGGGAAATGGTATTTTTCTAAATTATTTTAAAATATTGCAAATGTATAATTTCAGAGCGCTTTGAACAGATCTCTATCCATTATCTAAATGCTAAATCTCTGTGAATGGACCAGACTTCTTTTTGGTACCAGGGATTGAACCCAGGGGTGCTTACTAATGAGCCACATCCCCAGCCCTTTTTTATATTTTATTTAGAGACGGCCTCACTGAGTTGCTTAGGGCCTCACTGAGTTGCTGAGGCTGGCTTTGAACTCATGATCCTCTTGCCTCAGCCTCCTGAGCTGTGGACAAGACTTCTTTGTCTTCTGGTTTTCTCTAGATTTGGCCAATGGGAGACACCTTTTTTAAAAAACACTTTTTGATTAGATTCTATGATCATTTGATTGATGCCAAGGCAAATGGAAATTAGTAAACATTCAACAGAGCCTTTGCATAACTGGTAGATGTGACTAAAAAAATGAGTCACAACTTAGTCAATACAACCAACAAAAGCATTCTCTCTGTAGCATTATCTTGAACTATGCTAGACATTAAAACCAGGTATAAAAATAAGCTTGTTAGGAAGAAATTGACGCAGGCAACACTGTTTGAAACATATCCTCCATCTTAGGATAAGAGTCACCTCGAGTCACTCTCAGCCTGACCTAACCCCATCAACACTCCATTATCATGCAAAGACCCCCCACTCTACTATAAGAAAGGAAATCCCGAAAACACCCAAGGTGATACCACAAGGATTCTTCCCTAGTAACTTCCCTGGCCTAACTGCCAAAACCCCCTCCCTCACTCCCCTGTGTCTACCCCAAGCTGTAAGCAGACTGGTCCCAGTCTCCACTGGGCCACCCCCTGCAGGTTTGCCCTGATTAAACCTACGCCTGCAGAGCTGCCTCTCCTATCTATTTCCCTCATTCAGTTCTTTCCTTACAAAACTGAATTTGAAAACAGACTCATGATCCATATCACAAAGTGTTAAAGCAGGTTTTTCAAATGGTCCCTGTTCAGTTCAGCCCCATGTAAATACAAAATGAGCATACAAACCTAATAGGACAGTGAAAACACCAATTGTTTTTGTACCATCAAGAAAATAACTTCATTATTAAATTCATTTCATCTTTTAAATTTTTTCTCTTTTCAATTACTATGTTAGTTCAATAGTATAGGTATATAATTTACAAACCAATAACAACTATTAAAATTGTTTTACTGATCCTGATGAACGATCTAAAAAGCTTGGAAACCACTGAACAGTAAACCATAGGGGCTATGAAAAACCTACTGTGGCCCAAATCTTAGGATTTCAGATTCACAAATTCTGCCTTGTTCAAACTGACTTGAAATAGGAGTGGGGTATGAGTGAGGAGCGGGAGGGTCACTGCCTTCTCACATCAGGCAGGAGGATGGTGTGCTCACTTGTTTGAGCTGCTACCTCTCAGAAAGTTTTGGAAATATTTGGAATGTAGTAGGAGATGCAAGGACCACCCACAAGTCAAAACCCAAAGAAAAGCCTTCCAAACACAACAGGGCAAACACGGGTCAGCTCCTCCCCAGCTCCACATCCAGACAAGGGCTGGGCTGGGCTGAACAGCCACCCTGACCAACCCCACTTGCATTCCCCGTTCCTGAGCATCATAATGGGCAGGAGTCTTGAAAATGAATGTTACCACAGCATGCAGTGTTTAGAGGTGACAGAAGACACTCCAGTCACGTCAGAGAGAATGACCATGTAAACTAGACTGGGGGAAAATACCCCCAGAGCTCTACTCAGCATACTTTCTTTCTAATGCCACCAGCAAAATGAGTTCAAACTCAGGCAGAGCTCTGAACAATGCATTCATTTATTGCCTAGGCTTTCAGGCAAATAGCTATGAAAATACATTGGTGAGGTGGAGACATCATTACAGGACTTTGAAATTGAAACTGCTTTCAACCTGCTTAGTGTTATTGTTTTTCAGGATTGTCACTCATTAAAATTAAAATCTGGCTATAAAACAAGAGACCTGGGGAGATGTTCACTTCTCTGCAGATAAATCCTGCTTCCTCCTGCTTTCCTCCTTAAAGGCAGGGAAAATCCAAATCATCATCTCAGTACTGAAGGATGCCCCAAAGCAGTTTCACAGCCCTGTAAAAGTCTCCAGAGGAGATAGTCTGAACACTTGAAAAAAGCAGCCTTCTTTGCAATTATCTAAGAGGAACTGGGTGATGTAACAAGCCATTCTTCCTACTACCCTGTGTTCAGAGTCACATGTTTGAAAAACAAATACTGGGGATTTTTTGTTGCTTTGTTTTGCTTTTAATCTCCATTAAGGAGTGGTCTGATTACATAATGGTATTTTATGTGTTAGGGAGGTGAGCCCATCCCTGAGTTTTGCCAATGCCCATTATTCAGCCTCCTGGCCAGCTCACCCTGGGCCTTCTAAACACCAGGAGCCTTCAGATGAAGCACAGACTGCTTTCCCCCAAAGCCACATTCTGTGGAGCCAGTGTTTGGCAGATCCTGCTGTTTTACATGACTGTGGCCTCCAAACTGGGTTTTTCTTTCTCTTTTCTTCAAATAAGGTGGCAGTGCCTGGTCCCAAATCATTTCCCCAAAATGACCTTCCAAATGAACACCTGGAGTGTCCAAACACCCTCCAACTGGAAGGCGTTTGTCATTTACTCCACACGCCCTGCCCTCTAGCCTCTTGCAAAACCTGTCTGCCTTCTCACTGTCAAGAATGACGTACACACCTTTAATCCATTTGCCTTTTTGAAAAATGAAGGTGAGACCTTGATTTACTGTGGCCGGACCACCCTACTGCACAATACCAACAGATTATTGGGCCTGGTGGCAGCCCTGTCCATCATGTTTTATGACTGGGACCATTCCCATCTTGGCTGGGGAGCTAGGAGTGGAATTTTAACTATGAATTTCCTTGTGTTTAATAGGACAAAGTCAAAAGGCCACATTCTGCCTTCAGATATGCATGAACAACTTCCAACTGGAGTTACTCATGTATATCTGACTTTAGTTAAAATACTCCAACTCTCAGCACTATTGAATAACATGTTTTTTTCTTTTTAAATTTTTTTAATGTGCATGTGGGAGGGTGAAACAGCATGAGTTAATCAAAATTATTTGCTCTTTTTGAGAAAAGGTTTGGTTACAGTCCTACTCTTTTTTTTTTTTTTTTTTTTTTTTTTGTACTGGGGATTGAACTCAGAGGCACTGAATGAACCACTGAGCCAAACCCCCAGCCCTATTTTATATTTTATTTAGAAACAGGGCCTCACTAAGTTGCTCAGGGGCTCGCTAAGTTGCTGAGGCTGGCTTTGAACTTGCAATTCTCCTGCCTCAGCCTCCCCAGCTTCTTGGATTACAGGCATGTGCCACTGCACCTGACCATCTATTCCATCTTGATACAGACCAACCACTGAGCCCCTTCAAGCTTATCTTAAAGGGCTTAATAGCCTAGATCCAGCGTGTTATTTGAGGGGCAGCTGTAGGACAGTGGGAACAACAGATCTGGACTTAGAAGAAGCCAGATCCAGTTCCAGTTCTGATAGTAGTTGTATGGACTCGGACAAATCACTTAGTCTTTCCCAGTACCTATTCACCTGTAAACTGTTGATTTTGCAAGGTTATTGTGTGAATGCACAATAACAGGTATTAATTTGGTTTTTCCCTCCTCAAAAAAGTACTTTATCTATTGCATAAGCAAAAATATACAAACAAATAAGTACCGGATAATGATGGAGAGAGTAAGGAGAAATTTATAGGCAAACAATGTTCACAGGCATGTAAATGATAAAACTCCCTTGGAAAGCAATGAATATTGATAATGAACATTTAAAATTATCCTCTTAGGTTTAATAATTCCATGTTTGAAAGTTTGCAATAGGAAATAAAAAAATAATGGAGGATAAAACAAGTGGAAGCCACCCAAATTTTAAGCAAACAAGGGAATGTTTAACTCCTATCAGAAAGACACATAGGTTAAATTCTTAGTGTTAAATGAAGAAAAATGTAATATATATATGTGTGTGTACATATACATATATATATATATATATATATATATATATATATAGTATAATCAGATCTTTGTAAAAAAAAAAAAAAAATACAACAAAAAGGAAACATTAAAAAGGCCTGGAAGCAAATGGAATCTGGTAGCAAATAGGCCTGGTAGAATAGAACCAGAAGACACTTTGAATAGAAGGACTACATGAACTTTTGTCCTTCTTTCAACACTTAATACCATATGTATACAGATGATACTCAGTATGTATTAAAGGGATTTTTAACAGTGTCATACCCTAGCTCATAATTAGCTAGAACATCTTGCTCAACTAACTTTCCAATCAATCAAAGCTTTGCCTTAATTAGTCCTCCAAAATAATTTGAAATTTTTCCCAGTGGTTTGATCGTATTTTTCCATCCAGCTATATGTAAGACGATAGATATTCAGACTAGCACATTTGGCATTTGGTCAAATAGCAAAAGCTTGGATTTAAACATTGAGTGTCACAAGGCACAACATCAAAGGAATGTTCAAATATTGCTCCTCACATACAGCACAGCCCATGTCATTTGATCCTCAAGAATGCAGAGCAGCGGGTGATGAATGTCCGTGGCAGGAGAGCCAATGTGCATATTCCCATCAACAGAAGAATGGGTGCAAGCCAGACGAGCAAGGGATGCCGATGGTGTTCTCCAAGAGTATGGTGTGGGGAATTAGAAATAAGGAGGTGAGTTCAATAAACAGAGCCCTATTAATTCACAAAAGTAGAATAAAAACACACAATAAAACACACAACGTAGATAAGTACATAAATATTTGGTTTTCTAACCCCCTAGAAGTGATAGTTATTGCCTTCAGATAAAACAAATTGCAGTGGTTTTCTTCAGTGATACCATAAAATGCCATTTTATATTTCTAGCATGTGCTACAGGCCTCTTATGGTCACTTATGAGTTGAGCACTACACTCTACACAGTAGAGTTTTTGGCCCAGGAAATGGAAGATAGTCTATGCTGAGGCAACCCACATAGGAAACAGATTTTACAGCAAGGAAGGATAATATCCCTATGGCAAAAATTAAATGAATTCTGCAATTGCAAATGGAAAATATTTCCTTGCATCTGAATTTACCTAATAAGCAAAGGACCAAACATGCACCTCAATTACAAGAAATTAAAAGTTCCTTCAAGGTTCATGAAATCATCAAAGGTTAGAAATGAAAGGGAGCTTACGAATCTTTCAACACAATACACACACACACATTTTACAGATGGAGAAGGTTGGGAATTTCTCAAGGTTATATAGCTAGAAGAGTCAGGATTCAAACCCAGGTCAAATGGCTCTCTCTGCTGCTCATTTCAACATGCCTCAAGTACCACAGGGAGTGAGACTGCTCAACTTTGACAAGTACTATCATCAGATGTTCCAGGACGTGATGCAGCAGGATGCAAAGGGCTTTGAAGTCAGCAGAGTTCATATCCTGACTTGGGCACTTACTAGTAGTGTACAGCCTTGGAAGGTCAACTACAGTCACTGCAGCACAAGCTCATCTATAAAACAAAGACCATAAACCCTGCCCCATGGCATGATGGTAAGAATTAAATGAGGTAATACACATTAAGTACCAAGCAGGATGCCCGGCACACCACAGAAATTCAATGAACAGCACCTGTCATTACTATCTTGCCACTTCCTTGAAGGCAGACCCAAGGTCCTGAACTTTCAGCATCAGCCTACAAAGGGTGAATTCCAAACAATTCATCCTTAACAAACTCTGTATGGATAATAAACCTAATTCAATCTGGATCATTTAATGCTCAGCACCATTTTTAATACTAATCTCATCAGTTATTATATTCCATTTCCGATTTACCCACATAGGATATTTTTAGAGGTTAGTGACTTTTAACCTAAGATGCCAATAAGATAGAACTGTCTTGGAAACACCAGGTTCCTTCTGAGTGAATGTCAACATAAACACACCAGGAAATGGCAATGCTTGATAAGGGTTTGGTCACTGGCTTGGATGCCAGGTCAGTCATAAACTGACCCAATGCTATTCTGGGGAATTCACATCTATATGTGCTTACTGCCCTCACCACCCTGCCATCCTCTAGGATGTCCTTTATGGAGTGAACTTGATCCTCCTGTTTCACTTTTGGTCTCTGTCCAGAGAAGCGAATGCGCTGGCATAGCTTTGCCATTTGTCAGCCAGAAGTCTGGCTACACATTTGCTCGTCAATCTAAACCTAACCTATTCTCATATGAGCACTTGGGGCTTCATGTAAATCAAACAGACGTTCTGTCATTCACCAACAATATCGCTTCATAGTGCTCTACACCCATGTGCCTTCGTGAAACATTTCACTGTGCCTGTGGAAGAAATATTCAAGTGACTGTGCTTTTTCAGGAATGGTGACACCAGAATGTTTTAAATCTGTTCATTACCACAACAAGGATAAATGGCATTTCTGCCAAAGACTTTTGCTAACGGGTGCAGTAATGCACGTCAGCACTTTCTGAAATTAGAGGTTCTTCCCCGAGAGGTAAGTAGTATCATGCATGGCTAACAAATGCAAATCCAAATTTTGGAGCTGAGTGTTTCTTATCAGGGTCAGGGTCATTGTTCATTTCCAATAGACTCTGCCTTGGGGAGTTCATAATGTTATGTCTACTCTCTTGGCATTAACGTCCAGGTGAGTCTGACCCCAAGGTTTGTAAAAGGGCAGATCCTTATTAACTTAGTATGCTTTATTGTGACTTTTCCTACATTTGGAGTCATGCATGCTTTTATCAGCTGTATTTCAAAAGTCTGCTATGGTTTAAGGACAATCTCTCATAGATGTATTAGTTTGTTACTCATTAAAATGTTTTAATCATTAGTTGTATAATATCTTGTTGAGATTTTAAGATATTTGTTTCTGGTTATAGTAATGAATTGTTCATTAAAAGTATTTGTGATGAGACTAGCCTTCATTAATTTCTTGGCATTTTCAAGAGGTACAAAGGGACTGAGGAATTGGGAATTTAAACAAGAAAATTAAATATCAGTTCTCATTGACACGTGCATGGTATTAGGACAGTTAACTAAGTGTTTCTGGATTGCACACTGGTGTTTTAATGTAGAGGTAGAACCTGGGGACCCTGGAGAAAATGGAGAGGGGAGGACTTTGGATCCAGGTTATCTATAGAGAGTATACTTTATTCCTACAAGTGTCTGAAATGCCTGGTGTCATTACTATTCACTGTGAGAACTCTAAGTATGACCACCGTGCTGTGTTAAAAAAAAAAAAATCCAATATCTGTGAAAGGTTATTCATCCAAATAATGTATCCTCTAAAATTAAAGACTCACAGAGCTGTATTGTATTGGCTTTCAAAATGTTTAAAATGGACAGAACATAGATTCTAGTCAGAGAAAAATAGTTGTCCTTTACTATTGTGGATTCTGAACAGGTCCTGGAGATCATAAAGTTTTTAATACTGAATTTTCACTGTAAAGTCACTTGATCACAGTATAAATATCAGTGTCTACCTAAGTAAAATTTTGTGCCAGTGTGAATTGCAAAAATGCCTTCCTCAGATTCTCCCCTCCTGGTTCCCTTTGTAGCCTTCTGCCTCTGACTCACGCCCTCTAGTGTTTCTGAGACAAAGTACAGTATCTAAAGTTCAGTTCACAGAATAGTTTTTTGGTGGTTGTTGTTTTTTTTTTTTTTTTTCATTCTCAGTATTTTCCCTAGATATCACACACTAACGCAAACTTACCATCAGATATTTTGACCTGAACTCTAGGTGACTGCAAGAATTTTTTATCTGAAAGTCTCAACTTAGTGGAATCTTGTATTCCGACCTCAGATCCCCAAAGGGGACATTTACTCCTTATTCTTAGGGTTATGTTCCTTCCCTGCCTTTGAATTCTTGTATTCTAATTTACTTTTATTGTGCTGTGTAGAAGGGAGAAAGAGACTCTAATGAACTAAAGCACACAAGCAGGCATTTCTTTGACATATTTCCCAGGAGTAGTACTTACCACTTTGATTCTTCTGTTACTGAAGAGGTTCAAGGCATTTTCACTCAAGAAAAAGGTGATTAATTTTTTAATGACCTTACAGAAACCAAAGGTACATTTTCAGTCACGAAAGCCCTTAGTCAAACCAGAAGCAATAGTCACTTGGGAAATGTATGGCTCCTGAGCACTTTTTCTTTACAGAAAAGGAAATACACTTACAAGTGGTCAGCTGCTATTGCTGCTACTTTGGAAATCAGCCACAGCTGATTGTGAGAGCTAACTATAGGCCAAGGTCATCTGGGGATCCACCCAGCCTGCTCACAGCGGTGGCACCCACACCTAGCCACAACGCCTGGGCCTGCCAATCCAGCTAGTCCAGCCCAGACTGCTATTTTTGGTTGGAGTTCCCAAAAGTCCTTGAGGCTGCTGGAATTCACTTTTATAACTATTTTAAACCATTATCTTTTATATTCACCGCCACCTCTCTCCTTCATAATAACCACTGCAGATTCACAGATATGGCAAATTGTAATATTGAAAATGAATCATTTTATGTAACAACAGAGTTCACCCACTCAGAGAGATCTGCTCCATCAAATTACTTCAACTGAGTGCCTAAACAAGAAACCTCAGATTTATTTAGTTTCCTTCTCTCTAGTCGACTCCCAACCTCCAACAATCACCAGCCCTTATCCACTCAGATTTGCAAGCATCTGAAACGGATCCTGTACTCTTCCGCGTCCACTGTCCCTGCAGTTCATCCTTTCTTCCTGAACTGCCTTAATAGCTCCAAGCTGACCGTCCTACCTTCAATGCCAAACTCTCGAGTTTCGGCTGGTTACCTTTGAGAATTACAAGTCAGAATGCTTCCCTCTTCTGTTTAAAATCCTTCAATGGTTCCCGTCACCTATAAGATTTCCAATTTTTAAACTCCCTAGTGTCTTGGTTCATTTAGGCTGCCTACAATAGAATACCACAGACTGGGTAATTTGTTAAAAAAAAAAAAAAATGGAATGGAATGTATAGGCTTCCAGTTGTGGAGTCTTAGAAGTTCAAGATCAAGGGGCTAGAATCTGGTCAGGGTCCCCTTGCTATGTTATCCCATGATGGAAGAGCAAGAAAGTGTGAGAGAGAGACAAAAGGGGGACCAACCACATCCTTTCCTAAGGCACACACTCATGCAACAGTGACCCAACTTCCACAATGATGGCATCAGTCCACCTCTTAGTACTGATATTTGGTACAGTACTAAGAGAAAGTTCAACACATGACTTTTGGAGGACATATTTAGACCACAGCACTGATTGTTTGAGATCTGGAGATTCCTGCTCACTCTTCCATCTTCATCTGTTACCATTGCCTCCACACCTTCTTTCCAGACATCCCTTGTCATACCCTATGCTTTGACCAGACTGAGTATTTACTGACTTCCAACCCCATCGTGCTCTTCCATGTCTCCAGATATGCCTAATGATGTTCCACTTTTCTTCAAGTCTCATTTTGAACATGTGGGAGTTTTCCCTGACTCCCCACATCCATTCAGCTAGTCTCTCCATTTTGATGCTCTCTAGGCTGTGGGGCTCTTACTATAGGAACTTAATATTAATTTTTGTGTTCATGACATCTAGAACCATACCTAAAATAGAAGCTAAATTTTGTTGTATTAATCAAAACACAAATCTCAAATCAGCCAGTAGCATCCAAGAAAACATAATGTGAATACACTTTCCACTTTGCCTTCTCTGCCTTTCACTAAAAGGGCATTGACTCACCAGGTTCCAGCCTGGATAGTAATCTAAGGCCTCATTCACTTCAGGAAACCTGAATTGTTTGCCAAAAGATGAAGTACAAAAGTCTTGGGGACAAGGGAATTAGATCAGAGAAGAGGAGGCAAGAGCAAGAAGGGTTGGGGCTTGCTGCCTATACAGACCATCCAATTCTGGAAGACTAGCAAACAAAGGGGTATTAAAATCGAGATGGATGCCACGCCTGGCTCTTACACAGTATGCCTTCAGATTGTCTCTTCTCCTTTAATATTTGTACTCTGTTTATGCAAATTCCCCAACTGGGTATAGGCTCAACCTAAAAAATCAGACTTGGAGATCAATGACCAGCATAGTTCCTACCTTGAATTTCCTGTTTAGTGATTCCCAGTCCTTTTTATCAGAGGCAAACAGGCCCAGGGTCTACACAAGGAGGAAACTGGGACGGCATCCTTATGCAGGGTGTCTGTGGGCTCCTACATTGCTCTATGGTTATCATTTGCTCAGCATGGAGCACACTGATAGCAGTGGGCAGAATCTGACCTTCAATTGGATTGACAGCGTAGCATGTTTTTGATTTCAAACAATGGAATCCACTAGTTTGCAAGTGCGTGAGTTGGCAATTTGGACTGTGTTCTGCTAAGTGGTTCTTCTGGAGGTCTCCTTTGGGCCACATGGTTGGTTGGACAGAGCGTCACTCACATATCTGGGATTAACAAGCTATCTGAAGTGTGTTCTTTTCTGTGTGGCTTCCTTATGGGTTGATTTGAGCTTATTTCCATGGTGGTCCCATGGGTCTAGTGCAGCAGAAGTGCATGAGCCTCGGTGTGCAAGTGTTTTTCAAGTCTCTACCAGTACCATGTTTCGTATAGTGGTTGAACCGAGTCACAGAGTCAAATTCAGATTCAAGGAATGGAGAAATAGACTTTTTGGTAGGAGGATGGCAAAGAGGACTACAAGGAAGCAGGAAGGAGTAGCCATTTTGCAATCTACCTTAGAGGCCTTTTCAAGGTTATCTGTATGGAGCCTGCATGTCACTTGGGAAGATCCCTCTGCTTTCCTTAATAATCAATACTCAGAGCTGGGCACAGCGGAGCATGTCTGTAATTCCAGCAGTTCAGGAGGCTGAGGCAGGAGGATCAGGAGTTCAAAGCCAGCCTCAGCAACTTAGCAAGGCCCTAAGCAACTCAGCAAGACCTTGTCTCTAAATAAAATATAAAGAGGGCTGGAGTTGTGGCTCAGCAGTAGAGTGCTTGCCTAGCACGTGTGCAGCCCTGGTTTCGATCCTCAGCACCACGTAAAAATAAATGAATAAAATAAAGGTATTGTGTCCAACTACAACTAAAAAATAAATATTTAAAAATAAATAAGACATAAAGAAGGGCTGGAGATGTGGGTGAGTGGTTAAACACCCCTGGGTTCAATCTCTGGTTTAAAAAAAAAAAAAAAAAAAATCAGTACTCAGGCATGAATGCATTACATTCTGCCTAAGTTTGACCAGCCCACAGGGAGGGTGTCCTCCGTCCTCTGATGATCCAGTAAGCAGCCACGTGCAAAGAGCTGGGAGCACACAAATGGGGGGAAACTGTTTATCTGTCAGTGGCAAGCATCACATCCACTTGAGGGAAGTGGAAGTACAAGAAAAACGTAAAGCGATCTAAAGGAAAGAAATGGCAAGGTGCTGCATGACTTGTTTGGGGAAGCTTCGTGCTTCAGAAGACTGTGAAGACAGTGTGTCACTGGGCCCCTGTCCTCACTCGGCCACAGAGCAGCGGGGCATGCAGGAAGCAGCTGCTCCCATCCACTAGCCCACAAGTGCTCCAGCTGGACACGGTCCCCATCAACTCCTTGTTCACTTCCAATTGTCTCTTCACACTAAAACCATGTGTTGGTTGCCATTTGTCCAGGCACTCACCCTACTGTATGGATAAGTTGAGGAAGATACTCTACTCTTTTTAAAAAGTATTTATTTACTTTAGTTGTACACAATGCAATGCATTTATGTTTACGTGGTTCTGAGGATCAAACCCGGGCCGCGCACGTGTGAGGCGAGCGCTCTGCAGCTGAGCCACAACCCCAGCCCAGATACTCTACTTTCTATAAAAAACATGAAAATTAAAGCTAGGTCAGCAAGCTCTGATTCTGTAGGAAAGAATATTCAAGGAAATATTCTAGAGGAAATATACAAGGAAGAGGTGTTTTGTTTTTGTTTTTTTAAATACCAGGGATTGAACCCAGGGGTGCTTTGCCATTGAGCCCTTTTTATTTATTTATTTATTTTATTTAAGATTTTTTAAAATATTTATTTATTTGCTTTAGTTGTACACAATGCCTTTATTTTTAATGTGGTGCCGAGGATTGAACCTGGGCTGTGCACTTGCTAGGCGAGCGCTCTACCACTGAGCCACAACCCCAGCCCTATTTATTTTTTGAGACAGGGTCTCACTAAGTTGCTTAGGGCCTCGCTAAGTTGCTGAGGCTGGCCTCGAGCTGGCAATCCTTCTGCCTCAGCCTCTCAATCGCTGGGATGACAGGCATGTACCACCATACCTGGCTTAAGAAAGACATGTCTTTGTAGGGGAAAAAATATACCTTAAGATGCTATGATCAAACAGCTTCATTCACTCATTCACACTACCCACCCAGCCCTCACAGTCATCTGAGTTTTCTACTCTTAATGAACAAATACCATTTTTCTCCAAGTTAAATCTTGAGTAACTTGTAAGGGTTTTACTTTTACTGAGATCTGCATTTTGGGCAAAATGGGGAGTGTATCAATAAATATTTCATTGATGCAGGGATAGCTTGGATCAAGGTTCTGGGAGAGAATAAATACAAGGGAAGGAGATCACCTTCATTTAGATAATATTTTGCCTCAGCCAAATGGCTAATTCACAGCTAATCATTGCATCTTAACCAGTGACAGCTGGAGCTCACGGCTTGCATTCTGCCTCGTCGTCATCGTCTTTATTCCTTCTGGAAAGGCAGGAAGCAGAAGGGCTCTGCACACAGCAGTCACAGACACTCATCAAAGACAAACCACTGACATGGAAACCCAACACGCAAAGGCGTCCTGGTCCAAGGCTGGCTGTCGGGAGCCACATTCAAGTACACGCTAAGGAGAACAGTCACAGCCTTCCTCCTTCGTTCTTTGGGGGACCAGAATTGGGGAACAAGGCTTCCTCAGTTTTCCAACAAATGACCTATTTCAGTGAAATGGGTGGGAGTGGGGATTTGTGACAATGCAGCCAGCCAGTCAGTCACAGCCAAGTCGTGTAGTGATGCTGGTATTTCATGCCAGTAATTCTGTCTAACAGAAGCTCAGCCTGGCTTTTTTCCATTCCTTTTAGCAAGATTGCGGTTGTAAATCAGCAAGAGTGTCCTGGGGATGGCTTCAGGTGGGTTGACGGGAGCAGTGTGGAGGAAGAATCTTCAGAATAATTTAGAGTAGGAGTCTAGGAGGGAAGGTCAATTTTGCTATTTAGAACCAGAGCACTATGCCGAACTTGACTTTGGAGAGATGCTTTAAATGTCAGTCTTGGAATTTGAATTTAGAATATGTAAAAAACACAATAACTCATGCTTTTACCCCCATGAGACAGCCCATGTTCTCATCTCTGACCTCTGAGCATCCTCTAAGTTGGGGAGACAACTTTAGTAATAATGGACTATGGGATGATAAAAATCCCTTTTTTCATTCATAAGAACAGTTTATTTGTAGCTCCCAGAGGAAAATAGGGTGGGTATTATTCTGACCTGAAGGGCAGTATGGACAAAAACGGGATTTTCAAGGAGAGTGAAGGTCCCAGGCCTACATTTTAATAACAGTGCAACTAAGACAAATACCTTGCTCTCTCTGGGCCTCTCCTTTTTCTCTAAAATCAAAAAACAGTTATTCAGAAGAGCAACTACAAAATAACTTTGTATAGTATTAAGGCCAAGTTAGAAACTGTCTTAGTCCATTTTTTGTTGCTATAATAGAATACCTGAAATCAGGTAACTTATAAAGGAAAGGTTTTTCGTTTTTGTTTTTTTTTTTTGTTTTTTGTTTTTTGGCACATGATTCTGGAAGTCCAAGAGCATGTTATCAGCATCTGCTTAGCTTCTGGCAAGGGCCCCATGAAGTTCCATGCATGTCAGAAAGGCAGAAAGGGAAGCTGGCACAAGTACAAGAGAGGAAGGGAACAGAGGAGCTGACCCACTTTACAACAACCAACACTCATGATAATGACCCCCTCTCTCAGGAACTACACAAATCCTTCCATAAGGGTAGAGTCCCCGTGACCTAACTCATCACCTTGCAATACCATTACATTGGCAATCACAATACACATGAGGATTTCCTGGGACAAACCATATTCAAACCACAGCAGAAGCTGTGGTGGAGGGAGATAAAGGACCAAACTTCCTTAGCCAGCAGCTACAGAAGCCGTCTGGAACCGGTGTGCGGTGACTCATACCAGGGCTCCCTAAATTCATTGGCTGCATCTGTGCCTCATGCTCTGGCCCGGCACTCTGAGCTAAGGACTGGATTGATATGAGGTATGGATCAAGTAGTGCATGGAATGTTGGATCTATCCAGTTCCCAAAGTTCTGATTGGTCTACACTGCGACCTCTGCCAGATCTTCCTAAACCCTAGCAGGTTATGGATAGGAGCAAGCCTCAATAGACATTCCTCAATGGAAAGACTAGAAGAGGAATCCATGCCTCACTGTTCAGAAATAACCCATGGAGATGGCAGAGGTCTCAGGCTTTCCTGCAACTCCTTCCCTCAGGCTCCTACTATGGGCCTGGCCCCGTATCCTCAGTAGATTTACTTCTCCCTAGGTGCCCACAATGCTTCTTTTCAGTAGGGTCACCATTGACTCACTCCAGGGACCTGGCCCCACCAAACTACACCATGATTTCTGCTACAAGCTCTCTCAAGACCTTCCATTCTCTGAAAACCTAGGAACTTAGAGAGGAAGAACATGTACCCTTGGGGACAAAAAAATACAAAACCAAAACAAAACCCCTAAAACCAAAAACTTTTTTTTTTTTTTTTTTTTTTGGTGCCAGGGATTGAAACTTGGCATGCTTAACCACTGAGCCATATCCCCCCCTTTTTATTTTTTATTGATACAGGTTCTCACTAAGTTGCTGAGGCTGGCTTTGAACTCACAATTCTCCTGCCTCATGAGCTGCCTGGATTAAAGGTGTGCACCACTGCACCCAGCCATGGCCTCATTCTTGACCCATCTCATACTAGTTTCTTCCTACCAAAAGCCATTGGGAAAGAAACAGCCCAAGTAATATTTAGCTCTGATACGCTGTTTGCTTTAATTATTAACATTTGGCAGAACGAACAGAACCAGCAGCACTTCCTCCAGACACTTGAGAAAGCAAAAGGAACAGCTCACGCCTCGGCCTTCCCAAGATGTTTGAGCAGTCGTGTTGGATGGGCACGTGCAGGCTTCACACATACCAGCAAACACTCCAAGTGTGCTAACGGATTCATTTACTCTACAAATATTTATTGAGCTGGCACCGTCTAGATACTGGGAATACATCAGCGAACAAACAGACAAGAATCCTGGTTCTTATGGAGCTTAAACTCTAGTGGAAGGTGAAGGAGACCAAGATTTAACAAAACAAGGAAATTATATCTTAGGCAAGGAAGTAATCACACAAAAAATATAGCAGGGTAAGAGGAATGGAGAAAGGATTCTATTTTACAGGGTGGGTCATTAAGAAGGTAACATTTGAGCAACATCTTGGAGACAGAAAGTGAACCAATAGATATCTGGAAAATGGTACTACAGACAGACAGCATAGCATGTGCAAAGGCCCTGAGGTGGGAACACACAGTGGAAGACAAGGAAGTCTTAATGCTGTGTCTGGAATGGAGTTGAGGGTAGTAGGGGAAAGGAGACTTTAGAGGAAATAGTGGACAGATAGATCGAACCTCATAGACTCAGGTATCAAGTTTGCATTCTTTTAGGGAAGCTTGGTACACAGTGACATGATCTGACCTAGGGTGTAACAGGATTCTACCTGGCTTCTGGGTGGTCGGTTTCATTACATGTGCAGATGAGATCACAGAGACAGGCCATTTGTACTGACAACAATCATTGCACTTTTCCCTCCGTGTTCCGGATTGTTGTGCTGGGAGCCTAGCACACCAGCATCCTCCAATGAACAGAGGCCTGCTACGGCCCCCATCACGACTCCCTGTCCGCTGGAAGCAAAGTCCCGTCAGGTTCCATTCCAGCATCACATGAAGTCAGAGAGAGAAAAGGAAGTCCCTCCTCCCCTGGCTGCAGACTTCCCAGTAATTCAGAATCCACCTCGCAAGATCCATTAGAGCTAATTAACGGCCCTCCTTTCAGTAGGTGTCTCTTCACTATGATTAATTCTGGGTCAGAGACAGAAAGCTTGTTCCATTATGGTTCTTTTTAAAAATTATTATTCTTCAGGCTTCTAATACTGGCATGAACTGCGGGTGAATTTCTGAAGTCATGTTCCTTAGCTGTCACAACTAGTAATAGAAAAATTCAATTTATAAAGAATTAGGAGAGGCAGGAGAGGCATGCTCTTCGGTCTAGAACAAAGGAGATCAATCCTGACACAATGGCAGCATGACATTTGTGGACTTTGAAGATTCCAGCCTTCCTCTTCATTAATTAGAGAGAATCAAGAGTTCTGGTGGTTAATTATTTGCAGAAATTGCACTCTGCAAAAGCAGATGCCAACTCACTCCAGCCGCCTCCAGCTGCAGCTCTGCATGATAATTAAAGTGTGTGTCAGTCCTCAGCCTGCTCTGGGTTGGCAAGTAAACTCTGAACATGGACATCACCACCATCAGGTCTAGGCATGGCCATGGGGGACTCCCTAGCACAGAGATCTCCCAAGGCTGACACTGCTCTGAATAGATTGCCCTGGACAGGTAGCACTTTAAAAATCCAAGCAAGAAATATAAGATCAAGGTCACCTACAATCTGCTATCACAAGGTGTATGTTCCCTGCGTGGAAGGTATTCACCTGTCATGTCAGCTGAACCTCTTGAGCTATTGTTGTTAAAGGGTTAAGTAATTGATTATCCTAAAAAGCAACTTTGCTTTTAATATTTATTTGTTTGTTTATGTATTTATTTATTGTGGTACTGGGGATTGAACCCAGGAGCACAGTACCACTGAGCTACATCCCAGCCCTTTTTATTTTTGTAAAGTTTGAGACAGGGTCTCCTTAAGTTGGTTAGGGCCTTGCTATGTTGCTGAGGCTGCCCAGGAACTTGCAATCCTCCTGCCTCAGCCTCCTGAGTCATGAGGATTACAGGTGTGTGCCATGGTGCCTGGCTTATTTTTAATTTTTTTTAAATGCAAAAGTAATATATACTCATTGTATCAAAGTTAAGCAATATATAAGCTTATAAAGTAAAAAAAAAAAAAAAATACAGGTTTCTCTGGCCCCTCTCAATCCCATAATCCTGAGGTCCCATGGGAGGTTTGAGGGGATGTCTTTCCAGCTTCCTGCCAGCCTGCAGGTTGCAGTGTTTGGATACTTTTCTGACCAGGCAGATATTGACTCTAAACATGCCACCTCAACATCCCTGCTGCTTTTCTTTACCCACAAGAACCTCTCCTCTCTGTATCTTGTCTGTTTCCACAAGATTGAGCAGCAGCAGATTTAATATCAGACTCCAATCCCAGTTTAGGAGTCTTGTCATAGGATCTGACTGAGTGACCTGGCAGAGGAATTGCAGGGACAGTGGCATCTATTTGTATGACCTTGATGTCTGTATGCAGGGAACCAGAGATCAATTCACAACACCGCATAGTGTTAGCAATGTATCTGCAACTAAATGTACCAAGCCCAATCTCCAATTTAACCAGATGCTGCCGGACAGAACACGGAAAAGCTTGAGCATTATAAAAAGCATCAGTACCATTGAAGTGAGCAGATGCCTACAGTCTGCTCCCACCTACTGGGAAGGGAAACAGGGTGCAGTGGTGCCCTTGCAGAAATAGATATGTTGGGGGGCCTCGTTTATCATAGGTAAGGCAACAGATAGTGTGCAGTCATCCACCTGCCCTCCTGGGCATCAGTTTCTAGGGGAATTGATCCAGACAACTTCATTGCAAAAGCTGGGCAGACCAGGAGGTGTGTGATTGGCATTCAGAAGCCATGGGCATGCCTGCCTTACAGGTCCTTCCCTAAATACCAGGACTGCCTGGGGTGTTTTGACATTTGCTGGCATAAAGACCTTTGGGTTATTTCACAGTCCATTTATCTAAAGTATTTAAAACTCTCTCCAAAGAGAGGCTAAGGTTGCAATATTAGTCTGGCTGATCTCAGACCACTCTCAGGTTACCAAGGTCATTCTGACCACTTCAAGGCCACCCAGCTCTAAATAGCAGTCAGCAAATTTCATGCACATCTTGATCTGTTATTCATTACACCATTTGTCATTCTCCATCTGCCAGATGGACTGTCTCTCTGGCCAGAGGGTCATCTCCCTGAGGGCAGGGCGTGTGGTAAGCATTTAAGTTTGAGGGCAGCTGGCACCTACCCGGAAGGGGCCAGCTCTGTTCCACTGTCCTTTTGTTGCATAGTTATCTGTCATATCTTTCTGTGGTGGTGGTTGTGGTGGCTGTTTCTATGAACACAGTTTGACACAGGATATGATGGCTAGTTCTGTGTCAACTTGAGGAGGCTGTAGTACCCAGTTATTTAATCAAAAGCACCTAGGTATTTCTGTGAAGGTACTTTGTAAATGTTAACAACAGCTACAGTCATTTGACTTTAAGTAAAAATCACCATCGATAATGCAGGTGGCCCTCATTCAACTAGTTAAAGGTCTTTTAAGCAAAAACTGAGTTTTCCCAGAGATGAAGAAATTCTGACTGAAGACCACACATCAGCTCCTGCCTCAATGTCCTGACTGCCTGCCTCCCTACAGATTTTAGATTTGCCAGTCCCCACAATTAGGTGATCCAATAAATAAAACAAAGCCTATCTATTTATCTAATATCTTTGCTTCTATTTTTCTGCAAAACCTTGATGTGATACACATACACCCACGTAAACCAAATCATTTGATCAGTTGGTTCCACATTTATTTTCTGAGTGCGCGCTACATGCCAGGTGTTGTGCTAAGTGCTGGGGATAGGAAGAGACAGTCCCCAATCTAAAGAGTAGTAGGAGCAAGTTCAGGGCAGTGCCTGAGATGTCCTAGAGAAACAAGCCTGGCCTAGAATTGCAAGAACTGGACTCAGACAGTGAGTCACCTGAGCTGCCTCCTCCTCCAGGGACTGGCATGGAGCCAAGAGGAATACAACACATTTGCCAGGGCACCCAGGCTTCATGGTGCCAAAAAAGAAAAGAAACAAAGCTGGTAGAGGGGAGATGGGGTTGTGTGCACTTGAGGTTGAAAAGGCCTTCTTCCCCACAGGTGACTATTCCCAAGAATACCCTTTCTGGGATGGTGGCATGACTTCAGCATGACCCCACTTCCTTTCCAAAAAGACCTAGAGATGTCTCACCAGTCCAGAAGCTTCAGGGAAGGCCTGACTTTGCACTGACATTGAACCTTAAACACTTCAACCTACAGGAGCGGATGGTGAGAGGAGGAGCCTTTGCACTTTTAAATTAGCTTTCAAATGGAATGTTATCCTGCTGTATGAAACTTTCATTTGAAAAGAAATAAGAGAAAGCAGTATAAAAATAAGACCAGCCAAACAAGGTGCAGTGGTGCACACCTGACGTCCCAGCGGCTCTAGAGGCTGAGGCAGGAGGATCACAAGTTCAAAGCCAGCCTCAGCAAAAGTGAGGTGCTAAGCAACTCAGTGAGACCCTGTCTCTAAATAAAATACAAAACAGGGCTGGGGATGTGGCTTAGTGGCCGAGTGCTCCTGAGGTCAATTCCTGGTAACCCTTCCCCAAAACAAGAAGAAGAAGAACAACAACAACAACAACAAGACCAGCCCAAAGATTCAAAGAGAAGCTAGAGGTCTGTTAGTTTGCCTTTCATATAAAGGCTAATTGTCATAGGCTCAGCAGCCCAGATGGCTGTCACTAGGGCTCTCTTCCTAAGCAAGAACATATCCACACCTTTCCTTCTCCCTTCGGAGGACAGTAGCAAAAAGATCATACCAGGCTCAAATTAGGCACCACTGTTTCTGAGAAGCTGAAAACTCAGGCAGAATTGAGTGAGTCCATATAGCATCACTGATAAATGGAAAATAAAGTCACTTTCCTCAGAGACACTTGACTGCTATCTGCCAAAATATGGTCTTAATCAACATACAAATCTATGATGAGTATGCTTTAAAGATCGCCCCCAGAGGGCTTTGCAAGGCACAACCATTCTTGGTGGTACTGGAACTATTTAGATTTCCAGTTTGAGCAGGGTGCAGGGGCTCACACCTATAATCCCAGTGGTTCAGGAGACTGATGTAGGAGGAGTGCAAGTTCAAAGCCAGCCTCAACAACTTAGTGAGGCCCTAAGCAACTCAGTGAGATCCTGTCTCAAAACATTAAAAAAAAAAAAAAAAAAAAAGACTGGGGATGTAGCTCAGTGGTTGAGTGCCCCAGGTTTCAGTCCCTGGTATTAAAAAAAAAAAAAAAAAAAAAAATCCAATTTGAAGCTCTGGAATTGCATCCTTTCAATTTCCTTAATTTCAAAAAGCTGGTGTTTGGGGGGTTTGCGTCACTAAGGTGTTTCTAACCTTGCAAAGCTGTCTCGAATTTCCTAGGGTCCATTGTGCACATTGCAACTCTGTATTAGTGATAGCTCTAATCAGACGCTATTGAAATCCAACCACCTAATAAACACTAGTGTGTATTGGGTTATTGAAAGGCAGACAGCTTTTATAGCCAACATTTGAATGACTGCTGAAAGCAAGTGTTTCTACTAGAGTCCAGAGTTTCAGGGGCCTAAGCTAGGTGATCCAATTTAAGCAAAAGTGAGCTCATATCAACTTATACTTTACAGCAGTTTAGTTTATGGACTCCGTGCAATATGCTTCGTTTGATCTTTAAAACCACTCTATGAATTATTGATAATATGTGAATTGTACAGCAAAAATAAATAAGTCAACACAACACTCAAAAAAGAGCACATAAGTACAGTTCAGACCAGCTTGACTGGCTTCATACATAGCCCAAGCTTTTTCCTCACCCCGCCACAGGTGTCTCCAAACCTACCAAGGCTGCTCTGGACTGAGCCTGATTTCACTAAGATGCATCTGCAGACCCAGGTCTGTCTCCAAAGGAGACTCGATCCCCAAGGCTTTCCCTCAGGGACTCTCCCAGAAATCATGAGCTCCGTAGATCCAGACATCCAGCAACACGTGGTGGAAGTAGCAGACTATTCCAGGTCTCACTCTCGCCTCTATTTACCAAGGAATCTCAATCGACTTCCTTTCTCAGCTGAGAAAGAGCCAGCTGACTTTGATGGAGGCCTATCAGCCAAGAGAGAAGCCTAGAAGGATGCCCGGCCAGACAGGCGGCCTGGATCTGCTGCCCCTTCCACGGCTCATCTGAGTGATGCAAACCCCTGCCCCTCCACAGCTACTCTGGTCATGGACTGGCCAGGTAGACACCACCGTCCTCCTGGAGCCTCAGTGCTAAGGATGCAGACCCAGAGTGACTCCGAGATAGCCTCTCAGTGCATTTCGTGTTGCTATAACCGAGAAAGACACTTTATAAAACTAAGAGGTCGATTTGCACTCACAGTTTTGGAGGCTCAAAGTCCACACTCAGGTGAAGGTCTCATGCCATGTCAGGACACATGGGAGGGCACCACGCAGCAGCAGCCTGTGTGAGAGCAGCAAGTGGGCGAGGTGGGGGAGAGAGACTGAGGGGGCAGTGCCAGGCCCCCTATATAACAACTCCCACGTGCAGAACTAATCAAGTCCAGGATCTAGCCTACCCACATGCAGGAGAGGGGCACTGATTTCCTCACAAGGTGGGGCCCCCATGGCCTAATCACCTCCCACTTGACCCGACTTCTTAAAGTGTCCTCCAACTCTCAGTACCTCACATGGAGGACCAAGCTTCCAGCACATGGCCCTGTGGGAGACAAACTGAATCCAAGCCATAGCACTCAGCCTTGACTTGGTCAGCCTGGCCTCTGCCACCATTATCCTTCTGAAAGAGGGGAAGGGGTGCTCCTTTTGTCCCTGTTCTATCTGTCCAGTACATGCCTATTTGTGTGCTTTGGGAGAGGAGGATGCCTAGTGCAGCTTCCAGAAAGAGCCAACTCTGAGATTGCTGGGTTCCTTTCTCAGAGCACAGCAGGGCTTCCACTGTCAAGCCCCACCCTCTTTCTCTATGAGTCTTGATAATCAAGGACTCTCACCTGTATTGGCTGCAAGACCCTTTTAGTCCTTTATTCCTGGTCACAGGCTTGTTAGAAAGAGGAAAGGCAAACTGCCATGATGGTTGTGTGCCCTTGGCAAAACACCTTCCCTCTCTCCAAACACAGAAGCTGCTTCTGTGCTACGAGCAGTCCCCAGGAGGGACCTTTTCCCGCAGCCTCTTGAAGGAATTGCTACAAAGGATTAGCCATGCGGAAGCCTTACCAAGTGGTCAGAAGTGTGCTAATGGGTCCCCACACCATTTCTGAGCACTACCATAAATAGAAAGACAGCAAGGAGATAAACCGCTCACTACTAAGGGGATTTGAAATGATTATGCAATTCCTGCATCATAAGGTTACTGAGAACCTTAGAGGAGATGATGTTCCTAAAGTGCTTGATCCACAGTGACTGCACAATAAGTACTAGTTTCCGGGCACAGTGGCGCATACCTATAATCCCAGCAGCTCAGGAGGCTGAAGCAGGGGGATTGCAAGTTCAAAGCCAGCCTCAGTCACTTAGTGAAGCTCTAAGCAAGTCAGTGAGACTCCCCACCCCCACCATCTCAAAATAAAAAGGACTGGGGATGTAGTTTACTGGTTAAGTTCCCTTGAGTTCAATCCCTGGGACAAAAAAAACAACAACAACAAAACTGAGTTAGAGGGTCATGTGGCATGCATCATCAATGTGCAGTGACAAAAAGCAGACCCCCTGAAGACAGACTCTGGGGTTTGTGTCTAGTTTTCCCACATGTAGAATGGGCCTGGTGATAACAGCACTTTCCTCATAGGAGCTCTGGAAGGATTATGGGAATTCTTCATTGCGTGCAGAGCACACGCAGAGGTGACAGTTACCAGCATTTTCATGGCTGCTGTTTCCCCATCTCTGTATGTGCCTGCATCGTGATGCTTTCAGCAGCTCATTCCTTGACTTATTTCACAATATTCTATGTCACCAGGAAAATATTGTACGATTATACTTTGCAGAATTGTAATTCTTCAGGGCACTAATAGGCACTCTGTGAGGGGAAACCAGTTCAGTCGTGGAAGATCTATGTGATGGCTTAATGATATTAAACAGGTGTTTTTACTGCAGGATTTCACAGAACATTTAATATTCTGAACACGCTCCAGGCAGAAACTTTATCCCCCACAGACCCACTCCCAGGATCAATGTCACCAGGACACACTTTGGGGAGTTCTGGTCTTGGATATGGTAAAAAATCATTTGAATCCAAGTTCACAAGACCTTCTGGCTGATGAGGAAAGTGTGTCAGTGTGAAAGGCAGGGACATGCAAGATGGCTGTTAGTGCTGTTGGGAGTGTCAGAAAGGAAAGTCCAAGGAAGCCAGTCTGGGAAGACCTTGGTAGGACTTGCCTGGGAAGACAAAAGTTATATTGCTGTTGTTAGGAATACCCACAAGTAAATCAGACTGCAGCTCAGCACAAGTGAAAAAATAAAGGTAGGGGGGCAAGGAGGCTGCTGCTAGGGGTCTTTCACAGCTCCCTTCCTCCCAGTGCTGATGCTACCTCTCATGGAGCACATGATGCGTCGCAGGCACCGTCCCAGACGCAGCACACCAGGGAGCCAGAGCTCCACAACAGGAGCCTGGCATGTGGGCGAATTTGGAGCTGAGTCTTGAAAGAAGCATGTTACATCAGGCAGAGATGAAAGGAAGGGCCTCCCAGAGATAAGGGATGGTGAGCAGCAGTGAGGCAATGCCAAGGGGGCACTGGGGATAGGTGAGCTATGAATCTGGTTAGGGTGGCTGGAGAGGGGGCAGGGAAAGAGTGAGTTAGGGCTGGAGGTCTTGTCTAGACAAGCCTGTGGAGAGTCTTGAAGGCCACACCCACACTCTCTCCATTCATTCAATAAATATTTAATGCACTCCCACTGCATGCCAGGGGCTCTACTGAATACTTGGATACAGAATGGTGACAAAATAGACCACCGCTTTCATTCGCACAGAGCTTAGAATCCTAGTGTAGAGAGAGACAACAAACAAACATGTAATACCACATCAGGTAGCAATGGGCATTAGAATGCAGGGATGAAAACTGGATAGAAAATGGGGTACTATTTTAGATGAGGGCCAGGGATAGCTAGAAGGGGATGTCACCAAAGCAGAAACCTGGATGAATTCCTGAATGAAATGAGGGGCTTGGCCAAGCCAACAAGCAGAAGTGTCAGGTGCGCTCAGTTCAAGAGCCTGAGGCAAGGAGTAGGGGGATCCTGGAGCAAGGAGGTGGGCGGTGCCCGCAGGAGATGTGAAGGAGAGAGATGAGAAGGAAGTGAGAGAGACCGCAGGGTCCCTGATGGGGCTCTGTAGGAACTCCAGGTGTTACTCTAGTGCAATGGGAGTTTGGGCTCTCCTTCCCTGGCAGAGGGTGATGGAGTGATATGATATGAGCTGTTGTTTCAGAATAGTGGTTTACTAACCCTGGAGATAGAAAGAAACTTTACATTGAAGCATCCTGCTTAATTCTGATAGACACGGATGTTCTGGCTGAAGTAGTTGCGATGGGAGTTCAGAACCCTGACCACTTGCCTCCTCCTGTCTTCCCAGATGACACCTGGGGGACCCCAGGGGAACTCTCAAGCTCTTGGCAATAGGGAAATGGCTGGGGAGGGTGTGTAGGATGGCAACACCCTGTAAACACTAGAGGCAGAATAAGAGATCAAGGCTTTTCCAATAACCCAGAGAAGAACTCCTGAGGATTTAAGCTAGGCCAAGAGGAGAGGGAGATGAAGCAAATCTGTTCTATTCTGATTATTTCTATAAGCGAATGTATGCTGACACTGTGTACAACAACAAGAAATAAACATAACCCATGCCAAAGAGGTGACAGTCACTGGGATCTGGGCTTTGGGGGAGATGGATTCACTGGGATGAGTCATCCACACGGTGATGAGGAAACCTGAAGGCTACTTCTATTTGATGGGAGGATATTTTCAGAAGGTTGGACTGGATTCCTTTCTTTTTTCCACATAGAGCACATTTTAAATATTACTCCTCAGGTTTAATTGAACTATCTTCCTTTCACTCTGCCAGCCTCATTGGCCTCCTCCATATTTCTTGGAGGATGAGCATGGTCCTGTCTTAGGTCTTTTGTACCTGCTGTCCTTCGGCCTTGAAACTTCACTTCAGATAACCATCTGGCTAAGATGCCACCTCTCAATGAGGGCTTTAGTGGCCACTCTACCTCCTTGACAGTTCCCAACTCCCTTCTCTGTTTCTTTTCTTTTAAACATTTTATTACCTAAAGTGAAGTAAATTTTACTTTTTAAATGTTATTGTCTGTCTCCCCTCCTCAGATTATGAGCTACATTCCCGCTACCTGCAACAGTGCCAGGTATGGTGGGGGTCCCATAGAAATGGACAGAATGACTGAAGAACGTTTCATTGTAGAGCAACTGTCACGGGGCCTAGGGACAGTTAAATAATTGATTATAGAGGATTTGTTTTAAGCAACAAAGCATGTAAATTGGTGGTATGGTGATCTGTAGACGATTATTTATAACTTGATCTGTTAAAAATACACACACACACACAAGAAAATATGCCAAACAAGGGGTATGTTAATCCACATGAGGGTGTAAGAATCCATTTGAAACTTCTTCTCTAGAAACTCCAAATACCTCCCATGCTTTCCATGGGTGATGAACGAATCTGGTTGACACTGAACTCTCTTTGTCCTTTGCTATTTCTTCAGGCAGCTCTGAAATGATAACCTACATTTGCAACTCGCTCCAGGGTTGTCACTGTACTTACCAGCAGCCTCCAGGCAACGGACAGGTTATGTTCTTAAAACTCATTTTTAATTCAACATATTATCTTATAGAATCTGCATGATAAATGGGGGAGAGTTTTTCAGGCTGGGCCACAAAAGTGAACTTCAGAATAATGAAATGGACATACCATAAAATTAAGATCAAAACTGTAGAAAAGAACATCCTGAATTATGGAGTATCAAACAAAATATAAATTGAATCAGAAGATGTGTTTTTATCAACCTTGGGTGACCATGCTTCAGAGAAGCATTTGAAGATAGTGAAGAGAAACTTCAGATTTTTCAAGAAAAGCCAGAAGTCTGGGTTGTAATTTGGTGACTCTTATCCCCCATTCTTCCCCTCTGTTGACGTGTCTTTGGTCTCTTCTTTGCCATTCCCCTCTCCTTTGCATGCTACATACTTCTTCATTTACCTCTGCCTTCTCTCTTTCTCTCTCAGTTGATGCTTCTCCCACCACTTTCTTGAGCTCTGTGACCATTGTAAAATTTTCTCTCACTTTTACTTTATATATATTATATAATTTTTGTTTTTTGGTTCCAGGGACTGAACCCAAGGCACTTAACCATTGAGCCATATCCCCAGTCCTTTTTATTTTTATTTTGAGATAGTGTCCCGTTACATTGCTCAGGGCCTTGCTAAATTGCTGAGGCTGGCTTTGAACTGGCAATCCGGCTGTCTCAGCCTCTGAGTTGCTGGGATTATAGGTGTGCATCTGCACCGGACATCTTGACTTCTTTTTATTTTTTTTCTAACTTAAAATAGAAAAGGGGTTACAGGAAGAGACCTGACAAGACCACCTGTTTAATTGCTTTCCTTTGGATTCCCTATAAGAGAGGAAATTCTCCCATGTCATTTAAGGATATCAGAAATTGTAGAAAATGCAATAGTCCTAGTCTTGTTGTTTTTTGGGTTTTTTTGTTTGTTTGTTTTGTTTTGTTTTGTTTGCCTGCTTAAGTTTTTAAAAAGTAACATTATAAATAATCTTTAAGACTTAGATCAGGGAATTAGATAAATTTAAGTACAAAGATATATTTTACACAAAATAAATAAGGCAATGCCCTAGCATATTATGTTATAATGGAGTTCCACTCTGCTTAGGAATGTGAGCTAAAGATTTCTTAGGTCCACACTGCTTCAGACATAATAGAGAGAAACCTACTTAGGGACAAGGAGACATCCTTCTCTTATCGTCTGGGTGAGTCACACAGTCAGCCTCACAGGACTCCACTTCCTCATCTCTCAAATGTGAACAATAATATCCCTGCCCTTCCAACATCATTACACTTAAGAGGGACAAACAGCATCACAGAAATGAAGTTGCTTTTAAGACTTAAAAGCCCTAGAAGCCATTGTATTGTAAATTATCAAAAATTCTGGTCAGCTCTGCAGTGTTCTGATAACCTGAGTAATTGGGAAAATCTCCATTTTCTGACCTCACCTAGGAAAGTCCCAGGGTGAAGCAAGTGACGTAGAAATCACTTGGAATCTGATATTTGTTTTGGAATCATTATCAATAACATAAGTAGGCAGCTTAAATCTTAAGAGCTCCAAAGGTATATTTGCATAAGGAGAGGCCAGAAAGAACAAATGCTGTGTTGAGTGAATGCTGCATTTCATAGCTACTTTTCTTTTTTCCCCTACAGCCTGGGTTAGGCCTTGTGCATTTTAGAACTGGGAAGAGGGAACGTGCATTTAGAGCATGACCCAGATCAAAATCTTCTGCAAAAACTTAACTGCAGAATAAGGGAACTCTCTCCCCCTGGGGCCTGACTCAGGTCTCTGAAATGCACACCTGCCTATAAATAACAGGCATATTCATCACTATGACTATTTTTTCTCCATCTGGGTTATATGGGGATTTCAGTTCACTCTGGGTGAATAGTGTGTGTCCTTGTAGAATACATGGTAGGACGTCAGAGAGCTTCATGAGGGATATCAACCACTGGTACTATTTCCCTTGCCCTCCAGAGACCAGTATGGGTGCAGTGTTTTTTGCTCTGAGACACACTCACTTAACCTGGCAGAGAGTTTCAGCTCTCTTTCCAGAGGCAAACATGGGGCACATACAGGGGATACTGTCTGTTGTTTTAAATGATCAGTCACAGAGAATAGGAGCCCGCCATTGTCGTCCAGGGCAAGAGATACTATAACTAAAGGAGCCATTTTCCCTCTCTGGGCCTCTTATCTAGTCCATTAAAAAGAGGGAACTTTCCCAGCTCAAAAATGTCAAGAGCCAAGCACTACCTGGCTATCTACCACACATCTCACATCTCACCAGGTGGGCCTTGGTAGAAAACCAAGGCTGAGTAGGCCAAATAGAACTCTCAGACAGATTTCCCACACCTTTGCAATGCTGGCTGTCCTCGAAAACTCAAAAGTTCTGACCACTTTAGAGCCGAACTCTGATGTGTTGAAGGTTAGTTAGAGCTAGGTGGTGTCTGTGCCCTTTGGGTGAGGCATGTATTTTTTAGTTTGCCTCAGTCCCTACCACTTCCTATTGCCACCTACACCTATCTACTTTGTGGTATCCTCCTGCCCTGCAAGCATCAGAAATAGCAATCCTTGCCTTCATTTCTCTCCTGAACCCAGATATATTAACCTGTCTTTTAAGTACTTTTTCTGAATGCCAGCTTTCTGCAGAGCAAGAAGCTGGCATGCAGCTTGTGAGCAGAACATTGCCCTCCAGACAGGAGGCTCTCAGAGTCCTGGGAGGAGGGGCCGGAAGCCAGGGAGTATCTTTGGGTAGAGAAAGGACAAGGCAGAGCAGCTCTGTCCAGTAGAAATACAAGTACAAGCCATGAAATGAACTACAAACACAATTGAAATTTTTCTAGTAGCCGCATTATAAGGAAGTAAAAAGAAACAGGTAAAATTTAATTGCACTAACCCAGTATATTTTCATTTCATAATTAATCAGTTTTTAAAAATCACTTATGAGCTATTTTACCTTCTTTTGTATCACATTAAGTCTTTAAAATTCAGCATTTATTTTTATGCTTGCTGTGCATTGACATTTGCGCTAGCCACATGTCATGGGCTCAATGGCTCCGTGGGGGAATGGCTCCCCTGTTGGAGTCACAGAAGTACCAAATCAAGGTATTTTTGTCCAATTTACTACTTTTGCCTACAATTCTCGGTAGCTACTCTGTGGAATTCAGAAGAGAACCACATTTATTGAGGGCTTACTGTGTGCTGCATATAAGAACGTTTTATTTTAGTTTTGAGTGTCCTGCTAAAAAGTAGAGTAGAGGGTAAATCCATTGAAATGGACCCTAGACACACCCCCCAGTGGTCTCCTACTGTGGCTATTTCCTGGGCATTCCTTGGTCTCAGTTTTCTCATCTCTAAAACTAGCAATAATTATATCTATCTTAAGAGGCCATTGTGAAATTCACGAAAATGTTTTATAAACTATTACTATACAAATTTAATAAAAAGAAAAATAATATATGTCATTGAATGCCAGCGTCTGTGTCAGGCACTTGGCACATACATCTGTTTTGGTCCTTATAACATCTTTACCTTATAACAAATGGTGTTCTACTCCAGATTTTAATGGGGAAGAAACTGAGGCTAACAGAATTAAGTAGCTTGTGTAGTCACACAGGTGGTGATTGGCAGCCCAATCAGGGCTTTGAAAGAAGGTTGTGAAATCATGGCTTTGAAATCATGGGAAAAAGAGAGGAAGAGTGAGCAAATCTTACCTTTCAATTTCTGAGACATTTGGGTAAGTGTTTTTAAAGAAGAAGAAACCGAGGATATATAATTCCTTACCTGCAGGATCATGCATGCACCAAACTGACAGCAGCTAACCATAGAATTGGACACTCTCTAGTATTGTCATTTTGATGTTAAATCCATTGAATCACCTGATTATTGAGATTATTTTTAATCCCCCAAATGAAGAGTTAATTCCTTTGAGGTTGTGACTTTTTAATGGAGGAAATTCATGCCTAGGACCAGTAGATAAATTCATAACCATTTGGTGATTCTACTTTTCCTGTGCTCTAATAACTTCAATCAGCTTTAGTCATTCCCAATTCCTCTTCTTATTCCCTGGGAAGTGAGTTATCACTTCTTTAATTAAATGACTTACCAACATTTCTAACTCTAGTCTGACTCATGCAAATATTGATAAGAAAGATTATTTTGTGACTAAGTTCCTTCACAATTGCACATGAGCTAAGCATGAGCTGAGGCATTACTGCCTGAAATTGATATTGTTTCTACCCTAGAAAGTGACACAATTTGTGTTAGTCTTTTTTTTTTTTTTCCATGTGTCTTCACCAAACCCTCTCACCAAGTAGACCCCTCTCTGCTACACAGGCATTTAACGCATCTCAGGGCGTTTATGAAAGTTGTCCCTCCTCCCCAGGTGCCTTGTATCTTGGTCTCTCCCACTCAAATCTTGTCTGTCCATCAAGAATCATTTAGTTGAGGTTGGAGAGCTAACAATTTCAGGCAGGAAACAGTCTTTGACTTCCAACCACATACTGTCTCTGCCTCTCATTTGAGGTCACCTCACATTCCACCTGGTGCTGTCATTGAGCTAGTTCATGTGTTCTTTGCCCAGCTAGACAAAGATTCATTGAAGACAGGGCTCTTGGATCTATAATGCTTTATGTGTCTCTATTACTTGAAATATTTTATTGACTAAGTGCATGAATACGCTTTTCTGTATAATGGGGCTGGATTTATAATAGGTGTGTAAGATCTGTTGAATTAAATAAATTTCAAATTTGAAAGCTGTATAGAATAGTTCTCCCATAGGTAAAGAAGAAGAAGAAGAAAAAAGCTCTGTTACAGTGCATATTATTAATATCCTCAAGCAATAGACTGAATTATCCTGCAAAGTATATATGATCATAGTAATGTACAAAGAAATAAAATTGGTATGGATATAGAAAAACTTAGCTTCAGGTGAAATTGAAAAACTAATTGAAAACTATGACTCAGCCGTCTGCATTTTTCCTGGTTTGACAAAGTAGCACAAAATGTACGGTTGCCATGAATAAACCCTTAATGCCCTTCTAGGTAATGAGCAACTGTGTGTGACTAAGACAGAATTAGGAGAAAGTCTCATACCTTGAAAAAGAAAATCCTCCCATGTCTGTCTAGTCCTGGAGACTCCCAGTTCTGGGAAAGATGATCATTTTCTAAGCTTGAGTCACATTTGTCAATAAGAACCTATAAGGAACAATTATTGTCTTTAATTAAAAACTAACTGCGATGATAAAACTCAGGGATCTGTAAGTTCCTTGAGCTCCCAAGAGGGTCCTTCTCTCACACTTTCACTCTTTTCCAGGGTTTTTCAGATTTTCACCTAGTTTGTAAAGTTGGCAAACAGAGGGACACAGTGAAAGTTGGCAAAGGCAGAACGTTACCATGGAGTCTGGCAGGCGGTTTTCATGAGAACAGGCATTCAGTTTACCTTTAAATAAAACAAATTGAATTCCAATGTGAAGACTGTTATCAGAAGTCCCCAAGCCCTGCCCAGCTCGAGAATGCTTCCTCTCCCTCTCGCTGCCTCGGATATTTCAGTAGTAAACAGAACTTTGGGCCATTTGCGTGCACTATACCTGCCTGGGGCTAGTGGAAAGTTATTTGACTTTCTAACCTATGGAATTGGCTATGGTTTGCTTTTAAATGCTGTATTTTAAAATATCTGAAATCAGTTGATTCCTCTAGCAGTTTCTCCCCAATTTTTCACTAGTACCTGTTCATGTGAGCTGTCGAGAGGCGAATGCCTTTTCCACTCTTGTAGAACAAGCCACCGCTTAGAACTTCGGCAACCACCTGGTCTAGATCACCCACTTCTGAGCTGGTGGGAGGCTCCTGGCTTCCGTTCTTGTCTTCCGGGAATCCTGGAGTCCTCTTATTTCCTCGTGCTCCACATGAATTCAATCAGCAAGTCCTGTCAGTTCCGCCTGCAAAGACCCCAAACCTGTCTAAGCTTTCCAAGTTGGACATGGTGGCTCTGGCTCCATCCCTATCCTTCCCTCTGTTCTACCAAATCAGACTCCTATCTGGTCTCCCTGCTGTCTCTCTTAAGTCACTGAAACTCGTTCCTTCCAAAGCAGCCTAAGTTATCTTTTTAGAACCTAAACCAACTCATGCTGTCCCATTTCAAACTCTAATCACTTCCCACTGTGCTTAAAGCCTCCCTGCCTGGCAGAGCCCTATATCACCTGGGTCCACTATGCTGGATGGACTAAACCCAGCCCCTCCCCTTCCTACCCCCCACTCAAGACTCCATCACCCAGCTACCCCAGCCCCCTTGCCCTTGCCATCCCTCCACCTGGAATCTTCTCTTCTGATCCTTGCATGGATGTCACCTCCTTCAATCTGATCTTGACTTATCACCTCCAAGGGAGGCCTTACCTAGTGTCCTGCTCTAAGAACCACCTAGTCATCCTACATTACATCACCCTAAATCAATTCTCTGCAGAGCTATTCTCACAATCTGATATTTTCTCATATATGATTTTAACAAATTCACTTACTATTTATCTTTGCCCATTAGGGTATCTCTCTATTCATCTTTCTCATTTCTCTTACCCCTGTATTTCCAGTGTCTATAACAGAGACTGTCACATAGTAGATGGTTAATAAATATTCCCTAACAGTTGACTAGATATGTAAATAAAGACACCCTAGCCAATAGTCATTCAGTAATGGTGTCTACTGAGCACCACCAGCACATAAAGTTTTAACCGTGTGCTACACGGAAATGACCACTTGCAACTTAGGTATAATTTCACTGTTATCTCTTTTGATCCTCCTGAGAAATAGTGTGGGGAAAATAAGGAAAAGGAATCAAGGGCTTTGCTGCCAAGAACTGTAAGCTGCTTTCTGCCTAATGCCAGAAAAAGGAGTACACTTATCAAAGGCGCGGCACTTTTCCTGTAGCAGTGCCAGCTGAGCCCAAGCTGATGGGACACAGGAGAACAAGCCCCACCCCCAGCCTCTGCGTGTTTACTTGTGTGGTTGGTCTGCATCTTCTTGTTTTTCAGCTGTAGGAGGGAGGCGGCGTTTAATGAGTGGGGCTGGACACCAAGGAGAAGGGAGGCAGACGGTACAGGATGATGGGCTGAGGCCCGGGCTGGCTGGAGGTGAAGCCAGAGGCGGAAGCGCAGGGGCTGTTGATAGGAGAGACACTTGTACTCAGGCAGAAGCAGAGCAGCTTTGGGACTAAAGTATAGACCATGACACAGGGTGGGGTGAGGGTGTTTCCCTAGCTCTGCAAGGAATGGGGTGTGACTGTAGCATAAGGAGGAATGCAGGGAACACAAGCTCTGTGGCACTGTGTGGGTGGAGCAGAGGCCAAGAGGCAGCCTTGTGACACTGGAAGGCAAGACCTGAATGAGAGAAGTATCATATGGAAGATTTTCATGAGAGATGTCCTGGTGCTCTGATGTGAACCATGCCAAATCCCAGTCTGACAAAAGCATCCTCCAGGTCACTAGAGTTTTCTGTGTGGCCTCAACTCCTGAAAGCTCATGGAGGCCAACAAATGGCTCAGACGCCTGAACCAGGAGGAAGAGACCTGGGCCCCGAGCAGAGGAACTGGGACATGTGCATCAAGAGTGGCAGCTTCAAATGACCAACAAGCCAAGAACATCCAATGGCCACTATGTTTCTGAGCATACTCCATTCATCCTATGGACTCCCCCAAGGAAGTGGAGAGACTTGGAGAAAGGGAAGCATGGAGGGCCACAGTTACACAGGTGGAGCAGTCAGCTAGAAAACTGAGTGGAAATGTGATCTAATTGGCCCCAACAGGCTGGCGAGGCCCAGGGACATTTGGTTACATACCTGCCAAGGAGACTCAGCAAACAGGTTCAGACTCATCCAGTGGGGCGGCAATTAAGTACCAATGCCAAGGGGGACTGAAGGAGAAGGTGGGTAGAAGAACAGCTCTGTTGTGCCCAGACCTCTGCAGGATGTGGGGATGGAACTCCAAGGCCTCCCCAGCTCTGTTTCTGTGCTGAAATAGGCATAATTAATTAACATGAGCTCACTGTAATCACTGTGCCTGAGGGCTGCATTCTGCGCGAGTTTACAAAATATGGAAAAGAGTTCCCCTCCTTGCAATGCCATTGTAATTCCTGCAAAAAGGATCAAAGCTCTGTAGCAAAAGGCTTCCACTGAGACTGGATCTAGGAAGTCAGGTACTTCGAAGTTAAATATGAACACACGTAACTTGTCTTTCCTATCACAGCCAATTCAAACTGTTTGATTAGAGAGCAGAGACTAACTTAGCCGCTCATACATCCTCAAAAGTGTGGCTGGGATCTTGCACACAGTAGGTGCTCAACACGTGTTACCTGAAACAATCAAATCCCAGGAAGAAACGAGTGTTCTTCCTGATGGGAGTCTGCACCCCCCCAGAAGCAGAGCCATAGAGCGTGGTCTGAGAGACACCTTCCTAATGGCATGAACAGAATCAATTTCTTTCCTATTAACTCTCTCAGGAAAAAGAAAGCAACCTCACTAAACTACAGCTGAATTCAAGTAAAAGAAGAAGGTAGAGAAATAATTCTCCCTTTTGTTGTGGTCCAGCAGCCCTCACTTTGGAAAAGATTGACACATTTAGTTTCATCCTATATATTGGAAATGTGTGTGTGTGTGTGTCCTGTGTCCTGTGGGATGTGTGCACACATGTGTGTTTGTGTGCTGTGTTAACAGAATGAATGAAATCATTACAGTCTATGGCCACCATATGAGCAGTGGATGCCACTGCAGAGCAGCCAGAACAGCTCCTCAGAGCTCAGGCTGACACTTATGTGCTGACTTTGAAGTAATGAGTTATTAGCCATTGTTGAGTAGCCCAGGAATCTCTGCATAGTTGTAAAAGAAAGCCCGGGGTGTGTGTGTTTGTGTGTGTAGGGGGGGTAAGGTGAAGGGAAGTCTTTGTGACAAAAGATGATGACAGTGTTCACACATTTGCCAGATGTTTACAACAGTGGAGTAAGAGGCTCACATCTGCATCTCATTCTCCCTTCCTTAAATGGGCCGCCCTGGGGCTGCTCAATAAAGTAGATGCTCATGCTGATCCGTGTGGGCCCAGGCAGCGTCATGCCAGTTCTGGAAGTCTGCTGATCTCCATGCTTGAAGCCATCAAATGGATCCCCCAGGACTGTTAGATGAGCTCAGATGGTCTTAGGACTGCAGTATCTTGTGGTTATGAGGCATACTGTGATTGTCACTATCGCATCACTCCTGCTGCTGTGACCAGCAAGGCAATGTATCTTTTAGGAAATATATCAGTCCTTAAATGATAATGAGCCCTTTTTGGAAAATTCAGGCCACCCAAGACCCAGACTTTGAATGCATATGACATGTGCACTCATGCACCAGGTTTCCTAGAATACCACCACTCTCAAATTTCCTGAACTCCTGCCCCTGAGTTCTTGGGGTTTGGTGCTCACTTTGATAGAAGAAGCCAGGTTCTATGGCTCCTGAAAGGATGGTGACTCATCTGTCCCCACTAACTTTAGAGCCAAAGGTGAGTCATCAGCAAGACAAGAGATGGCTATACAGACCTTGAGTACTCAGGTATAGGAATTAAAAAGCCAAGTCGGACATGCTAGGAACAAACCAGAAGTTCTTAAGTATCCATGCCCCCTCTACCCTGTCCCCAGCTGGGCTGCGCCCTGATAAGCCTTAAATAAATTTAATCCAGTTTTTCTCCCACCACTTTTTATTTTTATTTATTACTGCCCATTGGGCCAGAAGCAGAATAGCCAAAACATTTCCAATGAAGCTGAATTTTCAAGGTATTTACACTCAGCCTGGAAACAGCAGGAAGCAGGATTTATAGATTTGCATTATCAGGCAGGCAATTTCCCAAACCTCAGCTTTTGGATTTGATTTTAATTTTTTAAAAAATACATAAATATATATAGGCTTTAATAGGACTAGATCTCTGAATCCCAGGAGAGTCTCTCTATAAATTAAGATAAGATCCTTAACCCAAAGGCATTTGTATCCCAAGGGAGCGCTGACAGGATGGCTGCAGAGGGTCCAATATCCCTGGGAGGTCAGAAAGAGCTTGGCAGGTATGGAGGGTGCTGGCATACCTAATACCAGGCTACAAGGAAAAGGTTCTTGCAGCTTAATGAGTTTTGTTTTCAGCTATGGAAAGGCAATATCTACCAGTGGTTGAAAATTAAAAGTATGGCTCATTCCTCTGAGGTTCAAATCCCAGCTCCTGCTCCATACTGGTAAGCCTTCCATAGGTGACTTAAGTTCTCTAAGCTAAGCCTTCCTGCTTTTATGATGGGGATAATGAGAAGTTGCTATGAGGAAATAATTATCACCATAGAGAGACAAATCTACAATGTTAAAGGTATGAATTGCCTTTTCCCCGAGTGCCCTGACAGGCAAGGGTCAGCTGAGTTGAGTTAGTACCTTCATTCCCATTTCTGGCACACTATAAACAATCAGGAAACTAGCTTGTTCGATTATAATGCCCATCAACATCAGAAGCACAATGAACAACAATTCTTAGTTGTTTGAAGATCACTGAACCTCCAACCTCTCGCTCTTTCTGAAGTTTTAAAATTGGGGCAAGAGCATTTTGAGTGGCATGAGAGTCCTTCCTACCTCTCAGACTGTCCCCCACCACCTCCAGGTGTCAGCTTGATCATCTATGGCCAAGAGCCAGCCAGCGTGGAAAGTAGGGACATGAGGTATGGGGCAGCCAGTTTAGGCCTGCTGCTGCCTGAGACTGGTATTTTCCCTTTCTGCCAGGCTCTGTTGAGGTCACACTGCCTGGAAACCTGGGAAGGAGCCAGGCTAAGACGCCTCTCTTCCCACACCCATCTAGATGTAGCCCTACCCATAGAACAGGCTGCCACACATCAAACTTGCAGGAGATGCCCAGGTCTGGAAACCAGTAGCTGAGAAAACCAACTGCTTCTATTGCTCTGTTTTGTTTGAAAAAAAAAGCTTCATATAAATAAATAAAATAAAGGTCCATCAACAACTTGAGAGAGAGAGAAAGGCCTAGAGCTAAGCAAAAACACATTACATTGGAAGAGCTTTATTCATAGAGGACTAAAATTTAAAATGTCTGCTTCCTTCCCAAATAAACAGATCAAACCCTGGGGATCTCCTAGCAGAAAATGCTGCCGCCTGCTCCAGCCAGGCTTGTTACCTCCCTAGGCTGCTTGGCTGTCCACGCTCTGGTGCCCTAGTTCTCTTCACCTGAAGCTGCCAGGGAAAGCTGGGCAGAGAGAATTCACAGGCAAGGACTGCAAAGGGTAGTTTCTAGGACACCAAGTCCTGAACTTGTGGCATGGTGGAGGGAGGCCCTGGCATCTCTCTGCTCCCAATGAGATCAATGCACTGACGCTGTGCACAACCCCCTCCTGAGGCCTCCATCCTATACTCAGAGGATGGGAGAAGAGCAGTCCCTGCTCCAGAACAATCTTCCAAGTGAGGGATGCACCAAGAAAGGTAGACCGCGATGGCGAGCAAGACAGCAGGGCTCAAAATGAATCAAAGACCAGAGCAGTTACGCCCAGGGCTCTGGAGTTAAAAAGAGGTCCAATTACTAGCAGAATGACATTGAGCAAGTTACTTAATCTTTCTTAATAGAAATCATTAGTTGCTATATATATATATATATATATATATCATTTTATATATATTATATAACTAATATATATATATATATTAGTTGATATATATATATATATATATATATATATATATATATATATGAAAGAATAATTCAAGGTCCCAGCAGGATACACAAATGCCACATTGTTTCAACAGAAAGAATTAATTATAAAGAATTGTTGAGTATGTATAAAGTTAGTAATTAGGCATTGGGTAATTAGAATGGGTAAAAAAGTAAGTCTAAGCATCACTGAGGCAGCAACTGCAGCCTTAGGGGTGGGTGGACAACAGGAAGAGTTACAGTGTTAAAGCTTAGAGACAGAGAGAAGGGTTCCCACAGGGCTGAGACTGGGACCTGTAAGGAGGTGCATGGCCTGGCTGCCTCAAGGTCTGTAGGTGGGTAAGATAAGGCTGGCTCTGAAGCATTGAAACCAGCAAACTGGATTCGACAATTTATTGGAATGAACCCACTGCCAGGGTGAGAAGGCATTGCCGGGGACACTAACAGCCACAGGAAGCAAAGAAGGAGCCGCTCCCTCCTACCTCCCCGACCGACACTTGGCAGCCTCCCTCTGTTGCCCTTGATGGCAGAACCTAACAGGAAGCAGTAGCAGTAAGCAGGCTTGGCAGTTAGGTGGAAGTTACAACCTATCTGTGATAGGCTGATTCAAGTGGAAACTAATTTCTACACTCCTTTCTTGGAGGTTTCATTGAGAATATAAAATATAAGACTTCAGGTATAATGTAAAGGATAAACATGGTAGCTAGTAATAGTAAGTCTATAAATTAGTCATGTGAATTTGATCTCTAAGACCTCCACCCCTCTCCATTCCCATGTCTTGTACTGGATCAGACCTTCTCTGTTCCTTGTTTGGTTTCATTAATTCCCTCCTCCCATCTCCAGCCCACCAAAATCATTGCTGCCTGTCCCATACTTCTTCTTACTACACAGTTCTCATCTCAGTAGACTTCCACCACTTACAGACTAAAAGACAAAGTCCTGGAACTAATGGTTATCACATCCTATATTCTGTGGTTGGGGAGCCCTGGAGAAGCTACTTCCCATTGGATCTAGCACCCTACTCCTCACACCAGACCCATGTTAGAGAAGTGAGGAGTGGGAAGAAAGTCAGGTTAGGCCTGACCCCCAAGGAAATCTTTCTTTGAATGTCCTGATGTCAGCCCTAACTCAGAACATCAAGAACAAGGCCTGGGATCCCTTTGCTGTATCTACCTCTAAACTTTGAATCAGGTCCTCCCCAGGTTGAAGTAAAGTTCTTTTTTTTTAAATTTTAAATATTGTATTAAAAATCCTTGTTTTAAGTATCTGTAAGACACTCCTCAATGCATCATTATTTTACTGTTAATATAATCGATTTAAATTCAAGCAGTAGAAGTAATAGAAAAGATGTAATAGCTGAGGTAAAGTTCTAATGCCCTGAGTTCATGAGGTGCTGCTCTCTTCTACTTCTTTAAATTAGCAACTCCCTTATCTCTCTTTTTCCTCTTTCTCGGAGTATGCTTTTACTGTTATCATCTGTATCCATCTGCTAAGGCTAAAATAAGCTGCAGTAACAACTCCAGAATCTCACTGCATAACGAAGGCTGTGTGCATTCCTTACAAATATTGCGTGGAGTCTGTGGGTTGACTGCAGCTCCACTTCACACCCTGCCACTCCAGTGGCAAAGCTGAAGGAGCAGCTCCAGAGCAGCTCCTCTCAGGAACATCACCAGCTCTGTAGCAGAAAGAAAAGAAGAAACCATGGGACCTCAATGCGGCCCTTCAAGCTTTGGCTTGGAAGTAGCATGTATCACGTCTACTCATATTTCATTGGCTAAAGAAAGCCACATGATTCCTGAGGTCAAGAGAAAGAGATATATGATACTTTTAAAATTAGGAGACTTGCAAGTCACATGGCCAAGCCTGACCTCACTGAGCATGAGTGTACAAATCCTTCTAGAGAGTAAATGAATATTTTGATCAATAAAACAGTCTATCACACCTTCCTAGACAAGGATAGTTTTTCCTATCACCTGGTGCCTAGATTATTAGGTCTAATCTAATTATTATTAGATTACATTATTAAATCTATCTAATCTGGCTCCAAAAGAAGCGTTTGCACAGAGCTGGTCTCCCTGACTCTAGTGTCTCCACATTGCATGATGGTGGAGTAGCTACCACAATGGACGTCCCTAAATGCTATTATCATCCTGGCATTGCCTTGCTTACACTCTTCTGCAACTCCCTACTGCCAATCAGTTCAGATCTAAATTCTGCAGCCTGGTGTCCAAGGCTTCCATCCATTGCTTCTTCCCCTCATGCCCAACTGCCTCTTAGCCCCAGCGCCTCAGATCCAGCCACGGATCTGAATGGCTTTCTTCATTACCCCTCCAGTATTTTGCTTGTGATGCTAACCTTTGCTGTTTCTTGTTTTCTCTCCCATTCTCTTTTCTAATTAATTCTTTTCTATTCTTCAATTTCTTCAAGAATTGTCTCAAATCTTATCTTCAAAAAAATTTCCTTAAATAACTGCCCTCCCCTCTTTATAATACTCAAAATTCAGAATTACATCTCTCTGGTCTTATATTTATGTTTTGTTTCTGGAAACATTGTGTATTACTGTGGGAAAAGATCTTAGAGTTTTCTCCTCCACACAGATTACCTCCCTTTGATTTAGATATGAGGAAATTGAAACCTGGAAAAAGAATGAGCAGAAAAGTCACTAACTTATTGAGAAGCTAAATTGAGATAGAACTGAATCTTCTAACTCCTTGTTAGCATTCTTCCCCATACAAGATTGCATTTCTTAATCATTATCTATTTCTCCAGCTAAGTTATAGGCTACTTTAGGGTAGGAATATGTCATTTGTGTTGTTATATAGCACCCTTCACATACAGAATCTTTAATTCTAACAACAGTCTTACAAGATAGCAATTATTTCCATTTTACCAATGAGAAAACTAAGTATCAGAAAAGTCAAGTAACTGAACTAAGATCAAATAATCAATAAATGACAAGTCTAGGGCTATTGAATGCTTACCATGTGCTTGGAATTGTGCTATTTCTCAGTTCAAAGAAATTAAAATACAGTTAAATGTTAACAACTTCAGCATAGTTCATAAATCCCAAATGAGTAATATATTTAGGACTATGGAAATCCATGTGGGACAGACATCGTGGCCTAAAGTACTGGGGAAAAAGACTGGACCGGAACTTGGCAATTAAGGATGCCCATGGTATGTATATCTAAGCAGATGTGGGTGAGTGCACTCATTTCTAACAAGGATAAGGGTGTGAGAGGGCTGTAGCGACAAACAAAATAATGGGTTGTTGGGAAGTGGGGGAAATATGTTTTGAAAGAACTATAGCTTTCTAGGAGAGTCCCGCAAAATAAATCACAATAACAGATTGGGGCACCAGATGCAGTGGTGTGTGCCTATAAACCCAGCAGCTCAGGGGGCTGTGGCAGGAGGATCACAAATTTGAAGCCAACCTCTGCAATTTACTGAGGCCCTAAGCAACTTAGTGAGACCCTGTCTCAAAATAAAAAAATAAAAAGGGCTGGGATGTATTTCAATGGTTAAGCACCCCTGGGGTTCAATCTCTGGTACTAAAAAAATAATAATGTGGGGGGGAGAGATTGGGGGAAAATTATAGTAGGTTTTAAATACTGAGTTGAAGTAATTGGATTTTGTTCTATAGGTTATGAAGAGCCACCAAAGATGGTGACCTATGAAAGTACTATTTTAGTTGTTGTATAATATGGGAGTAGGGAACAAAGACTGGGAGATGAGAGACCACTTACAGGCTACTTAAAGCAGACTAAAGATCCTTTTATCACCCACTTGTGAACTGAGATTAACACGGGAGTGGGCAGGTTTGGGGCATGATAGAATTCATTCTATTGGCATAAGAATTATTACTGTCGTTTGTGGTGGCAGGGTGGGAAAAGGGAAGTGTAAATGTTTAGGATTGTAGTTCAAAAGCAGTCTGTCCTGTTTCCCCAAAATACATGTAGAAGTTAGAGTATAGAAGTTCTCCTATAGCAGGGCATGAGATGAGGGGACAGAGATTTTGTTCAGAGTTGGAAGGCTATGGTCTTTAATCTTAGCCCACCCTTCACCTGGTCATGCCTCTTTTTTACGAGTAGCGCATATATATATATATATATATATATATATATATGCACATATATATATATATATATCAGATCTATGTTTCTAAGTTTTGCCCTTTCCTTTCATAAGTGAATCCACAATTTAGTGAACAAATAAAGGTTAAATGTGTGCTGTTTTCAATCTAATGATTTCCAAGTTTATGACATCTTTTCTTCTCATAAACAGCATCAGCACCTTTATTTTTCCCATCCATTACTTGAAAACATGTCAAATTTATTTAATTTACCAAAATACTCCATTTTTCAAACTTTGATAAACAAAGAAGGCACTGTTTCCCAGTGGAAATGTGTGCCACCCAGACAGAGCCATATATAATAGCTTAAATTAAGATGGTGATTCATCTACTGGGGTATGGAAATTCAAACGTGAATTACATGGGAAATTTAGTAGGGTTAAACAAAAGTTGGATTTATAGCACATGCATAAATCAATACATTATTTGTGCATGTGCATAAAATTCTTCAAACCTTTCTTTAGAGTTTTAGTTTTCGATCTTGGAATCATTATTGGGACTTATTTCTGTAACATTTAAAAACTCTGGATTGCTATTAGCTTTGGGGTTCAGAAAGATCTAGAAGTATTGGCTTACCCAAAATCAAAGATTGTCAAAAGTTGACTGAAGGGTGGTTTCAAATCCTCTCTTACCCCAAAGGATATTCAAGAATTCAGTATGTGCAGGGCTCGGTGGCGCACGCCTGTAATCCCAGCACTTGGGAGGCTGAAGCAGGAGGATCACGAGTTCAAAGCCAGCCTCAGCAATGATGAGGCACTTAGCAACTCAGTGAGACTCTGTCTCTAATAAAATACAAAAAAGCGTCAGGGATGTGGCCCAGTGGTCGAGTGCCCCTTAGTTCAATCCCCGGTACCAAAAAAAAAGGATTCAGCATGTTAAGTAAATAGCAGTGATACAAAACAATTTTCTGCATGTATGTTTAAAAGAACAGACACACTTCCACATTTCTTGCACCTTATTTTTGTTTTGGTAAGGTTAAACCCCAAAGACACATGTACAAAGGAACCCCTACCTTGATTTCACAGACTAAAAGATTGAGTAATTTATTTAACCCTTCCACTTATGTGCAGCATAATTCCTCAATGCTGTTCCTTACTCTGATAACCCCAGGTAATGCTTGTTTCACTTCCTGCAAGAACAATGTGTGCAATGAGTTGGGTGATCCAGGAACAGTGGTGTGGCCCACTTCTGCGTATCATGTCTTTATCTCACTCAGGGATAAAAGGAAGATGATTATGTCAAGTGGGTTTTGGATGGTCTATAAAAGGTACTTGCTTAGGGATTCCAAATGTTTTCTCTGTGTCATGGACCCCTTTGGCACTCTAATGAATGTGATTTTTCAGAAAAAAAGAAAAAAGTACTGAATTCCCAAAATACAATATATATGATTAGAGAAACAAGCCAATTAAATTGCAACATTTATCAAAATATTGAAAAACAAGTTGACATCCTTATAACACATGTACTTCTTTATTAACACTTTAAATAACAAGGCCAGTGGCAGATCTAATGACTATGGTGATTTCTGCAGAATGCTAAGTGTTGACAAAATTTTGCGATATCTGTAACAACTGTCAAGTAATATGAAAAATACATGTGATTTATCTTAGTGCAAGTTTCAGGTATTGGTAGTATTAAAGTAGTTTACTGCCTACAATGAAAGGAAATGTTTAATTTCAGACTAGGATTGGTACAAATGAAGATGTAATTTTCCCCTTCCAAGATCATAGAGTCTACATGTTGTGTTAGTAGACAGACCACAGGGGAAAAAAAATGGGTATATTATTTAAAGGATTGTTTCTAGGTAACATATATGCTATCAGCACTCTTTAGAGATCATACAGACATCTTCTCAGGCAGCACAGAGGTGGCTCACCATTGGTTCTGAAGTCTGCCCCTGAAGCTTGCTGCTGGCACCTAGCATAGCACCTTGTAGGGTTTGGCGCTTACTGCCTCTCTGCTGAACCACTGTATGAAGAAAGGAACAGAGAGACAATGGAGTAGGGTTGGACTTGGCTCTCTAAGGGCCCTTCCTGTCCTAACATTCTGAGACTGTGACAAATACAGAAGGAATTCACTGAAGCCAGCTCAGAGTCCTGTGGCTGCCAGGAGTGACCGCAGGAGACAGCACAGGCAGTGGGTGGAGCAGCAGTGCAGTGCCATGGGTGGAGTGAGGCTGATGCTCAGCACCAAGTTGGAATTCTGTCTCTTGGGTAAAGATCCTGAGCAGAAAAGGGAAGTGCTGCAACCAGTGACCACAGAGGGTAACCAGAGGACAGAGAAACAGCTGAGCTGCCCAGCTGGTTTTTTTTTTTTTTTTTTTTTTTTTTTTTTTTTCCTGCTGCACATCTATCAACACGGGCAACAAAGAGGAAATTCATTCAGCAGCATCTTGGCTTGATGAGGGGACCCTTTTCGTAGGCTTAAAGACCTTCTGTGTTTCTGACAAGTGTCATTAGCTGAATGTACCCTCTCCCCTGCCCCACCTCTGCCACCAAGAAAAAGAAGAGGAGAGGCTGCATTCATACAACCTAGTAGAAACCACGATGACAATAATGTCAAGCAATTATAGGGTTAATAGTAGTCATATAAACTAGACACAAATGAATGAACTTATTTCATTTGGGACATTTACACAATTTAACACTTTTGTAATGGAAGAACTCATATTATACAAAGCAGTATTAATAAACAATGTTAATAAAAATGACTATCATATTGAAGGCATGCCTACCACGCAGGTGGCTTGTGTCATTTTATCACACTTAATTCTCCCTACAACCTTATATGGGTTGCTAGTACCTGGAGTGAGTAAAATGTTGGCTACCTCCAAAAGATGTCTCTGTCTTCCCAGAATCTGTAGATGTGAATCTTTGTAGACCCTTTATGTTTGTTACAATGGCTCTTTGGGCTTCTCTTGAATTCTTCCCATTTCTCTGGCATACAGAGAGATAAAATAACCTGCCATAGCTTCATAGTTACTACATAGAAGAACTGGCCCCAAATCCAGGAAGTCTTATGAAGGCATGTGGCTCTTGAGATGAAATCATCCCACATTTTTTTGGTGGACCCCCAAATTCATGACAAGTGTCCTTATAAGAAGCGGAGACAGAGAAGGGGAGCACCAGAGCAGAAGGCCATGTGAAAATGAGGCATCAGATCGATGCAGCTAGAGGCCAAGGGATGCCAAGGACTGCCGGTGGCTATCAGAAGCCAGGAAAGAGGCAAGGTATGACCCCGAAGCTCCCAAAGGAGCCAGCCCTGAAGACACTGTGCTTCTTTCTGGACTTATGGCCTGAATTGTGTAAGAGAATCAATTTCTGTTGTTTTAAGCCTCCCTGTTTCCTCTGAGATCTCTCCAAAACTCTAAGAATGAGCAATTATTGTTCTATTATTGAAAACTGTCTATGTAAGTCCAGCCAGTCACAGACCACCAATGAAACCACCTGGGCCAGGTATACATACCACTCCACCACCATGTTGCCTGAACTGACAAGTAACTCAAGCACTTCAAGATGAAATAACACAATGAAGGTATCAATTATTTAGTACAGAGGTTAGACATGTGCCTACAGACTACAGGGGGTTGAGGCCAATGTTTCCTTCTAGTAACTCTGAGGCTATGGGCAAGTCAGTTTGCTTCCTATGTGTCACATCTGTTCTCCTGTAAAATGGGGAGAATTTAAGAGGAACTTAAGGACACATGACTACAAATACAAGGGGATCCTCAAACAGAAACTTAGCAAAAACTAAGAAAATCTGGATATACTACAAACTTTAGAAAACAATAATGTATCGATGCTGATTTATCAATTCCAACAACTGTACCATACTAACCATAACATGTTAATAATAGGGGATAATAAGCCAGGCACGGTAGTGCATGCCTATAATCTCAGTGGCTGTAGAAGTTGAGGCAGGAGGATTGCAAGTTTGAAGCTAGCTTTAGCAACTTAGTGAGGCTCTAAGCAACTTAGTGAGACCCTGTCTCTAAATAAACTATAAAAAGGGCTGGGGACGTGGCTTAGTGGTTGAGTGCCCCTGGGTTCAATCTCCAGTACCAAAACAAACAAACAAACAAAAAACCAAAACAGGATAATAGGAAAGACTACCCAGGCTTATGGAAAATCCATATACATCTAAAATTGTTCTAAAATATTAAATTAAAAAAATTTTTAATATCAGTACCTCACCTCACAGTGTGATAGATTTAGAATAGTGCCTGGCACAATTTAGGAGCCATTGTTAGCTATTATCATTTTAGAATTATTAACAGAACTAAGGAATTCGTATCTGCAATATTCCATGAAAAACCGGCTAATTATTTTTAAAAGTAAGATGAGAATACATTTTTAGAGTGAAGTTATTGAAAAATGTTATTATAACTTTGCCTAGTTCCAAATCTAGGTAAAGCCAAATAAAATAACTAAACATTATTTCTAACTCAGTGTTTTTTTTTTTGGTTTTTAGATCTTTTCCAACTGTGATTTCTGACTACCAACCTACTACTTGCATACAATTCATGTGAACAAGATCTAGCTTGTTTTATCTGAGAGATGTGAAAAATGGAAGACTTGTAAATTGCAAATATAACTTTGAAACTTATCATTATGTTTTCCCCCTCCTATCTGCTACTGCATTCAACTTTTTAAAAACACCTACATCATATTTTACTTTTTTCTAGAAAACCAGATGGAATGGGTTATAGTGATTCTTTTTTTTTTTTTAATATTTATTCATTTACTTTAGTTGTACACAATGCAATGCATTTTATGTTTATGTGGTGTTGAGGATCGAACCTGGGCTGCGAACGTGCGAGGCTAGCGCTCTGCCGCTGAGCCCCAGCCCCAGCCCCTATAGTGATTCTTTCTTAACTATTTTGACATCCTACAGGGTGAACAAATGATGCATTTCCTATGTTCACTTAGATTCCCACAACAAGGAAAGAATACAATTTCTGATAAAACCAATCATTCTAAGAAGTAAAGATTTTTTTCAAGAGAATGATCTTATCAAGAGAGGAGATCCAATTTCAAGCAGATTGGTCCCACCTGTGTGAAATCTGCATCATAAGATACTAAGAAAGCAGCAGAAACAAATTTGGGAACAAAATTTTGCACCCTTTCTCACCTGAAAGGATGTGCCCTACCCCAAGAGGAGAGTGCTATTGCTTTAAGGGAACTACTCTTCTGGACCTTCTGTAAGTGAAACAGGTAGATAGACACAACAGGCAGATGAGAGCTTGGGACATACCAAAAAGGACAATGAGAAGCACAAGCAGCAACTGATTCCTCTGCCCAGAGAAGGATACATCACAGGAAAGTAACAGATGAGTGTGCTTGGAACCCATTTCTCAAGGGAAACCAGCCTAGGTCTTTCATACTAATACCCTCAGTGTCTGGACTTTTGAAGTAGCCAAGGTCAAAGCCCCAGTCTGAGTCTGGAGATTTATAATGAGGTATCACTACTCCAAGTACTGTATCTGAATTATCAACAAAATGGATCTGCCTTCTGCAGTTCCCTTGGAGAATTTTCTCCCAGAAAACCCACCTTGAAAGGTCTTTGTATTGGAGAATGTATTTAAAAGAAAACAGTGAACAAATGATTTCACACCTCGGTTTTTCTTAAGAAATGTGGCTACACTATTATGAATTCTGGGTTAATGATGGTAAGCTCCTTAGAATTCCACAATACTTTCAATGTATCTATTCTCACCTTTAGCAGTTCTGAAACTACATTAGGTGAAAAAGAATGCAGGGATGCCAATAAGTGCATGAAGAAAAAGACTTTCCTGGGGAAATGGGATTTTGTTTAATTGTTAAGCAAAGATTAGCAATGTTCTTCCCTATAGAGCCTCTTGAAGTGTTTACTAGATTAATGAGTATCATGAATTTCTGATAGGGGGATTTAATAGTCTATATTAAATAAACTATAGGAACATATTCATTATCAGGACAAGGATTAACAGCTTCCTTCAGAACACAGTTTGGGAAACCGTGCTTCTCCACTAGAGACAGACATAAAAATAAATCATTCTGTCAGTTAACATTTAAATCCCATCCTCCTAATCTTTGATTGCCTAAAGTTTAGGCCATAAACCATTTTAAGACCAACTGATACTGTGCAACAAATGTCCAATAATCCACAAAGGTCTGTACTGAGACCAGGGCTGACAACTGCATTTTCCATGCTACTGGGCACTCAAGATGACAATTTCATCAATATGTAATGAAGTTTGCCCCCCAAAATATGCATTTAACGGCAATTTCTTCTATCAAAAAAGCTTTTACTGTGTGTGGGGTTTTTGTTGTTGTTGTTGTTGAAACTTTAACATTTTGAACTCCTTGATGTAAAAAAGATTCACTTCCTTACTCCAATGTTGAAATCACTATTGAGCCCTTAGCAGCCTTGCCTGGGTTGAGCAGCCTGTTACACACTCAAAAGCTAGGGGGCGCTAAGTGGGGGCTCGAGCATTAGCTGCAAGTGAGGCTCCACCAGAGTAGCCCTGAGGCAACAGATAGCACTGCATGTAGATGATTTTTCTACTCCCTCAAAGTCTCTCACATCTGACAGCTCAGGGAAGTCACTTTTGGTCTGAAAGTAATTATGCACAACAATATATAGATTCCTTGCTTCCGTTGCAGTGTAAAAATCCAACATACCATCTTTAATTAGATGCCAGCTGTATTTGCTTTTAAAGGCTTTTCTTCTTTCTCCTCTTCTAATTCTTCAGACACCACCAGCTTAATGACATTTTGATTAGCTTGTTAGAATAATTTATTGCTTCGCCTTTTTAATGATTAGGGTATTCACATCATACTCAATCCTTTACTCTATTTGATTGTGTGTAAACTTTCCGACAGGATTCAGTGAGTGGACATCAGAAACAATCAGGAAAGTCCATAAAATGGGAGTAGAAAGTAATAAATCCTTCACCAATCTCCTCAAGGATGCTCCTCAAACAATCACTGGCCAGCATTTCTCCCAGCTTTTTAAAGGGTTACAATTATCCCTACTGTCGCAGCTGCATAAATTCTTTCTTTAAGGTCAAAAGAAGTCTGAAGTCCTTCTACTGCGCAAGTTTTTTTTTTTTTTTTTTTAAGTAAAATATTTCCATCTCACCTTTTTTCTTATAGTGGCCACATGAAGAATGAAGATGGATAGATGATAGACAAATACATAGATAAAGAGATATACTTAAATCTGTTAAGGGGCACTCTTATGTTACTGAAACTGACCTTAGTGAGTCTACCAGCACAGCCATGGAGGACTACAGACCATAGGGATTTTCCAGGTTTTCTTTTGCTCCCTCCATGCAAAGTCATGGGGAATTCCAGAGCAGAAGAGGCTGGCTAATCAGACTTTCACTGGACTGGAGGAATGTGTTTGCATAAGCACGTAAGCAGTCTCACCATAGAGCACTGGCCAGCATGATTCAGACCTCTCTGGTTCTATCCCAGAGGACCTTTTGCAGGGTTATGACTCCTCACAACTCCACAGGTCATTGGAGGAGATCGGAGTTCACTGTGACTTCAATGATGGACAGACACTATACCATGTCTCTCTGATGTAGCTGGAGCAACCTGTCAGAGATGGTGGGGTTAACAGGTGGGGCCTCCATAACTCCCTGAGTCATGGCTTGGTTTCTCTCCCTCCCCATGAGCAATTCATTTGCAAATCCTGTCTCTTAGAAGTATACCCAGAACCCAACCACCTTGAACTACTTCCTTGTGTCCACCACAGTCCAAGTAATTCATTATCTGTGACTTTAAGATGCTGAAGTAGCCTCTGGTCAGCCCCCTGCCTCCTGTCTTTGCTGCCTCTACTCTTCATTCAGAGTGATCCTTTCAAACTTAAGCCCCTTTGCAACCAACCAAAACTCCACAAGAGCGTCTCTTCTCATGCAGAATTCAAACCCATACTTCTGACCACAGCACCCCCAGACTCTCTTTCAGGAGCTGCTGATTGCCCCTGTGCCTCTCTGGTTCCTACTATCTGCCTGAGCTCACCCACTCACTTCACTCTAGCCTCACTAGCCACATTGCTGATCCCCAAACATTCCTCTCCTAGGCCTTGTACTCCCTCTTCCCATGGCATGGGCTGCTCTTGGGGACAGCTGTGTGACACCCTCTGCTAAATGACACCTTTGCAGAAAGATTTCTCTAGCCATCCCACTTCAGCCACCTCTTACTATGTCTTATTTTTCTTAGCATTTACCACACCCCGTGACATCTGTATGTATGTGTGTGTGTGTGTGTGTGTGTGTGTGTGTTGTCTGTCTCTTTCACCAGAATGTAAACTCCAAGAGGCAAGATCTTGTTGGCTTTAATAAACACTATGTTCCCAGAACTGTGCACAAAGTGTGATCTCAGTGGATGGTTGCTGAATGAATGAATGAATAAATAAACCAGAATCCATTTTTTACTGTAAAATATCTGCCCATTGCAACCCTAGAAGGCACGGTTCTCATCAGAAAAAAAAAAAAAAAAAAAAAAAAAAAAAATCAAGGAATCCTAATCCTCAGTTGGATTGCATAATTTATCTTTTAAAAGGAAAAGGAAAAGGAATGCTTATCACTTGTGCAAGCTGCCAGTGAGTGAATCATTTGGCAATCAATGTCTGTTTGTTCCCATGGACTTCTTGCCATGGCTGACCACTAATTTGCTTCTTAGATGGGGAAAGAGCGGCATAACAAGTCTCTTTCTCAGAGTCAAGTCAGAATAATCTCCTGCTTGCTAGCGTTTTCTGGAAAACCTCATCTTTGGATTTATTCCACAACGAAAAGACAAAAAGAGCTCAGTTCTTTTGGACTTCAAAAGAATTTCCGAACCCTGAGGTGAGGGACTTCTCAAGCGGACTGATCACAAGGACGGTTTTTCTTTGGCTCCTGTGCCCGCTGCGCTCTGGTGTGCGCGGGATCTGGGGGAGCTGTGAAGTCAGAGGGGGGGCTGCCGCTCAAGCACCAGGAGTTAATCCTGAGTCATCTCCTGGCCACAGGAAATGCCCGTGACCGCCCTCCCCTGCACTCAGTGCCAGGCCTGGCTCCCGACCAGCGGTTTCAGCTTCCCGAAGCTGTTTCCTGCTGCCCAAAGGGCCAGGCGGCTTGTTTTGTTTCATTTTGTTTTTAAGTGATTGTACTAGACTTCAAGCAGAGAAGGAATAAGAAAGGATTGTACAATCCAGGAGCATACCTTTGTCTCATTTTTGGTGGTAAATGATTCACAGGGTGAACAAATGAAAAGGAGACAGCCAGATATAGGGCTAGAGTTGAAATGAGAGGGCCAAAGATACAGAGATAAACATTTTTTTTTTTTAATGTTTCTTGTAGAGTTTCATTTTTTGTTGGCATCTTTTTTGTTTGTTTTAACTCCATGAATATCTCTTATCTACGGGGAGATGGTTTGCGCAGTAATGCGACACTCAGGTTGGAGGGCAGTGGCCTCATACCCGGGCAGCCTCCTGAGCAGCTGTGTGACCCTGGGCAGGCTATGTAGCTTCTCCATGCCTCCGTTTCCTCATCTGGTAACTGGAAGTGAAACAGTCCCTGTTTTATGGGGGTTTTGCAAGAATGAAATCAGGCAATTCTAATAAAATATTCAACAGTGCTTAATAAAGGAAACTACAGTAAACATGTATCTTAAGGGAAAACTATGGGGGGGGGGGGGCATCACGAAATGAACGAAGCTTCAGCCCAGGCCCCCAGTTTAGGAGTGGGAGCTTAGGAGTGGCAGGACCTGTGAGCAGCTCCAAGGGGGATGGGAAGCCAGATTACCATCAGGAAACATTTTTAGGTAAGCATCTCTGGTGAATTGCCTCTGGTGATAGCAAAAAAAAAAAAAAAAAAAAAAAAAAGAAGACACAATTGTTGTAAAAACACTTTATATAAAACCAGCAACTTGAAAAATTGTGCTCTTCATATGTAATGTGAAATGAAATGTACTCTGCAAACATGTATAACAAATTAGAATAAAAATAAATTAAAAAAAAGAAAAAGAAAAAGAAAGGGACTGGAATCTCCAAGGCTTCAGTAACTTGCTGTCATGGTTTTCTCCTTATTTGTAATAAACATACACTTTCACTCCTCAGTTGATTTCCAATTTTGCTTTCCTTTTCTCAAGGAAAGCCCCCAAATTGTCCCACAAAATCTGGTTTCCTTCCAAAGTGGTACAATTAAATCTTCACCATGATCCTAAACTATTATCATTGTTTCAAAATCTGAAAACAAAAGTGCTGAGACAAAACCATTATCCCCACAGATAGCAGGACCTGGCAGGACTGCAACTTAAACACAGGTTTCTCTATACCCAAGACAAAGTCCTTCCCATTATACTCACTCTCCCCCATCACACGTATCTTAAAGGCTTTAAAAAGTGAGCTCTAGATAAAAACAGGCATGTGTACATTAATGTTCATAACACCACTGTTCACAAAATGTGAGAATAACCTAAATGTCCATTGACAGATAAGTAGATAAATAAAATATGGTATATCCATATAATAAAATATTATTCAGTCTTAAAAAGGAATGAAATTTTGACACATGCTACAACATGGATGAACCTTGAGGACATTATGCTAAATAAAATAACAGAATAGTTAAATTCATAGAGACAACAGAAAGGTGGAGGGTGGTGGCAGGAGAGGTAGCTATTAGGGGCAGCTAATAGCTAAAGGGTACAGAGTTTAATTTGGGGATGATGAAAAAGTTGTAAAGGTAGCTTGTGGTGAGGTTTTATAATATATGAATTTACTTGATGCCACTGAATTACATGTTTGAATTTTTTTTGTTGGGGGTGAGGGGGTACCAGAGATTGAACTCAAGGGCACTCGACCACTGAGCCACATCCTGTCTTATTTTTTTGTGTTTTATTTAGAGACTGAGTTTCACTGAGTTGTTTAGTGCCTCGCTTTTTGCTGAGGCTGGCTTTGAACTCATGATCCTTCTGTCTCAGCTTCCTGAGCCACTGGAATTACAGAAGTGCACCACCGCGCCTGGCTGAATATTTTTTTAATAGTAAATTTTAAAGGATAGAGATGTAGCTTGAGCTTGGTGGTAAAGCACTTGCCTAGCACACAGGAGGCCCTGGGTTTGATCCCCAGTACCACAAACAAAAAAGGGTAAATTTTATGTTACCTGTATTTTAACACACACACAAAACAAACAAACAAAACAAAAACAAACAAACAAACAAAAACCAGCCTAGAATGTAAGACTTAGGCCATAAAATATTTCTCTAGCATTTAGAATATTGTGGGTCTTAGGTAGTAGGATGACAAGAAGTTGTTACATATCCTTCTTTAAAAGAATTTTCCTGAATGTCTTTAAATGTGAGACAAAAATAGCAGCTTCCAAATTCCTTGTTTCCTATGTTGCACACAACTACAAGTCAGCCATAGAATTCTGCAAACAATCCACTGCATAAGATGTCACATACAGAGCTACCTCAAAGGTAGACTCAAAGGCAACACACCCATTTCTGCGGTCTTCTTGGAGCTACTCCCTGAGACGTATGTCCAGATAGACACACAGAGGTAGAAGACTTGTCATTGGTGCTTGAATAAAGCAGGCAGCACATTAAAGCCCAGCCCAAGCTAATGGTCATTACCAGGGTTCCCAGTGTTCCAGATGGCTCCAGGCCAGGCTTACTCAGTTTCTTCTCTCCTCAGATGTTTTGTGGAGATCTGGGGCAGAACCAACCGGGCCCTTCACTGTCAATTTTTGATGTGGCTGAGTGGCTGCATCCAGGAGAGACCTGAACTGAATGCAGTGAGTCAGAGGGATATATGGCTCCCTAAAGCCAGGGACACATGAAAACAGCTCATTTGAAATCTCCCAAGCAAAGGGCAGCTGAGGGGCTGGAGTGCAGTGGGGGCTGCTTCCCTGAGCCCTGTGCTGCTGTGTCTACTCCCCCTGCACCTTGTCTCAGATCCCTTGAAGAGTATCAGGCCCACAGATGGAGTCAGAGCCCAAGGCTGGCTCTGAACAACCAAGATAGTATCCTATGGGCTCAGCTAGCCTGTCTAAAAGTGTCAATGGCAAGGATACAGAAACTCTCTCAACCACCATAAGAAATGGGAATTTGTTGTGAGAGTATATATTGCTCTAAAGGAAGTAGGGTCCTGGAGAAAGTTAGGAAGTACTATTCTTAAAGAGATCCAACCTGGAAGTGCATTTGATATTACAGCCACTTGAGACTGCTTGAGAAACTCAGAAGAATGAGTTTGTGGATCTGACTCTACTGTTTTTCAATTCATGTAGCTCAGGGTCCTTCTCTATAGATACCTCAACCCACTCATTTTCTACTCAGTATAGCTTTCCCTTGCCTTTGGCTTCTGCCTCCACATAGCTGCTGATTCTTTCTAAAATTGGACTGACACTTGAAGCATAATCTTTCTTTCCTCCAGCCTGATACATTCAACCCACCCCCTCCTCTCTCTCTGATTGTCCTGTCAGCTTCACCTTCCATTATGAAACTTTAGATTTTCTGCCTATATTTCTCAGTTCAAATTCCACATAGTCTTCCCTTCTACATGGTTTGGCTTTCTGAGGTTTCAGTTACCTAGTCAACTGCAATCCAAATATATTAAATGGAAAAATTCCAGAAATAACTCATGAATTTTAAGTTGTATACCATTCTAAGTAGCATAATGAAATTATTATTTTTTAATTTTAATATGTTCAGTTTTTAATAATGGGAATTTTTAATGAAATATTACTATGTCGAACATCAAATGAACACTTGCAATGATTTTTTTCTAGTGAATTTTTTTTTTTTTTTTTTTTTGGTCATACTAGAAATTGAACTCAGGGCTTCATGAGTTCGAGATAAGTGCTCTACCACTGAGCTAAAACCACAATCCCTTGAAAGTCTTTTTAAAAAGAATTAAAAGTTTGGATTATATAAACACAGCACAATGAAATCTTGCACCATCTTGTTCTGTTCCACACAGGATGTGAATCATTCTTTTACCCACTGTATCCACTCTTTATATGCTACCCACCTGACAGTGATTTAGTTATCAGATCAACTGTCATGGTATCAAAGTACTTATATTCAAGTAACCCTTATTTTACTTAAAAATGGCCTTTAAGTACAGAAGTAGTGATGCTGACAATTCATATATGCCAAAGAGAAGCCATAAAGGGCTTCTTTTAAAGTAAAAAGGTGGAAGTTCTTACTTAATAAGGAAAGGAAAAATTTATATGCCAAGGCTGCTAAGATCTATGGTAAGAACAAATCTTCTATCTGTGAAACTATCGAAAAAAAAGAAAAAGAAATTCATTCTAGTTTTGCTATTGTTAGAAATACCAGGGTGTGCCAGGTGCCATGGTACATGCCTGTAATCCCAGAGGCTTGGAAGTCTGAGACAGGAGGATCATGAGTTCAAACCCAGCCTCAACAATTTAGCGAGGACCTAAGCAACTTAATAAGACCCTGTCTCAAAATTTAAAAAAAAAAATATTGGCTAGGGATAAGGCTCAGTGGTTAAGTGCCCCTGGATTCAATCCCTGGTACATGTCACCCCCCAAAAAAAATGAAAGAAAGAAAGAAATACTGGCTGCTTCTTTATTGTCCCATGCCCAATAAGGAATCAAACATGTGCACTAAAGTAGCTTGGCAAGGCAAACTTTACTTTTGCAGAAGGCATGCTACTGATTGTGGTAAGCAAGCACACGTGAATGAACAGTCCACCTGATTTTATCCCTAATGCAGCACTGCCCCTTGCTCTGATACAAGGAGCTCAGAGTTACAATCTACATGATTGGCTTGTTTTAAATTGGGAAAGGCTACAGGTAAAGGGAAGGGCTGTAGTTACAATGGCTACAACTGGCTCTTACATCCTAATTAAGGCTAATACTATATTCTGAAAATGGTACACTGAACTTTCTATTTCTCACATGGTCACACCTCAAACTGAGAAAACTACAGTCACAGTATGTGATAATTATTCCGTTATGATAGAAAAGGCATTAGATTTGTGTGTACAAATGTATAGGAAAAAACATAGTATGTATAGGGTTTGGTCCTATCCTTTGTTTCAGGCATCCTCTGAGGGTGTTAGAACTTATCTCCCATGAATAAGGTGAACCACGATAAGCAGAAACAGAGGAAAATAATCTGGTTAGTTAAGGGGAGGTGGTTTCCATTCAGGGCACCTTGAGGGTCCTGGCAAGGCGTGGATGGATTGGCTGCTCATGGGACAACAAGGCTGCTTCCCTCCACTGGTATGAATAGAGCACTTCCCAGGGGAGGGCGCCAGGCACTACATCTTCAGGAAGCAAGACCATGTCTTCCCTTTGTATTACTGCTTGGTACCAGTCAGCAGAGCAGTGCCAACATGAAAACAGAGTGCAAGAATGTTCTCTCCTACCATTACTTCGCTTTATATTTTCTCTTAAGTTCCTCTCTGCATTTTCTCTACCCTACATTTTAAGCTTTCATCACAGCCCAAGCAGGGGACACGTTTTGCCTCTCCTGGTTGCTTTCTGTACCCTCCTAATCCATTTATTCATGTACTCACCTATTTACTCAATCTCCATTGAGTGCCTGCCCTGTAACAATACTGGACAATAAAATACTGGAAGTCTTTATACAGGATGGCACAGGGCACTCAATGTAAAGCACAAATTCAATTTCACAGGTTGAATTGGGTCTTGGGAGTTCTCCCAGGACCTTGTTGCTGCCTGCATCCAGTTGGCAGCGGGAATGAAATTGTATCCACTCCCACTCATGTTCCATTGGCAAGAGCTAGTCATTGGGGTTCTCTTAACTTCAAAACAGGCCAGGAGAGGAAGTCTGATTGTCTTTCAGGAGGAAGAGACTTTGGGTGGTAGCAGAACCCCAGAGAAGTTTCCACAGAGTGGGCAGATAAACAGCTGTTGGGGCATCCCTTCCCTCAGCTCATCCAAAGAGGCTGATCGTGACTACCAGGGAGGTCTGTGTGCAGACAACTCAGGACCTAGGAAAGCCTCAGTGCCCTGAGGATCTCATTCAGACTCTTATCGTTGAATACCATCAGCCTCATATCTTTCAATCCAAGCTGATGATCCCAATTTTACAGTTTACGCTTTGACATTGTTCCCATTTCTCAGACTTCCATATCCAGCTGCCTAAGTGGCCTAAATGGTTATCTTCTATGATCTCAAACTGATCATGTTCTTATTCACATCCTCTCTCCCCAGTCTAACCTCTCTCGGTGAAGAGTATCACTCAGTTGCTCAGACCAAAACCTCTCTCTCTCTTTTTTTTTTTTCATGTCCACATCCAATCCATAAACAGTCCATTTTCAAAATATGTCCTGACCACCTCTTTCTCCTACATCTCCAACATCCTAGTTCCAACCACCATTGTGTCTGTCCTCAACAGGCACCCATTACTGTTTTGCCCCAAACACCTTCCAACCTTGCATTGTAACTTCCGCAGCAGCCAGAGTGATTCTCTTAAAATGTAAATTACATCAATCTTTCTAGATTTCCTATGACACTCTAAACTGTTTAGAATAAAATTCAAGAGCAAGACTATGTATAATCTGACCTTGTCTCCAAATCTGATCACTTTCCCTTTCCCTTCTTATACTCTCAGGGTCTTTGCACTTTCCTGTGTCACCCATGTCATCTAGGGCTCTGTGAGATAGTACTGGTTAAGGAGACTCTTGGACTCTCCTAAATAAACCAACACATCCTCGCTGCCCCTCTTTCCTTTTACCCAGCTTTCCTCTTCATCCTAGCCCTGACCACTGTCTGAATTTGAGTCTCTCTTCCCACTGCTCTCCAGGAGTATTTGCTGCAACAGTTCAGAACTTGATCAATTTTTTTTTTCAAGTACACAATCTGTTTCAAGGATAATATCTGCATTATGGAAAAGAATATAGGGTTTCCTAAAAAAAAAAAAAAAAAAAAAAAAAAAAACCCTAGAATTAGAACAATCATATTATCATATTATCCAGTGCACTACTAGGTATATAGTCAAAGGAAGAGAAATCAGTCTGTTGAAACATCTGCACTTGCATGCTTGTTGGAGCACTATTCACATTAGCCAAGATAGGGAACCAACCTAGGTGTCCATCAGTGGGTGAAGGGATAAAGAAAATGTGTTATATGCACAGTGTAATGTTATTCAGCCATAAAAAAGAACAAAATTCTGTCCTTTGTAACAATATGTATAGAACTGGGGGTTATTACACTAAGTGAAATAAGTCAGGCACAGTAAGAGAAATGCCACATATTTTCACTTAAGTGTGGAGATAAAAAGTTGATCTTAAAAAAAGTAGAGAATACAATAGTGGTTACTAGAAGCTGGGAAGGTTATGAGGGAGGGAGAGATGGAGAAAGGAGAGTAAATGGGTATAGGGAGAAATAATGCTGACTATTCTAAAGCAGTGTAGGAAAACTATGGTTGACAACAATTAATGGAATGCTTCAAAACAGCTAATAAAGAGGACTGTAAACGGTCCCAACACAAAGAAAGACCCGAGGTGATAGATATGCTAATTACCCTGACCAGATCATTACACATTGTATGTATGTATTGAAATGCCACACTACATAAATAAAATACATTTATATTTTAAAAATGAAATAAAATATATTTTAAAAGAGATTTGACACAAAACCACTACTCAGTAAATACTTATTGAATGAATGGATGAATAACCAGCTAATAGTGGATTTTTCAGCAATATTAGGGGCACTGAAAATGGAAAAACAAGCTAAATAAACTTTTAAATAAGAATTCTATATGGGAAATGTCTTTTAGCCAATTTAAAAAAATTTAAAAAATAAGACAATAGTGTTTTGTTTTCCCTAACTTCTAATCTGCCTATAAAATTATGTTTTTATTTTTCAGATTTTATTGTAATTCTCTGCAGAGAATTTAACATGGAATACAGAAATCTGAGGTATTTTCATTTAGCTTGTTTTTCTTTTTTACCCTCCTTACATGTAACTAAAATGCTTATGTTTTATTTCACATCTTTACTGTTTTCATTAAATTAAAATTATTATAGAAACAATCATATTTCAATTGTTCTTTTGACATTTTATTGACCAACATTTCACTAAAGATATCAACTTTCTCTAGGATGCAGAGAGACTAATAGAACTTACACAAAAATTTCTCCTGAATGAATTTCCCCACCTTCTTGGTGATTGTACACCTGCCTTCCTTATAAGGAGAACAAGGAAGTAAATCATGTTGAAGTTGCTTTTAAACACAGCTTTTCTTCTTTACCTGTCCAGGTAGCCTCTGTTTTCATTTCAGTTGTAATGAAAACTTTTTAATTTACATCTCAAGTTTCTTTTCAAAGCAGTGTAAGTAGTATTTAATATTTTACACTTCAAGAAAGAAAGCCTTTAACAATCTTCAGTCTTGTAACGTTGAAGGTAATTCATTTTTTAATCTGCACAGCAAGAACTGAAACGAATGGGGATTGAGCTGCTCTGCCTGTTCTTTCTATTTCTAGGAAGGAATGATCGCGTACAAGGTAAGACCTAAGTTCTCAGATATGTTGCTTTCACGATATGCTTGACAAACCTGTCATTCGGTTCAGAAACTAGAGCTGAAGTCAATTTTTTATTTGATCTGTTTGATGGTTCTTTTGCCACCGAGTGAATACTTTAACAAATTACAGGCAAACACAGGGCTGGTCCCACCGTGAATGTTCTAGGCTTAAGGTAAATAAATACAAAGGTTACACAGTCATTTTAATGAGGAGAATTAAACAACATTACTGCACACTAGGACTTCTTAATGCCTTTGTGACAGTCATTTTGGAAACTTCTATTTTATTGTACAATAAGTCCTTCCTCTTGAGAGTAATAATCTTGAGAGAGAAAAAGGATTTTATTTCATAAACAGAAATACCACATTTACAAGAGAAGCATTTTAAATGGGTATAAATAATTTTTAAAATTAAAATGATAGGTATTTAATAAGAATAATAAGCAGGATGATTCTGTATTTGTGAACAGTTAGATATTTTTAAAAAGGAAGAGGATGATAATTTTTGGTTTATAAGGCACATGTATTTTCAATGTGATAGATGTGAAGTGTAAATTTTTATGTGAGTTACTAACATTTTGAGAATTGACTTTTGGAGACCAAAATAAATTTGACATTGTTTTGTTCAAGTAATTTAAGAGGCATAAGTCTCGTAAATGGAATGAATGAAAGTGTACTTAATCCCTTGCATCTTGCTGGGTTTAAATGTAGGTGGCTGTGCCGTGGGAGGTGCAGAAACCTGTGGAGACTGCTTACTCATTGGACCTCAGTGTGCCTGGTGTTCCCAGGAGGTAAAACAAATGACCTCAACGTGTTTTTAAAAGCTCTGTGCAGTTACACTTATGTTGGTTTCCTCGATGATAGCTCAGATAATGTCCTTCTTTCTGTGGGGTTATATGAGTAAAACAAATCAAGAAAGGATAATAACAGTATTAGTGGATCAACGTGGCATTCACATGATTGCTTTCAAACACAATTCATGGAAGGAATGCATGTCAAATTATTCTAAATAAAATACTTAACCCGGGATCCTTTATTTAACAGGGTTCCTCTTCTTATTTTAAGGTCATTTCTCACGGGTTACATGTAAAATGTCGAGGCTTTCTGGACAATCGGTGATCATGGAGAGATTTTCTGAAGTTAAACACATATTTGATATCGGTACTATAGCTGTACTCCATCTGGGAACCAGGATCCAATATGAGCCACTTCTAGTTTCTACAAGGAGCATTCTAGTTTTGGGGAAAACTTTACTATTCAGTTCTTTAAAATTTATGTTTTCATGAGCTCAGTCACTCTGTATCCTACTAATGACAAAGCCCCAAACAGACATTCCTTATCTAAAACTGAAAACTATGTGAAGTAGTGTGAAGATGACTGGGGGGGGGGGGGGGGTATATAGCAAGCCATCCTAAGTCACTGCCTGTGCTGTGACACCATAGAGTGATCTGCAGAGGCTTCCTGATAAGAAAGAAATGCACTAATTCTGAATTTTAAAACAAGTCTCTCCCCACTGGATCTCATAAAGAGAATCTAAACACACATCAAGCCATACAAATGCCAAGTTCAGCAGGAGAGGAGTAGCACGCTCAAAGGAAAGCAAATCAGACCTGGGCTGTAGATGTTAAAACCCAAATGCCATATTGAATGTGATCCATGGAGGGCAGCCTCTCAGACAAGACAGCACCAACCTGGCACACTGCCTCCGTACTCCCTTGACTGATGGGAGCCACAACAGCACTCAGGAGAATTGTGCTCTTTTGAACCCATGTATCAAATGCAGGATTGAGAATGTACATGCGGGGTGGGGGGGAGGCAGGCATATTTTTTTTTTTTTTTTTTTTGGACATTGGCTTTTTAGAGAAAACAGTATTAATTTCATTCCAGAGACATAAAAGGGCAAATCATTCTAGAATTTTTGTGTAAATGCACTTTTTAGCAGTCATAAGAAAGAGTTTCCTAAGGTACTACTGATAGCTTTACTTGTGGATGACACTTGGTAGCTAAATGATTGTCAAATTTTACGGCAAGATTAAGAGGACATTTCAATAGTAAAAGTAGTTATCAGTCTATCAATTGAGGTAATTGGAACAAAAAGTAAAATAGACTTCTGATTAGGAAAAAAATAGAAAATAGGTTGTGTGGTTAATACCACCCCTGACCTTCTGGCAAAGGCTGTGACTACAGCTGATAGCAACTACGTTGTGTTGAGAAGGAACCTTGATCCGCCACTGTTTGCCTTCCTTACATTATGAGTAGAGAGTTTGCCATGCCTGACCCAGAGCCTCAAATACACGCAGGCCTGACTGGTAGATAACAAATTATATTCTCAAATTTTAATTTCAGAAGAAAGGTAACTTTCCTACTTGGTGAAAACATCAAGAGTGGCTTTGAATTCTAAGGGGCCAGGAAAAATATGGGCATTGGTTAGTTTGGTTCTCTCTAAGCATGAGAGTCAATGGGCCTTGAGTTCAACCTTTCCTAGTGCCAGCTCTAGAGCAGCCTTGCCGTCAGGTAAGACAGGTATCTCTGGGCTCCATTTCTCTGCTCTTGGTGCTGCAGAAAAGGAATGGCTACATCTCTGCTGGGAAACACTATACCTCCCTGCCCAGTGAATCTAATGGGGCCTGGGAAACTCAGAGTCCTGTACAGAAAAGCAGGCTTTTAAACCATCTTCTACTTCCCTTCCTTACTTCCAAATCTTGGAGAAAGTTCTAAACTAGAACACTTTAAGACACTGAGTTTAAGGTCCCTGAGAGGTCAATTTTAGTGAAGTAATGCTAATCAGGGTAACACACCAAAATAAAACTAGTAAAGTATCGGACAGTGTAATGTCATAATCCCTGTCCTTTAGAAATCCATGGAAAAATCTCTCTTTGCTACTGGATTTGGTAATAGATGCACTGTAAAGCTTGGACAGTTGTAAGATTCCAAGAACCAACAGGTCATCCTAACCAAATAACAGAAAAATGTCAAGTCAATGAACTCAACTATTTCAAGAATCTGGTCATGGCAAAGGAGAATCTTTAAATAAATGAGCTTTTTAAAAAACTGCTAATGAATTCAAATGAACATAATTAAAAGGAGACTCCAGCTTTACTCATAACTTTGCTGGCAGAACTCTCTGGTTATTCAACTATAACTTAGCTTTAGACCTACAATCAATGTCAGTCATACAGGGATATGATGTACTTAGGATGGCAAGATGCTTAACTAGGAAAGTATGTAAAAAATTTTAATTACTGGCATCTTGTAAAGAAATGCAGATTTGTCTTCTTTTTCTCTACTTTTTTCTTTTTTAGAATTTTACCCATCCATCTGGAGTTGGTGAAAGATGTGATACCCCAGCAAATCTTTTAGCCAAAGGATGTCAATTAACCTTCATCGAAAACCCTGTCTCCCAAATAGAAATCCTTAAAAATAAGCCTCTCAGTGTAGGCAGACAGAAAAATAGCTCTGACATTGTCCAGATTGCACCTCAAAACTTGATTCTTAAATTGAGGCCAGGTAAGTTATGATTTCTTATCAGAAGAGAAGGGGCCTTTCTTCTGTGTTTGCTCATGTAAATAAACATAATGCTATGTGTGTAATATTGCCATTGCATTAATACAGCTGCTACATGTCACAGATCATTGATTATTATGCCTCCAATTGCCCATTTTTAAGGAAATGTGAAGTTTCTAGGCTAACATTTTTCTTTATTCACATTGGCCACTTCTACTGCAAATGTGTTACTGAAGAAGTTTTTTCTAATAGTAACCATTTGAATTACTCAAATGTTGCTTAGATTTGCCTCACGTTTCTTCAAGAGTTGAAATGTAGATTTAAACTCCCCTTTATTGTGTTCACCTGTTCTAAAACCACACACAAAAAGTTCAGCTTATCTTCCATCTAAATGGATGCTAATTCTCCCCAGGAGATATAAAATCTCCTAACTTATATTTCTTCAGTACTCATAAACTCAATGCTGAAAGATTTTCGTGGGCTTATTCATTTATAAACTCTACCACTTAGTTCATCAAATGGTATGTGCCTTCAGTAAGTTCTTAATGGAATGAAATAGCTAGCTGCCGGGGAGATTGGCCAGTTGCATATAAACCTTCCTGTGTTTTATGAGTTTGCTTCCCCTGTGGGGCTCCGCAGGTGGTGAACAGACTCTGCAAGTGCATGTCCGCCAGACCGAGGATTACCCTGTGGACCTGTATTACCTCATGGATCTCTCCGCCTCCATGGACGATGACCTCAACACAATCAAAGAGCTGGGCTCCCTGCTTTCCAAGGAGATGTCTAAATTAACCAGCAACTTTAGACTGGGCTTCGGCTCTTTTGTGGAAAAACCCGTCTCCCCTTTTATGAAAACAACGCCAGAGGAAATTGCCAACCCTTGCAGGTAAGTGATTCTCTGGCATCTCTGTGCACTGATTTCTGCAGCGATACCCCCCTGCCCTCCCTGAGTCGCACTTGCCAGGAGCTTGCTAACTCCCTGGCATTTCTATCTGGCTGTCTGATCTCAGCAGTTCTCTCAGATGCCCAAGTTGCTCACAGCCGGGGATAAGTCATCTTAAATGCATTATTCTACCCTTGCAGCATCTGCAAAGCACATGCCTCCAGCAAAGGCTGAGGCGTGGCCAGAGAGGTTTTGTGTTCTGTGGACAAAGGGGCTGAGTCTTTCACTATAGGTTCCATGGATTTTATTCCCCTCCCTGCCCTTGGGAGACCTTCAATCCCCAATTGCAACCATTTTCTGAAGCTGTCTGACAGTAACCTCTATTAGTTTCAAGTCTTTCTCTACTGCAATGACTTCTGTCAAAATAATAATTTTTGCAGCTTCCTCTGACGTACTTTGGGAAATGTGGGTTTCTCTCATTGCTTGGAGAAGGCCTTTTCAGCCTTCATTGCTATTAAATTCGTAGGAAATGAGGCAGTGACTCCATTATAATGTGCTATAATCAGCTATTAAAACCATGTATTATGCAGGATGGTCAAGGACAAATAGCTTTGTGATGGCTTACCTGTGCAGCCAATGACATGTTCAAAATCAAATTATTTAATATCCTTCTATTGAAAAAGAGCCACCATCTGCTCTGTGCCAGACCCTGCACTGAAGGCTTTACATACATGACCTTATTTGATCTCTATAATGACAGCAGGTTAAGGCAGGTTTCATTGGCCCTATATTCAGAGGAAGTAACAGAGGCTCTGTGTGGTTAATCATTTGCCCAGGGGCACATGACTAATAAGTATGCCTATTGGTTTGGTTCAAAACCAAGCCCTTTACTACTATGCATTTAGTATATATGAAATAATTTTCCAAATGTTAATTTTTAATACTTTAATACACCAAAGCAAGCAATCCCTATAAAAGAAAAACAGCTTTTATCATATTTAAAAACACATCAGTACACTTCTCAACTATAATCTAACATAGGTTAAAAATTATTTAACTTTGAAAGGAATTTACCGCTAATTATAACTCTTAGGAATTATGTTTGGTTATGAATATCAGAAACAGTGACTTTAAAAGGAGAGATTTTTTTTCTTTCCTTTACACAAAGTCAAGTCAGGGCTTGGGTGACAGTTCCACAAATGCCAGGAATCCGTGACTTCTGTGCTTTTTTGCTCCACCATCTTTAGCACTTGGATTTTGTCTTCATGGTCCAAGAGGTTGCTAGAGCACTAAGCATCATTTCTTCACCCCAGGCAGGAAGAAAGGAAGAAAACTGGGACAGATTAGCAAAGGGCATATAATTGACATGCACTTGAAATGCACACATCAAGAATACTGTTTGATGTGTCTTAATAATTGAATATACCAGTACAATCAACACCCAAACATAATGTAGGCACATTCATCACCTCAGAAAGTTCCCTCATGCCCCCTTCCAGTCACTTCTACTTCCTCAGAGGCACTCACTTTGTGATTTCTATAATTTAGATTGGTTTTGCCTATTCTTGGATTTCATACAGCTAAAATAAAACACTATACACCTTTGTGTCTTGCTTCTTTTGCTCAGTGTAATGTTTTTGAGGTTTATTAATGGTCCTATGTATACTAGAAGTTTGTTCCTTTTTGTTTTAATAAATAGTCCATTAATGGATTTGCTGCATTTTATTTATTCCTTCTTCCATTGATGGACATTTGAGTTGTTTCGCTTTTGGTTGTCATGAAAAATGCTGCTATGATCATTTGCATATTCATCTGTGTATGGATGTCTGTTTTTATTTCTCTTAGATGGATACCTAGACTGGAATTGCTGAATTGTTTAAGTGTGCTTTTAATTTTTAAAGAAACTACCAAACAGCTTTCTGAAGTAGATGTACTCCTTTGCATTTCCATAAGCAATGTGAGAGGGCTCCAGATATTCCACATCCACACTAAACACTTGGTATTAGCACAGATATTTACTTTTGCATTCACTAAATGCTTTTAGTCTCACAAAAAGAATTAGTCTTTTTAATTTTAGCCATTTTAATAGGCATGTAGTGGTATTTCACTGTAGCTTTAATTGGAGTTTCCTTAGGGACAAATGACGTTTAATATCTTTTCATTTTGCAGTCTCGTTTTGTATTGTGTGAAGCAATCTCTTCATATCTTTTGCCTGCTTTTAAAAATTATATTGTTTTCTTAAAATTGTGTTGTAAGCATTCTTTACATATTCTGGATACAGGTTCTTTGTCAAACTTATGCTTTGCAAATATTTTCTCCCAATTGTTGCTTGTATATTTATTTGTCTAACAATGTTTTTAGTCAAACAAAAGTTTTTAATTTTGATGAAGTCCAATTTATCAATTTTTAATTTTGTGATTGGTGTAATTTTAGCCCAAGAAATCTTTGCCTACTCTAAGGTTGCAAAGATTTCTTTTGTCTTTTCCTGGCTTTATGGTTAAGGTACTTACATTTAGGAAATGTATGATCACAAACGAGTTTTTGCATTGGGAATGAGAATGAAACTTCTAAGTTCATCTTTTGTTTCCAAATAGATATCCCATTGATTGAGCACTGTTGGTTAAGCAAAATTTGTCTTTCCATATCAAATTATTCTTGTTGTCTTTATTAAAAAGCAGTTAACTATGTATGTATGCATGCATCTAATTCCAGACATATTCTCTTTCATTGCACCATTGATTATACCCATTTAACATTAATGCCTCACTGTCTTGTCTTATAAAGTCTTTAAAATCAGGATTATAAGTCCTCCAACTTCATTCTCTTATTTTTGGCTATCCTAGATCCTTTACATTTCTATATAAATTTTAGAATCAATTCTTCAAAAACTATACTGAGATTTTGACTGAAATTATATTAAAACCATAGATCAATTTGAAGAGGTTGGACATTTAAACATATTGAATCTACCAGTCACCTCACATGACATATCTTCACTTTGTTATTTTCAGGGTAGAGAATTTTTGTTGCTGTTGTTTTATCTATTCCTAGGGTTTTGTTTGTTTTTTACAATACTAGAGATTGAACCCAGGGAACTCTACCACTGAGCTACATAGCCAGCCCTTTTTTAAAATTTTGCTCTAAGACAGGTTCTTGCTAAACTGTGGAGGTCACCCTTGAACTTGCAATCCTCCTGCCTCAGCCTCCCAAGTAGCTTGGATTATAGGCATGGACCACTGTACCCAGTTCCCAGGAGTATTTTTTTAAGTTCATTTTTTAATGGTGTGCTGGTGACTTATAGAGATGCAACTGATTTTTCATATTAACTTATGAAACCTTAATAATTTTTCCCATTTATTCTAGTCTGATTTTTATAGATTCTTGTGATTTTGCAAGGACAGTCAAGTGAAACTAGTATAGCTTTTATTATTATCATGAGTGCTTGCTGGTAAGAAACATTAGGACTACTAGTAGAGTTGGTGCCACTGTTTGGACACATGGTGAGGCACCAGCAGTTGACTACTGCATTCCCATCATCAGAGCTCCTGTCAGCACAGCAAAAAAGACAAATGACATATTTACACACTGTGAAAACAGTGTGACCTTAAAAGCCCTCTGGAACATCTCAGGAACCCCAGACTCTATGCACCATTCTCCACAAACCCCAAACCCCTTCTGGGACTGGGGATATAGCTCAGTGGTACAGTGCTTGTTGGGTATGTGTAAAGCCTGGGGTTCAATCCCCAGCGCTGCAAAGAAAATAAAAAATGCTACCTTTTTTTTTGGTACCAGGAATTGAACTCACAGACACTCGGCCTCTGAGCCACATCCCCAGCCCTATTTTGTATTTTATTTAGAGACAGGGTCTCACTGAGTTGCTTAGCACTTCACTTTTGCTGAGGCCGGCTTTGAACTCTCGATCCTTCTGCCTCAGCCTCTCCAACTGCTAGGATTACAGGCGTGTGCCACCGCACCAGCAAAATGCTACCTTTTAAATCGAATTTCTAATGGCTTTTGGAGTAATTTTTATTTTCACTAGAAGGAGAATCACTAAAAATTCATTTTACCCTGTAAGAAGGCTGAAGCAGCTTACAGTTTTGAAAGAGTTCTCTTTGCTATTGTCTAAGATACAGCACAAAAGAAAAGTTTTCATTTCATATTTATAAATGAGTTATAATGTATATTTTAAAATATTTAATAGCACAACAATTAAATATTTCCTTCCATCAAACATTTTGAAGAAATTCTTCTTAACACCATTCCGTATACACTATGTTGTGATTTTTTTTAAATCTCAAATATGGTTTCAATGGTGAAGAATTCATTGTAGTTTTATGAAAGAGACAGATCCATGAAATACTTAAATGGATTTTCTATACATATACACACCCAAGCACATTTGAGTATAGAACGTACAGTTTCTTATTGCAAAGTTAATAAGTCCATGTGAAAATACACACAAAAAGAAGAAAATCAAAATAATTTCTAACTTTAGGAAAAAGATGATGTTAATCTTTTAGTATATATCATTATAGTCTTATTTTATCAATATTTATTTAAAATTTAACAAAATATGTAAGTAGGACTTCTTTATATTGTGTTTCTTAATTATCCTACGTTTTTAAATGTAAATCCATTGTTGTCTAGGAACTCAAAATCCTCCATTGGCAAGAGGTTCCTACTCCCTATACTTGCTATACTCAGAAAGCAACATCCAAACGTGAGCATTCATTAGAGCTATTCTGGCCCAGATAAGGGTCTCAGTTCCCATTCCCAGGGCGACCCACCTCTAATGCTCTGCTTTGCTTTTGTCACATGTTCTCCCATCACACGAATCTGCTCAGTGAGTTATATTAAAATTTCATCCACTTTTCAAAAGCATGGACTTCTAGTAAGATAATTAGAATTATCTGCTCAGGACATAATTCTAACTAACGAAGATGCAAATTTCTCACAAGAATGTAGGACTGCCTGTTCTTTGGTTCTAGGAGATGCGCCAACATTGCTTGGTACAGAGTGAACCAACAGCCCCAAATGAAAGATTAAACAAAAAAATTTCCAAGAATAGTAAGGTTCCAGGAACAATGGCATGACAAATATTGTTGCATGCTTTTTATCTGAAATAAACTTCATGAAGTAGATGTTATCATACCCATTTTATGGATAAGGGTACTGAGGCCCAGTGATGTTAATTAACTGTTCAGTCTTTCAATTCTAATTTTAATGCATTTTCTACCTTCAGAGCTATTCCATTTATTACAGGAGTAATTAGGACACATGCTGAGTTATTGTCATTAGCCAATTAGAAAAAATTGTTAGACCTCTTCCTCATATCACACTTTAAAATACTACTCATATTTGAGGATGGGAAAATTTTTTGACTTTAATAAAAGTTTTAAGGTATGTATCAAAAACATCAAAGACAGAAGGTTAATATTTTTCAGGGAGTTCTTCAAATTAAATTGGAAAATAAAAAATATACCAATAAGAAAATAAGCAAAGGGTATAAACTAGCAAGTTGGCAAAAGAATAAATACAAAATGTCAATAAATATAGACAAGCGGGTCAGTCTCTTAGTAATAAAATGAAAGTTAAAAATAAAATTCAGATTTCATTTTAGCTAATCAGCTATTTTGCTTTGTTAAATGGTACAGTCTCACATACAATTATCAGAGATGGCCGCTAATACAAACTTATTGGAAAGGAGTTTGCAAATAAGGGTCAAAAGATAACCCATCAATTCCCCATCAAAGAATTTGTTCTAAGCAAAGATACAGAATAGTTTGCAAAGAAAAGTATGAAAAGGGATCACCTTATTATTTAACAAAAGATTTCTAAATAAATTTTCAGCAATAGAGAGATGATTGAACTCTGATATATCTCATAGGCATTACAACTTTTTTTTTACTTTCCTCTTCACGCTTTCATATGAAACGTCAATTTTTTTCAATGAACATGCATTTATTTTTTTAAATATTTATTTATTTGCTTTAGTTGTATACAATGTGTTTTTAGTTTTATGTGGTGCTGAGAATTGAACCCGGGCCGCGCACGTGCTAGGCGAGCGCTCTACCGCTGAGCCACAATCCCAGCCCAACATGCATTTATTTTAATAAAGAAAAAAACACTATTCTAGAGATATCATTAGCCAAATCCATTCATTATTGTCCTCAGATCTGTGCTAATCTCTATGCGAAAGTAATCGATGTAAGAAACACTAATGTTTATCAAGCCCCAACCCTGAAAAGCTCATTGTGTGCTCTGCGTATTTTGTCTCTTCAATCCTTACAACAATCCTGCTAGGTAGATACTATCAGTGGGCAAGACTTCAGGGTTTCAAAGAAACCTGATACATGATATTTTTTTAAAAAAGGGAATAAGATTGACTTCTCGGAGTTAAGGTAAAAGTAATGGATCAGAAAGAAATATAAAAAGTGGCCTGGAAACAGCAGACTGGCTCCTGAACCACCAAACCAGCTGTCTTGGTACAGCTGAATTAATGGATAGTCCTGGTGGGTTGGAGGAAGGCAGAAAAAGGATCACAGAAGACACATGCATCCAAGAACCTCAGCCAAGTCACTTCCAGAGTTCCCGGCCCCATTGACTGAAAGGACTTATAAAACTTTTGTTAGGCAAGATGATTGACCACAGATGAGGGAGGGACCATATATAGTCAAGAGCATCTATTCTTGAGATGACCATCTTGTGACAGCTCAGGTTGTGCCATTCAGTTTTCTGAAACCTGGGAAAACAGTGGATTTTGAGCTGCTTTCCTTGAAAGTCTACTGACGGGAAGAAAATGACTTCCCTCACGGACACTGACTTGCGGGTCCCTGTGAGAGCTTTACTACTCAGCATAAAAGAATCCATTGTCCTTCTGATTTGGATACACATTCGATTCTCATCACTTATGGTGGTCATTCTATAAACTTTCCCCAGGCACCGAGTTATCTAATACTGAACATTGCTCCAAAGGGAAAAACAGGTTTGGATCCTGTGAGCCTCGAGTTATAAGTTTAATCAACTGACCAACATATAACCTTGTTTTGTGTGTGTTTATATTTAAAAACATCTTGTTTAATAGACATTGTTGATTCATTACTTTTGACCACTCAGACAATAACACTAGTAACTAATGCTCAAATGAAGTTTCTCTCACACACATATTTTCTACATGAGGCACATCACAGCCATTTAGCACTTAGGAACGCTAGACAGTAAGCCCTTCAGTCTCAGACTTGGGGACCATTTTAAACAAAGAAATATTTCATCAATAAAATGCACACATGTGCACACACACAAAAAACCTTGGCACTAAATAGACCATAAAAAGACATGTTATTTACACTATGAGAGATGATACGAGAAAGCAAAGCATCACCTTGTTTGACCTCAGCAGGTAATGTGCACATAGGGAAACTCACTTTTTTTTCTTCTCTGTGTATATCCACAAATGATGAAGAAAATGATGTAGTGATTTTCTAAAAATAAATTTTAGCAAGTAGGTGAATTCACAAATACAGAATTCACAAATAATGAGGATGTGTAGGCAGATGAACTTGGTAAACAGGAGTCTGACCCAGAAAGATGCACCTGCTCTGTAAGTGCTGACAAGAAAGGCTGCCGCACCTGCAGAGCAGTAGTCATTGACAGCTCAGGCCCTGTGTGTGCTCCACAAGAATCAACCAGGGCTCCCCAGGCCACACACCACACCCTCAATGGAGGTTGCTCCTTTCTGTCTCTTTGCGCTTCTGTGCCAATGGTTGTCAAACTTTAGCATGCGTCTGAAAGGCTTGGTTCTAACACAGATTGCTGAGCACATTCCTGGCATTTCTAAGGCAGAAGGTCTGAGGTAGTGCTCCAGATTTTGCATTTCTGATATTTTCCATGTGATGCTCATGCTGCTGACCAGGAACCTCTGCTCAATACTATTATCCTGGTTTTACAGATGAAAGCTCAAAGCTCAGAAGGGTTAAGTAAATTGCCCAAGGTTTCATGCACAGCTAGTAACTGACCTTCAGAATAAGATGTGGCTGAACTCATGCTCATCTCTTTATGTTCTACTATTAGGAGCAGATTTCATCCTACCATGACATGAATGGTGGTTTTTTTTCCCAGGCTGGTCCCCAACAATGTATTCAAGCATGGTAGAGTTGGACTCTAGAACCTAGGCCCTGCTATGATTTTTTTTAACCTTCAATAACATCTTTTTAAAAAATATTTTATTTGTTCTTTTTAGTTACATATGACAGTAGAATATATTTAGACATTATACATTCATGGAGTATACCTTCCCATTCTTGTGGTTATACATGATGTGGAGTTACACTGGTCACATATTCCTATATGAACATAAGAAAGTTATGTCCGATTCATTCTACTGTCTTTACTATTCTCATTCCCCGCCCTCCCCTTTGTCCCCCCTTGTCTAATCCAAAGTACTTCTATTCTTCACTACCACCCCCCTTATTGTGTGTTAGCATCCACATATCAGAAAGAACATTTGGCCTTTGGTTTTGGGGGATTGACTTATTTCACTTAGCATGATAGTATCCAGTTCCATCCATTTACTGGCAAATACCATAATTTCATTTTTCTTTATGGCCAAGAAATATTTCATTGTGTGTGTGTGTGTGTGTGTGTGTGTGTGTGTGTATACATATCACATTTTCTTTGTCCATTCATCTGTTGAAGGGCACCTAAGTTGGTTCCTATACTTTAGCTATTGTGAATTGAACTGCTATAAACATTGATGTGGCTGTGTCACTATAGTATGCTGATTTTAAGCCCTCTGGTATATACTGAGGAGTGGGATAACTGGGTCAAATGGAGGTTCCATTCCAAATTTTCTGAGGAATCTCCATACCACTTTCCAGAGAGGATGGACCAATTTGCAGTCCCACCACGTACTATGATTTCTGAGTTCTTGGTAGGCAGAGCTAGGAATATTAAAGGGAGCAGAGGAGGAAGAAAAGTACCTGTTTTGTCTTGCAATGGGATGATTCCTCCTTGATGACAGCTTGAGATATCAGAATACAAAGAAATTGTCATCAGGTAATCTTAATGGTGGATTTTATTTGGGAGATAATAGAAAATAGTGATTACACACACCGGAATGGGGAGTTTGATCACTTGATTATCTGTTATCTGAGTTTGAGTCAGTGAATGACATACTCTTATCTCTAAATAAGTATTGGCTAATAATACTAGCTAATACAGTCAACATGGAAGGGATGGGCAGAGATGATGATAAAGACCTTAATCCTGAGATTCACAGCCAGGTTACAGAGTCAGGCCCGGTAGAAAAATTAATCTTTATTTAAAGAACTGTTACTAGGTTCTCAGATCCATTAACTATATGTTGCATCATATTTTACGAATATTTTTGCACCTTACTTTTGTAGTAGTATACCCTACTTCTGCCTACCAACATTTGGATTCAAGCACATTTTGCCACTGACAAATGATGCTGAAAGATTCAATGAAATTGTGAAGAATCAGAAAATTTCTGCTAATATCGACACACCTGAAGGTGGATTTGATGCAATTATGCAAGCTGCTGTGTGTAAGGTATGCTAGGCCGAGGGGAGCATGTTTCATTCTGTTAACATAAATTTCATCTCTTATTAACAAATCGATTTTGGAAAGCTTATCTACTTTTCTTTTCTTTATGCACCACACTTCTACAATTGATGCTCAAGTCACAGATTTTTTTTGTAAAAATTTTAAAATCAAATTTATGTTTAAATTTTTAAATTCAAATTTATGTTTAAAATTTTAAATTTAAATTCATGTTTAATGGGGACTGTTTTATACACCTAATATTTGAATAATCAAAGAAAACTATAGTAGCATTGAGGAAATTTTGGTTGGAACAATAGTCTTTGTTTTAAAACTCTAGTCTATTTTAAAGATGTAGACCAGGTGAATTTGGTTTTGGATTAACTATGGTGAAAAAAAACAAAACAAAACAAAAGCAGAACATTAATGAAAAAAGTAAAAATGCCCTGAATTAGTATATACCTATACTTAAGATCAGCTATCTATTGTTTTGGAAAACAAAATAAGCCTCAGAAGCCATTCTGTCTCTAGGACATGCTAGGATCCTTGCTCCTCTTTAATTGACTGACAAGGATTCATGAGAGTGGTGCCTGTCTTGAGACAACAGCCCTTCATGGGAAATATCAGAAATGGGCAGGCCTGAAGCTTCTAGAAGGTAGGAGGGCCAAGGAATTAGAGGAAGAGGAAATGGATAAGCAGGAAAGGCTAGAATAGCCAGGATGAGGTTTTTCCCAACTAATTCCAAGACTGATATGCTTTAAAGGCAAGAGCTTGGCTAAGACAGACTCAATATGGACAATCCTAACGAGCAGGACCTTGAGCCCTCCTTTGATGAGCAATTCTTATACTTGTATTAGTTCTGTAGTTTTTTAGATGACATCATTAGAAAGAGAAATACATACCTTAGTGTTGGGTGACATACTAATGCAACAGGCTTACTTTGTACCATTTTTTTTTTTTATTGCATTTTGACTTATTTTGCTTGAGCTTGGATTTGGGATTATCTATGACCTTCCCTACATCCTCCCCTCATTTTTCTGGTTAATTGAAAGTTGGACAACAAAAATCGTTAAGTATGTAAACATCAAGATCAACTGAATCCTGCCGGGCGCGGTGGCGCACGCCTGTAATCCCAGCACTTGGGAGGCTAAGGCAGGAGGATCGCGAGTTCAAAGCCAGCCTCAGCAATGGTGAGGCACTTAGCAACTCAGTGAGACCTTGTCTCTAAATAAAATACAAAAAAGGGCTGGGGATGTGACCCAGTGGTTGAGTGCCCCTGAGTTCAATCCCCGGTACCACAAAAAAAAAAAAAAAAAAAAAAAAAAAAAAAAATATCAACTGAATCCTAATCATCCCGGAGCTATTTTTTTTTTTTTCCGAAGCATAAATCATCTGAAAATGCCAAATGCCATGGAATTTCATGTGTTTCATGTATTACCAACTCACAATAGATGAAAACAGATAAATTAGGTAGACCAACAAATATATGTTTTTTTAATAATTGGAATGTGTCCAAGCAGAACCGATCCATATTCAATAGGTGCCTGCCTCTCTCCAACGCAACCCAAATATTTCTTTATCACTCTAGGAAAAAATCGGCTGGCGGAACGACTCTCTCCATCTCCTGGTTTTCGTGAGTGATGCCGATTCACACTTTGGAATGGACAGCAAACTGGCAGGCATCGTCATTCCCAACGACGGGCTCTGTCACCTGGACAACAAGAATGAATACTCCATGTCAACTGTCTTGGTGTGTAACACGCACTCTGTGCTGTTGTCAGGGCCACAATCAGGCGAAGGAAGCAATAACTGCTGTAACACAACACAAAATAGCTCACGCTTGATGAAAGCAGTGCACATTTCCTGATCTGAGATTAACAAACTATCCCCTCTCAATCCTCATCATCATTAGAGGTTCCCTGGGGCACGGCTGAGTGGTGGGGACATCTGAGAAGTTTGGATTTGCTATAACAAGCGATCCCAGGATCTCCCCAACTTCTCAAAGATCCCAGAGTTAGCAAAAAGCAGTAATGTCTTTTATTCTCAATCATGGCCCTAGAAACGGAGGTCTGGACCAAACAGTAGCACCTTGAGGTTGCTGTGAATGATTGTCCCTAAATCATGTCATGCTTCTGTTGGATATGGGGTTCCCTAGGAAACAACTAGCCAGGAAAGGCTGTTAGTGCATATTAACATTTGGCCTTAAATGCTGGTGACATTTTTTTAAAATCAACTTTTGTAAAACAAGGTCAAAGCTTTTTTGGTACACATGATTTCATCTGCCCTCAACAGAACCCTGTGTATCCAACCGCCTTCCCTGAATAGACCATGCAGCTACTGTTTGTGCACATTATTCCTTCCACCTGGGATGCCCTTCCTCCTAGGCTGCTGGGAAACTGTTAATTGCTCTTTAAAACCAGCTCAATCATTACTGCCCCCAGAGAGTCCTCTTTGACTTCCTTGAGGCCCTGAAGCAATTATCTCTCCCTTCACCCTTACACATTGATGTCTTCTTGCACATCTCTGTGTGGAGATGTGTTTGCTTACATCTGTCTGTCTTTACTGCATGGTCCTCAGGGCTATGGCTGGTTTATTATCTGTTTCCTGGAAGCGTAGTGCCTGCAACACAGTGGGCGTTGACTAATGTATGAAATGGAGTTGAATTATGAAGCAGTCACTGAGGCAGGTCACATTATCCCCATTGGACACAGGAGTAAAAACGGTTCAGAAAAAACAAGCCACTTCCTAAAAATATAAACTCAAAATTCATGAAGGGGAGAGAGAGAAAGTCCACACTGCTAACATCAATTGGAAAACCTATTCTCTATAAGCTAATAGTTCATAAATCACTCAGTACCATTTTTGACCTAAATTTCTACACTTCAACTTGAATTATTTTCTGTAACTTTAGATCAGTTGTATTCATACATATTTATATATATATATATATACACTTTTATATACATATGTATGTATACTTGTATCATATGATTTTACTTTCCATATTACAATAGCAATGAGAATAACAATGTGTTGTCTTTTAGTCAATGGAACTGCTTTCAGACAGGAATCTGTGAGAAATGGATTCCTTTTTCATTACCTTTTTCTTGCAACTTTTCAAATGTCCCATAATAGACATCTTGAAAATAGGAAGATCATACAAGTAAATGTTCTTGTATTGAACACATGTTCAATTCACTTCTGCTGAATAAGCTTCTGAACATGTGCAGAAGCCATGGACTATTTACACACCCTGGGTCCTTTGAGCAATTTTCCTAAATTTTAATTTTATTCTTATTTTTATTTTTTGGTATCAGGGATTGAACCCAGGAGTGCTTAACCACTTAGCTACAACCCCAACGCCTTCTCCCCACCTCCCCCTTTTTTTTGAGACAGTCTCACTAAGTTGCTGAGGCTTTGAACTTGTGATCTTCCTGCCTCAGCCTCCTGAGTTGCTTGGGTTACAGGTACATGCCACCACACCTGGCCCTTTGAGCATTTTCTATGTACTCACAACTGGGCCAGATTCCTGGGGCGACAAAATAATAAGATGTGGTTCCTGGCCTTGAGCCTACAATATAGTTGTGGAAATTAAACCAGCAGATCTTATTCATATAGAAAACCGAATTTTATGGGGTCCGCATGCTGTGATCCTGGCTCCTGCATGCACAGCAGCTGAGAGGCTCAGGAATGCGTGGAGATAAGGAGAGACCAGCACTGGTAGAATTTAGGCTTTAGGGTGAAGTATGCTTAAGGTTTGGGCAGTTAAGAAGCAGAAGAAATGGAACAAGTCTTGTATGTCTACTAATAAAAATCCAAATATGAAAGAAATCCCACACACATCCAGATTTGCAACTGGGAAATGTACCTGAATATTTTAGGCAAAACTACAACTTTCTCTCAACTTGAACTTTGTATCTAAAGATGACTTCAGACAAAAATACTCCAATAGTGCAGAGAATATAAGAACACATCAAATAGTGTATAGGAGGGCTTATTCTCAGTGTCCCTCCATTTTGGCTGACTTCAGTCATAAACGACACATTCTTAATTTACTTAGCTACAAAGCTACTCCCTTATCTGAGTGTCTTCTTTGTGCATTATCCAAGTTTGGATTCATATGTGCTTATGTTTTCCAGATTGGGAAAGTAATGTCTATCTTCAAATTTGATAATTAATGACTTCTTTTATTTTTTTAAAGTACTTATATCACTTGGGAAAGAATCTGTCAATGCACAAGAAGTACAATGTGTTTCTAATTATCCTGTAGGATCCCATCACTCAATTGATGACATTAAAAAGGAAATAAGACCAAACTCAAGAACCAGTAAAAAAGACACCTGTCTTGAATCAGACAGATGTGGGAAATGTAGTGTGTCATTCCGCAGCAGACTGTTCCTTTCTTAACCTTCATGTCACCCTCATCCAATTCCAGGTAGGGTTTCAGAGCCACAAGAGCCACCTTAGACACATACATCATAGTCTAACTGCCCCTCCCCACCCAACCATTCTTACCTGCTGGCCAGTGGCATCAGGGGAAGAGATATATCTCTATCCTTGAAAATATGACATGCTATAAGAAGTGATCTCTCACACTGAACACTATACACCACATTAACAGGAAGTGACTCTTAGGATTTAATTGGACTTGTTAGATTTAGGAAACAATTATTGAAGCAACTAATGAAAAATGCTAATTGTGTATTTGTTCACATAGAGTGATACAATAAGGCCTGTAAACAGTGAAATGCCTAACTCATTAAAATATTTTTTCTATATTCTTTTATTAAGGTGATACTTAAAATCTATATGTTCATTTTAGGAATATCCAACAATTGGACAACTCATTGATAAACTGGTGCAAAACAACATGCTATTGATCTTTGCTGTAACCCAAGAACAAGTTCATTTATATGAGGTAAGCAAACAAATCTGGGAAATTCCTTCAGGGAGATGATGTCATGAAACCCTCTCTGAGATCAACACACAGGAAGGCCATTAGATAATCACTAACACACACCAGATGCACTGAGCACTTGCAAAGTGGATTCATTTATACCTTGTAGTTTAAATGAGAAACACAGAGGTGCAGTAGAGAGTGAGGGAAGACATGGTAGAACATGGAAGAAAGTTACAGAAATGAACAAAGGTGAGCTGGAAGAAAGTACTAGTAAAACACAGGACCACCTGCCTAGAGGAAAATTAGTCTATCTCCTCTTCAACTATTGCATCTGATGAGAAGAGAGTTAACAGAATAGAGAAAATAAGAGAGTGGGGGGAGAATTGATTTTAAATTCTTTAACATTTCTCCATTAAAGTTCGAATTTATAGTTTAAGGGTTTGGATGGAAGCACCATTTACAAACAGGGAATTGTATCATTAGGTGAAATAATGTTTGTAAGCCACCATGTAAACAGTAAAACAGGGGCTGGGGTTGTAGCTGAGTGGTAGAACACTTCCTAACGTGTGAGGCAAGCATGAGTTTGATTCTCAGCACCACATACAAATAAATAAAGGTCCATTGACAACAACAACAACAAAAGATTAGCATTTAAAAAAACATTAAAACATATATGCAAATGTAAAAGATATCTATGGTTTCTTTCTAGACTAATAAAAAAAATATATGTCAAATGATGTCCATTGAGGTACTAGCAAATGACCTACTCATAATCTGCAGTTTCACAGGAAAGAAGGAGACTTTAGAATGGGCCAAAGAAAATGTGGAGAAATCAAATCATCTGTGCCATCTATGCAGAAGTGTCAGATACTCCTAAATTTAGAGTCTGATCTCTCATTCCTTTTGAAAGGATCTCTTAATTTGCTTGGTGACTTCACAGGGCTGGGGAAACTCAGATTATTTCGCAGAAGGCTTTGATTAAATGTACTCACTACCAAGCACAGTGCAGCCATGAACTTGCATCAGGTTCTGTAGAAAGGATCCAGGAGGAGATGCTATCTTGCATTTTTAATGAGAGGAGGGTATTGTACTCCCAGGTGAGATTGCCTTCTGCTGCAACCAAGGAAGTCCCTTGCAATCCAGCTGCTCAGAGACCATGTGGGTTCACCTGATCTGGGCATTTTCTTAAGGCTCTATATTATGTGATACCTGTTTCCACTGGTTTTAAACAGTAGTTGCAGTAAAGATTTTTTTTAATAGCCCCAAATACAATAGTGAGTCTATTCTGCCTTGGATCCCTAAGGCTAAAGTGAGAGGACCCTGGGGGTTACAACACCTCCTCCCCAGCAAGGCTCCAGCTCAGAAGGGGGAGTAGGAGCTGCTTAGAACTTGTCTTTGAAGGGGAGTCTGGGGAACACGATTGATGATCATGAACACAGACTCCCATAATTCACTTTGGTAATAGTCTTTAAGACTCACAACTCATTTAGACGCCTCCCCCGAACTGCTATTAAAAAGACAGAGGAAGATGAAAAATAAGTCTGTGGCAAAACAGAATCTGTTGGATTTAAGCTAGTTGCATCCACCATTCCCCTGTTGAAAAAGAAATGATCATTTCCAAGGAAAACACCAGATTAAAGCCTGCCTGTAATGTAACAGCAGGACATTTATTTTGCCTGCCTCCTAATCTCATTATGAGGCGAATTTATGTTCTGTCATGTTCTGTGGTCTTTGCCATCCAGGCTCCACTAAATTCAAAGGGACACTTTCAGGAAGCCAGGCAGCAGACCAGGTCGGCAACCCATTCTGTGACTGGTTGTTTCATTATTTTATTTTTATTCTGATGGGCTCATCATTTCATCTGCATTAGTGGGGCCAGGCGGCAGCCTGGTCTAAAGATAATGACAGCAACATTGCACTTCCCTGAAGGCTGCACACAGCATGAAAATGCTGATCTCTTGTTTTATTGATAATGAAAACTGAAAATAGACCAATAATGGCCTGTGCTGCCTTTCAATTTGAATCTCTTAGAAGGAGCCCTAGGTGTGCAGGAGTCCTTTGCAACCTGGTGTTTGGATAGAAGGAAAATAACCACCAAAGAACCATTGAAAAATAAAACCAGTGATAGGATAAATAAAGCAACTAAGTGTTGAGATCTAACGAAAATTCCAGAAGGCCAATTATTCACCCGAGTTCTGGGCTAAGCGTAGCTCAGCGCCTGCACTGCGGGCAGGGGATGATCAGGTTCAATGGCGGCTCTGTCTTGCAGCACATAAGATTTATGTTGCCCACTCATGGAATGTAGGAAAAAATGACTGTTTTTTCAATAATTTTGGTAAGGTGCTTTGGACTGCCCAGGTGCACAGTGTTGCTACATGTTGTTGTAACAGAGAGGAACAAACAATGGAAAGGGTACAGTAAGCAATTTCATCTTCAGCAGTATGACTACAATGTGCGCCCCAGACTCCTGCAAACTGATGGTTTTGAGCAAACTTATTATTATGAATAGTTTCCTGTTTGTCCAATTACAGGGTTCAAAAGATAATGATAGATAATTGACTGAGCAGTAGGTAGTATATTACATTCTAGTGCTAAATACCATTTTGAATCAGGATTCAATTACTCAAGTTAAAAAAAAAACATGTTTATATCTCCTCTGTTGTTTTTAAATGTTTACTGTTAATTTATATTAAGATAGTATCAGGCCACTAAACCCCAGCTGTCTAATTTGACTAGTCTTTCCTTCCTAGTGAGATAGTGAGATAAAAAGCAATTAAATCACTGTTCTTCACTACACCATCAAATCATGTTATGAATTACCTCAGGTTATTTGCAAGACTTTACAATATTCTATATCTTTTCAAAATGTCTGCCTCTGGCTGGAAAAGATGACTTTTATGAATAATTATTGTTAATAGCAATAATTATTATATGACCTGGTGTTGCTGATGTGATGTGGAAACCCACCACCCAGAAAGTAAACAAGAAGTTCATTGGTGATAGTTACTTCCAATTTACTTCAACTTCTAATTGATGTTCCTGTGGTTATTAGGACAGAGTGATGTATTTAAAACATGGGAACAGGGGTACAAACAGATTTTTACACCATCAAAGTGCTCTTTTTTCCTGAGACAAAAAGCCCTCGATTATCACCTTAATTATGGGCATACGGTGGGTCTTGCTCATCCTCCTGTTTAAGACAATTCTTGATACACAGGGTATTTGTTGAATGAATAAAAAGGTCAATAAAAGCCTGACCTTTCCTAAAATCAGGTCAAATATTCTAACCAGGGATTTGAAATTTTGTGTGACAAATACTTACCAAGGTTGAGGAAGCCCAGGCACACAGAGCAGGTGGAGGGCACCTAACCATTACTAGGACCCTCTGCAGCCCAGGCTGTTTCTTCTTCCACCTTCCACCCTGGGTCCAGATGGCACCAGAGAGGAGAGCAGCACTCTGCCATCTGTCTTAGGACAACCGGCTGAGAAGCTCCACAGCCTTGCTACTGTGCCGTGAGAGGAAAACCCCTGAGCAATTATCCACCATCATCAGACTATTAGATCTAAAAGCAAGCAGGAAGAGCAGCCACAATATGCTACAAGCCGATGTTCTTGTGTGGCTTATGAAAATTATACACTGTACTTAAGTTTCAATTTTTCAGGAATCAGTAACCTCATTATTATTTCACCCTTCTTTCTTCTTCTGCCTCTTTTGAACTTTACAGTGTAGCAAGAGAGAGAGAAAAAAGGATGATTTTAGTGAAAATAAAATCATCTGGGACTGAACCCAGGGGTGATTTACCACTGAGCTACATCTACAGTCCTTTATATGTTTTATTTTGAGACGGTCTTGCAATTGCTGAGGGTGGTCTCAAACTTGCAATCCTCCTGTCTCAGCACCCGCCCCCCCCCCCCCGCCAGTTCACTGGGATTATAGGTGTGTGGTACAGTGCCTGGTAATAAATTGCTCTTAATTCAAATGTAATGGAAAAGATTTTGATTTCTCCTAATTGATTGTATCTGGGAGGAAAGATTGAGAAGCGCCAGCTGCCTACACTTTCCTCCTTAATGAAAACATCCCTCAGAAAGGGAGGATTTGGAAATAAAACTCCTATCCTCAGATTATCAGTCAGAGTTGTTGGGAGTGTTTTCCAGGCTAATTAGTAAATCCCAACCATGAAAAAGCATCAGTACTTACCACTTCAATCACACATGGTACTTTTCTCCTAAAGAACCCAAAGCTTCATAATCTAGAAAATACGCACTCAGTAAGAAAAAGGGACAGATTTAAAGGAGGGCCTTCATGAGTTACCCTCTTAGGCAAATCCATGTAGAGATATGAGATTCAACACGAGATCTGAGTGTTTCAGGATTCACACAACACCTGCAATGTCTAGCGTATCATTGCACCAAGATGCTACCAACTGCATAGTCATTTGTTTATTCATCAAACATCTCATGAGTACCTCCATGAGCCAGGCCAGCGCTGGTGATTATAGTGGACAATAAGACACAGTCCCTGCCTCAAGGATCCTCATAGAGCATTCACAGACTTGGAAACCAATAATTTGCCTGAAAAAACAGAATGTGGGTATTTTAGAGACAATGTTCTCCTAGAAGACCCCATGGTAGAGATTTGCTGGGGGCCCAGAGTATTCATGTATGTCAGTGTTTTTACTCCTTTTGATTTTGGAGCAGCAAATTAATTGGCAACCATAAAACTGCTTTTGAGGATAATAGTATCATCATGTTGAACTAAGTCCTTCACTTGACGGGGGTGAAGACAGAGGGCCAGAGATGATATGCAACAATGACTGAGATAATAATAACATAGTAGGGGATGTTTGCAGAGAGTTTTCTAGGTGGGGATTAAGACTGTCACACTCATTTTATCATTTAATCTCCATCTTATGGCTATAGGAACCTAAAATAGCAAAGAAAGTTGCTTGTGAGAACCCGGATTTGGATCCAGACAATTTGACTCTGTAGCTTCAACTACTGAGATAAGCTGTAGCTGGACCCTGGCTGTTGCAGGGAAAACATATGCCAACTCCTAAACACCAACTCACAGAACAACATCCTTTAAAATACAATAACCAACTTTAAAAGCACAGATCCCAAGGGTGGAGCAGAGCTGCCTGACAGATGAACCAACAGATGAATTTCCTTTAAATGACAGAATCCTTCAAGGCCAGGAAACACTTGACCTAGGGTCCTTTACTGTTGCTGTTAATTTAGATGAATAGAGCAATTTGAAGATGTGTTGACTTGAAAAAAAGAGACAATTGATTCTGCCCTATGGATTATTTAAGAACAGGCCACACAGACAAGGAGCATTAAGTCTTTGGCCAACTATCTAAAACTGCTACAATCTCCAGTAATCACTCTCTCTGGTTCCAGTCAAAGGGCCAAATGGAGCATGGGAACTGACTAAGGCTATAGGTTTATTATGACGACATAGTTTGAGCATAGAAAAAAAAAAAAAAAACAGAGTAAGATAAGTAACACCCAATACCTTCTGCCAAGTTTCTTCAGATCTTAACCTTTTGCCACTATATTTGCTTCAGGCCTTTTAAAGAAAAGAAAACACCACAATAAACCTGACTGCAGTATAGCTGCCCATTTATGCCCCACTTTTGTTCCATAGAACGTAACCAGCTTCCTCAACTTAGTACTCACCATTCTCACATTTTTTTGTGCTATTAAATACATTTGTACAGCCAAAAATAATTATATAGTTATGGCTTATAAGCTTAATTTTATATAAGCTTAATTTACATATTATTTCTACAACTTGATTTTGACTGTTAAAGATCTGGGCCCAATCACTTCCAGCTTTGACATTCAGTGACTGATCCTGAGAAGGGGTATTATTATGAATTCTAATTTTTTTTATTACATTTTCTTATTGTGGTAAAATACTTATAACATAAACGTTGCCACTTTAATTATTTTTAAGTGTATAGCTCCTTGGTATTAAGTACATTAGCATTGCTGAGCTGATGCTCTGTGTTTGAGGCTTACCCATGGACACCCCTGCAGCTCCTGTGGACTACACTCACAACTGCACATGCTCTGATCTGCATAGGTCCCACAGCACATTCTTCCTGTGGTTGAGGGTATTGGGTCCCTTCCAACTGTGTAGATCTGCAAATGTTGCAGTTGTGCATATCCTTGCACCCATATTATCTCGTCAAAGACCCACATTTATTTATTTATTTATTTATTTATTTATTTGGTAACAGAGATTGAACTCAGGGGCACTCGACCACTGGGCCACATTCCCCAGCCCTTTTTCGTATTTTATTGGAGACAGGGTCTCACTTGGTTGCTAAGTGCCTCCTCATTGCTGAGGCTGGCTTTGAACGCGTGATCCTCCTGCTTCAGCCTCCCAAGTGCTGGGATTACAGGCGTGCGCCACCGCTCCCAGCAAGACCCACATTTATAAGTGAAGTCCCTGGGTCATAGGGGAATGGCATCTTCCATTTTATTGGGTTTGTCTGAGTTGCCTTCCAAAATGATTATATCAGTTACTCTCCCACCAGCAATGTGGTGTAGAAATGTGGCCAAAACAAAACAAACTTCAGTTACTTTTTCTGGTTACAAAGTTAACACATGTCATTTGTTTAAAACAACAACAACAACAAAAAAGTAGTGGGGAATGGAATACTAAAATGAATAAGGAAGAAAATAAAAGATCAGTCATAAACTTACCCCCTCAGACATAGCTAACCATTGTTGACATTTTTAGACTAATTCTTCACTGTCTTTTTCTTTGCATGTATTTACATATTTTAACATAATTGGCATCATGCTGTACATATTAAGTATGTTCAAAAATTTTAATGAATTTATGTAGTTACAGTCTTAGAAAGGCATGAAAGTTAAATTGTATTCAGTTGTACATCAATTACTTTTATTAACAAGAATAACTTTAGATGAAGTCAAAGTCATCCTATAAAATGACAAACCTAGTTGCCATGCTTAGAGGGTGTCTGCTTTCAAGTAAACACAAACTTGCCCTCCTCCCATCATCAGCCCCAAAACCTGTGCAAGTACTACACTTTTACCTCGTGGGTGGTTGCTCTTTAACATATTCACATGATACATGGTGATAACTTTTTTACATGTCCATGTTCTGCTTTAATAGAAACAACACATGATTTTTTTTTTTTTTTAGTATCATTTTCTTATCCTGGAAAGTGCCCCTTGTTGGTGAGGACCCTTGACATCTGAACAGGACTCCTCTCTAAACTGCAAGTGCTCAAAACTGTGATCACTCTTCTCCTTGCTTTCTCTGGGTTCCATGGGAAGAGAGAATTCCTGGTTAATTCAGTCATTAATCTACCCCTGAAGCCTTTCACAGGTTGCATTTGGCCACTCCATATATGTGTCTGTGAGGCTCAAATTATAGCTGTGTTTACACCCTGGTTTAAACCACAACGCAAGAGTCTAGCTGGAACTAAGTATTTTTCACGTGGTACAGCCTTTAAAACAGCTACATATGGCAATAACACACAAGAGGACAAATTTAATTGACAGTCCCCTCAACATAAAGTTATATATTTTAATCCCATGCCCAACTATCTGAGAGCCCAAAATATGCTACAAATGGGGCATGTTATAGCATAATTTAATATTTTATTGCCCCTGCAATACTGAATCTTCAGAAAGTAAACAAAAAATTTTGAAAGCTGTTTGTTGAATTCGAATAGTTTGTGCACACTTTATTCATTAATTCAGCGGCTGACATACTTTTTCTGTAGAGTTGTTGAATTTTACACACACACAAAAAAATAGGATAACCAGTTAGACTTCAATTTTAAATAAACAACAAATACTTTTTTAGTATATGTATGTCCCTTGGTATATTGGGGACACACTTATACCAGAAAAACTTTCATTGTTTCTCTGAAAAATCAAACTTAACCAGGCATGCTGTGTTTTATCTGTAGCCTATCATAAAGAGTCAAATATTAATTTAAGCTCTGAGGGCCATATGGTGTCTGTCATGACTACTCAACTCTACCATTGTTGCATGAAGAGTCATGGACCATACACAAATGCATGAGTGTAGTTACAAAAACAGGTGGAGGAAAAATACCGTACACAGGTCATAGTTTGCTGATCCATGCCTTCATCCATTCAGTCCATGCACTTTCATTTTTTGTGCTTTCTATGTGCAAAGCACTGAACTTGGCATTGGTAGAAGAAAAATCAAACCCTATTTTGTCCTCATAGGCTTGGTCTATTGGGGGAAAAATAGGTAAGAAATAATTAGTGAACAAATAACTAACTACAAATCTTTAATTGTCTTGTCAGAGAAATGGAAAATTGTGTGCATTAAGTGAGATTACCAATGGGGCAAGAGTGATCCTCCCTTGGATGGGGTTTTTGGAAAGACATCCTTTTAAGAAGTGATAATGAGGCAGCAACCTAAAGGTTGAGGCATTTTCAAGAGGTGAAGGCATGTGCAAAGGCCCTGAGCCAGCAAAGGACTCTGTGTTCGGTGTGTTTGAGAAACTGCAAAAAGGTCGTCAGCTTGAAGAGAGCAAGCATAGAAGGAGGTGAAATGGGAGAGGTATACTGGAAGCAGACCCCTCAATCTTGAAGGCCAAGGGAAGAAAACTTGGTGTGAATCTCTGGGCCGCAGTCATTTAAAAATACCACTTTAGTTGCTGAGTGTAGATGTCATAGGTGCACGACAGGCTGAAAACTCTATATGCATTATGGGTATTTAGGCTTGAAAGCATAATGCTTGATTTTCTAAATTTCCACATTTCCTCCTGGACAGACCCTTGTACACCAACAATTCTCCAACTTTGGTGCTTATTAGAATCATCTAGCAAGCTTTCTCAAAAACCCAATGCCCAGGCTATTCCCAGATCCAATTAAATCATCATCTCCTGGGATGAGAACCAGGCACCAATTTTTTTTTAAAGCTCTTTTGATATATCCAATCACCCACCCAGGAGCTTATAAACATGTAGATTCTTATTCAGGAGGTCTGGATTGGGACTTGAGATTCTGCATTTCTAGGCAAGCTTCAGGAAGATGCTGATGCTGCCAACCCACCTGCCACACTTGGAGTATGGAGGGCTGATAGCTCCTCAGCAGTCCTTGCACACACACCTGCTTGCTGTTTTCTTATCCCCTATCATCCTTCAAAATTTTATTACCTGCTGTTGGTTTGCAAAGCACATACACTGCTACTAAACCCCACATCACTTTCCATTTTAAAGGGGCTTTCTAAAGATGAGAAACTTGCCTTCCCCAGCAAAGATCCACAATCTCTCTGCAAAGGCAGGGTAATCTTATTAAGAGAAGATCTGAAGTATCCTCAGTAACAAATACTCAACCCAGCCTCTTTGTTCTCTGAGTCTCTATTCTCCAATGCCTCTCTGTGCATTTGTTTGTCTCAGAGCAGTCATGCATTGTGGGTCCATTCGTCTTCCCTTATCACTCTGTTACTGCCGCTGAGCACTCGTTCAGCTGTACACTACGGCTTTTTGGCTGACAAGATAATTACATTCTGTGCAGACTGGGAGAAAGACAGGTAGTGCTCAAAGTACCAAAGCCGACTACCTAGTCATTGCTGGGTGCAGACTTCAAGATCAAGCACCTGATCTAATTAGCACACTCCGGAGCTACCTGCCCGACTGCAGAATGCTGACAATTGGAAGCCCGAAGGCAAAGCAGATATCATGCAACCCAGAGACAGACATTCACACTACCCTTGTGCCAGAAACAATTACATGTTCTTTTTGGAATCTTGGGTGTCCTAGTAACGCAGTCAAGCCTGGGGGTAAACTTTTGCATAATGCCAGGAGCCCTGCATTTACCGATAATGAACATGATGAGAACCAGAGAAATAAACCCCACAAGAATGAAAGACCTCATGGGAAGAAAGCCTTCTGATTGCCTTCAGAAGGACTTATTTTAGTGAACCCAGTCCACCCCAGTTATGGAAGAACACTTCTCCACAAAAGTGAGGCTTCAACCAGCAAAGAGCTGTTTTCCTCTGACCAGATAAATAGCACAGCACAGTCCCCTGGGATTTTTCCTTTTTCTTTCTTTCTTTTTTTTTTTTTTTTTTTTTTTTTTTTTTCTTGCCTCTGTGCAATTGCTACTTCCTGCATTTCTTTCAAGGTATAGGCTTTGGGTAGAAGTGTCCTATAATCCCACAGAGTCCCTATATATACATATAAAGCATTATTAATGAAACTCTCATCTTCACTTGCTGCTGGCATTTTCGCCAGTTCCTCCTGCAGGAACCTGGTGATTTGAAAATAGAGAGTTCTGATCTTGGAGTCAAGATCTGTCTCTACCACTTTATGACCTCTGTACCTAGGCAAGGTACTCACCTGCCCAGTTTAAACTAGGGGTATAAAGTTAAAGAAATCAAAAGATTATAGAAATCAACCTATTCCCATGTTATGGGTTGAAGCATGTCCCCCAAAGAGATATGTTAAAATCTAACACCCAGTGCCACAGATATGACATTATTTGGAAGTAGGGTCATTGCAGATATAATTTGTTTACACAAGGTTACACTGGATAGGATAGACCCTTGATTTAATATAACAAGTTTAGAACACCATGTGACAATGTGTTAGGGATTGGAGGGATGCATCTACAAGCCAGGAAACTTCCAGGAGATGACTTCTGCCACCATAGGAAGCTAGACAGACGCAAGACAGCTTCTCCCCAACAGGTTTCAGAGGGACCCTGGCCCTGCCCACACCTTGATCTCAGTCTTCTAGACCCCAGAACTATGAAACAATGAACCTGAGAAGCCACCCGAATTCTGGCGACTTGCAATGGCAGCCCCAGGATATTAGCATACCCAATCTTAGGCTTACCCATTAACCTTTCTCAGGGCCAACTGTGACATCCCAAGAGCAGTAGAGCTGTTGCCGGGCACCTAACAGGAGTGATCTGGTTCAGAGATTTGTTGCTGGGCAAAAGTGAGTCCAGATCTACTTTCTGGGGGATGATTTCAGGCAAGTTAACTAAATTCTCTGGGCCTCAGTATTTTGTCATTAAAACCAGGGTAGTATGATACTTAAGTAATAGAGTATCAGGGAAGAATGAGAGGACAGCACTGCCAGGCGTGGATGTGAGCCCTAGTTACTCTTTTCTCAGCAATGGGTGTGGGGGGCCCTCTGGGCATCTTTAACCCTGTCTGCAGTGTGGGCTCCCTGAACCAGCACTGCGGGCAGAACCTGAGCAGTGTGGCCCCTTCTCCATTCATTCCTGCCACTTCCCCAAGGCCACCCAGGGTCTCCACAACAACAGATGTTCTGGGAGCTGGGAGCTGTGGTTTTTGAGGTTGCAGGTGTCTGAAAGGCAATAGGTGCCTGAGGATGTCAGGACCACTCAGCCCTATTGCAAGGTCCCCTAAATTGGAATTTCAGCTCAGGGACACTTAGTCCTGAGCAGCTCCTAAAGAAAGGGAGAGGCGGGGGTTGTGGCTCAGCGGCAGAGCGCTTGCCTCGCACGTGCGCGGCCCGGGTTCGATCCTCAGCACCACGTAAACATAAATGCATTGCATTGTGTACAACTAACGTAAATAAATAAATATTTAAAAAAAAAAAAAAAAAAAGAAAGGGAGAGACACAAGAGGCCCATGAGATGCCTGTGAGAGCTGAACTCTGCCTGGTGACACCTCTCTTGGCTCCACCCTCACGTGGAGGGAATCAGATAGATAACTCCTTGCAACCAAGTCCTTGACAGATCTGAGCCCCTTTCAGATTACTGCCCTTTCTTAAGTGACATCTTGATTACCCAACCTGAGCCTCCTTGAAAATACCAACAATAAATGCTTCTCTATGTATGTGTTTGCTCCAGAATAGTCACACTTTCTGTGGGCCCATTTCTGTTGGGTGTGCTTCCCTCAGAGTGGAATTATTAGGCCATAGGGTGTGCTTAGTAGATACTACCAGCTATGCTCCCCCTACAAGTGTATGTAATCATTGTCCATTTTTTAAAAGTTTAACCATTCTAGGCCGGACATAGTGACCTACACCTATAATCCCAGTGGCTTGGGAGGATGAGGCAGGAGGGTGACAAGTTCAAGGCCAACCTCAGCAACTTAGTGAGATCCTAGCCAACTTAGAAAGACCCTGTCTCTAAATAAAATATAAAAATAGCTGGGGACATAGCTCTGTGGTTAAGCACTCCTGGGTTCAACCCTGGTACCAAAAAAAAAAAAAAAAATTAACCATTCTAGTGGTTACAATATTGGCAAGATGCCAATGTTTTAATTTATATTTCTGTAATGATTAATGATGCGGAACACTTTCACATATTAATTTGCCACTTACATGTTTATTTTTATCAAGATGTCTTTTTCTTGTTGATATGTAGTCCTTGATAGTCTGGCATTGAGTCCTTTGTCATTCGCATGCACTACAGATATTTTCTCCTACTCAATTGCTCCTTCTCCCTTTCTTAAAAGCATCTTTGTGAGAAATGAAATTCTTAATTCTAAAAATTAAACTTAATTTTTTAGAGTTGTTTTAGGTTCACAGCAAAATTGAGTGGAAGGTACAGAGCTTTCCGATATATCCGCCGTCCGGCACATGCGTGCCTGTTGTCATCCCCATCAGAGTGGTACATTCATTAAAAACAATGAACATATGTTGATACATTGTTATCATCCAAAGTCCATAATTTACATTAGGGGTCACTCTTAGTATAGCACAGTCTGTGAGTTTTGACAAGTGCAGAATGGCATGTATTCATGATTGTAGTTTATGTTAGTTTCATCACCCTAAAAATCCTCTGTGCTCTGCCTATTCAGCCCTCTCCTTCCTATCCTCTGACTGCCACTGATCTTTTCCCTGAATCCATACTTTTCCTTTTTCACAATGTCATGTAGTTGAGATAATCCCTTATGTAGACTTTTCAGATTGACTTCTTTCACCTAGTAAAATACATTGAAGATTCCTTCATGTCTTTTCATGGCTTGAATAGATCATTTCTTTTTAGTGGTGAATAACAGTCTATTGTCTAAATGTACCACAATTTATTTCTCCACTCACCTACTGAAGAACATCTTAGCTGTGCCCAGGTTTGAGTAATTATGAATAAACATCTGTGTATGGACATAAGTTTTCAACAACTCTGTTAGGTAAATAACAAAGACTGATTGCTGGATCTTATATGTTGTATATTTAGTTTTGTAAGAAACTGCCAATGCATCTTTACAGTGGATGCACCATTTTGCATTGCTGCCAGAAATAAATGAGGGTTCCTGTTGTTCCAGATCCTAGCCAACATTTGGTGTTGTCAGTGTTCTGTGCTTTGGCCATTCTCATAGATATGTAGTGGAATCTTATTGTTATTTAATTTGCATTTCCCTAATGATTTGTCATGTAGAGCATCTTTTCATGTGCTTATTTGGCATCTGTATATCTTCTTTGGTGAAGTGTCTGTAAGGTCTTTGCCTCATTTTTTAATCAAGTTATTTGTTTTCATGTTGCATTTTAAGAGGTGTGTGTGTGTGTGTGTGTGTGTGTGTGTGTGTGTGTGTGTTTTAGAGAACAGATCTTTTATCAAATATCTTTTACAAATGTCTTCTCCTAGTGTGTGTCTTGTCTTTAAAGCCTAGCTCATCAATTCTTTCATGGATCGCACCTTTGGTGCTATATCCAAAAAGTCATCACCAAACTCAAGGTCATTGAGATATTCTCCTACATTATCTGCTAGGAGTCTGGTGGTTTTGCATTTATTAATTAAATCAGTGATTTATTTTGAGTTGCTCTTTGAGAAAGGTGTCTATTCTATGTCTAGATTTTATTTTATTTTTGCAAATGGATGTCCCATTGTCCCAGAACCTTTTGTTGAACAGATTGTTTTTGTTCCACTGTTTTGCCTTTTTTTCTTCATCCAAGATCAGCTGACTATAGTTATCAGGGTCTATTTCTGGTCTCTTTCTCCTGCTCCATTGATCTGACTATACTTTTGTCAATATCATACTATGTTGATTAATGTAGCTTTATAGTTAAGTCTTGAAGTCAGGAGTATCAGTCCTCCAACTTCATTCTTCTCTTTCAACATCGAGTTGGCTACTCTGAGCCTTTTGCCTCTCTGTATAAACTTTACAATCAGTTTGTTCGTATCCACAAAATAACTTTCTGGCATTTTGATTAGGATGGCATTGAATCCATAGAGAGAATTTTTACTCTTAAGAACTATTTATTAATCTTTTCCTTTATGGGTAGTGCTTTTTGTATCTTACTTAATACACTTTTTAACCCTAAGGCCATGAAGATACCTCTCTAGAGGCTTCAGTGGTTCTGCCTTTTATTACTCCTTTTGGCCAGAGGAGTAATAACTGGAAGGTAGTACAACAGAGGATTCCAGGGAGCTGTTCATGTCCCACTTCGTGAACTTGGTCATTACGCTTGCTTGTTTATGTGTCCCCTATATATGTGTGTTATACTGCCATTAAAGCTAGAAAAAGAACAAATAGGAGCCAACAACCAAAGAGATTCAAGGGAAAAAATTCTTTGAGAGATTAGATAAAATACTTGTGAGCAGATTATATAGCATCATAAATTCTCTCAATTCTCAGTTTGTAATGAGCCACATTTTACTACTGGTAATTTGTTAAAACTTGTTTATTGAAAATAAACAGTGCTGAGTTTGAAGCAGTGCTGAATATAAGATAAAATGTGATGGTAGTGACATTCCTCTGTCCTTAGCCAAGAGGAGTGCACACCTGACAGCAGGTTCTGGCAACCCAATACTGAGTGGCACTGAACTTGGAGACAGTCTCTGAGGGGAGCCCAAGTGTGCAGATGTGAATTCAAGAGCACTCCTCTGTATCCTCTGATGCCTACCCACAAAATGACCCCCTGTCCTCTCATTCTCCATCCTTGACAAAGAGATTTTCAGGGAGCAAAAGTAAACTGTTGGACACGTAAGAAATCTTTTTTGAGATGGGAACAGAATGAACAAATAAAATAGGGCTTGACGAAGAAAGTTAAGAAAACTACAGTAATCAGAAGGAGTGAGTGAGAAAAAGCAACTCAGGAATTCCTGGGTGCCATAGCAGGGAACAGTGGAAGAAATTGATAATTAAGATAATCTTCAGAAAGGTAATAGAGAATTCAAGCCCAAGCCTAGGAGTTTGCATTTCTAATCAGCTCATGCACCCTTGTGTTTATAGCATTCACCATTTCTAATATCCAAGCGTCATCTTTCAGAATCACAATGCTGTAATTCATCCCACTCATGCATGCAAAATCATCCTTTTTCTAACATTAAGCATGTTTAATCATGACAATTTATAATAGCCCTCTAGGACTTTAATGAAAGGAAGGCATTTGATACATGATATTTACAGTAATCATAATACTACAAGATTTAAAGTATAATTTTTCACAGTGTTAGACCACAAAGCCAAATGGTCCATGTTTTTAGTTAATTATTTTAAGTACTTTGGGGGGAGATCAGCATCCAGAAATTAATTAATAGTTTTCCTCTGTACAACTGTCAGTGTTGTCACTGGTTGCTGCTACTGGCTGCCAACTCCTTTATACTCCCGCTCTGGTGGCAATCTGCAAAGGCGATTAATGTTAACCACTTGTCCTAATAGCCAAATGCCAAATGTCAAACCACACGCAGGATTATAATTATGCTTTAGGAAGTGGATAGGTTCAGCTTTGTTAGCCAAGAGTTAACCCCAAATTTGGAGGTCTCTTGAACTAGTCCTTGCAGAAAATACCCCTGACACAGCATCCTTGGGGACACCAGGATGACAGTTGCATACAAAGCTAAGAGCCTTGAAATTCCTTTTCAAAAGAGTCTAAGCCTTTCTTTGTCAAGCTCTAAAGGTTCCCTCTGACTTCTCTTCTGGGATCAGTCAAATTTACACACATTCCAGCTCCACTTGAGTGGAATTCAAGTTCCTATTTAGGTATTCTCTGTTAACCACAGGTCTCATGCTTCATGGCCCTTTGTGACATGTGTTTATTTGAAGAGGTAAGTCCATGAAGCGGTGCCTTCCTCATATTTTATAACTTCTACCTGACTCAGGGCAAAAGAAACGGGCCTTCCGCCAACATGCAGTGATGTGGGGCAAGGATGAAGGTGAAGTACATTGCCTGGCTTACTGACTGCGGCCCCCTCAGTATTAAGATGCAGTGTCAAAGCAGAGAAGCATGTGACACATTCTGGTGTTCAGGTTTCCGACAACTTCGAACATGAGCACTGATGTAAACAGAACATTACAAAACCCATAAATCAAAACTGAAGTCGTTGTTTTGCACATAAGAGGTGTAGAAAGACCACCTCTAGCAGGTGACTGGGACCTCTTGCATGCCTTTGTGTCCTGCCATCACCCTGGCCTCAGATGTTCCTCTCCTTCATTCCCCTCGTCCTGATTTATCTACTCAGTTTCACTATCATTATGTTGATTATTGATTCTAATTTAGTTTTGTGCGTTTTCTAAACTACTTAACTCTTCTGTGGAATAAGAATATCAAGATTATGTTGGAGCCATAGGCGATGCCCTCAATCTATCACTCAAAGCTTATTTACTCTTTTCTGTGTACGGTTTTGGTTAATCTCAGTCATCTGATTTCACAACACACAGCAACATAGAAGCTCGCAGCTGACAATGTTGTCATCTGTTGATGTAGTACAGCATATTAAGCTACTTAATAGAAATGTTGAGTGCACCAGTAAATGAGTCAGCAATGATAGCTAGAGCCAAATGAGAAGGTAGAAACAAGTTAAAAAACAAATACAAGCTGGGTACGAAGGTGCACGACTGTAATCCCAGCAGCATGGGAGGCTGAGGCAGGAGGATCACAAGTTCAAAGCCAGCCTCAGCAATTTAGCGAGGTGCTAAGCAACTCAAGAGAGACCCTATCTCTAAATAAAACACAAAAAAGACCTGGGGATGTGGCTGAGATGTTAAGTGCCCCTGAGTTCAATCCCCAGTACCAAAAAAAAAAAAGAAAAGAAAAGAAACATGAACATAGCAGTCAGGGCCCACATGGTGCAGGTGTGACTTCTGCATGGATTCTGAAAACTTTTGTTGATTATAGAACAATAGTTCATATTGATAGGTGTAACTCTATTCCTTCAACATACAGGAGTCTTTGCTCAAGAAGACAGGGATGTGTATCACACACTTTAGAGAACTTTTCATTTGAAGGTAACAAAGTTTTAAAACATAAAGCTTAAGAGAAGAATACTATTCAACCCTCTGGAAAATTCACTCCTTCCCAATGTCTCATTCCTGGGCAGTGCTCAATACCTAGTGTTGATGAACTGGTCTGAGTCCTCCTCAGGAGGAAACATCTCAGGAGAAGCAAGGTAAATGTAGAACACAGACAGTTTAGAACTAGTTGACTCACTCAATCCTGAAGGTGTTTGTCCTTCATGGGTTGGAACAATTCCAACCCACCCAGGATTGTGCTGAATCCCTGAAGGAGCACTCATTACCAATAGTAAACAGCAAGCATCCAAGTTCACTCCCATCCTCCAGCAAGTGGTTGCTTATTAGGCCCTCTCAACCCAAGGTCCTACAGAGCAATCTGACTCCCTCACCGCCCTCTGTGCGCCAAACCTTGGTTTCCTCAAGTTCCTGGATGCATGCTCAGAATTTTTTGGACAACAGATGTTCTAGGAGTGGAAGATATTATATAAATGTTACTATTATTTGAGACTTGACTCCTGTCGTGATACAAATCACAGCCCCAGACAAAAGCAACCACAAAACCTAAGTTTCCCTATTGTGCTGCTGCAGTTTGGCCAATCCATTTCCCATGGAGCCCAGTAACCAGCAGCATGTAGGGGCTCCAGTTTCAGGACAAACACCCCTTTGTTATCAGGATTCTGTTTTCACCAGCCAGTTAAATAGAAGTGATCACAGTCTGAGAGATGAACCCCACACTTACCATTTCTCAATTACTGAGAACAAAGATTGACCGACTTTGCTGTTGTTGTTGTTTACAGAATTACGCGAAACTTATTCCTGGAGCCACAGTGGGACTACTTCAGAAGGACTCTGGAAACATTCTCCAACTCATTATCTCAGCTTATGAAGTATGTATGATACTTTATAAGAAGTTGGCTTCTTGTATTTCTTTAGTATCCAAAAACTCAGATGTGTTGTAGTCAATGAAATGCACTCTTCATTTGTCGCGAGAGTGTTGATCCAAAGAAAACCTCTCTGTATGATCGCAGCCAAAATATAAAATTTGTTTATTTCGTTTGCAGATCTCCTTCCTGAAAGGTGGAGCAGCAGATAGAAAATCACAAACCTGACCCAAAAGTTGAGAGTTGAGACAGTTGAGGTTGTTTTTATAATAACCAACAGCAGCACTGTCCCCAGCAAAATTTTTAAGTTGACTAGAAAGACTCCATGAGTCATACAATTAAGTTCTCCTCTGTCTCAAAAAAAAAAAAAAAAAAAAAAAAAAAAAAAAGAAAAGAAAAAGAAAGAAAAGAAAAGAAAAAACCTACTTGTAAATTGCCATTTAGTGAAGGAGTTATGTAGGGAACCAACTCCAGGGGTTTAATGAGATAAGATCATTAATTCAAGCAAGAATACAGACACTTGGCTACATACCAAAATACCAAAAGCACACCAGCATGCCACGTTCAAGGCTTTCAAGTTTAGTGAACCAGGGAAATTTCCATTGGTTTAACAAGTATGTAGGTAATTTTTTTTTTCTTTTTTTTTTTGCCTTGACTGTGAGTTAGTACTGAGGACAGAATTCCTCCCTTAAAATAAGACGTACACTTACAGGGTTATTTTTGTTTTCCTTCTTTGCCCCCATTTTCTAACTCAGTCATCAGGGGCCAGTGGCCAAATCTTCATTCTTCATTATTTTGGTTCCTAAACATCATTCCCTTTATTTGCCTTTACTTTCAAAATAAAAAAGCAAAACCTCACAAAGAGGTAGATGAAGCTCTAAATTAGGTGGGCATTAAAAAAAAGTAAATTTATTTTTAGGAAGCAGTAAAGCTCCAGCATTTGCTTTAAGCAGCATTTACATAATAATGAATGAATAAAATTCTCCTATTTTTTGATGTTTTAAAATTGCAAATAAATGATCCTAGTGCAGTATACAATACTTAGCATATGCTGAAACAGTGTTCCTTAACTAAATGACACATCAGAATCATCTGGGAAGATTTTTAAAAACAGGTATGCTCAGATTCCTTTGTGACTAACTTTGAAGAAGTTGAGGGGTAGGGGGAGCTACACATTTTAAAAAACACTCTACTATGATTATTTTTTTTAAAGAAATTCCATATCACCCCACCAATTTTGAAATTCACCTGAAGGGGGAGGAAGCAACAAATTCCTTTTCAAATATTTCATTTCCTCAGAGAATAAAATAAAGATGTGTCCACTAAAATTATAAGTGGATGGGGTGTTTCTCACTGATGAGCCTCAGAAATTTCAGTTTTCTTAGCTCACATCAAAAATTAATCACCACATTAGCTCATGCTTGAAATTCTTCCAGACAGGAAAGCGCATCAACAAAACACTATAAAAACCTTCCTCCCTCTCATGCAGTAATTAAAGTTTTAATGTGTAGAATCAAATAAAATTACAAAGCAATCCTTCACTGGATTATAGCACTCTCTGTTTTCTTTAACCCAATACTTTCCAAAGTGTTGGCCATTAACATCTCCAAAGAAATCAAGCAAATTAGAAAACAGTGAATAGTCAAAAATATTCCCCCTCCCACCTGACGAGTCAATCCATGCCCCTGCTTGTTCTGCCAGATGTTACATCTCACTTTATGGTCCCAGATCACCACATCACTTACAGGGTGGTTGAACTCGAGGCATTAAACATTTGAATTGAATCTGTGTCCTCGTTTTACTCTCCCCAAAATACCAGTAAGCATCCATTATTCTTCTACTAAACAATCTTGGTCTAGAGTTATTGGAACTTTCTGATTCACAGGGTGAAGTGAGTGATCAATCATGACACTAGTAGAAATTATTTTTCTCCTCTGTTATTTTTAAATGTATTCTAAAAAAGACTGTAAAATATAGAGACCTACAGACTGGATTTCTTTTTCAGTCTATAAAAAAAAAGGGACAGAATATACTGAGACAAAACATAAAATCCATCTGTTTGACTTCTTATAGGGCAGAGGCAGATGTGTTTATGGTTTGTGGCTACAAACATTAGCTGAGTATTTTATGGTGCCATATTGATATTTTTTAAAATCTTAAATACTGGGTGTACATTCATCTGACTGTCTCTTGCTAATTTCCTCCCTTCCCCAACCACATAATAAAGCTCCTGAAATATCAGTGATCCCAAGAGCAAGCTCCTCTACTGGAATTTAAACTCTGGGAAGGAATCCATTGGTTTATTTTGATTGTCCTGGATCATAGGAGATATTCAATCAGCAAATGAATGAAATAATGAAAGATACAAATTAACATTTCTGCCCTTTCCTTGGGAAACTTATACTAAAATATTCCTGGTCAAATTTGCCATGATTCTCAATTATACCAATGCTGAGACTTCCTTCGGTTAGGTCAGTTGATGTCACTCACTGATCCTCATTATGGATGTCACCTATAGACACATCCCCATTTCTCATTTAGCTCCTGGAGATTCACTTTGCCACTATCTCCAGTGCTACTTTTGTCTTGATTCTTGATGATTTCAGAATAAACAGAATTTGGAGGAGGCAGGGTCATCTGACCATGAAGTTGGCAAAATTAAGTTTGAAGCCGAATATGCTTATAAAATGCCATCAGTGAAATGGGTGTATGAACTCAAAACATTTTAGATGAATTAAAATTTAACTTAATTCATAATATTTTAAAATTTGTTTTTATTCTGCTTTTTATCTTTAATAATTTGGTTTTATCCCCAAAATATGTACATTGATTTTGTAAGTTTATAAGAAATAGAAAAAGTAGGATGATAAGCTTCTAAGAGCAGAAATCCAGTCTCATCCTAGATTTGACTCTACATTAAACGTATAATAGGCACTCAATGAATTCTAATAATGATGTTAAGACAGTTTTCCCCTACATTTTGCCACCTTTAAATATTGGATTGATTTGGTAATTCATGGTGCTGCGTGCCAGGTGGCAGTCATGACATGGTTTTATTGACAGTTGTGATCATTGTCACTTCAACCCCTTGAATGCATTGTTGCTATGTAAGCACTAAATTTAATTGTCATTTTAAATATCTTTGAAGAGTTTGTCCTATGAGTTGATATTGAGATGAAGTTATTATGTATGCAGAAACGTACCAAAACAGAGCAGCAGGGTGTAAATTTGATATCAGTGAAGCAAATATTCCTCGTTGGAGGAATGGCTGCAATTCTGTATTTCTTACAAATCGACAAACAGCTGCTTTATGGAACCTAAGAAATGAAGGCACTTACAAGTAAAGGAAACTGTTATTATATTTTATTATCAAGATATAAGCAAAAAAAATTTGTCTTTTATATGCCAAACTATGCAACTCAGGAGAATTTGCTAACTACTTCAGAATGGATGGAATTATTTTCAGAGCATTGATAGACTAATGACTATCATAGGTTGTGCAGAACCACCTTGAGTTATTTTATCATAGTTTATTATGTGATAATAGCATACTTATAATTAATGACATCTTAAATTCAATAAAATATGATATATATTGATAGTTATTTCCTTGCTTAATTATATGGTAAATTTCTTTTAGATCCAATTTAATTGTATTCATTTATAGTTTAATGACTCAGTTTCTTCTTCTGGCTGTACTTTTGATTGTGACTTATTTAACCCTTTATGTCTTAATTCAAGGAACTGCGGTCTGAGGTGGAACTGGAGGTATTAGGAGACACAGAAGGACTCAACCTGTCCTTCACAGCTGTCTGTAACAATGGCACCCTCTTCCCACACCAAAAGAAATGCTCACACATGAAGGTGGGAGACACAGTAAGTAGACGGACAATTCAGTGGTATGAAAAATTATTCAGATGGGTCAGAGGTTAGCTTAGCTTACTGGAGCTGGACTCCTTTCAAGAATTTCAAAGATTTCCTAATAAACGCTTTTGGCAAAGCTGATTTCCAAAGGGCCTTGTCTCACCTCCTGCAGGTTGGTGGATGGAGGAAGTAGATAATTGGTATTTTCTTTTCCAGGCTTCATTCAATGTGACTGTGAGTATACCCAACTGTGAGAGAAGCAGGCACATTATCATAAAGCCTGTGGGGCTGGGGGACACCCTGGAAATACTTGTCAGTCCGGAGTGCCACTGTGACTGTCAGAAAGAAGTGGAAGTGAACAGCTCCAAATGCCACAATGGAAACGGCTCCTTCCAGTGTGGGGTGTGCATCTGCAACCCCGGCCACATGGGCCCTCACTGCGAGTGTGGCGAGGACACGCTGAGCACAGATTCCTGCAAGGAGGCCCCCGATCATCCCTCATGCAGCGGAAGGGGTGACTGCTACTGTGGGCAGTGCATCTGCCACCTGTCTCCCTACGGAAACGTTTATGGGCCTTACTGCCAGTGTGACAATTTCTCCTGCGTGAGACACAAAGGGCTGCTCTGTGGAGGTAGGCCACCTCTAAAGGCATCTTACAGCTATTCAAATATCAGGATGGGGCTTTGCATCTTTTGCACTTCCTAGGTTTCCTGGGCATAGTGGGTATTCTATAAACATTTAATGACCAGCTCAGCGGGTTAATCTTTAAACTTAGGATAACTGAATCTTCTATTGCATTTTCTTCTGGCTTTTTCTAATCTGTAGTTCTCACCCAGGCTCCTCAAAATTGCCTGTGATCTGAATTCCATTACCTTCCAGAATTTTCACACCCAAGCTGATGGGTGTGACCCAACTCTTAAATGCCTATTGCTTTGGGGAAACAAAAAGTTAGACTGCTTAAGGGACATCCTTCCAAGGACAAGGAGCACTAGAGCACTAAGTGGACTCTCATAGTCTCCACTCATTCCACAGATCTCTATTAAGCACCTACTATGTGAAAAGTATTAGGTTAGGCAGTAGGTCTAATAACAATGAGTAAGAACATAAATGAGAAGCCTATGGAAAGGATAAAAATAGAAAGTTTCTTAAGAAATGAAGAAAAGTTTAAAATAGAAATATTTACTTTTTTTTTTTAAATATATTTATTTATTTACTTTAGTTGTACACAATGCAATGCATTTATGTTTACGTGGTGCTGAGGATCGAACCCAGGCTGCGCACGTGCGAGGCGAGCACTCTGCCGCTGAGCCACAATCCCAGCCCCTACATTTTAATATTATTTATAGATGTAAAGTAACTGTAGTTTAAGTATTCATTGCCTGACGATTATAAAATCATTCTGATATGTATACACATATATTTAAGTGTGGTCTAGTCCAACAAGAATTACAAATATCTTAATATACTTTAAAATGATATAAATTTCTACTACAATTGGAATCTTAACTGAGGGTTAAATTTAAGCTCTAATGTCTCAGTTTTTCACAGTATGTAAGCAAATGGCTCTTCAAAACAGAGAGCCATTATCTCTACAGAAAACTAGGCAAGTTGTGTTTTCAAACCACAGTGTTAGGAACCAATTTTCAGGGGAGGAAAAACCTGAAAGAAGAAAGCCTCAAAGAATTCCAAGCTTTTTGAAAACCATCTGATACCCCTAGGAATCCACTACCTTTATTTCTTTGCTGCAGCGATGGCTACCAATAGGATCTTCTGAGAAAATCCACTTTCTCACCCCCATCCACAACACAGTGTGAAAAACTCAGAATCTGCCTCAGTTGAGACCCATTTCTTTCCCAAAAGTTTGTTTCCTAAGCTTATTTTTGTCTTTTCTTTTTTGGCACTGGGGATCAAACCCAGGACTTTGGGCATATGAGGCAAGCACTTCACTACTGAGCTACATTGCAGCCCCTATTTCTGGAGTTTATGGGTGTGCTTCCAAGCCCATAAACTCTCTTCACTTGAGGCAGACAGGACACAACCTAGAAGCAACAAGAAGCCAGCCAAAGGCCATCACCACATCATAGAAAGAATATATTTGACAGAATCCCACACTGAACTTCTAATACAAGTCTTTTAAAAAATACGCATTTAAAATATTGCAATTACTTTCCAAAAATTCTAAATGTCATATAATCTAATAGTTATACTAACACCAGCTGTATGTCACCTTTAAAGTCCTGGACCTAAGGGATCCAAAACAGTACAAATTGTTCATGTGCTCAGCAGCACAGCACTCCCTCACTGCCTTTCATTTTATTTTATATGCAGGGGGAAAAGGGAATAAATGCAAAAGGAGTTGCTACCTGCTCTGTTCATTGTAGTTACGAAGATCTGACAATAGCAACTTTTTTTTTAATCAGATACAGCAGTTGCTAAAGAAATTATCTTTAAAGAAAACACAATGACACAATGATTTCTTCAGCTAAACTCAGAAAATTTCACCAATGTTTATTTCCTTCATATTCTGGAGTACATTATGATCCTCAACCACAACTGTTTCTATGACGCTATTTTGTTTTTTAGTAACATCACAAAAGATGAATAGTAACTTTCTCTTTTAAAGGTCTAATGAAAGTAAATGCAGCCGGGCACGGTGGCCCATGCCTGTAATCCAAGTGGCTCAGAAGGCTGAGGCAGGATGATTGCAAGTTCAAAGCCAGCCTCAGCAAAAGCGAGGCTCTAAGCAACCCAGTGAGACCCTGTATCTAAATAAAATACAAAATAGGGCTGAGGATGTGGCTCAGTGGCTGAGTGCCCCTGAGTTCACTCCCTGGTACAACCCCCAACACCCCCCCCCCAAAGCAAATACAATTCTTTAAATTTACCAAGTACTTATGGAGTATCTACCACGTGCCTGGCACTGTGCTTAGAGCAGGGATAAAAATCATGCTTGGCTCTGAGGAGGTGCTGCTGCTGCTGCTATTTTCAAAGCAGGCCAAATATGCCCCAGCCTCACAACTTGTGTGGATCTCACTTATTTTACCACTAATACACTTGGCAATGTGCTCCTTTTCTGAAGGGCTATTATCACAATGTTCCTTTTCATGCAACTTCTTTCATCCATCTGTAAGCACTCAAAGATACAGGGCTCCATTGATTTTTTTTTTTTTTTTTCCTTGCCCAAATTCCATTAGTCTCTTATATTTTGATTTTAAGAGACTGGAAGCAGTAACAGGAAAATGGCATTAGAGAAAATACTTCCTGCCATTATTCACTTACAGTTGTTTGTCAATGGTTTTCCAGAAGAATCTAGCTCTCTAAAAAGATCTTGGTGATTTTTCTGGATCTTTAGTTATCATCTTGCCTCTATATGAAACTTCTTGCTGCTATTGTTGTATAGACAGGTAATGCTAAATAATTGGTTGCTTCAGGATATTAATCAGCAACTTTGGTGACCAGGATGATGGTTCTGGAAGGCCAGCAGAAAGGAGGGTTTCTAAATTTGAAAGGACTGCTTTGTTTTTGCTGTGATGGTTCTTTTTTCCTGCTCCAGGATGGATTTTCTAAATTTCTGCCAAGTAATTCTTACATATAATGATACTCTTGGGCATGCTCAAAGCATTTGGAAAGGCACATTTCATTTTGTAATATATATAGATCATATTAACTATTCAGAATAAATTTTAATTTCAAAATTTCTCCCCATTGTGAATGTAAGTTTCCCCTTTTGCTGAGGAAGAAATCAAAAAGTATTGTGATTTTGAAGATCACTTACATATGAAACTTAAATTGGCTCAAATTACTTAATTATTCTTAGCTATGAGTTAATTAGTTCAATTATGAATTGCATAGGTTATGAGGTGCAGTTGGAATGTCTTAATGTCATAGATCCAGATAAATTTTAATTCATCTTTTGTTAGAGGAGAGTGCCCTTTTTAATGTATGTAGAGAGGGAGAAAGAGAGCAAGAACATATAAACATACACGCAGATACATTATATATATACGTGTATGTATACACACACACACACACACACACACATACATAGATAATATGAGCGTACCTGTTCCTACAACAACAACAGCAACTACACCTTCCTATAAAAGTTTCATATAAAGGCAATCAATATCAATAAAGATCCAGAAAAATTACCAAGATCTTTTTAGAGAGCTAGATTCTTCTGGAAAGCCATTGACCAACAACTCTAAGTGAATAATGGCAGGAAGTATTTTCTCTAATGCCATATATATATATAATGTATCCATGTGTGTGTGTATATATATATATATATATATATATGTCTACATACAATATATGTATGTATAAATATATAACACACACACACACACCAGGAACCCAACCCAAAACCTTTATGGTTATCTTTGTGTGTATGATTTTTTAAAAATATATTTTCTTAGTTGTAGATGGATGCAATACCCTTATTTTATTTGTTTTTTTTTATGTGGTGCTGGGGATCAAACCCAGTGCCTTACGCATGCTAGACAAGCGCTTTACCACAGAGCCACAACCCCAGCCCCTGTGTATATGATTTTTGACCAGGCAGAACATTAAGCCCAGGTCTCTCCTACTCTCAGTCCCTTAGGCCCAGTCATGAAGAGAGAAAAGTAATCAGCTACCAGACCAAAGTTTGCAAGAGAAAACTCAGGATCCCTCACTCCACAGTGAACTTGGCAGTGACTCCTACAAGTGAACGCATGCCTGGCTTATGATTATTTTTTTTTAACATTCACTTTGTTTTCAGTAAAGGTATAAGAATTTTAATACTGATGAATAATTTTATTTACAGGTTTTTTCCTATTGGATAGTTTTAAGGAATAACTCTAATAACTAGCACTTATGTAGTGCTTAGTGCTGGGCCAGGCACTGTTATAAACACTGTTATACACCGTCTTAGGTAATACTAAGTTTTGCTGGAAGATCAAAACTTGTGGGGCAAAATGCCTGAATGCACAGTTTTTACTTCTGAAGAAAAGTATCAGTTAGGAGACTTTGTAAATAAATGTTATTTGTTTAGACTATCAAATGCCTATTTTAGTATACTGGGCGTGGCAGGCACCCCAAAATGTCAAGGAGCGGACACACACTATTATTTTAAACACGTTTATCATCTCAGGGTATTTCATGTACCTTTACGTGGCCAGATCTATGCAAGATTAGATGAGACGCTTGTCTACAGCAGGTTTCCACAGGCTTCTGCAGCCACCTTGCTCCTGTTCCCTTCTCCTCTCAGTCTCTCCTCTGATGGCCTTTTAAATGCCAATGCTCTCCAGAGCTTTGCTCACTCTCCCTGCTCTCCCGAGATGCCCTGGTTCACAGTGGCCTCAACCACTGCCTTTCCCTCATGGCTGCCCAACCCCAAACTTCAGGCTCATTTCTACATATTCGACTACCTGCGAGGATGTCCCACAAGCCCCTCAAACTCAACAGACCCAGAGCTCTTTTGCCTCCTCTGCTTCAGATCCGATTAGTCGTTCAATATGAAGCGCCACTGTGTGCCAGGTGTTGGGACAGAGCAGTGACCATGAGCTGACTTCCACTCCAGGTCAGTGGACAGCCACATCACTCCTCACCAGCTCCCAGCCTGGTCACCTGGGGAGGATGCCATCCCTCTCTGGTTCCCCTTACACTGCTCCTGGTGCCTTCTCACCTTTCCCTGAGCACCGCAGCCCTGAATTGCATATTCTTTCCTCATTCCTCCCACCGACACTGCCATGGTTGTTCAGGCCTCTGTTCATGGAAGACCTTCCAAATGGTTTTTCTGTCCTGGTTTGAGTCTCTACTGACAGCAGGATATATCTAGACACGTATCTATCGGTTCAAAGCTCTACCCTTCTTAAGATTTCATACCCTTCAGGATAAAATCTCTTACTGTGGCGCATACCACCTCACCACCTGACTCTGGCCTTTTGTTGACCTTTCCATCTCTATCACATCCTACACGCAGAGTTGGCCCCTTCCATATGAAACTGCTGCAGTTGTTAAGCAGGTCACATGATTCTACACTTACATCATTTGTCTTTTTCTTTGCCTGAACTGTAGGTAAAACTCTTCTTTCATCTTCTACCTTCCAAATTCAGCCCAGGTATCACTTCCTTTGCAGACTTTCCTAAATCTCCAGTTTAATTTGGAAAATTTTGCCCTGTGTACATAGACTTATCACACTGTATTATATTTAGTAATAGTAGTATTTATTTGCCTGCCTCCTGCACTAAATTATAAATTCAGTGACCTTGTCTTATTTAATTCTCTATCCTCAGTCCTAATACAATCTTTGGCACATAGTATATGCTCAATTAAAGTTCATTAAACCGTGAACTTGCTTAACACTCACTCTGTGTCCATGGGACTTCTAACTGGTGAATGCAGATTTACACTTTACCTCATCCTAACAAAACCATTGGAAGTAGATTTTGTTCCCTCTGTTTTTAAGATGAGACTTTCATGATCACTCAGCTTGATGATGTAGAGGGGTGGGCATTAATTCAAAACTGTCTTGCATCTCCATCTTATGTCATGTTAATCAAAAGCAAAAAATCAAAATAACAATTAAGCATATATACATATGTACACACCTGCACCAAGTAGCTACTACAGGTTTGTCTGGATTCTCTCATTTCATCTGGCTATTAATTCTGTCTGCTATAACATCAGATAATCAAGTGGATTTGCAGTTAGGAGACCAGATCAGTAAGCATATGCAGTTAGCAAAATATATTAATAAAATGTCTACACTCACCCACACACACACTTTTTTCTCATTTTGTACTTCAGTCCTTTTGCTAGTATTTAAAGGCATAGAGAACAGATGCCCCTCCCCGCAAACCTGCAGGTGGCTTTGGCCATGAGCAGCAGAGAACAGAATGCGTGTTTTACAGATAACGGCGACTGCGACTGTGGTGAGTGCGTGTGCAGGACCGGCTGGACTGGCGAATACTGTAACTGCACAACCAGCACAGACTCTTGTGTCTCTGAAGACGGAGTGCTGTGCAGCGGGCGCGGGGACTGCGTTTGCGGCAAGTGTGTTTGCACAAACCCCGGAGCCTCCGGACCCACCTGTGAACGATGTCCAACCTGCGGTGACCCCTGTAACTCAAAGCGGTAATGTCTCTGTTGCTTTAGTCCCTTTTGTGGAAAACGTTCCTCACGATCAAAGTTCTAAAGACATTCTGTCAACCCAGACCTCAGATTGTCTTCGCCGGGTTTGGTCTGCAGGCATCCCTCAGAACACAAACCCACGGGGCCCCTGTGATCCTCAGCCTGGAACGACAGTCTCTGGCTGGAGGCTTTCTCAGTCCTGATTATCCAGAATCACAAAGTCACATTTCTGCCTGGAGACAGCAGGGGGAAGTGGAGCTGATGTCCCACGCTGATAACATCTGATGGCCTCTCAGTTACAATGCCAGCCACACAGAAAGAAAGCCCTGGAGGCATCCTGCTGACACCCACAGGCAGGCAGTACCTTTTCACGGGAAACAGACGAGCTTCTTTCTTATCTAGAAGTTTATAGCCTGACCTTGTGGGAGTCCTTCCTATCAGCAGCTCTTGGAGGCAAAGAGGCCAGAAAGGAGATCTTAGCTTTCCATTCTGCCCTCTTATCATCCATGCTCTTTGGCGCCTTTTTGTGGTTGTCATTGTACATAGCTATTGTGTATTGTATTCTTTAAGACTATAAGAACATTTTCTGATTTTCCAGTAAGAAAGCTGTTTCTTTGGTTAGCAACTAACTTCTTCGTGGAATTGGGGAAAATTTGTCAGTCGAGTGAAGCAAGTTTCCAAGAAGGCTGTTAGAGTGTTTCTTAAGAGGTTCACATTTTCACTACCTCTGATACCCCAAATGGTGACATTTGCATTTCCAATGAAAACGAAGTGAGAAAATCATTTTTTTTACTCATTGGTAACTCACCCTTTAGGTGTCAAAATTTCTCTGTCACTATCCCTGGCAAACTAAGACAAGTACCAAAAGCATGGGAGCATGAGCAGAATTATTTGAATAGGATCAAATGTAACATGCCCCTTCAAGATGTTCCTTTCATTAATTTACTATTTCATCTCCTCTGTAAACATGATTCAATCTTAAATCTGACTTGGAAGATATGAAATTCATATTCAGGTAGTTCAAATTTGGGAATCAGTGTGATCTTGATGTTTATGTTAGGTGAGTCTATTACACGTGTGTGTTCACTTATCAAGTAGGTATTAAGTACCTACTGTGTGCCAAGAGTGGTGGTAAGCCATGGACATACAGGAAAGACTGAAACAGTTATAGTTTCTACCTTCACAGATGCTGAGAGTCTAGTGGGCAAAATAGAAGTTTTGAAAGTAATGACAGTGATGTCTGGGCTGCCAGTTCCAGTAGGGGATGTAGAAGGTGCTGAGGAACCATATGGCAGTGGGGAGGGGCATCAGTTTAGCTGGTGCAGTCATCAGTGAGATGCACAGGGGACTTTAAGGGCTCCCACCATCTCCACCTGACCCCCATCATGCCACTCCAAATAAATACGTAATCTAGGAAAATGCAATACACTTGCAGAGTAAAAGCGACTTCACAACAAGATTTCTAGCCCCACTCCAAATGGGTTACCACTCCCATTAGAGGAATTCCAGTCCTCTCACTTCAAGGGAACTATCTAGACTAAGGTTAGGAAGGCTTGGTTGAGGAGGTGCAGCTTCAGCTGAGCTTGCCAAGCACTTATAAGAGTGCACATTTCCAAGTCTGGGGGGAAGGAGGCAGCCCTACATATCCCCACAGTGAGAAGACTTTTGTTGTTTTGGATTACTCCAAGCACCGTCTATTTGCAAAATGATTTGCAGCACAAGATTAATTCAGGGTCTAATTTTACTTCATTACCCAGACATCTTTAAGGTAGCTTAATTTCCTTATGTCCTTAGAAATACACTTTTCTGTAAGTAGCAATCTTTTATTAAAAAGCTTGAATTAATGAGGATCCAGGCTTAATCCTAAGCTTTTAAAAATACTCCTATTGAGACTTGGATTTATTTAAAAGCATAACAGAAAAGTGAATAATTAAAATAATCATATATGGCATATATGAAGACCACTAATGGTTCTTGGGATGCTGGTTAAGATATAGATCAAATTCAGAACTTTGCCTAGTCTCTAATCATATTTATTAAGTTTTCCCTGGAAAAAAAAAGTAAAATGAAAGTATAGCTAAATCAAATATCAATCAGAAGCAATCATTACCAAAAAATCGAGTATAGTAGCAATTATCAGGGCTGGCTCAGGGAACGTTGATTACTGTGAGGAATTTAGAATCATTCAGTGTCCTCTTGGACATTGCCCAACTATCTTTCCAAAAGTGACAAAAGACCAGTGTCATCGGAAAGATACTCTTGTAGCACAATTTGCAACCAGAGCATAAAGCAATTGTCTAGCTACGCATCTATTTCCACCAACATGAACTGATAAACTGTTAATTCTGTCTGTCTGCAGGAGCTGCATCGAATGCCACCTGTCTGCAGATGCCAAGGCCCGAGAAGAATGTGTGGACAAATGCAAACTAGCTGGTGCAACCATCAGTGAAGAAGAAGGTGCTGATTGTCTTAAATGGCTTTCATTTCTTTTGCATGGTTCTCCAGAGGCAGAAATACTGTAAATCAAGAGCCTTTCCAGCTTGACCCATTTGTACCAGGGCATTAGATCCCTTCCATTCTTTGCTTAAAAGTGAGTGCATTCTATAAGGCTAAGAACTCCGTGGCTTGGGATTTAAAATCCCAATTTAAAGTCATGGCTGTTTTATTGGACTTCAGCTCTATCAGCAAGAGTGTCAGCATTTCACCTCTGCTTAACAAATGCCATTGTAGAGAATTCCAGAATGCTATATTTTCCAAACTAGAAAGGAAGAAAATTGAAGAAATGACCAAATGGTAAGCCCCCAAACCATAAATTATTCTCTATCATCTGATTGCCTTATTTCAAGGTAAGATAAAGGCAGCTGTAAAACGGTTTTCCCAGTTGTAGCTCCCAGACTCTGGGGAGGTTCTGGTCAGGGGCCATTTTTCCTCCTCCTCTCAAAAGCTTTCACTTCCCCTCCCCCGCCCATGGCACATCCTTAATTTCCTTTTGTCCCACCCCCAAAATTCAGGAGTTCCTGTCATCTGTAACTGCTAAGCAAACTGTCCTCTTGCTTTTATCTGTTATTTTAAATATAATTACTTAAAATAAGTTTCTTCATAATGGCAAATATTTCATCTCAAGTATTTCAATCAATTGCATTTTAACTAGGAAGGCCATTTAAAAAAATAATTTGTGGACTTTAAAACAAAGAAGATGACTGATTCTGCCTAAAGGACAATCTAGGGGAATCTGGTTCTGTTATCATCACAACCCAGCATTATCATGCTGCTCAGGTAGCATTGCTACTCTGCATGCAATAGCAATGTGACCAAGATGTATCTCAGGTGAAGGGAAATAATCAAGACAATAATTTATGACACTGTAGGGTATGTATTTTGAATAGATGGAATTAGAATACGGAAATTAGTCCATTTCCAAAATGGAATAATATAATGACATTTATATTCTTTTGAAGATTACTTGCCTTGTTTCAAAATTGAGAGTTCTGACTGCACAGTTGAATTACCCTATGTGCAGGGATGTGATTAGTGCTCATAAGACCCCTCATCAGTGCTTTTCTGGTGACCAAAGATAAACATGCCAAATAGCAGTAAATGGGACAAGATGGTGTGTACCTTAAACGAATACCAAAGGTAAGATACATTAAAGCACTGAGCGAAGCTGTCCACATTAGTAACTGAGTCTCGGCATTTCCTTCTAGGTTCATTTCACAGCAAACAGTGGGAATATTTACCAGATGTCTCTAAGAAATGAGCAAAAATTGCAGAAAATGCCTACAAATGACTAGAACTGAATTCACTAGCAACATGGGAAATCAAATGTGCTGAAAGAAAATGGGAGTAAGCCTTAGAAACATGTAAATCATGATGGCTTACACAGGGTAGTTACTATGTTAAGTACACAGTTTTCTGAGTAGATTTTCAAATGCTTGGGTTTCATAGGAAGGCCAATCTCAAGAGGCGTTTAGAATATTTACAGTATTCTTTTTGTGTATTTGACCCAATTATCTTCGAGAGAGGAGGATTCAGCTATTTCTAACTTGGAGAGTGAAAAGAATAATTGGATTATTAATACCATTTAAAGCACTAATCTGGATGAACTTGAGAGAAAAAAGATATTTGTCAGACTGAATTTAAGAGTCATTTTGCCAATGAGCCTATTTTATAAGCCATGTTTTGAGTAAACCAGTTTTGTTATTTATCACACCTCCTTGAACAGATCACATCATATTTGCTCTTTCACAGGGTCTTTTAGCAACCTATCTTTCCCCCACTGGGACATGGAGAATAAAATAAAATAAGCATATCTTTACTATTTGTGCGAATTGATCTTAAATTGTGCTGTCAGTGACTTGGGCAGGCATATCTAAGAATATGTGATTTAATCTCACTCTTTCTTTTACTGAGTCATGTTAATCTACCCCAATATCCATGTACTCAGAGAATTGTTATTCAAAGGGTGTTCCTTGGAACACTAGTTCTGAAAGCATTCAATGGAAAAAAGCACCTGTGGTCATAAATATGTTAGAGATGGCAAATTAAATTTTTTCTTTTCTTTGCAAGACTTTTGAGAGTTGTGCACATTAAATTAAATGTGTGTGTGTGTGTGAATCACCGGGAGGGACAACAGGAAAGATTCCAAAAAGACAGACAGCATTTTTTCCCTTGAGAAACTGTTTTCACTGAGAACTGCTAACTGATTCCAAAGCTGAGGGCTTAAAACATGTGTTGTCTTGCCTCAATGGTACAGATGGTTTCCATTTCCATATCCTTCCTGCACCTTCCAGCCCCGACCTCATCACTCCCATTCTCACATTTCTTCCTTCTCTGAGTATGATTTTATGGGCCACCAGAGATCATATTTGCACTGTATTATCCTAGAGCATCAATGTGGGCACTCACAAAGGAGGGTAAAAAAGAAAGGGCCATTTTTTTATGAACAACAAAAGAAAACTTTAACAGCTAATTATGCAAATCTTTCATTGCACATTCGATAGTACTTTTTCAATACCCAAACACTACAAATACGGCTACATCTAGAGCTGTAACAGTCAGGAAAAGGAGTGGTGAAATAATTAAAGCAAGATCGGAGTCATGACTCAAAGGTCATCTTGGCAGTTCCATTAAAACTGAAATAATCCTGGTCAAGGAAAGTAAGCCTCCCTGTGCTTCAGTCCAGCTATTTAAAAGAAAATAAAAAAGCAGAATTAATATGATGAATATGATGAAATGAGTATGATAAGCCATCCCCACATTTCCTACCTGAGAACAGAATGTTCCATTAAGTGTATTCAAGGCAGCAGAGTGGGCCTGCACTGCCATGGCACAGAGGGAAGGAAGAAAACACTGCACTAAGAAAAAGCACGTTCCTGGAGTGTTTATGAATCCCAGGTGATTGGAGGGATGAGGTAGGCAGCGGTGTGGTGAAGGCCCTCAAAGTGCCCAAAGTATGAATTGTATATGCAGTGTCATTTGCAACCAAACACATGAAATGACACAGATTTCACTAATCAGGTGTTGCCCAGAGGTTCCCAAACCTTCTAATCAGAATCATCTCATTAAACTGCTTACTAAACCATACACTCAAGTCCAAGCACCCGTGCATATACCAGCCCTTCACATGCAGCCCTGTGCGTATCCACTGGGAGTAAGTCCCGGGAATCCATCTTTGCAAAATCCCCAGGTGATTTAGATAGTCATAAACATTTGGAAATGACCAAGCTTGAATGGTTTATAATTGGATTTCTTCATATTCCTATGTAAATAAATAATGTTTTGAATGAGTTCAAAAACAGTTTATTCTCTTCAATCTATTGTCTAAAATCTTATTTGTCATCCTAAATGTTTACCAGTCCTGGTTTTCATGAATAATACAAGGCACACTTCTCACAGACCTTGTAGGTTCTTACAAATTAGGTGGAAAGACAACAAACAATGACCTATATTTCTATCTTTCTATAGCTGTAGCATTTTTGTACCCCAAATGGGCTATTATTTTTCTTTGTAAGGATCAGGGAAACACATGCAGATTCTGTTTCATTAGCACCTTGTTGTTTTTAAGCTAATGAGATTCGTTATAAATGTGTCCAAGATTATTTGGAGCAGTCTCAATTTTAATATTCTGACCCATTGTGTCAAACACACTAATATCTAACCATATGTCCCAGAAGTTTAGATTAAGAGCAAATGCTCACTCTACTGAAGGTTTCTGAAAAACACTGTTTGTAATAGTACCATTGAAAAGTTTCCAACTTAGAAGATAGGGTAACTATGAGGCAAATTTAGGGTTGGTTGTTGTTGTTTTGCTTTATTTTTAATTCAGAAAAGGCTACCTCTTGGCAGAGCAGCTGGACCACTAGAATTTGTAATAAACAGATCAAAGATTGGCCTTTTATTTAATTTTCAACTTCTGTTGTGATACAATACAGTGTCATTCTGGGTTCCTTTTAATCTTTAGTTTACCTTTATCCTATTGGACCCTGAGCTATCTAACACTACAGTCTCAGTTTCCTAATATTAATTTATTTTTACCATTGTGACAATACATGGTCAGCAAGCTTGACTACACCATTGTGAGGAAGGCCCCTTTAAAAGTATCGGTATCCATTTGGACTGTGCAGCAATGTAATCTAGACGTCCTCCCAGATGCTCTCAGCAAAAGGAACATATAGCCCCCTCATTACCATAATCAGGGCCATTCTATTCCCAAGACAGCTGTGGGCACCTGCCTTGCAGTTCTTTCACTCCATTGAAATCCTGCCAGTGTCAGTTTGATAGGTACATTTGATGGTCAGTCTTGATTAACCACATCTGGAGCTGTTCTTCTGGAACATGAATAAAAATGGAAAAAATCTCCCTTGGTGGGAAAAATCCTATGCCTTTTCAGTTTTCATTCTGCAATATTGAAAATTCTCGTTTGCATATTAAAACTCAATACTATTTTGCTTTATAAATAATCTCTTTGGAATCTCATTTAACCTAATGAATGACTTCTTTATCTGCAGATTTCTCAAAGGATAGTTCTGTTTCCTGCTCTCTGCAAGGAGAAAATGAATGTCTTATTACATTCCTAATAACTACAGATAACGAAGGGAAAACCATCATTCACAGCATCAATGAAAAAGGTAAGTGGCTTGCACCCCATTTCAATGGCAAGTGATATACTACATGGGGGGATGGGGAATGTCCAGAAGGTCACTTTAGCAGTTTGCCAGGAATTTTGGATGAAGAATGAAAGATACCTATTAAAAGGTTTGCTATGTTCCAATCAATATCTTTTATTAAAACCAGATAACACAATGACTTGTATTTACACCAGTCATCGTCTCCCTGAAAGGCTTACTGCTGAACTGTGGAAAAGTAAACTGATGAAATGAAATATAAGCAAAAGGTCTATCTTAAGAAAAAGCTGACAGGGAAGAGTCTATCAGATTTCAAACGGATTGAATCAGATCATGGTTCAAATCCTGCTACCAATTAATAGTTGCTCAACATTCTGAAAGATACTTGCCCTAGTCTCTATTTCTTCATCTGTAAGATAATGGTACTTTCTTCTAAAAGTGGAGTCGAGGATGGAATGTAAAACATGTGACAATACCTAAGTTACAGCAATGAATGACTGAATGATAATGTAGAATCAGCAAATACAAGAAGCAGCAAATAAGGAAAGAAGTGACCCATAAAGGGTGACAAAGAGTCCCTTGCTTCTGTGGAACTTCATCCACATCACCTCATGGAGTCAGTTTGGGACTTGGGGGACACTTGAAAATTCACATTTAGCCCAGGGAAGAGCTAAGCTTATATTAGGTAGAGAAGGAAGCAGTGGAAAAAGTACTGTTTCCAAAATTTCATTCATACTAGAGTCACCTGCAAGCTTGCTAAAATAAAATGGCTATATCAGCAGGCTCGATGTGTGTGGCTCAGGATGCTGTATTTTAACAACATGACCCTAACACAGCTGGTCCTGAGCTCTCTCTTTGAGCAACTGCCCTAACAACCCTAGCTGTGTTCTCAGATCCTCACACATGCCTCATTTTCTGTCTTCAATTAATGATGTGTCCCTCCCTAAATCTCTCCAGCAGAAATGACAGCTGCATTAAATCAGACCTCATCAGACTTTGTCCACAACCTCTTCTTCCCCACAAAATCTCAGAGCCTAAGTTCTGGTCCAGATCACAGTGGCAGGCCAGGCTATAAGGCAGAGGTTCATTTGCTGTATGTGCTTGCTCTCATGTGCGGACAGAATTCAAGTTAGTCCTGAATGTGAAACCAAGGTCAAATTGGTATCACTTAAGAGCATAATAACCAAAACAATACAATCATAACCAGAAAGTTAAGTACAACACATCATAATCCAATCAAGAAAACATGATCAGAAAAATACTGCATTGCTGTGCTGAAGGGAAGGGAGAGATAGAAGTCGTCACCATTCGAGAGGATGAGTGTGAACTTAATTTTGAAGCTCAGGTAGCCAGAGTGCTTCTGGAGACTTGCTCTTGAAAAATCTCGTGTAAATCACCTTCCTTGAAATGCAGACACAACATGCAGCTTGCAGCATTCAGTTAAGGAAACATAAGGTGAATCCTTTCTAATACAAAAATCCTGCCTCCTCATTATCTATTTCATAAAGTCAAATTCTCCAATTACACCCCTAACCTTCCATTTGTGACTGTGACAGTGGCTTTAGCGGTTATCTTGAAATCAAAGCCATCGTGTAATCCTGTGTAATACAGATTCTATTGGAAACATACATCCCCAAAAATGAATTTTCAGAACAGGCCCTGACCCTGTTTTTAATTCAAAGGTTTTGTACCTTGCTGGTTTGATGTGTGTGTGTGTGTGTGTGTGTGTGTGTGTGTGAGAGAGAGAGAGAGAGAGAGAGAGAGAGAGAGAGAGAGAGAAAGGGGAGAGAGAGAGAGAGAGAGAGAAACATGCCTTCGGCTGATAAATGCTTCCTCATTACTAAACTGTCGGCTATTTTTTTGTTCTTCCACACAATATGAGTGGCACATCAACATGCCATCCTTCAGAGCACACACAGATGCCCTGATGCATTTTATTACAGTATTGTATTTATCTCTGTGCTTTTGTAGTAGGGAAAGTGAAGGGGAAAAATGACCTCCCTGAGGCGTCACAGGAGTCCCATGATGGCTCTAATGATGCCTCTTCCTTCACACATGCCCTATTTCCTGGGTAGGCCTGGTGCTTACAGACACCCTGAGGGCAGAGCCCACCCTGGAAGTCAGAAGTCCCCCGCTTCCCACAGCTTTCAGACCTGGAAATCTTAGGTAGACCAGTTGGAAGTCTGGATAGAAAAGAGGCAAAATGAGTACCTAGGAAGGGGAGGAGAGGTTAATACTTCCCACATCCTCCAAGCAAATGGAAAAAGGACCCGGTGAAACTCCACCAGGGCTTTTGTGGACACAGGTAGAACTTCTTCATCTTCTTACCTCTGTAGAAACTTCCAGAGCCTAAAAGCCACATCACAGCCAAGGAATGAGAGTGGAAGAGCTTTCTTGACTGGAAGGTGCCAACTACTGCTGATGTTGAGCCTGTAGATTCCAGCGTGGAGGACCCAGATCCTTGTGGTTTAGAGGAAGGAAAGGGAGAAGACTGAATTTGCTATAACATCAGTACTACCACTAGTAATATAAGAGCAACTCTAGTTCATGGAGCCCTTACCAATACCAAATGCAAGGTGTCATTCCATATATTTTACATGTATTAATTCACTTAATAGCTTCAACAACCATCCAAGGCAGGTACTTTTGTTGTGTAAGCAAGGAAACTGAGGCATAGAGACATAATTTGCTGCATCTTGCACTAATTAAGCACCAGAGCTGGTTGAGGAGCTCCAACTGTCTGGCTTGGAGCCCATGCTCTTAACCACTGTACTGCACTGCCTCCCACTGGCTGTATGATCATAACAAACATGCGAATCACAAAAGATATTAGTTAAATCAGCATGTCCAACCAAATTGTTTTCAAAATCATATATGTAATTTTAAAAATTTCAGTAATCACATTAAAAAGTAAAAGACACGTGGAATAAATTTTGCTTTTATCCAAAATACTATCACTTCAACATGAAATCAACATAAAAATTATTAATGAGATATTTCACATGTTTTCAGAGTATGTGTTCAAAATCAGTATTTATTTTACACTAACAGCACAACTTAACTTGGAAAAGTCACATTCTGAGTGCTCCATAGTCACATATGGTAGAGCTACCAGATTAGACCAAGCAGCAGCATTGAATACTTGGCACCCTAGAATGAGGTGCAGCATCGACCTGGACTCTAGGAAACATCACACAATGATGGAAGTGACCATCACTCCCACCCAGAAATCTAACTTCAGTCTGAGTACCTTCTTGATGGCTGCCAATTCTGGACTGAGTGAAGTGAAATCATAGAGTAGTTTTGATTTGCATTTCTATCTAATTGCCAGCGATGTTGAACATTTTTTTCATGTATTTGTTGAGTAATCGTGTATCTTCTTCTGAGAGGGGTCTTCTCAATTCCTTAGCCCATTTAGTGTTTGGTTTATTTGTTTTTTTTTTAGTGTAAAGATTTTTGAGTTCTTTATATTTTCTAGTGGATTAGTGCTCTAATCTGATGTGCAATGTATTTAATATTTGTTTCCCAATTAGGTTGGCTCTCTATTCACCTCACTGATTGTTTATTTTGCTGAAAGAGAAGCTTTTTAGTTTAAAATCCTATCCCATTCATTAATTCTTTGGTAGTACTTCTTGTGCGCTACAGGATTCTTATTAAGAACTTGGGGCCTATCCAACATGTTGGAAATTGGAGCTTCCTTTTCTTCTATTAGGTGTATTTGTCCTCTGATCTAATTTCCTAGAATCTTTGCATCCACACTTTGAATTGAGAAGTTTTGTGCAATGGTGAGAGATATAAGTTTAAATTCATTTTGTAGCATATGGATTTTCCAGTTTTCCCAGCACACAATTGTTGAAAGAGGCGTATCCTTTCTCCACTGTACATTTTTGGCACCTTTGTATAATAAAAGATAGCTGTACTTACAAGGGTAATTAGTCCCTGTATCCTCAAGTCTGTACCATTGGTTTCCAACCAGTCTGTTTTGGAGCCAATACCATTCTGTTTTTTGTTACTTCATTGCTCTATAGTTATATTTAAAAAGTCTGAGTATGGTGATGCCCCCTGCATTCACTTTTCTTGCTCTCGGGAATGCCATTTGGGCTATAATCTGGGTACTCTATTTTTCCAGATGAATTTCCATGGACAGCTATTACTATTTTTCTTTGAAGGAATGACATAGTGATTTAGATAGGAATTGCATTAAATCTGTATAATGCTTTTGTGAAGTAATGGACATTTTTGGACAATATTAAATCTACCAATCCAAGAGCCAAGTAGGTCTTTTCACCTTCTGAATTTCATATATATATCTAGTTGTAAAAGTTTTCTGGTAGAGTTTTTTGGGTCTTCTAGGTAGATTATCATGTCATCAGCAAATAGTGCTAATTTGAGCTCTTCTTTTCCTATCTTAATCCTTTAATTTCTTTCGTCTGTCTAATTGCTCTAGTTTCCAGTACTATGTTAAATAGCAGTGGTGAAAGGGGGACATCCCTGTCTTGTTCCAGTTTTTAGAGGGAATGCTTTCATTTTTTCTCCATTTAAGATAATGTTAGCTCGGGGCCTTGCATAAATAGCTTTTATTATGTTAAGATATGTTCCTGATATTCCTAGTTTTTCTAGTGTTTTCAACATAAAGGGGTGTTGTATTTTGTCAAATGCTTTTTCTGCGTCAATTGAGATGATCATATGATTTTTGTCTTTAAGTCTATTGATGTGATGTATTATGTTTATTGATTTCCGAATATTGAACCAGCCTTTGCATCCCCCGGGATAAACCCCACTTGATCGTGGTGCACTATCTTTTTTGATATGTTTTTTTTTTGTATCCGATTTTGCCAGGATTTTGTTGAGGATTTTTGCATCTATGTTCATTAAAGATATGGGCCTGAAGTTTTCTTTTTTGGATGTGTCTTTGCCAGGCTTTGGAATTAATGAATATCTTTGGCACCCTAGAATGAGGTGCACGCATCGACCTGGACTCTTCCTTGTTGGTAGCTTTTTGATGACATCTTCTATTTCTTCGCTTGTAATTGATCTATTTAAATTATGTATAGCCTCCACATCCAGTTTAGGCAAATCATATGACTCTGAGATTTTTTCTCTTCTTCTTTTCGTTAGCATTGCTAAGGGTCTGTCAATTTTGTTTATTTTTTCAAAGAACCAACTTTTAGTTTTGTCAATTCTTTGAATGGTTTCCTTAGTCTCAATTTCATTAATTTCTGCTCTGATTTTAATTATTTCCTGTCTTCTACTGCTCTTGGTGTTGGTCTGTTCTTCTTTTTCTAATGCTTTGAGGTGTGATGTTAAGTCATTTATTTGTTGGTTTTTTTTCCTCTTAAGGAATGAACTCAGTGCAATGAATTTTCCTCTTACTACTGCCTTCATAGTGTCCCAGAGATTTCTATATGATGTATCTGTGTTCTCATTTACCTCTAGGAATTTTTTGATCTCCTCTTTGATGTCTTCTTCAACCCCCTTGTTCATTCAGTAGCATGTTGTTTAGCTTCCAGTTGATGGAGTAGTTTTTCTTATTCCTTGTTTTGTCGTTGATTTCCAATTTTATCCCTTTATGGTCCGATAGCATGCAGGGTAGTATCTCTATTTTTTTATATTTGCTGAGAGTTGCCTTGTGACATAATATATGGTCTATTTTGGAGAAGGAGCCATGTGCTGCTGAGAGAAAAATGTGTATTCGTTTACTGAGGGATGAAATATTCTATATATGTCTGTTAGGTCTAAATTGTTAATTGTTTTGAGGAGGCTTAAAGTTTCTTTGTTTAGCTTTTGTTTGGATGATCTATCCATTGGTGAGAGAGGTGTGTTGAAGTCCCCTAGAATAACTGTGTTGTGGTCTATTTTACTCTTGAACTTAAGAAGCGTTTGTTTGATGAATGTAGGTGCTCCATTATTTGGGGCCATACAGATTTATGATTGTTATATCCTGTTGATGGATGGTTCCCTTAAGTAAAAGAAATATCCATCTTTGTCCCTCTTGATTAATTTTGGTTTGAAGTCTACCTTATTTGATATGAGAATGGAAACCCCTGCTTGCTTCCGCCGGCCACTGTGAGTGATAAGACTTTTCCCAGCCTTTCACTTCCAGTCTGTTGATGTCTTTTTCTATGAGGTGTGTTTCTTGGAGACAGCAAATTGTTGGGTCATTTCTTTTAATCCATTCTGATAATCTGTGTCTTTTGATTGGCGAGTTTAGGCATTAAACATTCAGGGTTATTATTGAGATGTGATTTTTATTCCCATCCAATTTTATTTGACTTATGGTCTTTAGCTTGATTTTGGTTTCTCTTCTGGTTGGTATTTCCTTTAGTTTAATATCTCCCTTTGTTGATTTTCGTTTATCATCTTTCTCTTCTTCTTCATGAAATATGTTGCCCAGGATGTTTCAGAATGTGCTGGCTTTCGAGTTGTGAAATCTTTTAACTTTTGCTTGTCGTGGAAGGTTTTTATTTCATCTTCGAATCTAAAGCTCAACTGGATATAAGATTCTTGGTTGACATCCTTTTCTTTCAGAGCTTGAAATATGCTATTCCAGGATCTTCTTGCTTTTAAGGTCTGGGTTGAAAAATCTGAACATAATCTGATTGGTTTCCCCCTATATGTAATTTGCTTCCTTTCTCTTGTGGCTTTTAGTATTCTCTCCTTGCTCAGTGTATTAGGCATTTTCATTATAATGTGTCTAGGTGTGGCTCTGTTGAGATTTTGTTTGTTTGGTGTTCGGTATGCCTCTTGAACTTGGTTTTCCAATAGCAAGTAATTATTTTTTGCGCTTATAACTTGTTTTTGCTGCTGGATGTTATGTTCTGTTTTTTAGTATGCACTGGTTCTATCTTCCAGCATGTTTGTAAATTTTGGTTTATTGCTTCGTTATGAAAAGTTGAAGGAGGAAGACCTGCTCCCTCATCTCAGATACACAGGGTGAGAAGGACAGTAAAAGAATGAAAGAAAAAAGTACAAAGAACGAATGATATTATAATTTACCAAAAGAATATCAAGAACGTTATGAAAAGTGAAGATCTCTATTGAAAAAAAAAAAAAAAAAGGTGAAGCAATTAGTAAAAAACAATTTATATATATATAGTAAGTTGGAAAGGAAAAAGAAATATCAAAGAACGTATGAAAAGTGAAGAGAGAGGAGAGAAAACAAAGGAAACATCACACAAAGAAGTGAAAAAAAAAAAAAAAAAAGCTAGAAACAAAACAAAACAAAGCCAAAAAAAGAAAAAGAAAAATAAACAAACAAACATACAAAAACAACAACAACAACAACAACAAAAACCCCTCCCTGCAATCCAGAAAATCAAGCAGACCAATAAAAAGAAAGGGAAACAAAACAAACAAAAAAAAAAAGTCAAACCCCAAGTCTCAGACAAAACGGGCCCTGGGAAGCCCCCCTCTTTTTTTCCTTTCCAGTTCAAACCAATTGCTATTGGATCACAGTCTGTGATCCTGTCAGTGAAATCAAGGCTGCATCCTAGGCCAGCGGCTGCACGGTTCAGTGAAGGAGTGGCCCAGGGGGACCGTGTGTGTCAGCAGATGAATGGCGCCGGGAAGGGGGATCTTCCAGAAGGCACCACCTCCCCAAGCCCCCCCACAGTTGCAGTCCCCTGTGGCTGCTGTGCCAGCCTCAGAAACGCCTTCCCCTGCTGACCAACCAAGTCTCACCCAATTTGTGTGTTGTCTTCAGAGAGCTGTAGAGTCCCTGGGTGGATGCAGCCGTCGCTCTCCGTCTCCTCCCCTTTGTCAGGACCAGCCCCTGCAGCTTTCAAAGATGGCGGCGCTCTCCTTCCAGTCAACAGTAGCTCCGCAGACTCCCAGACTCCCGTATCCTTGCCGATCGCACCGGGAAGCCACACCGAGGGTCACGTCAGGCGGAGTGTGGATTCGAACTGGTGTGTGGACCCGCGGTCTCCCGTGGCTCCCCAGCACCAATCCCGCCGGCTGTTATCGCTGGTTTTTATCGCCGGTTTCACGCTAGTGTGCAGTGAGTTTGGCTGGGGTTGCAGCAGTAGCGCGGTCTCCTCACCCTGACCTTGTTTCGCACGGCCTGTGCACCGCCCAGGCTGTTTTGCAGGAGCCTCGCGGCTCCAGCCGCTGCAGACAGCTTGTCTCTTTCTCTCTCTGGTAGTGGTAATCAAACCATCCAGGATATCGGTATTTTCAGTCCATATATATATAATGAAAGGCAATTTATCTGCTTTGTTGGATTCTTTCTACGGAACTGTCCTGAAGTGCGGGTTCCTCTAATCCGCCATCTTGGATCTCTTGCTTTGATTCTTGAGTCAAATCTTTGAGAAACACACAATGCCCAGTGGATTTAAGTTCTTAAAATAATTACCTCTGCTAAGTCGTTCCTCTTTCTCCTTTATTCCCTACTGGGGAGTCCTCCTAATTCGCTTTCTGTCTTAGCAAGCTTCATCCAGCTTTGAGTTGGAATGCACTATGCCCCACTCTACACATTTCTTAGCCAGAACTATAGCAATATGGTTTATATTTTTCATTGACACAAACCTTTTTGCTTTCTTTTCAGGAACTGAGCTAACCTATTAGAGGCCAGAACATGGTCTTTAGATCTTTGTTCTGTAGTAGCTATGTCATTAGCAACTTTTGTTATTTCATCACTTTCTCCTTATGTGGTTTCTACAAAGAACAAAAGGCCAGGCATGCATCATTAGGCCCCTGATTCAGATCAGCTATAGAGCCCACCTGAAAAGCAGCATGGCCAGTTCTATATGTATAACTCTCCTCTATATGTATAACTCTCCTTATCTAAGAGCAATAAGAGTTAGGATAAACTAAGCATGAATCACTTCCTCCCCAGATACATGGGTTTTCCCTCTCTTCTTGCAGAGGTTTGCAGATATTTAATGATAATTTTTATATGGTATTTTTTTTTCCATGAAAGCAAAAGGAGAGCTTAATTATAACATTTCATTAAGAAGTGTATCATCTCCTAGGCATAGTGCAAGGATGATTAGTCATTTTGCTGTCAATGAAGGGAGGTACTGGATAATTGCAAAATTATATTAATACTCTCAATAGAGTCAAAATAACATTTCATGGAATCTTCAAGTTGAAAGGACCATACAGAACATCTAATTTCTCAAAATTCCCTGAGGATAAGAATCATTAGGAACACCCTTAATAAAAATAAAAAAAAAGTCTGTGGCCTCATCCAAGACCCACTGAATCAGAATCTCAGGCAAAGAGCCTAGGAGGTTGTAGGTTTACTAAACATGAGCACCTCAGCTTATTATCATCATCAGGAAATTTGAGGGAACAGTGAGCTTTGTTTCGCAGATGAGGTCGAAGGACATGACTTATTTTCACAGCTGCTGTTCATCATATGGGAATCAAACCCAACCCTCCCCACTGTAGCCCAGGAACTTTCCAGGAAAGCAGAAAAGCAGAGCACTGCTTTAGAGACACAACCAAAAACAAAACAACAACAACAAAAAAACATGGTTGTCTTCTGTCTGTAAAAAGGAAAGCCGCAGAAAATAGTAATCTTTCAGGGGATGGTTTTTATATGATTTATAATATAATCTTCTAGACTGCTCTTAATTCAGGAAGATCACTGAAAAGGTGTCTGCAAGCATTAAACACAACACACACACACACACACACACACACACACATTCCATTCTACTTTTTCATGTACTCAGAAGAGACCATCTTTAGTGATTAAGACTATATTTTTCATGGTGCTTGAAATATTCCATGTGCATTAATTGTCACTCTTCTGGATTCTAATTAGCTCTTTTCAAGTCAGCCATCAAGTACGTGGTCCTTCCTTGTACCTGTAAGGTGATTGGTTCCAGATCCCCTGCAGATACCAAAATCTGCATATGTGTAAGCTCCCTTATGTAGAAGAGGATAGTATTTGCATATAACCTAAGCACATCTTCCCATGTGCTTTAAATCATCCTGGATTACTTATAGTACCTAATGCAATGTAAATTCTACCCAATTTTTTTGTTAGAATGCTTAGGGAATACCAGCAAGGAAAAAAAGTCCATACATGTTCAGGACAGACACATTTTTTCCCCTAATATTTTCAATCCATAGTTGGTTGAATCTTGAATGGGCAGAATCTGAGAGCATAAAAAGCTTTATATTCATTTACTTTGAATGACCAAACACTTCCTTTTGTCTTTTGCTCTTCTTTAAAGAAATAAAAAGTTATCCTTTAACAAATAACTTGCTTTTTAAAATTTCAGCAAGACAAAAAAGGTGTCAATATTTACCCTCTATTGTAGGGAATGTCTGAAAGGAAAACCCAGTGAAAAATGTCTTTCCACAGGCTGGGGACTGAGCTCAGTGGTAGAGTGATTGCCTAGTATGTTCAAGCATTCAAGGCCCTGGGTTCAATCCCCATCACAACACAACAACAACAAAAAAGCTTTCCTACATCAAAATATTGATAGTGCCAGCTTCTTTTTAACATGATTTCATTTGTTTCCACAGACTGTCCAAAACCTCCAAACATTCCTATGATCATGTTGGGGGTTTCACTGGCTATTCTTCTCATCGGAGTTGTCCTCCTGTGCATTTGGAAGCTGCTGGTGTCATTTCATGATCGCAAAGAAGTTGCCAAATTTGAAGCAGAACGATCAAAGGCCAAGTGGCAAACGGTATGTCTAAACTCAGGGCTATTCTCTGTTTAGCGGACAGAGACCAGGCAGAAAGGATGGGGAGAGGGACTCAACTTTCTTCTGTCTAAAAGAGGGTTTAGATGCCACATTTTTCCCTACCACCCTTGTCATGATCCTAATAGTTTTGGTTTCTGTTCTGCTTTGGGAGCAAACCTCTTCATCCATTATCTGGCCACTAGTGTCCCTCATGACAAGCATTGTTTCTCAGTGCAGTGGGCATCTCCACCACTCAGAAGAGTCCTGTGAAATTCCTCCTACTGCAACTTAGGGACATCATGGAGGTATGTTTTATTCAGTACCTCTTCACCACCAGGAGGATCCGTTGGACTCCATTTGATAACACATAGGTGCTGGATCTAAATATTTCCATAAATTAGTTATGTTATAGCTAATGGAATAATGTTCATGAATAGTGTGACAGTTCATGCCAATTTTCATGGAAATACTTGTTACTCATATATAATAGGTTACAAAGCAAAGTTGAGAAGACTTTTTAAATACCAGGCAGTTTTTTTTTTGAATAACATAAATTTTAAACAGCTACCTGAAAAAAAAAAAAGCATCAACCTTTAAATATATGTACTCAATAGACATAATTTGTGTCTTCTCTTCACAATAGGCAAACAGAAAACAGGACTACAATTTTATGTGTTTCTATTCCACAGGAGGATAATTACATTTCTAGAGACCCCTAGAAACAATTTCATGGTTTTAATTTAATCTCTCTATCTCTAATGGTGTGTCTAGCTATCTAATAGCAATTATCTTACATTGCTGCGTCTCAAAACAGTGACATCACTGGAGAAAATACAGGCAAACACAATGCTCCTTTGGGCTCATCTGCCCAAATAAATTGATGTTAACACTGTTTTCTCTAAGCCTATACAATATTTTCAATTTCTAAAGCAAACAGAATTTTCCCTTTTGCATAATTTTATCTCAATAAGGGATATTTATATTTTAAGCAGTTATTTTAAACTAATCATAATATATAATGCAGAACAAAGGACAATGAAAATTTTTATCTACTTTATCTTCCCATTAAAAGTGCCTTTGGATACAATAACCAAATGTGATGTATGTATCTCCTGTGGATCCTGATTTGCACATTCCAACTATAAAAATATATTTTAAAACAACCGGGGAAAAGACAAATACACACTAGATATTAGAATAATAGCAAGGAAATATGCTTAACTTGATCAGGTATCATTAAGGCATGATGTCTTTGCTAACAAATGTCCATAATTTTTAGAGATGCAGACTGAAGTATATAAGGGTGAAAGGAAATGAAGGCTGGGGTCTGCTTTGAAATAATTCAGCCTAAAGAGAGAGTGGGAGAGAGGGATAGTAAAAGTAGTTTGGGCATAATCTTGATAACTGTTGGATCTGGGTGATGGGTCTTTGGAGGTTTGTTATGTAACTTTCCTCTTTTTGCATACGTATGGATTTTTTTCATAACTAAACAAAACCCTTCAGAAAAGCCAACTGTGGATTTGCAATGAGGAATAATCGATCCATCCCTAACAATGTAAAATGTGACCTGATGGTTTAGCTTGGTGACTTAGAACATAGTGATAATGAGGCCAAAGTTGTGGGACACTTAACTTCGCCTGATACAATGGCCACAGATATTATTTTTAACTTTCACCAACTGCCAAGCAAATGCGTGGCAATGGTCAGAAGGGCAACCAGGCAAAAGAATGTGGGTAAGCCAGCACAAAGAGCAATAGCAGCAGATAGTTGGACAACTGTCAACCCTGTAAAGTAGTCTTGGTGTCCCCATGTTGAAGGTATGTAAACTAAATCTGAGAACAATTATGGACTTCCCAAACTGTAGCTGCAGGTGGAATAGAACCCTAATCATTAATTGTTCTTCCAAGCACAACCTTTTATTGATCCTTCTGAATATAACAAGAAGGTGTTTTACAAACAGGCAGTTGGGCAATTATATGATGCCTATCTACAAACCAGCATGTTTTAATGTTCTCATACAAAGGCATGAGTGCTGGCAAATGATTAATATCTTTAAAATAACATTTTAATCAACAGTTAATTTCCCCAAAAACATAAATTGTTCTCCCTCTGGATGTAGAACATGACTAAAATTCAAATACCACATTTTTGCTGTTTCTTCAACTAAAATAGGACAAAAACATGCATTAAACGGATAAAAGCATAAATGAAAAATATTATTCCCTTGTTTGGTTGAGTTTCTTTGAATAACAAATGTGTGATGTTCCTGGCTAGATAATGACGGAAATAATTATCCACTTGGATGCAAAAGAGGTTTAATTCAAACAATTTGGTTCAAATTTTATTAATATATCCTCCTGGAAAAAAATTAGTGTTACTCAGTGCATACATTTAAAGATCTTCAATTTAATTCAGTTTTTTTTATATAAAACCTATTTTTTTTTCAAGAGGAGAATTTGACTGATCTTTAAAACCTGGGGACAAATAAGACAGTAGGTCTCCTGTCCCCATAGGGCCCCATTGGACTCTTAAGGTGATAGAAGTTAGGACAGAAAAGTCTTCACTCTTGCCTCCTGAAACTTTTCATTATAGCTGTACAGAAAGGTTACCTTTTAATTACACTTAAAAATAAGCCCCCTGCATATTCCTTATGAAAACACAAATGGGAGATATTTAAATTCATCTTTGATAAGACATTTTTTTCTAGGATGACAAGTCATTAACTTGAGGCAAAAAAAATGTTCAGGCTGACATTTCTTGCAGTCATGGATTGATTTTGCACTGTGCTAAGCAAATCAGGTCTGCTTTTGGCAGTTAGGCGATCATTAAGGAAGCTGTGGGTCATGACAGAATTTTCTTATTACCACTTTTTTCAAGCTTGAAAAAATGTGCCATTGCTTTTGCAGAATCCACAGCCTAAATTAGAACCCCAATATTCCTCCCAGGAAGATCAGCCTGGTCACTCCAGATTATTAGGGAAACCTGTCTAAACAAAAGAGTGGAGACTGTCCCGAAATGGGGAGGACCTAAGTCTACATCTCAGCTGGAACTCCAGGCAGGGCCATTGCAGCCTGCACAGCACAAATGCAGGCACATCTGAACCCCTCTGCTGCTGATGCCCTTACTTGCACCCATTCTCCTAGGCTCTGAGGTCAGGAACTGCCCCATTATACACACCCCCCAACAGCAAAATGGAATTGCTTTTACTCCACCTTTACTCTTCCTCCTTAACCTCTTGCTGCGGTGGAGTCTGCTTTACCCATCGCCCCCCTGTGCAAAGGGCCCCCAAAATATTATTATTGAAGTTATTTTAAAAATACAGAATAAAAACTGCACAAAATTAAACATTCAACTAAATGTCTACAAAATAATGTATTCTGTCCATTGCAACTCAAATCCCCCCCCCACCTTTATAGCACAAATAAATTCTAGTTAATGTGGAATGTGGATGTATTTTAATATGTTTAAGATGACATAGGGTAGGGCCTACAAACAAGCGCTTGGCCCTACGAAGGTCTGGCCCTGCTCACAGTCTGTTTATTCTTCCAGAATGTCTCTTCTGTTCATTAAGTTTCCTTCCTTCAGCAGAAGCTCCACCCTTCATTCCCAGCCTGCACCTCTTACATTTTCCGTTTTGCCTCTTCAACCAAGTCCTGTGTTCTTCTGTAACCAAGTAGTTATTAATGTCCTAAACTTCAAAGAATTCCATGCATGATTTTTGTTTCCAAATGAGACTCTAACGTCATCTGAGACCACACCTATCTGCCATTCACCCTCGAAAATTCCAAGGTTTTGAGAATAAGGACTAGAGATCCTTCAGAATTATCCAGGCTGATCTCAGAAGTAGGAACAATACAGCAACCTGACCTTCACCCTCATCCACCAGCAGCCAAGGCACCTTTTCCTATTTGCCCTTAACAGAGAGATAGCATCTCTCTCCAAAGGCAGTAGGTCAGAGGTCGAGCCACTGGGTATGGGTATGACTACTGCTCACAAAGAAGGCCCTATAGTAAGTCCAAAGGCAATGAGTAGAAGAGGTCAGGGAATGTTTTTGTTTTGCTCAGTTCTTCTGAGAGCTGAAAGAATGTTCTAAAATAGCCGGACATGGTGGCTTACGCCTGTAATTCCAGCAGCTCAGGAGGCTGAGACAGGAGGATCAAAAGTTCAAAGCCAGCCTCAGCAATGGCAAGGTGCTAAGCAATTCAGTGAGACCCTGTCTCTTAATAACATACAAAATAGGGCTGGGGATGTGACTCAGTGGTCGAGTGCCCCTGAGTTCAACCCAGTACCACAAAAAAAAAAGAATATTCTGAGATAGCAAATACGATCTTTTTTTTTTTTTTAATCTATGTCTACAAAATACTACTGTCTCTACAATTCATGGAATAAAGAGACCAATGTATAAGATTTAGTAACTCAGAGGTAGTATCTGGACTTCATACATATGGGTTTGAAAATGTCAAGACTACCAAAGCCCTAGCAGAAAATATCTTTATAACCTTCTTCAGGATCTAAAGGAAAAGAAACTTCCAAATTTGAAAAAAAGTTATAAGTAAGAACTAATAAGAAGAGGCAGCATGTATTGAGCAGTTAGTATGTCCTAGACACAGTGCCATAGGATCTTATCTCATGGACAAAGTATGGAATTTGTTAATCCCTCTTTAATAAATGAGCACACCAAAGCCCAGGGTTGCTTAAGTCAAGTCACCTGGTTGGCTGGGTTTGAACACAGACTGTCTGATGCCAAAGCTGGTATGTCAACCTTGGGAATTAGGAGAGAGATCCCTTGCTGCTGCCTAGGATAGCTTGACAGGCTTTGTCCTCTGATCCTCTGGCTACAGCATCACTGCTGCAAACACGTCTTCAGCCTCAATGGCACAGCTGTGTTCTCTGGGCATCGACACTCAATCATCTCCCAATGACCCCAGGAGCAAAGTCATTTTGTCCATTCTTCCTTCAGACCTCCACTCATTCATGAACCCAGGGTCTTATGTACCAGTCACTTGTAGTCATCTGCTTTATGCACAGTATTATCTCGTAAGCAAATGCTGAAAATTTCTTCTGCTCTCAAGAGCATGTAAGTGTTAGCTGTCCAGGGGATCTGTCTGTGCTCCTTCCAAGCAGCTAGCTGCTCCCCCTTCTGAGTTTTGGTCTCATTTGCACAACATTATCATGCCCTTGTCTGATAACTCACCAACAGCAGCACAGTTCTTCAAGACAGATACTGTGTCATTCATATGTGTATGTTTCTATCAGTTTCACTTTTCCCATTGTTCACTTTACCTTACACCTCACTTTTGATTCACCTATGGGTGTTCGTTCTGCCCATTCAATATGTATTGAATACCTGATATCAGCTGGACACTGTTTTCAGTGCTGGGAAAACAGGCAACAAAACATGTGAACATGTTTTCTATCCATAAATTAGTGTGTTTCCAATGAGGGCAAAATTTTTAGAATGCACATGTGGAGGGCTGAGGGTATAGTTCAGCAGTCAAGCGCTTGCCTAGCATGCTCATGTCCCTGGGTCACACACACACACACACACACACACACACAATACCCATGTGGGACTAGTTTCACCTATTAGAAGAAAGCAAAGATGTATAAATTTGAAAATGCTAAGAGTATGAAATATCAAATGAATCAAAATTATTCCAGTGGCTTCTAAGATTAAATTGACTCTCATCTTCCAATATGAGCTATAATAAAAATACTCCGGGATATTAAAATAATATCATAACAAAGTATACATACTTTCATTTGAACTTTTTTTTTTCTTTTAGGGAACAAATCCACTGTACAGAGGCTCCACTAGTACTTTTAAAAATGTAACCTATAAACACAGGGACAAACAAAAGGTGGATCTCACCACAGAAGGATAGAACCACTTCGTGCATGGGAAAAGTTGGCTTCACTGATGTGAAATGTTAATGCACTATTTGATTTTCCTTTCTTTGTTGCTTCAAGAGGAGGTTGGCCTAAGATAATAAGAGGTCATTTGGAGATCAGTCATTCTCTGTATGAAGGTGAGACACTATGTTGACAGGTTCAAAGTAATCAAGAAGAGGAATTTCTTTAGCAAAGAGGTGACTTTGGGGATCATTTGAAGAATACTAACTCTGTTGCATTAACGCTTCAAAAATCATCAAAATGATTCATGGGGGCCTGATTTGCATTTGAAAAATGTTGAAAATTAGAATCTCATTTGTTGCAGGAGTACAGCTACCTAGAGTCTTTGTCCCAGCAAAGTCACAAAGTCCATATGCTTGTGTTGTATACCCACACTTGCCAGTTATTCTAAGCTTGCAGTAAATCCATCCTAAAGGAGGATTTTTTTTAAACCAGGAGAACTGAGATTCTGATTTCACTTCAGTTAAAAGGATGCATTTCTTCCAAAGATAGCCCAAATTATAAATTACATTGATAATTTCTGTGAATTTGCATGCACCTGTAAGTCGGGTATACAACAAACACTTTGTTTTACAAATGAGGAAGAAGTAATTTATAAATTAAGTCACTAGTAAAAACAAAAATAATAACCCTTACGATTTAGCTTATTTTTAAATTACCTGGAAAATAATCTATGCTCAGTTTCCTTCTTGTGCTTGAGTTTTCAAATGGTTACTTCTCCCTTATTTTTCAATCATCTTACTCAGTGTCAGAGTCTTCTAAACCTGCAATTGTTACATGAGAGTTTTCATTTCTTTTTGAAAAATTACCTTAAATGGTTAGCTTTTTCAAAGAGAGTTCCAGTAATATAAAAGGAACATGGGGTAAACAGAACAAATGTTTAAATGGCTTTAAATCAAGCACATGGAGAATACACGACTTCCTCATGAATTACAGATTTTTAAATCTATGTTCTCTTCCCATCTGCATAACCCAATGTGCACATTTCAGCTACATGTGGTTGGAACACACCACACATTTAAGAAGTAAGAATTTACTTACAAAATACATGTGGACAATTAGGGGTCCATCAGTTGATTGGCGAGACGGGCTCTGTAGGATGTTATTTCTTATGGTTACTGCTGTGTCAGAAAGCACTTTCATCTCATTTGATCCTTGGAAGGAAACAAAGGCTCAGAGGGTGAGTAGAAGAACTCGGATCAGAATTCACATCTTCTAACTCCAAGACATTTCCTCTTTCCATTGCCTTTTTTGTTGTTAAAATGATAGAAACAGTGTATTAGTTAAGCAATAACTATCATTTGTTTGAAATGTACTGAGGCTAAACAAATAGCAGTTACAGCACTGGAATACAGGTGAGTTGTACTTTTGTGCAATGTTTATTAGCTTTGATTAAATTGTAATTCAAAGCCTTATAGAGTTCCTTATATACTGGAGGCTTCGTGGTTGTCCATTGAATTGCCAGTTTAATCTCAAAGTTTCTTCAGTCCTACCAAATTGATGTGTGTCCATTTGATCACTTGGAGACTTTCCACCCTGGTTTTTAAACAACTCAGGTAAATCATACATTTAGGGAGGACTGGGCTATAAGAGAGGGATTACTGAACAATCTCCTTGGACATCTGAAGGACTGATGTGCCACTCCGTTCTTGACGAGGACATCTAGAGCAACCTGCACCGGCACTGCCAGTGACACAGCAGTAGCAGTCCCCTGTACATGAGACTGCTTGTGCTGTTTTTGTACAATTACTGAAATGAGATTTTAGGACATAGAAGTTTCCTTTGTGTGTTTATTAGGGAAGAATCTGTTCTTTCTTTAAATGTGGTTTTGACCCAAGGCAGGACCTTGAAAAGGCCAAAACATTAACAGTAGTACTTCTATTCATTGAAGAGTTATGTTACATGAAGATAAAATGGTTGTTTTGTAAGTTGTTGTATTGTATTTTGCGTTGACATAAATAAACGTGGTAATTTAAACAAAGACACTTGAATGATGATTCCTTTCATTTACTCAGCACAAAATCTGAATTTCTGGATATTTCTGTGACCTATTCTGACTGCCTTACTGGTCTCAGTCTGGGGCCAAGAAAAAGAGCAGGAAGAGGCAGCCACAGAAAGTAGGGGGAAGCAGGGAATGGAGTAATTGCTGCACAGTGACCATACTTACACCATTAGCCTTTTAACATCGGCCTGGACATTACTCCATGTTTGTAAAATCAAATTCTTTAAGGTTAGTATTTTGGGCTGAAATATGTCCCTCTCCCAGATCACTCCCCCACACAACTCAAGAAGTCATAATCCCCAGTATCTTAGTTTTGACTATATAACTGGAAATACATTCTTTAAAGAGATAATTAAGTTAAAATGAGGTCCTGGCATTGGGCCTTCATCCAATATGACTAGTGTCCTCATCTGAAGAAGACGATAGAGCATAAACAGGTAGAGAGGGACCAGATGAAGACACAGGGAGAAGATGGCCACTACAGACCAAAGGAGAGAGGGCTCAGAAGAAACCATCCATTTGGATACCTCAATCTCTGACTTCCTAGCCTCTAGAATTATGAGAAAATAAATTTCTGTTGTTTAGATCACCCAGTCTATGGGATTTTGTTGTGGCAACCATAGCAAACTCATGTAATCAGTGCTGTTTATCTGGGCATCCAAGGGGTAGGTTCCATGGTGCTGTGCCCACTTTCTGCATCAGGAAAATTAAGTACAGAGAAATCAAATGCTCACAAAGGAAGTCGGTTGTTTTTGGTTTTATTTGATTTGCTTTTTGGAAAGACCCATTCCTTACAAAAGTACAGGTGAAATCAAGAGGACTTACTCTCTGAAACACACTGTTTCATATGAACTAAAGGCCAGAAGTCTAGAAATCTAGAACCTGCTCTCATTTTGAAAAGCACTGAGAAAGTCACTTTTCTCCTTAATTTTTCCATCTGTGAGATGGTGGCAATGTCTGTCTCTTCTAGCACCTATAATAATCCCTGACTCATAGTAGGATCTCAATAAATTCATTCAACAGATATTTATTGTCTACTATAGGCCAGACATTGTTCTTACAATTATGGGCTTAGTGAACACTGAACCAAACAAGCAATATCTGTGCTTCCAAATGAGGGAGATGATAATAAATGTGTAAATAGACAATATCAGGGTATTAGACCCAGTTTCTGCATGTCCCCCATCCACTTGCCCCTCACCCCAGGCCTATCCCTGGAGCACACCAACTCCCACAGTCCTCTTGATAGTAAACTCCCAGCTTCCACCTCATCCCTCACAGGAGGCCCTGTGCCCCAGTGCAGAGTGGCTTTGCTGGTTGCTGTCCCAGTGGACCAGTAGCACAACAAGAAATGCAAGGGAATTAGCAGCCAAAGGAAGGAACATGGATCCTTGAGAGACCGGGTGGAAAGGAACCAGCAGATGAGTAGGAGCTGAGCCGCCAGCAGTCATCAGCTTCCTAACGCATCATTACGTATTTGCTTTCCCTCATTCCTTTCTTCCCTGCCCTTTCTCCCTGGGATGGCCCCTTCCAATCAAGCATTAAAATACAACTTTGCTTCAGGTCCTTGTTTTACAGGATCCCTGAGCTAAGAATTTCTAGCAGTCCTAAGAGCTATGCAGAAGCTGGACACGACACTCCACAGGGCCCTGGAGAACACACCCTAGAGTTGAAACCTGGGCAGAGACCTGCATAAGGGAGGGTGTGAGCAAGTGCAGAAGCCCCAAGAGGCCAATATGGTCATATGTTAAAAAAAAGAGCCAGAAGGTCAAACAGGGTAAGAGGGAATAAATATGTGCTAAAAATTGAATCTGATCATTTAACGGAGCCATTGAAACAAAATACCATTTTGTGGACGCGGTGCTCTAAGTTTCTGGGAAGAAAGCCTTTGTAGTTCCTAGTACCTTTGCTCAGTGATTGCACTCACAGGAGCATGGATGAAATCCATTGCCAAGTACGTTGCTAGAAAACATCTCAATGTTTTTATTAAGACACAACACTTAACACATAAGGTGACCTGATCCCTGTTTACTCTTGCACTAAATAATTGATTATCAAAGGTTATGTGACAGCCTCAAAATGTGTTAACACCTAAGTATTCAGAGCCTCTTCTTTCCTTTACCCCTAGAAAAGAAAATGTTAAAGTTTGTTTGGTTTGGGGGGTAGAGGATGTGTTTTTGGTCATGACAACTCTTCAGTCAGATACTCTTTTCTTGTAAAGGATGTGGGTGAAAAATAAAATCAAAATCTCAAAAGAAGAATGAAGGTTAGGCTAATGTGAACAGGAAAGCACTGAGCCAATGAGGAGAGAGAAGAGAAACAAGAATTCATGGGAGAGGAGTCAGGAAGGTCTGGGGAGAAGAAGGTAGAAAGTCCAGGCAGCAAAGATAAGGGGGTGAAGTTGAGAGTGAGACCTCTGGGGAGGGAGGTGGCTGGCTGTTGGTTTTAACTCTGCTCCTCCTTCCAGGGATGCTGTTCCCTGACCACCACAGCCTGCTGGGCGTCGCTTCAAAGCAAGAGTGACAAGGCCCAGCTTGAAGGGAGTTTCAGCTATGAGAGTCCATGTGGTGGACTTAATCTGGCTGAGGTTTCCACTTCAGGATCCTTCAACACCAGAAACAATTGTGTCCTACTCTTGCAAAACCCTGCAAGTAGCATGTATCAGACCCAGGATTCTCCTTGTTTTAATTAGTTGATTTTTTTCTCCTTCATCTCTCAGTGCCCATTACTTCTAGCACTCCTGGAAGGGACGTAGCACTAGAAAAACAATCCCACCAATAACACTCCTCAACTACAAGAGAGAGTCGACCTTTAGAAAATACATTCATTTAAATGTTGATGATTCAAAAAGATTCTGTATCATTCTCATTCTATAGAAATCTAAATGGGGGGGGGGAATCCCCAGAGAGAAAAAGAAACAAGGATTGAATGAAATGTGATAAATAGAAACTCTCCCTTTTGTTAAATTTCATTATCCTCCAACAAATTCAACACAGCTAAAAAGCAAGAAAATGCATTTGTAGCTTCACAGTAATCCTTTTAACAGAACAGTTGGGCTGAGGTGCAAGGGCACTAATGAGGGAGTTCTGGATGCAGCTTCTGCAGCTGGGAGGATGGGCCACAGTGGGACTGACCCACAGCTTGAGCCAAGACTCCTTTGGGCTGTGAGCTACAGGGGTCTAAATGCCACCCCTCTATGCTTTGGAGACATCCGAATACAAACCCCTCTAGATTTGCAGAGGGTGAGAATCTTGATCTTCTGTTCTTTCCCACTGGTTGCACAGCCCTCAGGAGTGAGCCACATAACCCCAGAGCTTTCCCACCCAATAGCTTTCCTGCAGCTAGGCCCTGGGAGACCAGGCTCAACGGCTCGGATTGGACCCACACATGCTTTTTGGTGTCCTTGACAACTGCAAGGCTTTACAAATCTCACAGAGAATCTTGTTCAGTCTGAAATTTCAACTGACCTTTATGATTTCCAGGTGTGTGTGGTCTAGGAAAGAACTTACTGCTCAGGTAGTATTCACTTTTTCAGCCTAAAATGTATTTATATTCACCATCTTGCATGCCAATCAATCTGTTCCAGGTCAATATCTAGAGATATGTTATGGTATCATGAAATACTGTTGTTTGTCAATAACGGACTAGAGAAAAGTCACTGTCTTTATCTCTATCATAAAGTTCACTTTGCTATACTGAATATGGGGGAGTGTGTGCAAGAGAGTATATACACATAGATATTTCTTATTTTTATAGCTATGTCTTAGTATTAAATAGCTTGCATGGTTAGAAAAAATAGGTAATACCCATTGTTCTTAATACAGTACTTTTGCATGCTAATGCATCCAGAGCTCACAATCACCCTAAAGGGTGGCATCATTATCTCCTGTTTTACAATCAAGGAAAAGGAGGCACAGAGATGCTAAGTGACTTCCTCAGGACACACATCTAACAAGCGTTGGAGCATCAGATGTCGTCTGACACTAGTTAAACTGATAAGGACAGGCTTTAATCAGTAATATACTACGGCAACAGGGAAAGATTCTAGCATGAACTGAACTCAAATTTTTATTTGTTCGACAACAACTGAGCATTTTAAATGGAGAGTGAGCTAGTAGAGATGGCAGTGCGTGGGTACTAGGTACAGTTGGGGAAGTGGGAAAAAACACAGGTGAAAAGGGTATTGGTCCATGTGAAACCCACATGTGTTTATTAACTGAAGCTAGACTCCGGCCCTCCCACAAAGGTTGAGAGACAGAGACCTTATCTTTAGGTGTTGGCTGAATAAACCTAATTCTTTTGGCAGTCTTGAGAATTCTTAGGAAGGCACTGTAAGAACTCTTAGGGTCATCCTAGGATGTGGTCTTGAGCTGTTAAAAACTATGTTAGTGCAGAGTGCACTGGCGCACACCTGTAATCCCAGTGGTTCAGGAGGTTCAGACAGGAGGATCAGGTTCAAAGCCAGCCTCGACAATGGTGAGGCACTAAGCAATTCAGTGAAACCCTGTCTGTAAATAAAATACAAAATCGGGCTGGGGATGTGGCTTAGTGGTTGAGTGCCCCTGAATTCAATTCCCAGAACACCCCCCCCAAAAAAAAAAACTATGTTAATATAGTGATAAAGTCTTTATAGGCCAATACAGAAACCTAGTTGAGAGGAGAGTTCAGAGGAGCCTGCCTAAAGTTTGGTCAAGGAGAGAGGCCAGTATTTGAATGAAGGCATCCTAGATCTGAAATGCATACTCTTAACCACTCTGTAAACTATCTTATAAATTCCAGTTGGAGACATAATAATGATAAAAGACACCATTTGTTGACTCTCTGCTAGAATCACTATTATGAAAGCATATTATATATCTTATCGTATTTATGTCCAAGAGGCTTATTTTGTTTTTCTTCACTTTCCAGAAACTGAGGCTCAGAAAGCTTGAGGGATTTGCCTAGAGTTACTGTTTGTAAGTGATAAAAGTGAGATCTGGACCTGAGCACGTCTCCCTCCAAACACGTCAGTCTTCAGCCCTGGGTAGTGCCTAGAGGGCTCACCTCTGCTGTGTCCCTTCTGAGTACAGGAAGGTGCTGCTATTAATCTGCCTGGAGGTGTATGTCGTAAGTTGCTTTCCCAGATGGAGTAATAAATTTGCCCTGGTCCATGTAAACTTAACCACAAGATTAGGATGAAATCTAACTACAAAATAAAGGCCCTTCCAGTGTCTTGGGCTCTAACCAACCAAGTAAAGAAAACTCAGTTCTCATTCTACAGCCCCATCTGCCACCCTTTCCATCAGATGGGACCCTCTACTGTATACTTATGTGTGAAGTTTTATGTCAGTGTCATGAGCCCTAGGGAAAGGGTTAGGTTGTTTTGTGGGGAGGAAATCTTAGCACAAGCATCAGCTCTCAGCATCATTGACTTCCATTTACACAGTGGCATTTCTGGAAATGCTGCTGTTTATATTCAAATGGATGGACTTGGTTGTCTGACCGCAGACTTCCTCCTTCTGCAGCGTCCTTCCCTTTGGGGGCTGGTGCCTGTGGAAGCAAAGCAAGCACCCGGAGTGGGGCCTGGCCTGCTCCACCTGAGAGAACTTGAAGGAAAAAGTGGACAAGGTACCAAATCCCAGAAAGACTTCTTTGCCAGCTGATTAATTAGAAGAGGGAAACGAGTGGGGATGGGGGTATGGATGATGACAATGTACCCAGAAATTGATGGTTGTGGTGTGTAAAACTCTCCAGTGTGGGCAATTCCAAAGCCCTTAATCTTTACTTTTTTCTGTTTTTTCCCTCAAACAAACTCCTGGAGACACAAATAGGAATTGGTCTTTTTAAAATTGAAGTTGATTACCATGAACTGATTAAAGAGATCTTCTTAGGCTACCTTCTGTGAAGTACCCTGCATTGAAGTTTTAACCTCCTACTACCAAAAATGAAACAAAAGCTGCATATTTTAATGCTACTTATTATTTCATAATCTTTCTTGATTAATAAACACTTTACTTCATATTCTCCTCTTTAAACAAAAATTTTATGTCCCTTGTTTATTCATCTCTCTATAATAAATAACTACATTCTATTATGCTCCCTACAGAATACCATCAGTTTTTATAAACATTGCAGTGGGATAATGAAAATTTAAATTAAGTAGACTGTTAAATGTATTTTGCTTACTTTCAGTATATTAAATATCCATTTCATTGATTTCAAGAAGTAAGTCATATTTCGGATCCTTTTTTTTACCAAGAGATGGAATAGGAGAGAAAAGATATAAATAAAAGAAGATTGAAAACAGTGAGCACAATAAAAGATATGAATTTGTCTTTATGACAAAAAAAAAAAAAAGAAAATATACAATGTTTTTCTCTCAGGCTTTCTTGGGCTTAGCCACATCATGTTCAGTCATTGTTTGATATAATCGAATCTAATATTCATTTTAAGAGATAACCAATCCATGCTTTAATAAAATTCTATGATTCATTCAAAAACCTAAAAATGGTTTCAGTTCCAGATGGACACAGAAAAGCACACATTATAATTTTTATGCTGTAGTCGCAGAGGAGCTCTCTCATCACACAAATTTATCATTTAATATCCTTGGCTTAGAATTAGTAACTGGTTGTGAACATTTGTGTCTTAATGTCACCTGCTGAGAAGTTCATAGGAAAAGATAGCAACCTGATGACACACCTGTCCTGATTCTAAGCTACCCACGTATCCCTGCCTATTCCTTAGGGTTGTTGTGGGAATTTATGAAATCAAAGATTAAACCTTTGACATAATAATAGACACACAACGGGCACTGCATTCACCCACTAGGTTCCTCCAACAGTCACCCTTTTGGAAACAGAGTGGAGTTCCAAAGTTGGTGTCTAGGTATATTTGGAAACTGGTGAAGGGAGAAGGGACAATAAAAGACAAATTTTAAGAAATAACTGTGAAATGCATGAAAAATAAAAACATAGATATTTCTCGATTAGCAGGAATGAGACAACTCAGAACAAAGGTCAAATTTTAAGAGGAAAATGCTAGTTCTGGGTAAATACAGTGATGGATTCTTAAGCCAGCCCTTAAAAAGAGGATATATAAATTGAGTCAAACCTACTAAAATGATGGGGCCCAAGAAAAAACTCCTGGGAGGCCTCTTTGAGACAAGGGGAGCCCAGAGACAGGAGATGCCTCCAAATGACCAAAGAAAGTTGGTCCATATGACAGACCCTCATGCTATGGAGCAGAGGAGGGCAGCCCCTGTGCAGCAGGTACCTGTCACTGCTGCAGGTTGAGCAGTGCCTAGAGACTGGCAGCAGGGAACACAGTAGGAGGCTGGACTCTCAGGGGCTGGAGGCAGGAGCTCAGCACAGGGGTGGAGAGTGGGGCAGTGTTCCACAGAGCAATGGACTGTGAAGGCCACTGCAAAGCTGCCTAAAGGAGCACTGACAAGTTGCTGGGGGGCACGTGCGGTACCCCTAGAGGATTTCCAGATACTGGGGGTAACTGTGAGCATCCAAGGAGCCCCTCGAGTCTTCTGGATATCATGGTAAGAAGTGCAGTCCACAAAATTCAAGTCTGAATGTCAAAAAGACTTCATTCATACCCACTGGCGGCTGACAGTTGGAAAGGTTTGGGACACAAAGGGCGGGCTATTTGATATGAGTCTTAACAAAGGAAAAACAATTTAATGCAACATTTCTCAAATTAGCATTTGTAGACCCTTAGAGGTCATTCCTCAATTCTAAGAATAATTTCACAATAATGTGTCTTAGTTCTTTCCCTAACCAGTCCTCCCAGAGGGACAGCCCACAAAACAAATCACAGGCTTTTCTGAGAAATAGGATGGCGCTGAGAAAATTGGGGGGATGGAGAAGAGAAATAATGTAGGTCATGAGGACCCACAGGCAAAAATAAGAATGCTGATGGAATAACAAAGCCACAGCTATTTATGATAAATAAGAGGACAAGTGACAGATTCTAGATTTTGTTTTTAAAGAAGCTCAAGCAATCAAGTCAGGACCAGTTTGGATTTGGGTTTAACCTATCTTGAAAATAATTGCTCTTACTAATAAACAGGAATCCACCTGAATCAAATGCACAAGTCAAAACACAGAAAGCTTTAGTAAAAAGAAATGCACAGGTTTTCTGCAGCTCATACAGGTGAGTCACACAGTCCCTTTGGGGAATACAGTTCAAGGTGAAGGACAGGGAAAATTCCAGAAGGTGGAGCATTTTATCACACTAGGAGAGTGTGGGATGGTTTAGAAAGTACTTCCATGCCTCTGAAGTCCTTTGGTTTAAGCTCAGCAAACCTTTATCCAGCCTTTGGAATGGAAGAAAGCTCACTGCCTCCAGATTTGAAAATCAAATCACTCAGAGAGTGAAGAGTCAGCGCAAACGGAGGTCAGTGACCTCTTGTAGAAATAATGCAAGAGACCATCTTTGAATAAAGGATTGGAAGGTATGTGGAAACCCACAAACAGAATCAAGGAAACTAGAATAGCCTGGGATGTAATTTCTGCAAGAAAGGACAAAGACAATTGGTATTTTTTACTGTCTGGCCTGAGGAAAAACGTTGGCAAAAAAAAAAAAAAAAAAAAAAAAAATTGTTCTTCATGGAGGTGAGGAAGGGAAAAATAAAGGCAGGATCTGGATTAGAGGAATGTAGGGTTTGTGGAGCATGCAAAAATCAGTAAAGAAATCCACCAAATTAACAAAGCAAAACGAAAAATCGTATGATCATCCCACAGATGCAGAAGCAGTATTGGGCAAAATTCAACATCCTTTCCTGATAAAATATCTCATCAAACTAGAAATAGAAGCTGACAAAGAACATCTAAACCACTAAACATCTAACCATTATAGTTTTACCCTAAACTGCTAAACATCCTACCACTGTGGTTTTAACACTAAAACCATATAGTTAATGGTGAAAGACAAAAAGCTTTCCCTCTAAGATTGTAAGCAAGACAAGGCATGTCCCCTCTTAACCACCACTTCTATTCAACATGCACTTCCTGTATTGGACATTCTAGCTAAAACAGTCAGGCAAGAAGTAAAATAAAAGGTGTCCAGCTTAGAAGAGAAGAATTAAAACTGTCTTTATTCACAGAATACCTGACTATCTGTGCAGAAACTCTGATGGAACGTACAACAAGCTACTAGAACTACTAAGTGAATTTAACAAGATGGCAGGATACAAGATCAATATACAAAAATCAATTGTATTTCTATATACTAGCAACAAAAATTGGAAATTTGAACTTTAAAAAAAACAATATTGGGGCTGGAGTTGTGGCTTAGTGGTACAGCACTTGTGAGGCACTACATTCGATTCTCAGCACCACGTTAAATAAATAAATAAAGGTATTGTGTTCATTTAAAAAAAAAAATGTGGGCTGGGGATATGGCTCAGTTGGTAGAGTGCTTGCCTAGCATGCACAAGTCCCTGGGTTCAATCCCCAGCACCACCAAAAAAAAAAAAAAAAAAAAAAAGTTACTTATAATAGCATCAGAAACAAAATTACAAAATACCTAAGGATATATCTGACAAAATAAGTGAAAGGTCAATACATTAAAAACTACAGCCAGGCACAGTAGCACATGCCTGTAATCCTAGCAGCTCAGGAAGCTGAGGCAGGAAGATTGCAAGTTCAAAGCCATCTTCAGCAACTTAGCAAGGCCTTAAACAAATTAGTGAGACCCTGTCTCAAAAGTAAAAATTTAAAAAGGCTGGGTATGTGGTTCAATGGTTAAACACCCCTAGGTTCAATCCCTGCTACCAAATAACTAAAATAAATAAATAAAAATAAAAACTAGGAAACATTACTGAGAAAAATCAAAGAAACTAAACAAATGGATAGATATTCCTCATCCGCTGAGTCAGAAGATTCAATATTGTTAAGATGTCAATTTGTCCCAAATTGAATGCAATCCTGATTAAAATCCCAGCAGGGTTTTTGTAGAAACTAATAAGCTGGCTCTACAATTCAAATGAGAAAGCAAAGCACCTAGAATAGCCAAACACTTTGAAAGAGATGAACAACATTGGAGGGCTAACCATAGCTGATTTCAAGACTTGCAATAATACTGCTATAATCAAAACAACATGATATTTATTGATGTAAAGATAAACAAATACATAAGTGGAACAGATGACAAACTCCAGAAATAGACCTATTTAGACCGTTCTTTTTTTTTTTTTTTTTTTTTTTTTTAATTTGGAGACAGGGACTCACTTACTTAGGGCCTCTCTAATTTGAACTCACAATCCTCCTGCCTCAGCCTCCAGAGCTGCTGAGATTATAGGTGTGCACCACCACACCTGGTGAGACAGCTCATTTTTGACCAAGATAAAAGGCAATTCAGTGGAGAAAGGATAGTTTGTTCAGTACAGTGTTGCGTTGGAACAATTGGATAGTCATACATAAAAATGTGAACCTTATCGCACCCAAATATCAGTTCCAAATGCACCATAGACCTGAAAGTAAAATCTAAAAAATATGATGTGTTTTGGGGAAAACATAGGAGAACATCTTTGTGTCCTTGGGCTAGGCAAAAATTCCGTGGATTCAAAAGGTTCATCCACAGAAGAAAAAATTTGATAAAGCACACTTTATCAAAATTTAAGACTTCTGTTCTTCAAAAGACAATATTAAGAGGATGGAAATATAAGAAACACTGGGAGAAAATATTTTTAAATTATGTATAAAATCAGGAACTTATATCCAGAATATAAAAGAACTCTCAAAACTCATTAAGAAGAATTCAACTCAATAAAAAACAGAGGAGGCAAAAGATTTGAACAGATACTCTGCCAAGGAAGATCTATGAATATCAAATAAGCACATGAAATCATTTGCAAAATCACTAGCCATAAGAGAAGTATGAATTTAGACCACAATAAAATGCCATTACATGCCTATTAAAATGGTTCAAATTTAAAAGACTGACCATACCAAGTGTTGACAAGTATACTCATTCTCTAGGGCTCCCCTAATATAGCACCACTAAATAGGTGGCTTAAACAACAGAAATGTACTGTCCCATAGTTCTGAAAGCTAGAAGCTTCAGTCATAGTGTTGGCAAGGTGGATTCCTTCTGAGACCTGTGAGAGAGAATCTGTTCCACGTCTCTATCCCAATTCTGGTGGTTGCTGGCAATCTTTGGCACCCTTTAGCTCATAGAAGCATTACACCAATCTTCCTCTAAACCTGGTGATCTCCCTGTGTGCAGGTCTATCTATGTGTTCAAATTTCACTTTTTTGTAAGGACACAAAGCATTTTGGATTGTGGCCCCTCTCGTATCCTCATCATAACCAGATCATCTGCAAAGATCACATTTCTACATGAGGTCACAGTTGCAGGTCCTGGGTGCTAAGACACCAACACCATTTGGAGGGACACAACTTAACCATCACGGCAAGGATGTGAAGGATCTGGAACTCTCACACACGACTTGTAGGAATGTAAGATGATACAACCATTTTGGAAAATTATTTGGCAGTTGCTTAAAAAGTTAAATGTATAAATTCCATATGATCCAGTCATTCTGCTTCTCAGTATTTACCCCTCAAAAATGAATGGCACATCCATATGAGGATTCATACATGAATGTAATAGTTTTATTTGTAATAGTTTAAAACTAGTTGTTTTAGTCAGCTTTGTCAACTGCTGTAGCTAAAAGACCTGACAAGAACAACCTTAAAGGAGGAAAAGTTTATTTGAGGGTTCACTGTTTCAGAGGTCTCAGTTCTTAGACAGCTGGTTCCATTCCCTGGGCTCAAGGTGAGGTAGAACATCATGGCGGACAAATGTGACAGAGGGAAGCAGCTCACGTAATGAAGGAAGCAGAGAGGGACTAAGTTCTGCTCACCAAATACATACCCCTAAAGACACATCCCCAATGACCTCTTCCAGCCAAACCCACTCTCCTTCAGTTACCACTCAGTTTATCCCTATCGGGAGATTAATTCACTGACTGGGTTAAGGCTCTCATAACCCAATCATTTCTTCTTGCATTGTCTCACACATGAGCTTTTGGGAGACACCTGACATTCAAACTATAACACGAGTAATACCCCAAATATCCATCAGTGGATGAATGGGTAAATTGTGGTGAATTCATACAATGAGCTACAACTTGACAATAAAAAAGAATGAACAATTGATGCATCAATAACATGGCTGTGTCTCAAAATATGCTAAGTAAAAGAAGGCAGACAAAATAGAATGTATGCTGCATGAATTCACTTCCATAAACTTCTGGAATTTGCAATCTGATCTATAGTGACAAAGCAGTTCACTAATTGGCTGGGGGCTGAGGTGGAAGGGGTACAAGGGTGGGCTTACTGAGGAACACAGGGAACTTACAGGACTGGTAGGGATTATTATCTTGATTATGGTAATAGTTTCTTGGGTATATAAGTATGCCAAATTTTCAAATCATAAAATGTGTAATTTATTGTTTGTCATTACTACTTCAATACAGCTATAACAAAGGGTTTACATGATTTTAGGTCACTAGATTCACTTGTAATATATTAAAATTTTTATTTAGTCCATCAATCCTATTTTTAACAGCTGAGGTTCTGTATGTATATTAATAAAATACCAAATAAAGCAATTATGCAGAAATAAAACTACGTATTATTTAATAAATATAGTGCAGGAAAACTTAGGTTACATTCATGGATTCCTGGTCACTCAACCACCCACATCTTCCCCTTTTACAAAATAAAACAGGAACTGTTTTATAGGAAAGCTACTTAGCACACGTTGGATGCTTCCTAGGAGAACCAGCAACATAAATAGGTTTACCATTTGCTTAGGGCTCTATTCAGTTAGCTTTGAAGATGTTCTTCGCAGAAAGCTACGCTGAACTTTAATATTTAACCAGTTTTACAATATGGGTAGGTGAAGACCTTTGTCTATAAGTTTCTTTTCACAGACCCATAACTATTTCATATCTAATCCCTATTATCTCCTTTACCCTGAGCTTTAGCATTTTGAATTGCTTAGAAATAAAACTTGACAAAGTTTCCAACCTTCCAAGCAAGTAAGATAATAAGACAACGGTGAGTACACCTCAGGTTTTCTGTGTCCAATCTTTTAGTACAAGTTTCCCTCCAGTGAAATGGCTATGGCTGCACTGCGGGGGAATCTGCTTGTGTGTAGCATTTGACTCCCATTATTTCTCATCTTACAATAACCATGCAAGGCAAAGTTTTATTGTTCTGCAATATGAAGGAGGAAATTCAGCATGATTATATAATTTGACCCAGGTGACAGAACTAAAATAATGGAAGAAAGATTATTCACCCACCAGTTCCAACCTGCTCTCTCCGTCTGCCTCTTCTTTCTCCCCTTAGCCACTCCTCCCAGGTGCCAACATGCCCACAGACTCTGTTTCCATTCCAGGATATTTTGCATAAAATCAAAAGATGCCAGCCTCTGTATTTAATCATTTTTATAAGGAGCATTGGTGATTACAAAACCTAGCATATACTTTCTGAATATTAAATGGAATGGACTATCCAAATTACTAGAAAATGATTACTAGATGATAAATAAACATCTGTTTACTCCCCAGCCTTTCACCTTATGTTCTAGGAACATTACAGAGCCTGCAGACAATAACAGAGGATGCAATGTGCTGGGTGTGGTGGGACATGTCTATAATCCCAGCAACTTGGGACGCTGAGGTGGGAGAATCATAAATTCGAGACCAGCCTGGGCAACGTATCAACAAAATAGAGTTTCTAGTCTCAAAATAAAAACAAAAATAATTGTGGGTATAGCTCAGTGGTAGAGCACCCTAGGTTCAGTCTAAGAAAGAAAAAAGGAAGAAGGAGGGGAAAAAAGAGGGAGGGAGGGAAGATGGAAGTACGCAATGCCTGGGAAACCCTTCAGTAGCATGGGCTCCCAAAGTGGGGTTCCTATAGTCAGGCAGCAAACATCTCCCTCAACAGCTGCACCTTCCTATGCCTTACTGCACTCCCCTTTGTAATCACAACACAGTCAAACGAAAATATTATTCTAAAACCATGCTTCATTCTGTCTGAGAGGCTTACTGTTGATTCCCCTTCTTTGTCCCATGTCCCAAGCATTGCCTCCTAGCCTTCTCTATTCAGAAGTGAACACATGTTCTGAGAACAGACCCAGCTATTCTACCCAGCCTGCACATTGGAGCCCATCACCAAAAGAGCTTTTGAAAAATACCAATGCCCAGGTCCTGCCCAGACCACCTGCATCTGATCTCTGGGACAGTAGGAATGAGAGCTCGTGTATTTTAGGAGCTCTGCCGGTGACTCTGGCCACAGTCAGGGCTGAGCTCTACTCCTTTCAGAAACACATGCTGCAGGTACAGCTGAGGGCCCCTTTACCTGTTTCCTCTGTGTGTCCTCGACAAGGTTATACACGGGAAGCAGAGGGGAGGCATACAGAAATCGGGTTCGGCTCCCCGGCAGGGGCAGAAGGACATCCCATGCAGACCCAATCAAGACAGGCTCACCTCAAACTTCTGAGGAGGTGGAACTTTCTCTCTGGCTAAGTACCACACACTGGGAGTGCTGGTTAATTGAATTAGATTGATATAAATTACAACTTAGACTAAGGTGAAAATCTAGTTCATTAATTCACTACTGAAATTGGCCTTTCGCCCAATAAATTTTCACTTCTTTTCACCTCTTAGCACTCTAGCCACTGTGGGTGTTATTGGAGGACCATGGTGCTGCTAAATCACAATGTAAAATAATATTTTGAACACATCCAGATGTGTTTAATAAATGACTGTAAGAGAGCTGTCAAATGTATGTATTAAATAGGTTAGAAAACCCTGCCTTATATAAACCAATACTCTCTTTTATGTACGGTAGTTTCCTCTTAATGAGATAGCTTACTACATGGAGTTAGCGGGTAGCGCAGGGCACGGCTTTAACAATACGTCACTTAACCTTTCGCAGTGTCTGTATCAGTGTTTAATGACTTTAATAATCCATGATGTCACTGTTGTGGGTATTATTTAATAATCACAGTTACATCCCATCAGCACCATTTTCACTCCTAAGAGTGCTTTCCGTGTATTGTTAGGCAGTGAACACTCTATTACCCCATTTTACAGAAAGGAAACTGAGACTGGGCAAGGTGCAAAGATTTGGCTTAGGTCACGGAGAAGATTCCCACCCCAGGCAGCTTAACCTCCTAACCACTGCACATGAGTGTAATCTACATAAAGCCTGTCACATGCCAAATGCTCCCCAGATGGCAGCTCATAGAAGGCACAGGGCAATGGCAGATGGCTTTTCTCTCCACCTAGCAACAAACCAAATCAATACTCATTCTTGATTTGCCTATGAAATACTTTGGTTTGTTTTCAGTGGTGACAATTCACAATAAAACTACATCTAGTGAGTATTTACTATGTCAGTCACTGTTCTAAGCGCTTGTCAGTAGTCTCCACGGCAAGTCAATGAGACAGGAACTGTTACCGTGATCACAGTTTTGCAGATGAGCAACTAAGACCCATGGAGGTTGAACAACTTGCCATGTCACACAACTAGTGAATGACGAAGATGGGACCTGAAACTGGCAGTCTGGACCCGGCCCTCCCTCAGCCTCAAACCACTTGTCTGACTCCTGGAGATCCCACCCCACAACCTTTTCCCTTCCAGTGGCTTCAGCTCCCTCCAGTGAACATCCTGATTGGGTGGCATCAATCTACATGAAGCCCAAGGTCCACCTTCTTCCTGCCTACACCTGAGATGCTGAACAGTAGTAAGAAAACACCTAGCCACTATAAAGTCCCTGCTCCCACACCTCACTCAGATGATTCCACCATTTCCAGCTATGTTTCTGAGAAGCTATCTCTGCTGTCGCGTGTTGGAGCCAGCCTCACACAGCAGATGAACTTCCCTGCTGCTTCACAGAGCAGTTAGAAGCTAGCAGACGTGTGAACTCTCTACCCACACTTTACAGACCTACCTCTATCCATAACTATTATTTCCTTCATTTCTGCTAAATGGGAGGCGCCACCTTCCTTTCTAAAGTGAATCCTTTTACTTTTTGTTCCAGACAACTCTGATTTAAGGACCTTACTCAGTGAATTTTCCAAAAGGATCTTTGACTCTTCCCTCTCTACCAGACCTTTCCCATCAACATTCAGACATGCTGAAGTCTTGATGAAATGGGGGCTAGGGGTGTACCTCAGTGATAGAGCACTTGCCTAGCAGGCATGAGGCCCTAGGTTCCATCCTAGCACCAACAAACAACAGTAACAACAACTTTCTATGCTCGCAGCCTGTTTCTAACTTTGATACTCACATACGGAACTGCCTCTGGACATTCTCCCTCTTCTCCGCCCATACTCATAGCGTTGTATGCAACTCTTTCTCCTTCTCCCTATAAGTACTTGAGAGAGTTATCTACCTTCTCATCTCTGCTCCTAGTAATCCTTAAACTACCAATATGTCTTCTACCTCTGATCTTTGAAAGCACTCTCCCCAGGGTTTTAACTCCTTGCCCCCAAATTCAGGGCACAAATCTTTTGGCCTCTCCAAAGCATGTGAAACTTCAAGGTTCTCTCCTTGAAACACTCTTCTTCCAGCTTCCAGAACGGTAAACTCTGTCAATAATTCTGTCCTAGTCTGCTTTTCTAGCTGTCCTTCAAATGTTCTTTCCTGTGATTCTTCTCTCTCAACACATACTCCCTAGGCAACAGCACCCGTGCCCATGGTTTTAGTTATGAACCACAGGCAAGTCCAAGTCTAAGTTCCCAGCCTGTTTCTTACTTTTATACCCATATAATCAACTGCCCCTGGAAATCTCTACCTGCATACCCCATAAGCCTCTCAACATATTCTTGACAACTCCCCCCCTTACTCAAAACTAATTTGATGATCCTTTATTTTAAATAAAATGCACTATGTGTTCACTCTTCTTCTTCCCCTGCCTCCTTCCTAGTCCAGACAACTGCCATCTGTTTATCCAGAGTCCTGCAGCACCTCTGAACCACAGGGAATGGCTCATTCCCATCCATTCTCCATACTACAGCAAGAATGTTCTTTCTAAAATGTAGAATATAAATGTGGTCATAATGAAATCCCTCAATGGCTTCCTGTTGGCTTTAGCATAAAGTTCTTGATAAGATTTTTGACCTGGCACCAGCTTTCCTTGGTGTTCCTGGAATATCCCAATGTAATACGCAACTCTCTCCTACAAAAGTGCCTCAAGCACCTTATGTGCACTCTCACCTCTATTCCTTCTCTCTGGGGCATTTTGTACAGTCCCTGTTGGCTCAACTAAGTCTCTCCTCCTACTAGCTCCCCATTCCCAGGCAACTACTAATCTGTTTTCTGTCACCATATGATAGTTTACATTTTCCAGAATTTTACATAAATAGGATCATGAAGTTTCTTCTTTTCTTTGTCTAGCTTCTTTCACTCAGAATAATTATTTTGAGGTCTAACCATATTGTTGCATGCATCAGTAGTTCAGTCCTTTTTATTGTTGAGTAGCATTCCATTGTATAGATATACAATTATGCACCCATAAAGGGTGGTCAATGGGGCTGGAGATATAGCTTAGTTGGTAGAGTGCTTGCCTCACGTGTACAAGGCCTGGGTTCAATCCCCAGCACCACACACACACACACAAGGTGGTCAATGACAGATCACCTAATGATGGTGGTCCCATAAGATATTGCCTAGTGATATCATAGACATCTCAGTCTAAAAATACCCCGTGATGTTCACACAATGACAAAATTGCCTAATGACATTCTTTTCAGAATCTATCCCATTGTTAAGCAAAGCATGACCATGCCACTATTTATTCATTCATCTCTTGGTGGCGTTTGGGTTGTTTCCAGCTTTTGACTATTAAAAATAAAGCTGATATGAACATACATGTGCAAATTGTACATATGCATGCCTTTATTTTTCTTAGGTGAATACCTAAGAGTGGAGTGCCTAGATCATATAGCAGTTGTACTAAATAGTGCTCCCCCAAAATTCATGGCCACCTGAGCCTCAGAATGTGACTTTATTTGGAAAAAGTCTTTGCAGATGTAATTAGTGAAGATGAGGTCATACTAGATTAGGGTTGGACCCCAAATCCAACGACTGATGTCCTTATCAGAAGGTCATGACACGAAGAAACACAGGGAAGAAGGCCACTTGACGATAGAGACAGAGATTGTCGTGATGCAGCCACAAGCAGAGTAATGCCAAAGACTGGCAGTCCTCGGGAAGGAACCAACTCTTATTTCTGACTTCTGGCATTGGAAACTGTGAGAGCACAAATTCCTGTTTTTTTGAGACACCTAGTTTGTGGCACTTTGCTATAGCATCACTAGGAAATTAATATAGGAGGTGTATGTCTGGGGAAAACTTTATTTTTATTGCATATATTTAAGACATATGACATGATGTTTTTACATAGATATACATAGTGAAATGATTGCCACAAATTAACATATTGTCATCTTCCATAGTGTGTGTATGGTGAGAACCTAAAACCTACTCTCTTCACAAATTTCCAATATATAATACAATATTAACTATCATCCTCATGCTGTACATTAGATGTCTAGGTTTCATCCTACCTAATTCAATTTGTATCCTTTGACGTATTTCTCCCTATTTCCACTCTCTTTTCCTAGTAATCACTATTCTACTGTTTCTATTTGTTCAACATTTTTTAAGATTCCACACATAAATAAAATCATATAGTATTTTTCTTTTTGTGTCTGACTTATTTCACTTACCATGATGTCCACTAGGTTTATCCATGCTGTTGCAAATGGCAGTATCTCCTTTGAGACTCATTGTGTGTGTGTGTATGTGAGTGTGTGCACATTTGTGTATGTACACCACCATTTCTTTATCTGTCTCTCCATTGAAAGGACACTTAGGTTGTTTCCATATGTTGGCTGTTGTGAATAATGCTACAAGGAACATGGGAGCACAGATATCTCTACGAGGTACAGATTTCTTTTCCTTGGGGCATATACTCAGAAGAAGGACTGCTGAGTCATATGCTAGTTCTATTTTTAAATACCTGAAGATCCTCCATGAGAAGTTTCCTCCATAATGGTTTGCAGGAAGGCTATATCAATTTACATTCCCACAAATAGCATACAAGAGTTCCCTTTTCTCCACACCCTTGCCAATACTTGTTAACTCTCTCTCTCTCTCTCTCTCCACCCCCCCCACTCTCTCAGTAAGCACCCCAACAGGTATGAAATGATATCTCATTGTGGTTTATTTTTATTTTTATTTTTTATGCACAAGTGGAGCACAACTTTTTTATTTCTCTGATGGTTTTGTTTTGTTTTTCATTTTGTAGTGCTGGAGATCAAACTAAGATCAAACCACATGCCTTCAGTGTGGTTTTTATTTGCTTTTTCCCTGATGACTAGAAACTCTAACAGGTATATGAAAATGTAGTCATATGTTTTTTGTCCTTTTAACAAAGTGCCAAACTATTTTCCAAAATGGTTTCTCCATTTTATATTCCCAACAGCAGCATGTAAGAGTCAGTTTCTCCACAGCCTTACCAGTACTTAGTACGGTCAATCTTTTCAATTTTAGCCATTCAAGTAGGTGTAGAGTAGTATTTCATTATAGTTTAAATCAGCATGTCCCTGATGACCAGTTGCCTTGAAAATCATTTCGTGTGTTTATTTGCCATTGGTGCATCTTCTAAAGTGAAATGTCTGCTCAAATCATTTCCTCTATCATTATTTGGATTGTTTAATTTTCTTATTGTTGAGTTTGGAAGTTCTTTATATATCTAGATACAAATTCTTTATCAGATATACAATTTGCAAATATTTTCCCCAGTGGATAGCTTTTCTTTTCATTCTTTTAACTAACTTTTAAAGGCAGCTAGGAAGGTGCCAGTGAGGATGTTACTTCTTCTTAGACAACTTCTCTGAGCCTCAAGCCCTTCAAAGCTCAGGTAGAACTTCAAATACATTCTCACATCCTGACATATATTGTCCTCTACTACATTGCTTGGTTCACTGTTTGTTCCTCCCGCTGGACTCCAACCTTTGTGAACACAGGCAAGGACTCATTTGACCCTATTCTTTGTGGTATCTTCTGCAACAGCACAAAGATGGACAGCAGGTGCTTGTGTTGGATAGCCTTCATTTCCCTCTCCAGACTCACTGCTGATAGCTTGTCACTCTGCTATGTGCTCTGGGAAGCTGACTTCTGTGGACTCAATGGGAAGTAATCAGAGGGCAGGAGAAGAAAGATGGGGTGTTTATTCTGTTAGCCTCCTCCCTACCAGCCTTCAGTGAATAGTCCTGTCCTATTAGAAGTCCCCTGTCCCAACAGCACAACTCACACTAGGCTTCTGTAATCCCTTCCTGCCCTAGTTCCCTCAGGCTGAGGTATAGTAGTGATAACTTCCAGCACTTGCCAGAGACTCGGTGATTCACCATCCTTTCACTTTTCTCAGATTTTTGTGAATAGTCCCTTGCATAATCCTCCACTACAGACTAGTTTCGCTCTTTCTTGCTCAGACTCTGATTCCTAAATTCAAAACTTAACCACAAGCTGTGCCTTAAGTGAGTTTTAAATCCCTGAATTTTCTCCACAATTTTCATTCAACACAATTCAGGCTTCTGATATTTTTCTCAAGTTTCAAATAATTCCAAACACTATATTCATTTCAACTTATTTACCTTCTTACTTGCTTCCCTCACTCATGCAGCAGAGACTCTTGGAGAGCTAAGGGCCAGGAATTGCGCTGATCTGGAGATTCAAAGAGAAGTAAAAGAGGGCTGGGGATATAGCTCAGTTGGTAGAGTGCTTGCCTCACGTGCACAAGGCCCTGGGTTCAATCCCCAGCATCACCAAAAAAAAAAAAAAAAAAAAACAGAGAGAAAGAGAAGTCAAAGAATCAGTTTCTCAAGCAACTCACATTCAGGTGAGAGGTGAGAGGGATAACTAAATAGCTAGCCCTAACTCAGGATAAATAGGGCATCGGAAGATGTATAGAGGTCTGCAAAGTCAGAGCCCTGATCAGTGTTCTCCTGGCTGGAAGCAGGAGATAAAATTGCCAGTGGCACAGAGCTCTGTGGTCTTGCTTTTGAGCTCTCCTTTGATCCCATTCTCGCTGCCCCACTCCCACCCCATACACTCACGGAAGTGAACCTTTATAACAAGCTAGACTCTGTGCCAAATACCATGCATGTGTTATCTCATTTACTACAGCAACACTGTATATTATTTTTAAAAATGGCAAATATTATCCTCTCCATTTTACGCAGGAGATGAGGGCCAGAGAAGACGTGCTGGTAAATGGCAGTGTGGCCTTTTTTAATCCTTCCACTACATGGCCTTATAAACTCGAAACATAACCCAAGGCTGGAATAAAGTAATGCTCAGTTTCTTGGGGCCTAAAAAGCTCTCTCCTATGAATTTCCACCCACCTTGAAGCTGCAGTGCTTCAGGAAGATGTGAAAGATGGTAGCTCCTTTCTGAGTCTTCTATTGTTGAATAGGAGTTGCAGGGTCAGTGTGGGTAGGCCAGGAGACTGTCCACACCTCTCTTCATTACACTAATTGTTCTAAAAATGAAATGTGACCTGTTTCCCCTTCCTTAGCCTACTGAGAGTTAGAGCTCTGCTCTTTCAGAATATTATCTGTCATGGGTTGGAGAAGGCTTCCCCCCCACCCCACCTCTCGTTATGCAGAGGATAAAACTGAAGTCCACAGCAAGTGAACAACATACCCGGGTATCACAGCCAATGGAAGGTAGCCCTGTGTCCCAGTGATTGGCCTTATTTTCCAGGACGCCCCAGTGGCTGCCCTTTGTTCCAGCCAGGCATGCCTCCTCCTGCCACCATGCAAGCATTTCTCATTCTAACCTTTACCATTTTTCTCACAATTTCTTCCTATCCCAGGCAGCCTCTTCCTCCCAATGTCCACCACCCTATCTGCACATATTTGACCTTCTATGCCCACTGAAGTTCCTCCCGGTCTCTCTCCTTTATTCTCACTGACTTGCCCCTCATCAGAGATTGATATCAGTGTCACACTCTGTTACCTCATTATGCCACCCACTGCAATAGATGCCGGCCAGTTCAAGCAGGGCTGAATCTTCCACTTTGGGAACTTCCCATAGCAATGTAGTCATGAGGCCTTAGGGAAGATGGACATAGCTTGTGATTGAAATCTACCTGGTCTGGTATGATAAAAACATCCATTTTTTGCATGTCTTCAGGCAAGGAGGCTGATTTCTACATATAATTACGTGCTAAAGACTGAGCACACACATTGGAATTTTCTTTTAACCCACCTCTGACTCCAACCTTCTGTATATGAGGCTTTCTCCAGTGTCCCAGTCCCCACACCCCTCAAACTACCTGGAAGTAACCTGACTGGGCCTCACCTTTTGCCATGCCATGCACCTGTTACCTCCAGTCCCAGTGCTTTTCAAGTCTGTTCCCATGAGTATTAAATACTTCCAGGGTTCTGGCTGCAAAAGTATGCTGGGGAATTAACAACCCTAGCATCTCCTTAACCAACAGGAATCATGAGTCTATGGGCAAATGTTATCCCTTTTGTCCTCAGTTCTGAGGGTCTCTGAGGTTCCTACAGGAATAGGCCAAGGCAATCATCTTCCTGTCTTCCCTATTTCACTCTGACCTTCAATCCTGCTCTCTGCTGGGCATTTCCTCCGGGACTGAGCTTTTCATGGCATTTGCTGAGACTGGGTCAGTGCTGCTTGAAAACATTGGTCATCAGCTGAGACAGGTCCTCTGAGATCCCACCATCTTTTTTTTTTTTTTTTTTTTTTTTTTTTTTTTCTTTCTTTCTTTCTTCCCTCCTCTTATGTTTTAATGACTACTGTCAAGGTCCTGTTTAGGATAGATGTTATTTCAGTCTGTTCCCATGAGTATTAAATACTTCCAGTGTTCTGGTTATCTGAAAGGCTGCAGTTTGGACTATATTCAGGGTCGTCCGTCCTACTCACTAGTAGTTTAGGGAGTAACTTTTGTTGGTTTAAGGAATAAACTAGAGCGAATCACTTGACCTTTCTGGGCAGGGTTTCTGAGCTACAGGGTGGGATATTTTTCTGGATAATATTTTTCTGGATCAAAGGAGATGGAAGCAGAGGTTGTTTTAAAACGGAAAGAAGGTCAACAGTGGAAATATCTTCAATTTACTCTGGAGCGACAAGGATGGAGACCAGCACGGGCCCCCAGGGGTCTCCAGTGCTCCACATTCCCGAGTCCAGAGCCTCCCAAAGCGCCTGCGTTCACGGAGCAGCTCGGTTTAATCTCGGCTGTCCGCTGCCAAACCCTCGGTGTTTACCGAACCCTAGGCTTTGCAAACCCAGATGTCAGACTTCCTGTTCCCAGAGATTCTCAGTTCGCTCACTCTCGAGTCCTTTTGGGCCTCCCGGCAAAAAGAGAACGGTGCTAGGAACCCGAGGAGCGCTAAGCGTGCACTCAGCAGCCTCACCCCTCCTCTCCCCACCCCAAAGGCAGGAATTTCTGGGATGGGCAGATGGTCCACTCCCTCTTCCTCCTCCTTCCCCAAGCCCGAGTGGGTAGGGCGGGGAAAACCCCAAGACTTTCCTCCCGTCTCCCAGCCCAGAGCCCCAAGTGCCTGCACACTGCGGCGACAAGTGGTGGTAGAGTGGGTCTCCCCGAGGTGCAGTGGTGGCGAGGCCCGCAGAAGAGTGGAGCGCGGAGGAGGCTGAGGTCCCGCCTCCCGCGCCGCAGGCCGGGTGCAGTCGGTGCAGCTCTGGCCCCAGCAGGCGCCACGAACAGCGCTCAGTGAGTCCAGTGGTTAGCGATGCTGCCGCCGCCGCTGCCGCTGTCGCTGCTGCTGCCCTCGCTACTGCTGCCGCTGCTGAGGGCGCAGCGGGCCGGCGCCGAGGGCTTGGCGGCGGCGCTCCCCCGGGAGCGGGTCCTCCAGTGGCAGGGTGAGTGTCCCCAGGGCCAGGGAAGCAGATCGACCCTCAGGAGCGGGGCATGGTCAAGGGAGAGAAGAGAAAGGGGCAAAGCTGGAGGCGGGCGGGGCAGCCGCGTTTGTGTGGTGGCTGCGTGGCTGCGGTTCTAATGCCCTGAAATCCGGGCAGTCCCCCTGCCCACTCAGCCAGGGGTGCACCTGGCTCCCAGGGCCGCGCATCCTCCAGATTTTCGACCCTGGGGCGCGGAGAGGAGCGGGGCCTGGAATCCTTTGACTTAGCTCGTAGGGTAGGAAAAGTTTCAAAACATAAACTTCATTTGGTCCTCTCCCAAAGCAAGCCCGAAAGTGTGTCCGCCTCCTACGGAGTGGCCCCAAACAGGCCTTTCAGTTCTGCTCTTTGAGGGGCAGGGTTGGGGGGACACTTCATCTTTATTAACTCTTCTCAGACCAGGTAGGGGAGATGAGCTCTGTGATCCAGATGAATTATATGATCTAGCACAACTTTACTCTTTGCTCCTTAGTTTCTCTCAGTAAAATAATAGGGTCTGTGATATCCATGGACCACTGAAGATTAAGTTACCCCCTAAACATTCATGTGCGCTCACGGATCAATTCAACAAACATTTATTGAGCACGTACTACCCGTAAGACTAAAAAAGGAACTTGTAAGAAGACCTGAAGAGAGGTTTCTAACCTGCAGGGACCCTCATTCAGGAATGGGATGCCTCTAAGGTGGAGAAAACCGCATTCCAGAGCAAAAGTCTGTGTTTGGAGGGAGGTAGGGGTAGTTTAAACCAGGAGGAACCTCCTGGAAGCCTCATCCTCTCTTCCTTTATGTAAAACAAAGTGTGATCTGCATTTTTCTTTTTACTTTGTCAACATATTTTGTATATATTTTTTGAGATATTCTTTAATGTACTAAACTTCCTAACACTCCCCAGAGGCTATATCAGGACAGGTTGAACAAAACCACTCATTCAAAAGTGGCCAAAGGTTAGAAATACTCTTACCTTCTTGGTTAGTTCAGTAAAAACTGCTCCTGTGCATGCATATAAGACCCCATAGATGTAGACCATCCCCATGAAGAGTCTGCCATGCAGTGGTTTTCTCTTTTCATTTTGACATGTGGGATTTGCCTGAGCACTTTATGGTAGGACGGAGCTCAAATGACAGAAACTGGAACTGGGCCACACAGAGAGCAGGTGCTGGTGATCCTCTGAGCCAGAGTTAGCAGGATGGGCTAATCCTTTCTATATGTGGCAGACCCAAATCCTGGCTGGGATAGTTACAGAGTGCCTTCTTTTTAGCAGTCAAGGGCCCTCTGAAATCAGTACTCTCTGCTACCTTGCGTACCTTCCAAGTACAGTTTGCAGATCTGAAGGAGTTCCATGTAGTCAACATAGAGATTCTTCAAATATGAAAATGTTGCTACTCGTGTCCCAAAGAGCAAAGAGTGTGTAGTAATCCTCACCCAAATTCCAGTCAACTGCATCAGTGGGACTTCAAGTGTAATCTAGACAGTTTTGAAATCAAGATTTTATCTATATAAAGATAGAAGTAAAATCTTAGTGTTGGAAAGGAATTGAAACATTGCCCACTCCGACTGTACATTCTTTGGATGCAGAAGCTGAGGGTGTGGCTACCGTGTGGTTAGCTATGTTTGTGGTGCCTCAGTTTACCATTGTGTTGACAATGAATATATAATAACTCACATCAGATTATACATATAGTATTTTTCATCTGAATTATTTGATATGTATCATTGATTGATCAGATATGTATTATAAGTATACCAGCCTTGGGAGACAGATGACAAGATTTTATTGTGCTGACTTTTTAATCATTCATCAATAATTTTGTATGCAAAAATCAATAGGTAGAATGTCAAATAGTGGTTAAGTTCATGCATTTCAGAGCCAGATTCTGAATTCAACCCCACTGTGCCATTTACCAGCTGTGTGACCTTGAGTAAATAACTTAGTTTCTCTGTGCCTTAGTTTCCTCTTTTGTAAAAAACGGACGTAATAATGATACCGCCAGCTGTTGGTGATGAGTTCTGCTTCCCCAAATGTTGAAGTTTGAACATTAGAGAAGCATGCCGAGGCAAGCATATAAAGCAAGGTTTATTTAAAAGGGGTAACATAGTCTTCTCCCCAGAGGGAGAAGAGGGCCATTGCTGGTATCCTGGTGTCCCAAGAAGAAAGGCAGGTCTGCCTTTTTTATATGTCCCAGGCTTCCTTTGTTCTCCTGCTCTTCCCCTTATCTCTCTCCTTTTTGAATATGTGACCAGGCCCAGTGACCAGGCTCAGGAATGCTGGGTGGGATGGCCAAAAGGTGAGAAGCAGATGGGCTGAAGGGGGAAGGGCAGGATGGTGCAGCCCAGGACACAAGGAACAACTTTATAGCTCCCTATAGGGAGGGGAAGTTCCTGGGACAGGTTACCTTGGCAACAGGTTGGGGAAGGGGCAGGTTCTTGTTAAGGGTGGAGGAAGGGCTCTAAAGGAATTAACATTCCAGTCCCTCAGGGGACAGTTTCCCTGACAGTCTCCAACTTCCGGGACTCACTCAAAATTGGCTTTCTTGATCCAACCTGACTCTATTTACCTATCTATACTGACTGCCTGTCAGATTCTGGCTTCTATAATAGTATTCACCCAAATGTTGTCCTTTTGTCACACTGTCACTATGGATCCTCCTTCCTCTGGCCAGTCCAGACCATTCTGACAAGTTGACAACCTTGTACCAATTATTCACCGTTCTGAAAATACGTACAGACTTGGTATACTTGGTAGGTCTGGAGCCTGTCTCCTACCTCTAGTTGGTTACACCAAGAGGCTGTATTGTGTTTGTTTCCTTTTACCCAGAATCTGGTCCATTCTTCTAACAAGTGCTAAAAATTGATAAGCAGAAATGAAGAATGGTCTGAGCATCCTTGTGAAACGTGGGCATAGTCATTGCTACAGGAAATTACCTGAACACAGGAAAAATACTTTGAAGCCATGTTGGGGGTTGAATATCACAAATGTGAACTGGCCCCAACCAAGACAGTAGCACAGTTTCCTCCAGCAGTGCTCAACTTGCTGGGGGCAGGAGTGTGAGGATCCCCAGGCTCTATCAGGCCTGGGGACAGGCAGGGTAGGCTTTTATGAACAACCAGTGAGGAAGGGGAGTGAGGATGCGGATAAGCGTGAGGTCAGCATGCTTGGCCATGTGGTGCTACATAAAGAGAGGAATGAAGTGGTTGGGATGGCATCTCTTGACATCGCTGCCGGTGTGAGGAGAGACGAGCGGCTGGAGGCCTTGGCTATCTGTGGAGCACTATGTACTTTTGCTGTCTTGGTTTGGCTTCATTACTCATTGGAATGCAAGGAGTTTATTTGGGAGGTAATTCTAGAAAGTATGGTAAGGAACAAGGAAGGGAAGCAGGAAAGGGAAACCTCTACAGGCAACTGGGGCTCAATTTCATAAAAGACCCTCTGGAGCCCAGTGTGGATCCCAGTGGCCTCCTGAGGGGCAGGAATCTGGGGTGTTTGCCCCCCAGCTTCCCCTCTCATTGAATGAGGGTCACTCTTGGCACCTAAGCCCCCAGGTTTCTGGCCTGCCTGAAACACTCTCAGACAAAGTCACAAAGTGAGCTAGGGTAAATGGAACTGCGGGTAAGAGAGTGAGCTCCAGGCCTGAGTCCTGAACCAACAGAACCTGCTGGGCTCCCTCATGTTGGGGAGATAAAATCATGTGTAGGATGTGACACTGTCCCCCAAGATGCTGAGAGTCCGGAGACAGAAGCAGAAACACAAACAGTTACAAAACAGAGTTGTAGGTGTTATAATAGCAATAAGCAAAGCCCAGAAGGGATGCAGAGGAGGGCCTGGCCTGGGAGCTGGACACTCACAAAGGGGCATTTGTTTTCCCAAAGGCTAAGTAGGTAGTTGTCATATGGGAAGAAGTGAGAGAGAGCATTCCTGGTAAAGCATATTTTTTTAATATTTTTATTTATTTGCTTTAGTTGTACATAATGCGTTTTATTCAATGCATTTTATTTGTACGTGGTGCTGAGGATCGAACCCGGGTCGCCCACGCGCTAGGCCAGCACTCTACCGCTGAGCCACAATCCCAGCCCCGGTAAAGCATATTTTATGTGAAAAAACGGAATCACGTATTAGTGACAGTGAAGTTTGGTGAGCCGAAAGATCCTATCTGAGCTCTTTTAGGTGCAAGGGGAAAAGTCCACTGAAGGTCACTGGGGTTATAAGGGTCCCAGGATCTCAAGAGGACCCAGGAATAGGTTCTCCTATGCAGCCAAGCCTCCTGGGACCTGGGAATTGGCTGCTGGAATGAAGCAGCTACTTCCTGTTTTTCTCTAAGGGCTACATGGTGGCTCCTGCTGGTTCTTTCTGATGTCTGGTTTCTTCTGCTTCTACTTTCAGGACCTCTCATGTGTAGCTCCCATGGCTTCCTGGGAAGAGTCCCTTGACTTCCTAGGAGGAGTCTGGTCACACTGCTGCCAGCATGCTGGCCCGTCCCTGTGTCCTACCACTGAATTGAAGGCTTTCCCATGGCTAATTGGCCATGGTAGGGATGTGAGCTGCACACAGTGGGACTGTCTCATCAGGGGCTGTGGATGGGGTAGATCCCCAGGGCAGGGTCAAAATCAGAACAAGAAGTTGTGATATGTCTATATTTGGAAGCATGAGAGAAATGAGGAAGTGAAGAGTTGAGTTGGAGGCATTCTTTCTGAAAACAAAGTCTGGGTGAGTGGATTAGGTACAGCAGAGGAAAGCCTCATGCATTTGGACAAAGGGCAACTGGATCACACTTTTAGGTTTAAGAATGCCATGGTCAGTTTGGGACCAGAAGAGGGTAATCATGGAGGGCAACAAAGAGATCACCTGGAAAGTTAAAATTGAGCTGAGTCAATTCTAGCAGGAATGTTGAGGAGTTGGAAGTTTGGATTCAAGAATTAAGGTTTAGCTGGGCACAGTGGCACACACTGTAACCCAGCAGCACAGGAGGCTGAGATAGGAGGAACATGACATGCTGCCTCTTTTCTACTCAATTCCATTCTGTTTTGTTTTGTCTGCTGGTCATGACACAAGGCACTTGGCCACTAGAGTGCTGGGTCATCCATAAGAAAGTTAAAAACTATGGGGTGGGAAGACAATGGGGAGCCTGCTGCTATCAAAGTCATAGCCAATGTGGAGAAGAGAGGTTCAGGACAGTGGGGCCACGTGGCAAACAAAGGAAGAGGAATTGCTGTGTGGGAGAGGTTTCTGAGAGGAGACACCTCCTGGAGACAGCAGTGGGGAGCAGCTGTGGCCCTGCGATTTCCCCAGAACTTCTATTTCTTTTCTTTTCTCTTTTATTCAGTGTTGTTGTATATATAACAGTAGCATGTTTTATAATTCGTAAAACACATAAAGAGCAGCTTTTTACATATCACTGTTTGTATACAAAATATATTCATATCATTCATGTCTTCAAACATGCATTTAGGGTAATGATATCCCTCTCATTCCACCATCTTTTTTTTTTTCCTCCCTTTATACACCCTTGCTCCCTCCCTTACCCTCCCTCTTCATTGACCTTTCTAGTGTTTCTCTAATCTTCCTATGCTCCCCAACCCAACCCCACTGTGAATCAGCTTCCTTATATCAGAGAAAACATTTGGCATTTGGATTTTTTAGATTAGCTAACTTCACTTAGCATTATATTCTCCAATTTCATCCATTTACCTGCGAATGTCATTATTTTATTCTCTTTTTTTGCTGAGTAAAATTCCATTGTGTATATATACCACATTTTCTTTATCCACTCATCTACTGAGGGGCATCTAGGTTGGTTCCACAATCTAGCTATTGTGAATTGTGCTCCTATAAATATTGATGTGGCAATGTCCCTGTAGTATGCTGTTTTTAAGTCTATTTCTAACATAAAGGTTAAAATGCCTGTCTTCATTGCTCCTAATATTTTCTAACTCTTGGGGAGTGGTTACTCTGTACTGTTTTACATACATCCACACATTGAAGCCTCACAGACGAAGCAAAGTTAAGTAACTTAGGCAAATTCTGTGGGCATACCTAACCCTTCTTCATCTATAAAAGAATATGTCCTCAACCTTTCAGGCACTCACTAGTTCAGAGGACCCCTGGCCATAACTATGTGACCCCATGACACAGTTAACTCTGTACCCTGCTGCAAGACAGGAGCATGCAATTTGAACTTGCTGCAGGAGGAGCAGGAGGTCAGCCCCTTGCTCTGTGCAACTCTTCCCTTTCCAAACCACTAGTTCCATATGTGGGAGTGAATGTTTTCATAAAGCAGAAATGTGCAAAGCTATTGATATTTATTGTTCTAGGCAATTCCCATGTCCCTAAGCAATGAGCCATTCCCTTAATCTGGAGATTTGGAATTTAAGTAAAAGCATGATCAGAGAGGGGCTTAGCTGCCCTTCCTGGTGGTGAATCACTCCAGCCATCTGGACATGGTTTCTGCTGTCTCTGTCCATCATCTCTCAGCATCTCCCCACTTCATGTATTTTTAATCCCACCTTCTCTGATGGGCTTCTTTCCTCATGAGCCTTTGCACATAAGAATAGATTTTCAGCTTTCCTGGTCCGTTTTATCCTTTCTCATTAATCTTCTAACCTCTTTTCCCATTGGTGGTTGTCACAGTAACTGACACCATACAGTGCACATTCCAGCCAATGACCAGAAAGGTTGAGCTGCAGGGATAGCCCAGGTGTCCCCTCCGCTCCTCTTCCTTGACCTAATAATGTGCTTACTTATCTCAGGTTGTCGGAAGCAGCCGCGCCTTTGTGTTGCCGCTTCTGAATTCATCCCTATGTGGCAAATCCTCATATAATCTATCAAAGTAAGATATTTAAGGCATTTATAGACACTTCCCTCCATTTGCTTTCAGAAATTATCCTTGAAAGCTTTTTAGGAGATATTCCAGTACACAGCTAGGAACATAAATTTTATAGCTTGAATTGATCAAAATGAAAAGAAATATTATTGTTTATAAAATTACAAAAAAGCACCTTATAAATATTGTCTTAAGACATTTAGGGGAAATATTTTATAAACCCATCAAAAAAGTAGAGGACTATGATTAGGATTTCTATATCATGGGTTCTGTGATACAGAGCCAAAAAAAAAAAGACAAGAAGTTTCTGCTTTTATGTGTAACCACATGACTTTTCAATTTATGATACTTTCCAGACTACTATATTTCCAAAGAAATGTGTTTAAAAAGTTTTGCTATTTCTTATTTTCTGCCTTCTGCTCTTGAGAACTTTTCAATGAGGAAACTGTAAACAGGAAATTCAAAGTGATTATTTAACTGTAAACATTGTCTTATTTTGCTGCTCTGTGGTACCAGCCATGTTCAAAGTCACAGCTTGCTTTTATTGTCATTACTACTAAAGAACTGAGGCCACCTTATCAAGATGCCATGATGCCAGCTAGGCGCAGCCGCACAATCCTATAATCTCAGTGGTTCTGGAGGCCGAGGCAGGAAGATTGCAAGTTCAAAGACAGGTTAGCAACTTAGCAAGGCTCTAAGCAACTTAGCCAAGACCCTGTCTCAAGATAAAATATAAATAGGGCTGGGAATGTGGCTCGGCGGTTAAGTGTCCCAGGGTTCAATCCCCAGTACAAGAAAAAAAAAAACCTCACGTCACCAGCACTTATAGGAACCTTGTTTGTAGATGGAGAAACCAAGCCAGATAGTCTTATAGCTTCAGATAGATCCACTCTAAGAGAAGGGCTCTGTAGTTCGTCAAATTTTTTTTTTTTTTTTTTTTTTTCCACAGTGCTAACCATGTTCAAGTAAGAACAGGGAGGGCTTCATGGGTGTGTACTGGCACAGTTTCCCAGGGTCCCATGCTTAGGGTTTGGTGCTCTATAGTTTGGGCTCTTGATTTCTTAATTCTTGTCTTTGAACTTGTGTGCATTGTGTGAATCTAACAGAATAATGACACACAAGCCAGAGACTTGGAGCTCAGTTGCATCTGGTAAAACCTTCCCAGGGCGGGTTCTCGGTTGCCACTCCTGCTCCACGGTCACTGCTGCCTTCCACCCTGGGGTGGTAACAACATTGCCTTGAGGTTTGGGGGCAGAGGCCTGAGGCCTGGGATTGGACAGCCTGTGGCATCTCAGAGCAGGACAAGCAGCTGCTGTATGCCCTGAGCTGGCAGCCCCACTTTGTGTTCTGTGAGGACTGAGTGGGAACCCATCACCTGTGTCCCATCCAGGTACTGAGTGTGTGCCAAGCACGGTATTCACAGATGTTTGAATCCCTTGTGGGCCCGTGGGTAGGAGAAATTGACTTGACTTCCCCATGTCCAGCCAGTGCCACACATTTTCAATTTATCTTGAACCTTGAAAATCATGTTGCCAATCTGAATAAGAGGGATGGAGACAGTAACCCCCAAATATGATTTTGGAATGAGGCCTTGTTAGCAGACAGGGTCTTCATAGAGGTAACAAGTTAAAATGGGGTGACTAGAGTGCTCTAGTTCATATGAATGAAATCCTCATCATAAGGGGAAACTTGGAAATATATATAGAAAGTAAATTCTGTGAAGAGACAAGAAGAAGACAACCAAGGAGAGAGGCTGGAACAGCTCCTCCCCTCAGCCCTCAGAGGGAACCAAGGTTGTCACACCTTCATCTTACATTCAGCCTCCAGAATAGGGAGAAAATTAATTTTTGTCATTGAAGCCACGTTGTTCATGGTCCTTTCTTAGGCAACCCTAGCAAACTAATACAGAGGTGATAATATGTCTACCACTAATTTTTTTTTTTTTTTTGCTTTTTTGTTTTGTTTTAATTTCTACCTCGAACTTAAGTAAATATATATGTACATATATTCTTTTTAAAATAGGCATATTCTCAAAGCTATTAAGATGGCTAGCTCAATGTAAATGCTTTTGCCCTCAGTAATGTTGTGTTATTTCCAGACTTGTTTTGGTTGATGGTGGAGCTGTTTTCTGTTTTTGTTTGCTTTGGTGACCTAGTCTCTGGTATCATTTCCCCCAGGGCTTTACCATGCAGGCATCTGTGAGGAAAGGTGAATAATGTCTGTCTTCTTTGTGTCTTGCCATAACTCAGAGGCTCCCTGGTGACTGAGATGATACATTTTCAACACTGTCTATAGGATAATAACAAAGCCACTGTGAATAATGGTTTTTATACCAGCAATGTCTGTTGGGTACTTTCCAGTTAAATAAAGGCCAAGTGATGGGGGAATAGACCATAAGCTAAAAGGAAGAAAAATGTTTTCAACTAGGTTTAAAAATGCATTGCTAAGATAGTGAGTTGTAGCAAAGAGCCAGGGACAAAGAGAGGGGGACAGGAGGGAACGGGAACGAGAGCAGCAAGGACAGTATGAAAGGGTTAACCCTCCCACAGGGGTTGGTAACAGGCAATTTGAAGCCTCACAAAAGTGCAGCCCAGCGGAGCTGATTAAGCTGGGTTTCATTTTTCCCACATGTGAGAGAGTATTGTGTTCTTCATAGAACTTGGAGCAATGATTTGGAGAGATTAGAGAGAAAGGGGAAGAGAACATGTAAAAAGATTTAGCAAGAGGGGTCCCAAGGGCCTGTGGAGCTGCTGATTATCCAGGTTCAGAAGCTGCAGGAGAATAAAGAAGGCTCAGAGTCAAGGACAATGCTAGGACAGGGAAAGAGAAGGATGTTTTGCAACAGGAGGAGGAGGAGAGGTGGTTGTTTTGTTTTTGTTTTTGTTTTTGTTTGCTTGCTTGCTTTTTGTAGTCCTGGGAATCAAACCCAGGGGCACTCTACCACTGAGCTACATCCCAGCCCTTTTTAATTCTGATGCAAGGTTTTGCTAAATTGCTAAGGCTGACCTCCAACTTGCAATCCTCCTGCCTCAGCCTCCTGATTCAAGGAGAAGATTTTTTAAGGTACTTATGGAACTTTTTAGTTAATTAATAGAAGCAATTGCCCAAAACCCCAAGACTTCAGATTATTAATAAACATATACCAAAACTCAGAAGATTTGACCTAAAATGCACATTTTCATGCAGAAAGGGGTCAGAAGGGCTGACACACTTTTTGCTTAGTCCTGTGGGTCTGTTTTTTCAAAAACCATACAGGTACCACTCGCTGCAGGCATGGGAAATTCCTCACTTCCTCACTTGGAAAGTCATGCAAAGAACCCAGGTTTTCCATATCATTCAGCAGTGAGCAGGACTTGATTCTGCAGCTTACAACATCCCTTCATTGTTCACGGAAGGGGATGTGACAAACCCAAATCTGTGATGCTGGACAAGGGGGACACAGCTCCAGAAGAAGCTGACCACCTTCTTGTTACAGAGAGATTCCCTCCTCATTAACTTCTGGGTCCTATCCCTGCCAAAACAGAAATACTACAGGAACAGCAAGAAAACGGACCGACTCAGGAGAGGCTGCAGGCAGGAAGTACATGAGCCCAGCGCGAGCTGTGTGGGCTGACGAGTAGAGGAGGTTGAGCCCAGAGGACTGGGCTAGGAGATTGAAATTTGAATTGCAGCTTGCAAGCTGTGGCTTCCTAATAGCTTGTCTTAAACATTGCACTTGACGTGAACCATACACTTGAACTTTTCCTTCCAGTTCTCTTAACATAGATCAGCACAGAGGCCAACTGTATGTACGTAGTTGGATTCAGTGAATTCTCTCACGGTGAAATTTATTGAATGCCAGGAAGCCCTTGCTTGCTTAAAATGCCACCATAAAAAAACATAGTATTTCTTTAGGAATTTTATTTTATAGTTTCAATTTTTTTTTTTTTTTTTTTTTTTTTTTTTTTTGTTAAAAGTACAGACACTTCATTGAGGCCTAACAGTTCAAACCTCCCCTTAGTCACCTAACACTCCAAACTTTCGCTCAGCCAGTGCTAAGAGTTATCTTAAGTTGAAGACAGTATCAAAGGCAGGTAGAGGTATTGAAATGGGTACTAAGGTCACTTCCTATAGGAACCTCCAGTTGGCACTGTACATCTCAAACTGTACTCTCGGCCCCAGGCTTTGGATTCTGACATCTTGGCATTATAGGGATTGGCAACCCTCTGACAGTCCTTTGAATACTTGAACCCCAAAAACATGATTCATTACAACTACCTTTCTAGAATCCTCATGTATTAGTCAGTTTTCTGTTACTATAATGAAATAACTAAGGCTTGGCTGTATAAAGAAAATAGATTTAGCTCTGGTGAGTAACTCATGGCAGATGGCATCTTGGCCAAAATGCATGTGAGAAGGGACCCCATGGCAAGAAAGGAAACCAGACGGAGGGGAGGAGGCAGTTTTGCTCCTTTTCTAAACAATCCTCTCACAAGAACCAACCAGAGTCCCATGAGAATTGCATCAGTTCTTTCCCAGGGCAGCACCCTCAGTGACTTCATTCCTTCCCACTAGGCCCCATTTCTTAAAAATCCTACCACATTGCCACACTGAGAACCAAGCTCCCAACACATGAATCCTTGGGGGACACACTCAAACCATGTCCAAACCATAGCACGTCGTGTTCCATCCATCACCTAATCCACTCACTTCTTCCCTGTATGTGGTGTCTCCCTATTGGCTAGATCTAACTGCTCCCTCCTGTCCTTTGCATCACCAGTGCACTGACACCTTCAGTCTCCCCAGTTGGAACACACCAGACTCTTCCCCAAATGTGCTCAGGTACCATCTCCTCCCACCTAAGTGAGAACTCCTCTGGGGCAGGAGCTTAGTCATTTTTCTTTAATTGTCTTGGCAATCAAATCTTCTACCCCATTGTGCTTTTATCTCTTAGATCAAAATATACTTTGGCATTGAGTTATTGGGCACATAGTAGGTGCACAGTAATGTTTTTGTTGAATGACTCACCACCCTGATTCATCTTTTACACCACAGCCTCAGTCATGTCTTGTCCCAAAGCTCCCTTTCTCTTTTTTTCTTTTTTTTAAATTTTTATTTATAGTAGTATGTATTACAGTTCATACTATACATATATAGCATCTTTTTACATAAAACAGTTTGTATACAAAGTATATTCACAGCATTCAAGTCTTCAATCATGCATTTAGAATAATGATATCCATCTTATTCAACCACTTTTTCCCCCTTCCCCCCTTGCTCCCTCCCGTCCCCTCCCTTCCCTTTGACCATTATAGTGTTCCTCTAATCTTCCTATGTACCCCGACCCATCATACTGTGAACCGACTTCCTTATATCAGAGGAAACATTCGGTATTTGGATTTTTGAGATTGACTGATTTCACTTAGCATTATATTCTCCAACTTCATTCATTTACCTGCAAATGTCATTATTTTATTCTCTTATTGCTGAGTAAAATTCCATTGTGTATATATACCACATTTTCTTTATCCATTCATCTACCGAGGGACATCTAGGTTGGTTCCACAACCTAGCTATTGTGAATTGTGCTGCTATAAACATTGAGGTAGCTGTGTCACTGTAATATGCTGTTTTTAAGTCCTTTGGGAATAGACCCAGGAGTGGGATGGCTGGGTCATAGGGTGGTTCCATTCCCATTTTCCCAAGAAATCTCCAAACTGATTTCCATAATGGTTGTACCATTTTGCAGTCCCACCAGCAATGTATGAGTGTGCCTTTTTCCCCACATCCTCTCCAACATTTATTGTGTTTGTGTTCTTGATAGCTGCCATTCTGACTGGAGTGAAATGAAATCTTAGAATAGTTTTGATTTGCATTTCTCTAATTGCCAGCGATGTTGAGCATTTTTTTCATGTATTTGTTGATTAATCATGTATCTTCTTCTGAGAAGTGTCTTTTCAATTCCTTAGCCCATTTATCAATTGGATTATTTGGTTTTTTGGTGTCAAGTTTTTTGAGTTCTTTATATATTCTAGAAATTAGTGCTCTATCCGATGTGCATGTATTAAATATTTGTTCCCAGTTAGTTGGTTCTCTATTAACCTCACTTATTGTTTCTTTTGCTGAGAAGAAGCTTTTTAGTTTAAATCTATCCCATTCATTAATTCTTGGTAATAATTCTTGCGCTACAGGATTCTTGTTAAGGAACTTGGAGCCTAATCTGACATGTTGGAAATTGTAGCTTACTTTTTCTTCTATTAGGTGTATTGTCTCTGGTCTAATTCCTAAGTCCTTGATCCACTTTGAATTGAATTTTGTGCATGGTGAGAGATACAGGTTTAATTTCATTTTGTTGCATATGGCTTTCCAGTTTTCCCAGCACCATTTGTTGAAGAGGCTATCCTTTCTCCACTGTACATTTTTGGCACCTTTGTCTAATATAAGATAGCTGAAATTATATGTATTAGTCTCTGTGTCCTCAATTCTGTACCATTGGTCTACTGGTCTGTTTTGGTGCCAGTACCATGCTGTTTTTGTTACTATTGCTCTATAGTATAATTTAAAGTCTGGTATGGTGATGCCGCCTGCTTCACTTTTCCTGCTCAGGATTGCTTTAGCTATTCTGGTTCTCTTATTTTTCCAGATGAATTTCATGACTGCTTTTTCTATTTCTTTGAGAAATGTCATTGGGATTTTTATTGGAATTGCACTAAATCTGTATAATGCTTTTGGTAGTATGGACATTTTGACAATATTAATTCTACCTATCCAAGAACAAGGTAAGTCTTTCCATCTTCTGAGGTCTTCTACGATTTCTTTCTTTAGTGTTCTATAGTTTTCGTTATAGAGGTCCTTCACCTCTTTCGTTAAGTTGATTCCCAGGTATTTTTTTTTTTTTTGATGCTATTGTAAATGAAGTAGTTTTCATCATTTCCCTTTCAGAGGCTTTGTCACTGATGTACAAAAATGCCTTTGACTTATGGGTATTGATTTTGTATCCTGCTACTTTGCCGAATTCATTTACTAGTTGTAAAAGTTTTCTGGTAGAGTTTTTTGGGTCTTCTAGGTATATTATCATGTCATCAGCAAATAGTGCTAATTTGAGCTCTTCTTTTCCTATCTGGATCCCTTTAATTTCTTTCATCTGTCTAATTGCTCTGGCCAGAGTTTCAAGTACTATGTTAAATAGCAGTGGTGAGAGGGGGCATCCCTGTCTTGTTCCAGTTTTTAGAGGGAATGCCCAAAGCTCCCTTTCATCTGAAGAATAATATACAAATTTTTGAATAAAATTCAAGTTCTTGCTGGGCAAGGTGGCGCACGCCTGTAATCCCAGCAACTCGGGAGTTCAGAGCCAGCCCAAGCAAAAGTGAGGTGCTAAGCAACTCAGTGAGACCCTGTGTCTAAATAAAATATAAAATAGGGCTGGAGATATGGCTCAGAGGTCGAGTGCCCTTGAGTTCAATCCCTGGTACCCCCCACGCCGCAAAATATTCAAGTTATTCATAAAATGACCCCAAACTACTTCTTTCTAACTTCACATTTTACTACTGTCAACATCTTTTTAAATTTTTATTTGTTATTTATTTTAGATATACATGACAGTAGAGTATATTTTGACATATTTATACAAACATGGAGTATATCGTACTCTAATTGGGATCCCAGTCTTATGGTTGTACATGATGTGGAGATTCACTGTGGTGTACTCATGTATGTATATAGAAAAGTCGTGTCAGATTCATTCCACTGTCCCTCCTGCTCCCTTCCCTCATTCCCCAGACTGTCATCACCCAGGAGCTGATTATTTTCATCATCTCTGAGCTTTAGTGATATTCTCTGTCCAGAATGTCCCCTCTGCATGACCTCTCACCTCTCCATTTAGAGATTGAGACTCCTCCACTCTCTGACCACTGTGACAAGGACAGGAATCTTTGCCTGTTTGTTCATGAGTCACCCTTGTTGTTAAAAACATTAGGTTCCTAATAAGTATTTGTGGGATAAAAATGTGAGGCAGTTGGTTGATTCTCTGTTCTACACTCAACTACTGCCTTTTGCCCTTGAGTTTCACCCCATTATGCTTTGATCCCTTAGGTCAAAATATTGAGCACATAGTAGGTGCTCAGTAATGTTTACATTACAGTGTTTCCTGAAAAGACAAAGATTTTTACAGGAGGAAAAAACTGAAATTAATGAGAAAAAGAGTAAATAATGGCAGCTTAGTCCCATGTGAGTTATAATTACTTCCATACATTTCAGTGATTGCCAGGGAGAACATGGGTGGCCGGAGGGCCCACACTGAAACACAGCCCCCCCTCCACCTTCTGGGGTCCAGCACCTGCAGTATTAGGTACCCAGTACATGTTGGTTGTTTGAAATTTCAAGTCTCAGGGCTGGGGCTATGGCTCAGCAGTAGAGCACTCATCTTTCATGTGTGAGACCCTGGGTTTGATCCTCAGCACCACATAAATAAAATAAAGGTATTGTGACCACCTACAACTAAAAAATATATATTTTAAAAAAAGAAAAGAAATGTTAAGTCTCCTACTTTAAAATGTTTGGCAACAGTCTATACCAGTTCATTTTCTTCTTTCTAGGTTACAAATGAATGCATGTAAGTATAGCTATGTCTAGACTGAACATGGGTATATGGGTCTAAAACTTCTAAGACAAAATGGATTTGGTGGGGGTAAAAGAATGATTCAGTTAAGTAATCATTATAGTCTTATCCAGCTCTGAAGCTCATGGTTCTGGGTTTATGGGTAAAGTTGGTCTCCTCTCCACACCCATATCCCTGCAGTGCCGTTCTTCCTTGTTCCCTCTGAAAATGTGCACACACTTCCACACAGAGAGGAGCCCTGTACACCTCTTACATGAATCAGCTAAGGATCCATTAAGATGACTTTAATTTTGATCTGTTTTCTTGTTCATGACTTTTATCACTTGTTTTTTAAGGGCTTATCTTGAGTGCAATTATAGTATTTCCTTTAGAACAGATGGAACTTCCTTCTTTTTATTAACTAGGAAAATTTCCATGGTTTCAGAACAAATAGATACAGTTTCAAAGGACAGATATTTAGGCAAATAATTTCTCCATCTCTAGTACCATATATAGTGAATTCTTATTGAATGAATGAGTTAATGAAAGAAATATTTTCATGAAAGAAATTTCCTAAACTTAACAGTTGATCAAAGAAATATTCTCAGCCCACTCCTTAGAAGAGTACGTGTTATCTTATGGTATCCAAAAATGGATCTGAAATCCTCACCTCCTAGAAGGAGCTCAGAAGTAGAAAGTAGAAGCACTATCTCCCCCATGGATTTTTTTTTTAAGGATGGAAATTAGCTTATAAGTTACTTCTAGTAAATCAATCTTTCTTCTTCTCCTCCTAAACTTATAATTATGAAGGGAAGCATAATAACATTTTCCTGCAAAGAGATTTAGCAATTCTGGCAGTACTTCATTAATCACTTAATCAGTGTTCAAGCAGAACTGATGTCCTTGACATATATAATCAATCTTGATTCCTCCCACTTTTGATTTTCATCCTTTTTGAAACCCAGCAACTATATGCACTAAGGATTAGTGGCCCTTTTCCACATTATAGTTTTGTTAGAGACAACTCATGTGCATATAGTAATAATCAGAATATTGATTCCTATAATTGGTCTCCTCACAGTCTATTCTCTTTAGTGGATTCATGGAATGCTTAGAATCAGATTTTATTATAACTTCATGGGAAATAGGATCAGGTAATTTATGAGCTTCATATATTTGGAGGTAGCATGTTTATTTTTATAGGTAATCCCCAGGTGCTTGTTTATGAAACATTCTGAAGAACTTTCCCAGAGCTGCATCCTACAGGCAGCTGGCATGGAAGTGTAATGGTACCCCGATATTAAGCAGCATGGACTAGGTTTGCCTCATATCTTCTGCTTTGGAAAGGTGTTGCTCTCAGAGATCAAGAAATCTGCCCAGTTCTGTTCTCCAGAGCTCTCAGGCACTGATCAGCTATTCTACCTACCTATGTTAGGTATATTAACTGAGGCCCAGATCTGGAGATATTTGAATGTATGTATTAGGTAGAAGCTAAGCTACAGTGCCATCATAGTAAAATAATTATCCTTTAATGAAAAATTAATGGAACTCTGAGCTAGCTAGAAAGTAATTAGTAGATTACAACAGAAATTAAAGTTAACATTCTACCCAGGCATGAAAAGGTGAAAAGGAGGGTTGGAAGGAAGGTTAATTATCAGAGTCCATATCACATTGATGAAAGGTGGATTAGATTTTGAATGACTATTACTAATAACCATACAGACGTGGCCTTCATTAGGAAAACAAATTTCCTGATCTAAATGAAATCTCCTTAAAACCATTCATTCTCTCACTAACCCACCACACCACTGCCACTCCCTTCTCTTTTGCTCTGATGTATGGTAATCAAAGCAATTTTCTGACAACTAATTTAACTTCTCAAACACATGACTATAAGAAAGGTTATCAATTATTAAATGAGATATGGCTTTCATTAATACATTGACAATTTTTATAATGGTGTCTTAAGTGATTTTTGTTACCATAAATCAGTTCTCAGCCAGATTAACTTTGGAGAAACCAAAGAACTTTACCAAAAGTGAAGCATTTTTTCCTCACACCCAAACATGAGGAGGTTCATTCTGCAGTGTTTCAAATCTCTTGAAAGCTGTATCTTGCCCCTGCTACATGACAAAACCCACCCTAAACTCTGGCCATTGTAAAGGAACCTGACTATGTGCCTTGGGAGCTCTGAAGAACAGACAGGAAGTAAAGTCTAAGGATAGGAGCCTAGCTGAGGAGAGAGCAAAAGAGCTCTCGGTCCTGATCAACTTTCAGAGCAGAGGGGGGCTTCAGCAATCGTGGGCCTCAACAGCAGCTACTGGCAACTTCAGTCAACATTGAGCATTTACTGAACTTTGACATTGTGTTCAGGATATTCTGTGCTTGGACATGATTGTCATTGTCAAAAAATGAAGACAAAAAAACCTGTGAGAAAACACAGTCATAATTATTATACAATAGGTGACTTCCAGTTGGCAGCTTCAGGTAAAATCAGGTAACAGGCAGGGAGCTAGCATATTCCCTGGCTGGGTCCCACTAGCTTTTGCACAGGAAACTCACCCAGATCCCTTCTTCTGGCTCCAGAGGGAAGAGTTCAGGACTATGTCAAAAAATGTCTACTTCCTCCACATGTCCATGTGGCCTCTGGTTTCTACCACTGTCATGATGCTCCAGCACCTGTCTTTTATCTAGGAATGGGGCATTAGCTAGTGTCCTGCATTCACCTGCTGTTGATAGTCCCAAGCAGCCAGGCTACTCCTGACAAAACACAATGCTGCCACTTTTCTACTCCAGATGGATCCGGCACAGAAAGCAAAGTTGAGAAGCATTATTTTTTCACGAGCATGGGGAATTGTCTAGCACTTTCCTATATCCTCTTGGCATTGGTGAGTTTCATTTCAGTAGCTCAGCGGTCATGTTCCTAATATCTAAGCATTTGTTTGAGGAAAACCTAAAGTATCACCACTTTTCTGGACACCCAATACCCTGCCCCCTTGTCCTGAGTATTATCACTTTCTATCCAGTTGTGGGGAGTGCTTTCTCTCATCAGTACCACCAAATGGTTGACAGGTAGTTCTGTTCCTCTATAGCCAAGGGAGTCTTAGATCAGAGCTCTCCATTATCTCCAATAAGTCCTTTATATTTCCCAGAAAAAAACTCCTGTTCTATGCAAAGTAAGCCCTTCAAATAGACCCTACCCATCAGCTTCAGATATATCTGAAATGGGTGGCAGCTACAACCTAGCACAGCTTAGATATGCACATGGGGTCCTCATGGCACTAGTTAATTACATGAGAAAGTTGCATGGCCCATCTTTTATTTTTTTTGTTACAGATAAAGGAATATTCATTATCCAAAGTGAGAGTCTTAAGAAATGCATTCAAGCAAGTAAATCTGCACTGACCCTGGAGAACTGCAAACAGCCTAACAAGTACATGCTGTGGAAATGGGTTTCAAACCACCACCTCTTTAACATAGGAAGCAGCGGTTGCCTGGGCCTGAATTTATCTAATCCAGAGCAGCCACTAAGTATATATGAATGTGACGCCACCCACGTTTCCTTGAGGTGGCGCTGTGACGGGAAGATGATCACCGGCCCACTCCAGTACATGGTGAGGGTGAAGGAGGACGACATGGTTGTGGCCTCAAGGAAACATCTTCATAAGTGGAGTTCCTATATGTCAGATGGTGGAGACATTTGTGAACATCTTCACAAAGGTAATAATACTTTAAATCAAAGTGCACGTGGGATGGCATGCAGTATTTAGAAAATATTCCATAAGTAAAGATTTGCAATCTGCAATGTCAAGGCACTTGTAGCATATCCATTTTAGTGGCTTCCTTGCTTATGGTAAAAAGGTTACTAAGGTCTTGGAGTGGATGTGCCAAATTCTGCCAAAAAAGGCAGAACTTCTCACAATTTAAAGGTATTGAAGGCGGTGGGGGGAACACCTAACTAGCTTTGAAAATCAATAGAAAAGAGAAGAAGAAAGCCTAAGCGAGAGAAAGAAGGAAAGTGAAGGAAAAATATCTTTGAGGTGAAGGCTTTTATTATGACAAATATAAGCACCCCTGACACTTCTCTTACTGTAGAGACTCAGTCTACCTGTGGAGGTGTGTCTGGGTGGCACTCAAAAGACTCCATGCCATGGTCAGGCTAAAGGTACTAGATGATAAATGACATACTATTTTGTGTGTACCAAGCATGAGCTGTGAGGAGGCACAATTTATAAGGGGACTTATATTTTCGATAGTTCTATTATATTTGCCATTTTAAAACTTTTTGTAAAACACAATTATTTCCCTTAGGGTTTGTTTTGCAGCTTTCTCCTTCCACCTCCATCCATCCATCCATCCATCCATCTATCCTGTACACACTTATTAAGTGCTAACTGTGGTTTACAAAAGCCAACAAGAGATATGTGGCGCTTCCCCTTTAGGTGCTCTGTGGAATTATCCCTTAATAAGGCCATGTCCTCGGAAGGACTCTAGAACATGCTTGGAAGCATAGATTGGAACTCCTAAGGCCCAAGGAGAGATGTTCTCCTGGGCTGCAAAGAATGAGTAAACAAAGATCTAAGAGCAAGACATTTTCAGGGCTTGCTACATACAATAAAGCAAGTGCTGCAAACCAGCACTCAAAATTCTATAGTTCTAAAGAAAAACTCAGTATTTTGCTTTAACTTTTTAGCCATATACCCACACTTACGCATGGAAGGAGAAGACCCGGCAATATATGCTTCTGAATAGAAGGCAGGGGATTGAAACCAAAGCACGTGTCCTGAAATGCCTCTGGATCCTAACAGACATAACTGCTAAGGCTGGTAGTATGCTGTGAGCTCAGTTCAGCCCCTGCCAACTGTGGGAAAGGGATGGGAATCTTCACAGCTGACCCTTTTGTCCAGGACCTGTTGACTGAATTGAGGGTAGCCCTAATGCTCCTTACCATAGGAAGCCCCAGCTGAGTCATGAAGTTTTTGTTGATTCCTTCTTAACTCAAAGGATGATGGATGATTTGCAGTGCATTGAGAACACAGCCAGCAGACCACCTCTGTATGGTCTAGCCAATGGGCCTCCACCACTCTCTCTCCATTTAGGTTGTTTGCCACACTGCACCCAGAGATTCTTTAAAAATGGAAATCTGTCCCAGAGGCTCAGAAGCCTGAGGCAGGAGGATCCTGAGTTCAGAGCCACCCAAGCAAATTAGTGAGGGCCTAAGAAACTCACTGAGACCCTGTCTCTAAATAAAATACCAAAAAAGGGGGGCTGGGGATGTGGCTGAGTGGTTGAGTGTCCCTGAATTCAATCCCCAGTACAAAAATAAATAAATAAATAAATAAATAAATAAAAATTTAAAAATGGAAATCTGATCTTGTCACTTTTCCTTTCAAAACCTGCCTGTGACCTTTCACCTTACTCCCCACCACCCTCAGAGTAAAAGGCAAAGTCCTTAGCAACATGGCAGACAGTCCTACCGGAGCAGACACTCCAGGGCTTCCCTGCTTCCCCTTCCCCTGAGCCGCCTTGCTCTTCTTCATTCACCCCACACACTCCTTTCTCTACTCCTTTACATTAGTTGTTCGTTCTGCTGGCACAACTCTTTCCACAATTAACACCCCATTTTACCCAGTTCTTATTCAGGAAGACTTTACACTAGCGCACACACACACACACACACACACACACACACACACACATTTATCTTCGTGGCACTTACCACAGCCTGAAATTATCATATGTTTGTTTCTTTGCTTTCCCTTTGTCTCTCCCCACTAAAGCAGAAGCTCCTCATGAAAAGGAATTTTTCTGGTTTGTTCACTATGATATCCCCCAGTGCAAGGTACATTAAATGCTCACCAAATATTTACTGAATGAATAAATTAATAAATTCCTATGAAACCATTGAGGTTTAAATACCAACACTGGTGTATTGGGGAACTGGCAGATACTTTGAAGTAAAATCTTCATTAAATTTTCCTTTTCGTCCATTCACAAGTTGTGTGCTACTAAAGCAGCCCACGGTAGTAAATAAACAAGTGGATGAATGTATAAGCAAACCATTTAGCAGTTCTTCTTCTGAACCCAGGCCTGGAACGCGCTCTTGTACAGCCACTGGACAGTGAGGACCCGTGGGCTCAGGAGGTTTAGTGAGTACCTGCTGCTAGGAGGATTTCAGTCAATAAAAATGCATAACCATATGACAGTTTGCGAAGATGACGCTGATACTGTATTTGTCTGACTTCGTAATTTTTTTTCTCCTAGACTTGTATACAATCAAAGGGAATGCCCATGGGATGCCATGCATGTTTCCCTTCCAGTATAACCATCAGTGGTTTCACGAATGCACCCGGGAAGGCCGGGAAGATGACTTGCTGTGGTGTGCCACTACAAGCCGATACGAAAGAGATGAGAAGTGGGGATTTTGCCCAGATCCCAGTAAGAATAAATCTAGTCTTCTCTGTATGTCATGAATGAATCAAGGATGATTAGAAAGCATGTCTATCTAAAGAAAAGCACCAGCATTGATGTATTGAAGTCTGAATAAGCACCCTGATTCCATTAATCCAGATCTTGATTTGGGGTTTGTTTTTGCCTTGAAAAAAAACAATTCAGATGTATATTCCCTTTTTCCCCCTTACATTCAAAAAGATGTTAATTAGCCATTCTTCATTAAGCTCAGTGCATATAAGGATGCTTTAACTGGAATCAAATTATAATACTCTGTGATCTCATTAATCCCAGCTTCTCGGCAGGGTACTTCAAAACAAACCTGAATGCATACAAAGCCCAGTTATCCTTTCAATCCACTGCCTCTTCTGAGCTGCCCTAATTTCCCCATATCCATACCGCTTGTCTTGGCCATTGTCAAGTCCAGGCATCAACTGGCCTCTTGATGATCTTTACATAAAATCACAGTTCCCTCATTATTTCTCCACAATGGGTTCTCGTCTTGACTCCCTTTCCTTACTATTTACTCTCTAGCTATAGCCTCAAAATCTTTTTATCTTCTTAACTTGACTTTCAAGTTCCAGTGACAGATGCAAAGTTCTTTTTTTTTTTTTTCCAATTAGTGCTTTGTAATTTTTATTTAGCATAAAGGTTTCCAATTGTTCCTACATATTGGAAAAATATTTATATACACTTTCTGCTGTCTCTATTCCATTTCTTCCATCTTTGCTCCTGTAAGTCAGAGTATAGTTTTTATATAACCTCTTCATTTTTAATGCCTACTTTCCCTCCACTTATGTAATGAAATGAAACAAATAAACTTTAAAAAGAAAGCAAATTGAGGGCTGGGATTGTGGCTCAGCAGTAGAGCACACACCTAGCACGTGCGCGACCCGGGTTCAATCCTCAGCACCACGTAAAAATAAACGCATTGTGTACAACTAAAGCAAATAAATAAATATTTTTTTAAAAAAAGAAAGTAAATTGAAGAGATTAAGTTCAAAGAGTCTGATTTACAAATTATCTATGGAATTGTTTTCTAATCTAAGAGCCAGTATGGCTTAGTAAATACAAAAGAGTATAGGCTTTAGTCTGATAAGCCAACACTCCTGTTTCCTCCCAACAATGAGATTTTGGGAAGCTCCCTCTGTCTCTCTGGTTTTAGATTCCTTGGTCATAAAGTGGAGATAATCGCACTACCTATTAGGGTTATTGTATGGATTCAATTAGTTGAGCCATTTGAGGGATTTACAGTACCTGGTACACAGTAAGAACTCATAGGGATTGGTTGCCACTCCTACCACCATCATCATCAAACTCAATTTATCTTTTCTGCATACACTTCTCAATCAAAGTTCCTTCCTCTTTATTGCCCATCAACAAAGCACTAGGCTAGGCATAGTGGTGAATACCAAGAGTTTTAGAACTCTGGATTCTCCCTTCAAAGAACTTGGCATCTAGATGGAAGGCATGATAGATAGGTTGGCTCTATGCCAGAAAATGCAAACTATATTTGATATGATGCTCTAGAATCACCTGGGATATAGTTAAAAATGCAAGTGCTTGATCTTCTCCCAGAGATTCAAGGAATCCAGGATTCAGGACTCAAGCATCTGCATTTTTGACAGGTGCCTTAGGTGATCCTGATGCAGGTAATTCAACATCAGACAATTCATAGGAGGCAGGTAATTCCATGCAACACACTTCTATGAACAGGGTGACATTAGGACAGTTAACAATTAATTAATATGGTATAGGCTATTAAACAATCCAAGCAGAGATCTTAGTGTGGGATTAGGAGATCCAGAATCCCACTGCTGGTATTAACCCCCTAGCTGCTGGAATGTGAATGAAGAGGTGCAGGGAACTCTGAAGTAGCAGGGTGCTTGGAACATTAGCTATTCTACAAGCATGACAATACTTTGTCAATTAATAAGTGTCAGATCACAAACTTTCTCCATCTGAATCTGAATGTAGGTACATAGGTGTACATGCAAGTAATCCCTACACACTCTTAACCAGATGTCACATTATTTGCATTATCTTCTCTATTTCTATCTCCAGTAGATGTCATTAAAACCAAATAAACGAACCAATACTAATAGAATTAACCCATATTTCACACGGATCTAATAGTATGGACTTTTAAAAAAGAAGAAAAAGAACTATAGTATTCTTTTTAGGATTCTCAGAAAAGCCCTGCCACCACCCTCTGTCACTTAGAGCCAATTACATCTTCTCCCGTGGAAGCCTGGGTTTCATGGGGCTCAGGACTTTTCACCCCCCAGACTATTTGCTCAGCTTCCTACAGCTCAGAAGCTTCCTCCACTTGACAGACTGCCAGATTCCAGCTCTCCTGACCTTTACCACTCGGACAGTGCTTAACTGCTGTTCCAGTTTTCTTCCTTTCTTGTTACTTTTGGTTCCAGGCGGCCAACATAACTCAAGATGATGTGTCAGAGACTGAAATCTGAGCAAACTGATAGCTTTTTCCATGGGGTCAGTAAGTGGATGGGACAGAGAGGATATGAATAAACGTTCATACTTCTGCATTTTATCTCACATTTCTCACATGGAAATCTTTTCTCATGACTGTGTTGTTGTTGTTGTTTAAGTTGATTGTACGTGATTTAAATTCAAAACTAATACTGATGAACACACACACACACACACACACAAGCCCCATGGTGAAGGATGTGATTAAAGATCTTCAGGAATAAGCATGACACATAGGAATCTCTCTGGGTTTGTTCAGAGGTCATTTGGGGCCATTCTTGGTCTCTCGGGGTTACATGCCCTACAAAGCTAGAGAGTCACAGTTAGTTCAAGATATTTTTGGAATACCAATCTCTGGAATGATCTGATTGCCCTTGAACCTTATTCAGTTTATATACTCTTGATGAGTAACTTGAGACATGATAGAGCACATTGATACCAATGTCAGTGTATAATTGCCAACTTCACCTGAGCCTTCAACAAGAATCAACAAAGCTATTATGTGTCTCTTTATCAAAGTGAAAAACTTTTGCACTTCAGAGCACACTATCAAGAAACTTGAAAGAAGGTCTGGGGATATGGCTCAGTGGTAGAGCACTTGTCTAGCATGCACAAGGCCCTGGGTTCCATTCCCAGCACTGGAAAACAAAAGGAGGAAAATGAGGCAACAGCCTACAGAAGGGAGAAAATATTTGCAAATATTTTCCATAGGGAAAATAGAAAATATTTCCTACGAAAAATATTTGCAAATACTATGTATTTTACAAGGAATTTATATCTAGAATATAAAAAGAATTATTACAAGTTAACGATAAAAAGACAAATAACTCCATTTAAAAATAGATGAAGTATCTGGATAGACACTTTTCCAGAGATTTACAAATGGCTAATAAACACATGAAAAGATACTTAGCATCACTAGCCATCAGGAAAATTCAACAAAAACCACAATGAGACACCATTTCACACCCATGATCGAAAAGAGAGAGAATAACAAACACTAGTGAGGATGTGGAAAAATTGGAACCTCATCCACTACTGCTAGGATTGTAAAGGATATAGCTCTTTGTAACACAGACTGTCAGTTCCTCAAGAGATTAAATATAAAGTTCCCTATGATTCTGCAATTTTACTACTAGGCATATAATCAGGAGAAATGAAAACATGCCCACACAAAGCTTGTACATAGATACTCATAGCAGCAATATTCATAATGGACCCAAAGTAGAAGCAATACAAATGTCTGTCAACTGATGAACACATAAATATTGTGTGATATAGCCCTATGGTGGAATATTACCGGGCAGTAAAAGAAAATAAGCACTGGTACATTGTTACAATGAAGATGACTCTTGAAACATTATGCTAAGTGACTGAAGTCAATCACAAAGACCATGTATTGTATAATTCCATTTATATGAAATGTCCAAAATAGTCAAACCTGTAGAGACAGAAACTAGATTCATGGCTGTTGTGGGCTGGAGTAGAGAGAAGGATTGAAGGGAAAGTTGGTGGAGAGGGACTACCAATGGGTACTGGGTTTCTTTCTAGTGTGATGAACTTGGTCTAAAATTGATGGTATTGGGCTGGGGATGTAGCTCAGTGGTAGAGTGCTTGTCCAGCATGCATGAGGCCCTGTGTTCAATCCCCAGCATAGCAAAAATAAATAAAATTGATGGCATTTATGGCATACAATGCTTTAAATATACAAAAAAGCAATGGATTATAAAGTTTTAATGGGTGAATTATATGGTATATGAATTATATTTTAATAAAACTGTTTTTAGATAAATGGGAAATGAAGAATTGTAGGTCATATGTGTATTATAGTATGTGACTGGTAGAAATGGAGAGGAGGCAGTAATTGGGATAGGGAGGCCAAGGTAAGGAGTTTTGTTGTTGGTGGTGGTGGTTGTGGTGCTTCTTGTTTTTTAAGGATGAGGGATGCTGAACCATCTATGAATGCATCTGAAAATGATCTACAAATAGGTTGAAAATACAGGAAAGTGAGGCAACTGGTGGAGACCTTGTGATCTCTCAGAAGACAGAAAGAAGTACAGTCCAGATCAAAGATGCACAGACTGGCCTTTTATAGATATAAAGGCAATTTCTCTAGGAGAGATGAGGTAGGCGACAGTGCAGGCCCAAGTCAGCTGCTGTACTAGGTGATGGGAGAAAAGGAGAGAAACAAGTCTAGTGGCCATGACTTTCTCTTTGGAGAGGAGAAAGAAGGAATGAACAGAGCCGGGCATGGTGGCACACGCCAGAGGCTCAGGAGGCTAAGACAGGAGGAACGAGAGTTCAAAGCCAGCCTCAGCAAAAACAAGGTGCTAAGCAACTCAGTGAGACCCTGTCTCTAAATAAAAATACAAAATAGGGCTGGGGATGTGGCTCAGTGGTTGAGTGCCCCTGAGTTCAATCCCTAGTACAAAAAAAAAAAAAAAAAAAAAGAAGAAGAAGAAGAAGAAGAAGGAATGAACAGTTTGGACAACGGGGAAAGCATAAAAATGGGTAGTGTGGCTGCTGGAGAGAAAGCTTCTTGAGAAAGCTAGTGATGTTTCCAGGGATTGATAATGAGATGGATGGAATGACTTTTCTTGGCCATGCTCCTCTGTCAAATGCAGGCACAGAGGAGACAGATGATTGGGCTCCTCCATTGAAATAGGGCTCCATAAAGTCACTAACAGACTAAATCTTCATATTCAAAGATATAGCAACACATAAAAAAAATTGATACCATCTCTTGCCTGGGGTTTTTGTAACACAGGCATACTCATTTTCCTTCCTTAGTGGCTACTACTTCTCGTCTTCTTTTGATAGCATGTCCTCCTCTACCCAACAACCTTTAAATGTTGATGGGAAGCTTAGGGGATAGAATGGACTAGGTGGAACACGTTTCCTGCTTTCCTGATACTTCTGTCAAGAGAAACAGATGATCAACAAGCAATCACTTAATGTATCATCCAATTTCAATTATGATCAGAGCTACCTTCTAAGGAGTATGTAAGGCATTCAAAAAGTGCATTTGGAGAGATCCTGACTACGCCTGTAGTCCCTGTTAAACGAGATTTACCAGCATGGCACTTTACAGGGAATAGACATCCAACAGCTATTTGCTGAGTCCATGAAGACCAAAATGAGACAAAAAGTAGTTAACTTTACAGGTTGGCATTCAATAGCAGCTTTGATATTAGAAGTCTTCATTTTTCTAAAAAAAAATTCAACAATTTTAAAAAGTGACAAGAAACAGTACACCTGGGACAAGGGCAAAGCTATATCCTTAAGGAAGAAAAACAAGCCACACTTAAGAGTAAGGAAAGGCTGATCTCAGCCACAGTTCACAGTAAAATCAGGGTTGGTATGAGAACACCTCAGCCCATTGCAACAGAAGTGGTTTGGAGAGGAAAGATTCCAACCTATAACATCATGCAAATGATTTCTGTAATCTCTAGAAAACAATCTACTTTCCTCAAGGAGTTCAAAATTCAGTGACAGAAAAGATATTAGAAAGACAACCAAATATGCAAAGAAATGTGGTGATGATTCTATCCCTTAGATTAATTTTTTTCCAGAATAATTAAACATACCTGAGACAAGAACTTTGAGTCTTGCATTTTCAGTGGCTTAGAAAGAGAGAGATAGGAGCCTGTGGCAGGTGGGGTCCTGGAGGCAGAGGTTAGCATGCAGGGAGTCTCCTGGGGAATCCTCTCAGGAAGAGATTATGAGGAAAAGAAGGGAAGAGAGCAGAATTGCACAGAGGTAGATATGATATAGTCTGATGACCCCTAGACCAACCCCATGAGGAGTTCTCAAGTTGGTGTGTCTCTTCCAAGTTGCTCCTAGTTGGGAGGTGGGGGGGGGGGGGCGTCTTGTCCTTGCATTGACCAGTATTGGTGTGGAGAAAGGAAGGGAGAAGTGACTCTGGGCAAAGAGACTCTTTAGCCAAGGCAACACTTGAAGAGAGCTTAATGCTGAGGGGTGTCCCTTGGCACCTGGAGAAATAAATCCTTTGGTCCTGAAGGGGGAGAAGGGCCACCCAGAACAGTGCTCACTGCAGTGCCTATCCCAGTGACATGTTCTTTTCACTTGTTATTTAACAACCTTCCAATGAGGTCTGTGGAATGACACTCAGTCCATCTAGGGAAGCAGAGAGCATTTGTGTCTGCCTGCACAAAAGTACAAACCCTTACATTTCAGGTAAACCAAATTTCAATGACAAATGAATTGACTTGTCAGGAGAATATGAACACTTATTGCAAGTATTTGACTGAAGTTTCTCTGTCAAATAACTTTGAGAATTGGCACAGATAATTCAAACCCAAGGAAAACCTAACACCAACTGGGCCATGTGGTATGTAGCACAGACACGATCACCTGCAAGCCTTTAACCTTGACTGTTGAATATGTAGAATTCAGGCAGGTTACTATAAAAGGCCGTATTGACAGGGCAAGACTAATTCTTGGGGGGAAAAAATGGGAATGAGAGCAATTGAAGTGCTCTGCAGACCTTTTCTTGACATGTATTTAGCTGTGGCCTGGAGGCTTATTAGGATTTATTGCCAAGTCTTTCTCCATGGCAGCAGATGAGAAGCAGACACCCCTCTCACCAGAATTGACCCTCCTCTCAGATCTGCTGAGGATCGAACCCAGTGCCTCACATATTAGGCAAGCACTGTGCCACTGAGCCACAACCCCAGCCCTCAGATTTGCCTTTCTAACACTCTACTCTCTTCTAATAGCCAGGGCCTACTTGGACATGCTCTCCTTGGGAAGGGTTTTGAATTTTTTCCTTTAAGACAGTGTTTCCTAGTGTTTGCTTCATGGAGCATCTGCCTTGGAAACCATGTTTTAAAGACATGTTTTAAAGACATGTTCCTGAATCCTGCCCTAGACCAACTTTTTCAGAACCTTGAGACTGACAATCTACATTTTAAAAAATAATCTGGCTACATGAATCTTTTGCACCCTGAAATTGTAAACACTTCCCTGCTCCCCCTTCTATTCTCAGCTGAGGCACTGAATGAACATGGTGGAACTAAGCTCTAAAAATGCTGAATGTGTTGTCTGTCTCCAGGAAGGCCTAGCATTTTTTTAAATATTTATTTTTTAGTTATAGTTGGACACAATACCTTTATTTTATTTAATTAGGTTTTTTTGGGGTTTTTTTGTTTGTTTGTTTGTTTGTTTGTTTTTTGTGGTGCTGGGCAAAGAGACTTTTTAGCCAAGGCAACACTTGAAGAGAGCTTGTGCATGTGAGGCAAGCACTCTACCAACTGAGCCCCATTTAATTACTTTTGTGTGGTGCTGAGGATCAAACCCAGGGCCTCACACGTGCTAGGCGAGCGCTCTACCGCTCTATTGCTGAGCCACAATCCCAGCCCCAAGGCCTAGCTTTTTAACTGAAGACAGTCTCTAAGGATTCCATCTCAATGGGGAAATTTCAGCCACCATGGTAAGATGGTTACTAAATTTCCCTCCCTCGTTCCCTTTCCTTTCTTGTCCTTTCTTCATCTATTGTTCTATGACAACCTTATCTTCTGCCCACTTAAGTCTTGGACCCTTCAATAAATACATGTATCAGCCAGGAAGTTCTAAAGACAACCTGAGATTTATATGTGATTTAATAACTTCTGATTAACTAACTCAGTTCCGGGGAATGTGTGTTGTAACCAAACATGAAAAAAAAAATTCCACATTTCCCAAGGGAACCACCTAACTAAGGACGGGGGAAAGTAACTAAAAAGGCTTTCACCATCAAATAAGTTTGAAGAATACTGAATTAAAATTACTCTTGGGGCTGGGGTTGTGGCTCAGTGGCAGAGCACTCGCCTCGCTCGTGCGCGGCCGGGTTCAATCCTCAGCACCATGTAAACACAAATGCATTGCATTGTGTACAACTAAAGTAAATAAATATTTTTTAAAAATAAAATAAAGCCGGGCGCGGTGGCGCACGCCTGTAATCCCAGCACTTTGGGAGGCTGAGGCAGGAGGATTGTGAGTTCAAAGCCAGCCTCAGCAATGGCGAGGCACTTAGCAACTCAGTGAGACCCTGTCTCTAAATAAAATACAAAAAAGGGCTGGGGATGTGACCCAGTGGTCAAGTGCCCCTGAGTTCAATCCCCGGTACCAAAAATAAATAAATAAATAAATAAAATAAAATTACTCTTGACTATAGAACATTTCAGTCTTTATTATGCTGATATACACTGAGACTTTCCCAGAGGATGCTGATGTGTATTATGGCCTGGATCTACTTGGGGAGCCTCCTGAATTCATCTTACTCTGAGGACCACACTTAGGGAAAAGATGTTCTAGATTGTAGTAGGTGGCCTATCCATCATAACTACATTCATGCTATAGGATGCTTCACATTTTCTACATTCTGAAATTCTTTGCTTACTCCATCTTGGGGCTTAATTTATTATTTTAGCAAAAGTCTTCATTTTCTGTTATATCAAGAAACTTCAGATTTCACATCCACATTTCATACTTCATGAAATTTACTTCCAGGCATATTATGCAATCTTTGACCAATGGCTTACAAGTGTATTTTGCTTCCCTTCCTCTTGGCTGAGAAAACTATTTAAATATCAATGATCCCATGCTTGATGTTTATTTGAAAATTTGTGTTCACTATTGGCTCATGTATTCTATGTATTCCACTTAGTGTTTGGGTATTTAGGGAGAAAATTTTTTTGAAACAATATTTGTGTCTATCTCCAATATACATTTAAATTCACACAGCTTTTGATATAAAGCTGTAAATGACTACTTACCAATGAATACAGATGTTATTTTTACGAATGTTTCACTTCTATTTCCTTCTCTTAAAACCAATTTCGGGACTGGGGTTGTGGGCTCAGCGGCAGAGCGCTCGCCTCTCACGTGCGCGGCCCGGGTTCGATCCTCAGCACCACGTAAATATAAAATACATTGCATTGTGTACAACTAAAATAAATAAATAAATATTTTTTTTAAAAAAAGTTTCTATTATTTTCCTGAAAATAATTGTTTTCTATTTTTTTTCTATTATTTTCTTGAAAGAGTTTAACTGTAAGATATCAATGAAATAGCAATGCAGATTTTCATCAAACAGACCTAATCAAGAATAGATAAGGGGGGCTGGGGTTATGGCTCAGCGGTAAAGCGCTCGCCTAGCACATGTGCGGCCCGGGTTCGATTCTTAGCACCACGTAAAAATAAGCGCATTTGTACAACTAAAGCAAATAAATAAACATTTTTTAAAAAAAGAATAGATAAGACACTGAAGTTTTAGAGGTTGCAAGTTGGACTCATTCCATTCAAAAGTGTCTTAGAAATATACGTCTGTATAGATAAAATAACACTATAGTGAATGTTTTAAATGAACGTTTTTTTTTTTTCCAGCCTCTGCAGAGATAGGTTGTGATGCTGTCTTGGAGAAGGACCTCAATTCACATATTTGCTACCAGTTCAACATGCTTTCATTTCTGTCTTGGAGTGAGGCACATTCTTCATGCCAGATGCAAGGAGGTGCTTTATTAAGTATTGCAGATGAAAGTGAAGAAAATTTTATAAGGAGTAAGTAGGTGGATGATACACATTGATATTAGTATGATAAAATGATTACTGTTAACAGTTATGTTCCTATATGCAAAACTGTCTCTTCTGAAGACATTAGTCATTCAATTCTACTTATAAATTATTAAGTACTCTATTAATGAATAGTTTATCTGTCACTCACTGCATGCAGTACATACTAATCTTTCTGGTAGATGCCAAAGAATTTAACATTTTAGTGGGAAAAGCAAAAACACACACATGTGAACTAACAGTATAAGATAATAATATCAAATGTCAAAGGAATTGTACTAACAAGTTAGACTTGTGCTTCACCCAATCCCTAAATCATTCTTTTACTTCTTTATAAATTAAATGTGTTTGGGAATCCCTTTAAAATTTTTTTGGAAACATTTAAAAAACGTCAAAAAAATTAGTCACTTTCATTAAGAGTTTTTGATACTTTTTTCTCAAATTTTATTACACATGTAGGAGAATGAAAATAATTTTTAAATCAGCTATATAGAAAGAAAAGCAAATGAAAAATTGCCTATAGTTCTACAAACCAGAGTTAACCATGTTCTTTTGCAAAAACATATAAATGCATGTGATAGACATAGCACACATGAAAAAATGGTATTGTATGAAAATATGCACAGAATATAGGTGCAGGAACCAGAGAGGTCCCTGCCTAGGATTGAATCCTGCTTCTACCACTTACTAACAGAGTTACTCAAGCAACTCACTTAACCACTCTGTGCCTCAATTCCTCCACTATCTAGAGGAAATAATATAGTACCTACTTCTGGGTGCAAGTTGTATCTTATAAAGCAGGTGAAGTTGCCGAGACTGCTGTGTTACTTATTAATGGGGCCAAGGTCTAAAGCTACCCCCCTTTTTGGGCCCTAAAAGGGGGTTCTTTCTGCCAGCAGAAAGAGTTAAAGTAGCTTACCTGGCGAAGATAGGCTTAGCGGGCAAAAGTCGCCGAGTGTCTCTATCCCCGCCTGATTGACGGACACCACGCCACACCCGGGGAGTTTTGGTAGAAAGCAATGCCAAAAACTCATTTATTAAAAAAGTGAACTGTGCTTATATAGGCCTAAAAATAACCAATCCTTGACCAGCAGGGCGGTTCCGGCTCTCACAATACGTCATAGCCACACCCCCTTGCTTAGTCCCAGTCCTCCAAAGGGCATGGTAAGCAACCAGAGCCCATCCCCTTGGCAGACAGCGTCCGGAAAGTCCCAACAATTCCCCTTTTTCGTTTTTTTCAAAATGGGGCTTCTCCATTTTATATTTCAAAAATGGGATGTCCCATTCTGTATTTCAAAAATTAAGGTGTCCATCTCACTCGAGAGTGTGCCTGTTTAGGTTGTTTTTCCTCTCTGGGAAAAATCTTACCCGTCATTGGCTACCACCCTAGCACTTCAGGTGGACACACCCAGGGCCAGCAAGTGGCTAGGGGAAGGACACGGGACAGGACAGTCACCTTTGGGAAGGCTTGACTGGATGGCAAACCTCCGCATCTTATTAAAGACCATGGCCAAGCCTGTAGGGCTTTAGCTCAGCATGACAGCAGACCACCCAGCTGTATCAATCTGGTTAGTTATATAGGGCCCAAAACTGAACACAAAGACAATGACAATCAGGGATTTCACCAAAGGGAGAAAGTCTACCCATTCAGTTCAGTCTAAAGGAAGCCATCTGGCATAAAGTCCAGGCAATTGTCACAGGAATAGCATTCTTCTCTCTAGCATAAAGTCCGGACAATTGACACAGATATAGCGCTCTTCTCTCAGAGTCCAAAGGAAGCCTTCTAGCACAAAGTCCAGACAATTGTCACAGGAATGGCACAGTCCCTCAGAGTCCCAAGGAAGCCGTCTAGCACAAAGTCCAGACAATTGTCACAGGAATGGCACAGTCCCTCTTCTCTCATCGCAGAGGGTTGAGATACTGACAAAGAAGGAGTCCAAGACAGTGTTCTTGATGAATTTTGGAATGGATGTGATGAGAAGTTTAATCACAACAGGACAGGAGCTTTGTCATGGTGTTTTTTCTTTCTTCTCATTTCTGTGGAAAAAAGAAAGGATCACCCCTCAAGAGCTTGTGCTCCTGGGTAGTCATTTTGGTTGGACTGGCAGTATTTGAGATCTCTGGCAGGTACCCATATAGGGTTTTGTTCTCCCATTGGGAAGACACATCCAAAACCACTGCCAGCACTTATTAACGGATCTGGACCTCTCCAGAATCCAGTTAATGGGTCTTTCCATTGGACCTCAACCTTTACATAAGGCGTTTGGTTAGACCAGTGTCTTTGAAACGCAGACAGAGGCTGCTGTTTGGAAAAATTTTAAATATTTAAGGTAAGCATAGCTGTCCTTAACTGGTCATGGGGGTTGCTTTCCCCATTTTGTTTTATTAATTGGTCCTTTAGGGTTTTATTATGTCTCTCTATGATGGCTTGTCCTTTTGGGTTATATGGGATCCCTGTGGTATGCTTAATATGCCAAGTTTGGAAGAACTTTTGTAATGATTTGCTCATAAAACAGGGTCCATTATCGGTTTTTAACCTGTTTTGGCAATCCAAGAATAGCAAAGCATCGTAAAAAGTGACTTTCAGCATGCTTAGCCCTTTCTCCAGAGTGTGCCGTGGCCCAACAAGCATGTGAATAAGTATCTATGGACATAAATATATATTTTAATTTTCCAAATGGCGCATAATGGGTTGCATCAGTCTGCCAGACAGCGTTGGGCCGTAGGACTCTGGGATTTACCCCAGGGGACTGGAGAGGTGGGACCTGTAAGAAGGGCAAACAGGACTTACATGTCTTTACAATTTTTTTTTTAAATCTTTTATAGGAACTAAAGGAAATTTATGATGTAGTCGTCTCCAATTTAAATGAGTAAGGTCGTGAAGACCTTGGGCTAACTGAAGATCTTGTTGATATGGGACTGTAACTGTTAATACACCTGTGGTGGCCAAACGGTCAGCAGCCTGATTTCCCTCAGAGAGGAGCCCAGATAAGCCTTGATGACCCCTAAGATGTTGGAGGAAAATAGGCTCATTACACCCCTTTAACAGGGATCGAACCTGAATCATCAGAGGGGTTATAGGATTATTATCTATCTTTATATATGATGCATTTAGAGTAGGTAATAGGTTAATTACATATACACTATCTGAGAAAAGATTCATAGGCTCTTGGACATGGGTCAAGGCTAATGCAACAGCATATAATTCTTTAAATTGAGCAGAATCAGTAACAGCTTCAAAGTATTGTGTCCTTTGGCCTGAGGATGGGTGAAAAACTAAAACTGCTGACCCTTCTTTTCCTCCATCTGTGAAGACATTTACTGCCTTGGGGAGTGGCTTGATGGAAAAAAGGATGGGGGGAGTCCACTCCAGTTTGGGAAAAGAAGAGGTCCATTTGGTTGACCCATAATGACAGTCAACTTGTCCTAAAAACCCTTCTAAAGCATAGGAGACTCTAGGGTTGTTTCTCCGTTTCCACTCAAAGTCTGACAAACGGTAAGGAATTGTTAAAATATCTGGGTCTTTTCCATAATGTCTCAATGATGTATCTCTCCCTTTTATTACAAGATCTGCTAATTGATCTAATTGGGAATAAACTCGAGGTGCTCCTCCCACAGAGGAATGTATCCACTGTAAGGGGTTACCCATCTGGGTGAGAACAGCTGTAAGGAGCTTAGCACCTGCAAAAATCCACAGATATAGAGGTTGCTTTGGTTGGTATCGAGCCAATTGGGCTGAATTGAGGGCATCTTGGACTTTTTGTAATATTGACAGATGACCTTCTTCTAGTATAATCACATCAGAGGGGGATTTTCTCCGTAGCAACTCAAAGAGAGGTAATAAATCCTCAGTAGAGATATGAAGCCATGGTCTTAACCAGTTTAGCTCTCCTAATAGCTTCTGTAACTCTGCCAAGGAATAAGATTTTTGAATGACTAGTTGAGGTTTGAGAGGACAAACCGAGTCTAGGCTAAGTTTTGTCCCCAATATTTTGAAGGGAGGAATAGTTTGGACCTTGTCATTGGATATGTGTAATCCTTCTTTTTCTAAGAGCTCTCAAAGGGTCAGGTAAGCTGAGCCCAGTTGCTGGACATCAGCAGCTCTCAGGATGATGTCATCCATATAAACATATAGGGTGAGCTGCGACTTTTTCATTAATGGTGACAGGAGACATGAAACATAATATTGACAAAAAGCTGGGCTGTTAGCCATACCTTGAGGGAGAACTATCCATTCATATCGCTCATCTGGCTTTTGAAAGTTAACAGAAGGGATAGAGAACGCAAACTTTTCATAATCATCTGGATGAAGAGGTATTGAAAAATAACAATCTTTAATATCAATAACAATTAAGGTTAAATCTCTTGAGATAGAAGGGATCCAGGGGAGGCCACGCAGAGGTGTGCCAACAATGAACATCCTATCATTAATTTTTCGGAGGTCTTGTAACATCCTCCATTTCCCTGTGGCCTTTTGTATAACAAAAACAGGACTGTTCCATGGGCTAAGAGAGGGTCTAATGTGTCCTAGGGCTAACTGTTCTTGGACAATTGCCCTCAAATGGTTTAGTTTTTCAGTAGGAAGGGGCCACTGCTCGACCCAGATTGGGGGGCCATCTCGCCATTGAATGGCAGGAACTTGGGGAGCAGTGGCCCATAGGATTGGGGGTGAGACCTATTTGATGATTGGAAGTTTTTTTCTCCCCATATCTTTAATTAATATATCATTTTGAAGCTCTCTATGGGTTGTAGTAATGTAAGCTTCAGCTTCTCCTAAGATGTCCTGGCCTAATAAATTAGAGGTTAATCTAGGGGCCACAAGGGGGCGAACCTCCCCTTGATTTCCGTCTATGTCTCTCCATCTAAGCCAATCTCTGGTTTCTTCTGAATGAGTGTTTCCACCTACCCCGAGTAATTGGGGCCCTGGAATTAATTCCCATTGAGGTGGAATCTCTTCCTTCCTTATTATAGTACGACCTGCCCCAGTATCAATTAGGCAACGAAATTTCTTTCCTGATATATAAATATCCATCTTTGTTCTAATTCCTGGAACAATAGGAGCTGTCCAATGGACCTTAGGGGGACTGTGAGCAGGGGAACCTCCTTGGTGTAACGGGGTTGGAGGATGCCCCTTTAGGAGTTTAAAGGTTTCCGCTGAATATCAAATTTAGATCTGCAATCTTTTCTCCAATGATATCCTCTTTTACATCTAGGACAAAGTGTTCTAGGGGCAGCTGGACTCTGAGTCTGGCCAGGGGAGCATTCTGGGGGCCGACCAGGGCCATTGGGGCAGTCTTTTTTAAAATGGCCCTGTCGTCCACACTTAAAACAGGTCCCTTTTCCATTTAAAACTGTTGCTAATACCTCAGTATGGGCATTAAGGGCGGTGGTTAAGACTTGAGATTGATGAGTTTGAGAACCCACATCTTTGGTGGCAATAATCCGTCTCCCCATTGATCTATCCTTTAACCCAGCACAGGCCAGCTTGTGATCTGTGGTCATCCCTTCCCAAACCAGCATTTTTGCAAATTGATCCCTCATCGTACCAGGTGGAAATTTCCTTTGAAGGCTTTTTTCCACTCTCTCAATAAATGTGGCCAGATCCTCATTAGCTTTTTAAGTGATTCCAGCTATAGGAGGCTCTGTAGGGCCTTCCTCTAGCTTTTTCCATGCTGCCAGCCCTAAAGCTCGCACCTGCTCTCGGTAAGGGGCTGGTATTGCTGCCTGTTGAATGCCTGTGGCATATTGGTCATTAACTCCTGCCAGCATCCCAAAGGTTATTGGTATGGGAGGATTCATAGATCGGTTTCTCTCTGCCTGCATATGACATTCATCAGTAAAATATGCACACCACTTTATAAATAAAGGTCCTGGGAGCACGGCTTTAGCTAAATCTTTCCAATCTTTTGTTGTGCAGGCTTAATGTGCCAAACTTGATAAAATACATTCTGCCCATGGAGAGTTAGAACCGTCTTCTGACACGGCTTTTTTTAATTCTTTTTAACTCTTGAGTCTCCCAAGGGTACCAAATATTCGGCCTATTTCCTCCCGGATTTAAATTAACTGGAAATGCCATTACAGGTGAAAGCCCACCAGGGGGCGCTAGCAGCTGTAGTGGAATTGGCGCCTCCTGGAAAAGGGGTGGTGTAGAAGGCCCGGAAGCCGCGGGCTCATAAAATGGCAGATCTCACTCACAGGGTGGTGAGCCATGTGGCAGATGGCCTTTGTCCCCAGGGAATTTTTTTAAGCTCTCCAAGGGAGAGGCTGTAGGTTCCTGATTGCTAGTTTTTTCCTAATTCCGCGGAGCAGGATTTCTTTACTTCTAGGGAGTGGTTAGGCTTCTCCAAATCCGCGGACCGGAAGGGGCTGTTTAATTCCCCAGACCCGGGAGAGATTAGATTCAAATATTTTATTTTCCCGTAGGGCCTGCTCCGTTACCTCAATTCTTATAACTTGAGGTGCCTGATCTGTGGCCTCTGCAGATTCTTTTATTGGTTGTATGAGAGAGCATGTTTTTAGGGCAGATAACGTTGGATAAACTCCCGGAGGTGGAATCTCCCCATATTCGTTTTCTCTCTCTCTTAAAATCTGTTCCACAGGTACCATGTCTTCCATGAATTATAATCAGCCTTTGGGAGCCAGGGAGCCACCCGTATTAATGAGCTCCAAATTTTTTCAGCTTGAGCATCAGAAATCTGGAGACCTTGCTTTCTTAAAATACACCGCCATGCCTCGAGGGCTGGGTCCTGAGATTTCTTAAATATTAAAGCTTGCCCCATATTAGAGGATACTTTTGCCAGAGAGACACTACGTCTCTAACCGTGCTAAGCCTATCGATAATTTTCTTTTGTTTTCGTGCCCCACGCTTGGGCGCCAACTGCCGAGACTGCTGTGTTACTTATTAATGGGGCCGAGGTCTAAAGCTACCCCCCTTTTTGGGCCCTAAAAGGGGGTTCTTTCTGCCAGCAGAAAGAGTTAAAGTAGCTTACCTGGCGAAGATAGGCTTAGCGGGCAAAAGTCGCCGAGTGTCTCTATCCCCGCCTGATTGACGGACACCACGCCACACCCGGGGAGTTTTGGTAGAAAGCAATGCCAAATACTCATTTATTAAAAAAGTGAACTGTGCTTATATAGGCCTAAAAATAACCAATCCTTGACCAGCAGGGCGGTTCCGGCTCTCACAATACGTCATAGCCACACCCCCTTGCTTAGCCCCAGTCCTCCAAAGGGTATGGTAAGCAACCAGAGCCCATCCCCTTGGCAGACAGCGTCTGGAAAGTCCCAACATGAAGTCTCAGAAATGTGCCCGGCACACACAACACATACTCAGTGTGTGTTAACCATTTAACAACTATGCACACAGTTGGGTAATCTGCCTTTTTCATTTGCCTGCCTATAGAAAACATGTGTCTGTGTCTGTAAATATATAGTATACATTGTTATTGTTAATGATTACCTAGTAGTGTAGTTTAGCAGTATTTATGTAATCTCTTAATTAGAGACAGATAAAATTATTTTATTTATTTACTTATTTGTTGCAATTATTAACCATTCCTGCATATTCCATTGTTCATAGTTCCACAATTATTTCTCTGTAAGTTTACAGAAGTAGATTCCCTGAATGGAAGAGGAGGCACACTTACTTAAAAGCTTTTGAAAGTCAGTAACATTTTCCAGAAGAATTGCTACAAATGGATAAACAGTTGCATGCCCGCCCTTCCCCCCAGATTTGTGTGAGTCATATTAGAGGGAAACACCAATTTCCAAAATTATTACTAACCTGGACTGGTTTTTATGTAAAAGTTTGCACACCACTTATGAATTACAATTGTCATCTATATTAACTGCAAGGATCTCTCATGAGAAGATTTGGACTCTTGCATTGAACTTCAATAACTATTTTTGAAAATAGAATGTCAGAGACTTTGAATTTATATATCTCAGTCCTACAATTAGACTTTGGAAATTGTGTAAGAAAACAGAAGTCTATTCATCAAGACAGAATTCTATTCTAATCAGCCTATTTTTTAACGATGAGAATAATCTAATGTTTTTTGCTAGTCACTGGTGAACATTAACTGTGGGAATAAGGAATTACCTAACCTGTCATTTATGCCAAGGAATTTATGTTTGAGTTTGTTATTATAATATTGAGGGTCAATTGGGTTGTAAAGATAAGTAGACAGGTTTTTTGAACTTTAAACATAGATTATAAATTGCAAAATGACTTTATGTGTGTTAATAAAACAATTGCACAAAGGACATTCAAAATAAGTCTAATTAATATTTTAATTAGATTACTTTAAAACATCACTTGACACTTACTTGGATATTAATTATCGAAATTTCTCCCTGTTTTATCAATTTTTTTTATACTGGGGATCAAACTCAGGGGCACTCAACCACTGAACCACATCCCCTGCCCTATTTTGTATTTTATTTAGAGACAGGGTCTCACTGAGTTGCTTGGCACATGGCTTTTGCTGAGGCTGGCTTTGAACTTTTGAACCTCCTGTCTCAGCCTCCCGAGCTGGGATTACAGGCGTTCGCCACCTCACCCTGCGTCAGTGCATCTTTCAATACACTTTTTGTCATCACAAAACCTGTTATGACCTGTTAATGGTCATATGGTGCTACTGAAAGGAATACTTAAGTCAGCATTAAGAAGAGATCCCATGTCCCATCACTGAGGATGCTACAGGCTTGCTATGTGAATATCCTGGGCAATTAAACCATGAGTTGCTTGATGCAGTGGTTAGCCACAGGAGCCGCAGAGCCAGCCTGCCATAAAACTGTCTCTGACCTAAGTAGTGGGAGCAGCCTCAAGCTTAGACTGTGTTTTAGTCAGCTTTTTTCACTGCTGTGACCAAAAGACCTGACAAGGACAATTTTAGTAGGAGAAGTTTACTTGGGGGCTCAGTTTTCAAGGTCTCAGTTCATAGATGGCCAACCCCATTCCTTAGGGATCAAAGTGAAGAAAAACACCATGGTGGAAGGGTGTAGCCGAGGAAAGCAGCTGAGGATTTGGCTCCAGGAAGCAGAGAGAGAGAGCTCTGCTCAGCCAGGACAAAACATATACTCCCAAGGCATGTCCCCAGGGACCCACCTCCTCCAGCCACAACCTACCTACCTACAACTACCACCTAGTTAATCCTTACCAGGAATTAATGCACGGATTAGGTTAAGGTTCTCAGAACCCAATTATTTTGCCTCTAAACTTTCTTGCATTGTCTCACACATGAGCTCTTGGGGGACATCTAATAGCTAAACCATAATACACTGCACATGGCTTTAGTCAGCACCTGATGGAGATCCCTCTGGATGCTCTCTGGTCCCTTGCATTTTGCTGCTTTTCTTGGCCACACATTTCTGACTGGCTCTCCCTTAACAGTGCACCCCTGAGTACATTGAGAACCTTTGAAGGGCAACATTTTGAGATGCTTGAATGAAGCACTGACAGCTAAGAAGAATTTTCAGCTGTCAGTGAGCCTTTAGGAGATTGCTGGGTTTCTGAAGACAGTAGAGGTTTGCTTTTGTCCCTCTAAAGCATCAGGGTGGTTTTAGTAGCACCTAAACCCCTTTCCTATTACTAAGATTGATTGATGACTCCATGAATCAGGAATAGGAAAACAAAAAAGTGTGACATTAAAAACTTTTTTTAATACCATCATTTTCTTTTCAGAGCACATAAGTGGTAAAGCAGTAGAAGTATGGACAGGTTTGAACCAGCTGGATGAAAACGCTGGCTGGCAGTGGTCTGATGGCACCCCACTTACCTATCTAAACTGGAACACAGGTACCCACAGTGTTTTATTTACCTTCGACATGTGGCATCTTTCTGTGGCTTTAAACAGTGGCATTTCCCATGTAGATACAAGACATTATTCTTGAAATGGTTTAAATATATTTTTTAGACTCACTAAATATCCTACAAGGCAAGTTTTTCCAGACAAGGAAGTAGAGGTCAGGAAAGTAAGCTATTCAGCTGAGGCTACAGGAGAATGCTTTTATGTGTTTATGAATAAAAATGTGTAACTAGATAATATCTGTAATTCCATCTGCTATTTTAGAAATAACAACAAGTTGCAAAAACAATTACTCTAAAACTTGCTTTAAAGTGAAATTGGCTCTTTTGCCCTTATTGGGAAAATCATTTAATTGTCATGTCTAGACTTTAACTGCAAAATCATAATATCCAATAGGCTTTGCTCTCTGTGAGAAGTATCCCCTGATGTTAAAATAACATTTCAGTGTGTATTAAACTCACTTGAAACACGCACATTGTATTTTCAGAAAGGAACGTTGATCCATTTGTTGAATATCGCTGTGGAGTATTTAATACATATTTGTCAAATGCCTGGAGGAGTAGGGACTGTGAGTTCACCTTGCCTTATATATGTAAAAAATATCTAAACCACACTGATCATGAAATAGTTGGTAAGTGTTTTAAGTTGTTCTTGCATGTTGTTTATTTGTCCTCTCAATATATTCAAATTCCTCTATTTTAGTTAATTCATAATTTATATTTAGCTAAAGCTGTTTTATGTGTTTATGAATAAAAATGTGTAACTAGATAATATCTGTAATTCCAAAAGCACAATGAATTTAACAGATGTATTTAGGTTTTTACTAAAAGCTGAAACAACCTGAGCATAGCAAACATTTTCCTCCTCTTTTAAAAAATTTGCATTCTTTATCATTCTGCATTAGATGCCTGCTCTTTTTGCTACTCTAGATTTGAGTTTTATTTATGGTTCCCCTAGAACTAAACATATAAAATTATTTACTTCATTAGTTTTCTTTTTTGTTAATTTTTAATTGGCACACAATAATTGTACATATTCATGAGCTAGAATGTTGTGCTTTGATATATTTCAATACATGTTTGCATTGCATAATGATCAAATCAGGATTATTAGTTTATCCTTTATTTCAAATGCTCATTATTTCTTTGTAGTAAGAACATTCAAAACCCCTCTTCTGGCTATTTTGAAATATAAAATGCATTATTTTTAACTAGAGTCACCTTACTGTGCAACAGAACCTATTCCTATTCTCCCTATTTAATTATAACTTTACACCCTTCTTGATTTTGTGTCACATTCTGTATCTCTTATTAGTAACACTCTCCCCCTAAAATGACCCCAAAGAATGGTATAATTAAGACTTAAATAATACCAAATTACAATCTAGTCCAATTGTTTCTGTCTTTAAGGTCTATTACTTCCCTTTAGTTCTTGTGGGAATTAATGTCTTAACTCAAAAGTAGAGATAAAAACATAACCATTTTTAAAAGAATCATTACAAGAATAATTAGAAACAACTCTACATTTTAAAAAGGCTAAATTGTCATGTTTAAATATTGCCCCTTACAATCAGGTTTCAACTGTTATTCTCCTTTAAATAGCTGAGCCTGCAAATAATATAGAAAAGGGGTAGAGATCTTGTCATTTTTTCCCCACAGGGGTTTTTCCATTATTTCAAGAATTTGCTAAAGATACTACCAGCTGTTATTATCCTTTTCCCTCTGTCTCTTCCTTCTTTCACCTTTCTCTGTCCGTGTCTTTCTTCTTCATCTTTTCATTCTTTCTTGCGCCCTCCTTCATTCCCTGCCTCCTTTCTCCTGTTTTATGTTTTTCTTATCTACTAATTGAGGCTAGAAGACCAGAAGTGGGAATAGTGGCATTAGGTTTGTTTGAAGTATATGTTGTTGCTTTGAGATCAATAAATCTTCTGATGATTCAGTCCAGTGTCTTCACACTGTGCTTCTGGGATCCCAGGGGGTTTTTTTGTTTGTTTGTTTGTTTGTTTGTTTTAACTGACACATAAAAAATAAGAATTGTACAGATTAACAGGGCAACACACAATGTTTTGATAACGTGTACACATTGCCCAGCATTTACATCAGGTTAAAATGTCTACCTCCTCACACATCATTTCTTTTTTTAATTGGTGCATTATAGTTTTATTAGTGGGATTCATTGTTACATATTCATAAATGCACACAAAATAATTTGGTCAACTTTATTTCCCAGTAAAACTTTCACAATTATTCCTTACAGTTTCTCAAAATGCACAGTTCATCATTGTCAACTACGGTTACCCCAGGGCGCAAAAACACCAGTTCCTCCCGTGCTCATCTAACTGTAACTCAACACCCATTGATCTATCTTTTCCCATCCCTTCTCACCTATTCTCCCTAGTCTGTGGTAACCATCAGTCTTTTCTTAACTACTATGAGATCAACTTTGCTATATTCCACATATGAATGAGGTCATGCAGTACTTGTCTTTCTGTGCCTGGCTTAGTTCATTTGACATAATGATCTCATGTTGTTCCAAATGACAGGATTTCTTCCTTTTTGTGTCTGACTAGTATTCTATTCCATTCACCACATTTCCTTCACCCATGAATAGTGCTACAATGAACATGTGAAGCAGAATTGTCTTTGATATACTGATTTCACTTCCTTTGGATATATAGCCAGTAGTAGGATTGCTGGATCATGTGGTAGTTATATATTTATTTTTTGAAGAACTTTCATATTGTTTTCCTTAATGGCTATATTAATTTACATTCACAACAACATTATGCAAGGGATCCCTTTTCTCTACCTCCTTGCCAGTATTGGTTTATCTTCTGTTGAGAAATGTCTACTCAGGTATATTGCTCACATTTTTTTTTCTTTTTCTTTTTCTTTTTTTTAGGAGAAAGGTCTCTATCTCCAACTGTCAGCTCCATGGGAGTAAGGAACACTCTTGCCATTTTTTTCTAGTTGTAGATGGACACAATACTTTTATTTTATTTATTTTATTTTTATGTGGTGCTGAGGATCAAACTCAGGGCCTCACACATGCTAGGCAAGTGCTTTACCACTGAGCCACAAAGTCTACCCCAACCTAAAGTCCAGACTTTTTTTTTTTTTTTTTTTTTTTGTACCAGAGATTGAACTCAGGGGCACTTGACCACTGAGCCACAACCCCAGCCCTATTTTGTATTTTATTTAGAGACAGGGTCTCACTTAGTTGTTTAGCACCTCACTTTTGCTGAGGCTGGCTTTGAACTCACAATCCTCCTGTCTCAGCCTCCCATGACACTGGATTACAGGTGTGTGCCACTGCACCCTCTTGCACCCACTTTAATCAAGCTATTTGTTTTTTCCCTATTGAATTTTTGGAGTTCCTTCTGTATTCTAGATACTAATCCCTTGTCAGATGCACAGTTTGCAAATCTTTTCTCCCTTTCTGTAGATACTATCTGTGCTCTGTTTATTGATTCCTTCACTGAGCAGAAGCTTTTTAGTTTGATGTCAATCCCATTTTTGCTTTTGTTTCCTATGCTTTTGGGGTCTCAACCAAAAAATGCTTGTCCTCTCTGAAGTCCTGAAACATTTCTCCTTTTTTCTTCAAGTACTTTCATGTCCTACATTTAAGTCTTCAATCCATTTTTTAGTTGATTTTTATAACTGGTGAGAGATAGGGGTCTAATTTCAGTCTTCTGCATATGGATATCCAGTTTTTCCAGCACCATTTATTGAAATGACTGTCCTTTCTCCAATGTGTGTTCTTAGCACCTTTGTCAAAAATGAGTTGACTACAGAATCATGGACAGATTTCTATGTTCTCTCTTCTGTTCCATTGGTCTATGTGTCTGTTTTAATGCCAATACCATGTTGTTTTGATTGTTATAGCTTTGTAGTGTGTTTTGAAATCAGGCAATGTAACGCCTCCTGATTTGCTCTTTTTGCTCAAGATGACTTTGGCTATTGGGAGTTTTGTTTGTTTTCATATTAATTTGAGGACTGTTTTCTCTAGTTTTCTGAAGAATATAATTGGTATTTTGACAGGAATTTCACTGAATCTGTAAATCATTTCATATAGTACAGACATTTCAACAACATTGATTCTTCTAAGACGTGAACACAGGATATCTTTCCACTTTTTTGTCTCCTCTTTAATTTCTTTAATCAATGTTTCAAATTTTCATTGTAGATATCTTTCATCTCTTTGGCTAAACTTATTTCAAGACTTTTTATTAGCTATTGAAAATGAGATTGCTGTCTTGATTTCTATTTCAAATAATTCACTATTCGCATAAAGCAACATTACTGACTTTTATACATTGATTTTCTATCTTGCAATTTTATTGAATTCATTTATTAGTTCTGAAAGTTATTTGGCTAAGATCATGTCTTCTGCAGACTAACAATTTGACTTCTTTTATTTTCCAGTTTTGATGTCCTTTATTTCTCTTACCTACTTGCTCTGGCTAGGACTTCCAAGACTATATTGACTAAAAGTGACTATATTGGCACTTTTGTCTTGTTGTAGATCTTAAAGAGAGAACTTTCAGTTTTTCCGCATTTCATATAAACCACATCCTCAGCCCTTTTTACTTTTGTTGCAAGGAAGGTTCTTGTTAAGTTGCAGAGGCTGGCCTCAAAGTTGCAATTCTCCTGCCTCAGCTTCCTGAGTTGCTGGGATTACATGCCACTGTGCCTGGCTGCCCCTTTATTATTATATAATGACCTTCCTTGTCTCTTTTTACTGCTTTGATTTAAAGTCTGTTTTATTTGATATAAGCATGGCTACTCCTGCTTTCTTTCAGATTCTATTTACATAACATATCGTATTCAATCTCTTCACTTTCAGCCTATATGTGTCCTTTGGGGTAAAGTGAGTTTCTTGTGAACAACATAATTTGGGTCTTGTTTTTTTCTCCAGTCATTCTATGTCTTTTAATTGGATAATTTAATTCATTTATGTTTGAGGTAATTATTGATGGTTAAGGTCTTACTACAACCACTTTATAACTTGTTTTCTACTATTGTTGTAGTTCTTTTTCTCCCTCTCTTACATACAGTCTTCCTTTGCGGTTAAGTGATTTACTCTATCAGTGTGTTTTGATTCCTCGCTTTTTATTTTTGTTTTGTCTAGCACAGATTTTTGCTTTGTGGTTACCATGAGGCTTATACAACACAACATTTGATTATAACAAGTTATTTTTAATTATTACCAACTTGGGGCTGGGGTTGTGGCTCAGCAGTAGAGCACTCGCCTAGCACATGTGTGGTCCTGGGTTCAATTCTCAGCACCACGTAAAAATAAATAAAATAAAGATATTGTGTCCAACTACAACTAAAAAATAAATATTTTTTTAAAAATGTTACCAACTTAAAGACAAGAACAGAATCAAACACAAAAGTACAAGAGAAAATATACTACAAAAAAAAAAATGCACATTTGCAGCCCCCTTCTCCCCACATTTAAATTTTTTAAGAGATCACCCACTAATGAGCTCTTTTTTTAATATTTATTTATTTGCTTTAGTTGTACATGATGTGTTTATTTGTACATGGTGCTGAGGATTAAACCCGGGCCGCGCACGTGCTAGGCGAGCATTCTACTGCTGAGCCACAATCCCAGCCCCACATTTAAATTTTTGATAGCACATGTTATATCTTTCCATATTGCCTATCTATTAACACATTAATGTAGTTATTATTTTTCATCATTTCGGTTTGTTAGTTTTTTACATTAAAGATATGAATGGTTTATACACCATACTTATAATATGAGAACATTCTGAATGTTTGTATACTCTTACTAGGTTTTATACCTTCCCATACTTTATTCTTACTCATTAATGTCTCTTTCTTTCATTTTTAAGAACTTCCTTTAGCATTTTTGTATAATAGATCTAGTAGTATTGTATTTTCTTGGGCTTTCATTTGGAAATGTCTTTCTTCTTCATTTCTAAAGAATAGATTTGCTGGGTATAGTATCCTTAGTAGGTAGTTTTTTGTTTCTTTTTCCTTCAGTACTATGAAAATCTCACGCTACTCTGTCCTGGTCTACCAGGTCTCTGCTTAAAAAGTCTGCTATCGAGTGAATTGGGAGACCCCAATGTACTATTTGCAGTTTTGAGAATCTTCTCTTCATCTTCCACCTTTTAGAGCTTGATTGTGAAATACCTTGGGCTAGACCTGGTTAAGTTAAATCTGACTGGTAACCTTTAACTTTCATGTACTTGGATATTTGTATCCTCTGGGTTGGGAAGTTTTCTGTTGTTATTTCCTTGAGTAAGCTTTCTACCCCTTCAGCATTTTCAAGTCCTTCTTGAACACCAGTAATCCCAGACACTTCATCCACAGTTACTGGCCTGTGGTCATACTGCAGGATTCCCCCTGGCTCTGGGCAGATGGAAGACCAGTCCCAGGTTCCTATGTCATACCTGTGGCCACCAGAGCTCTGTCATACACTGAACCCATGGCCCACTAAGACCAACACAACGTAAGTAAGAGCAAGGCTCACACCATGGGCTGCTTTTTGCTGAGGTGGACTTGTGGCCTATTCTGCTGTGAGCTAGAATGAAAATACAATAGACTGAGGCCAGGTATCTTCCCCTGGCACTGGAGCTGTTCCAGAGGCATCATCTGCATGCAGGCGTGGGGATGAACCCACCAGGATCTGCCTGGTGTTAAGGTTCACCAAATTAGCACTAAGTTCCAGGGCAAAGTCTTGTACTTACTACCCTCTCCTACCCACAGTCAATAGTATCTTGCAGCACATTATGCTGCCCAAGGTTGAGGTAGTGTTACAAAGTCCTTGGCCACCAAGACTGTCACTAAGCTATAACACCTGAGTTTCATAGCTGCAAAGACCTGCACAGTCTCAGGGGTATTCCGAGGCCCATACCACAGATGGCAGAGAAACAGGCCAAAACATGAGTCTGTGCCACTGGGATACAGATCTGTCTAGTTCATGAGCAGTTCTAGAACACTATCTGAGAGCACTGGCTTCAGAAAATAGCTGGCTGGCCGGGCGCAGTGGCACATGCCTGTAATCCCAGCAGCTCGGGAGGCTGAGGCAGGAGGATTCTTAAGTTCAAAGCCAGCCTCAGCAAAAAAATGAGGCACTAAGCAACTCAGCGAGACACTGTCTCTAAATAAAATACAAAAAAAGTGGGGGGGGGGGGTATGGGAATGTGGCTCAGTAGTTTAGTGCCCCTGAATTCAATAGCTGATAACTGCGCCCCCCCCCCCCAAAAAAAAAAAAAAAGAAAAAGAAAAAGAAAAGAAAATAGCTGGCTGTCTGAGACTGGTGGTGGAAGACACCAAAGCCAACTTAAGCTAGGTTGTACCTGAGTCTCATAGATGCAGGGGCCTGCACAGTCTCAGGAAGAGGAGAGGTGTGCCCCAGTTCCATTCTACAACCAGTGATGATGCAGGCAAAAACTCAAGTCTATCCTCTAGTGAACCAATCTCTACCTGATGCTGGGGCTGACATAGAGCCTTTGTCTATGAGCTGTGGCCTGTGAATGAGGTCTTCCGTTTCTAAGAGGTGCTGGGTCTCACTGCAGTGGGCCTGGCACTGGGGCTCCCACACAAAGCCCCATGCTTTCATGCCCTGTTCCCCAACAAGGGAGTCCTCTCCCTGCTCTGCTGTTGCTGAAGATTGGAGGAAACTTGGTAGAGGCAGTCAGCCACCTGGCCTAACAATTCGTGGGGCTCAGTCCACAGGTATTGGTCTGGCAATAGGGGTCATGGGGTTTGGCCCAGCACTGGTTTTTACCATGGTGGGCCTGGCACTGGGCTTCAAGTTGAAGGCCTTGAACATGGTTCTCTCTCCTTTCCCCAAGGGGGAGGTATCTCTTTACGTGCTGGACTGCTTGGAGTTGGAGGAGAGGTGACACTTTCTTTCCTGCCTTCTTCAGTATGCCTTTTCATTTTGTTGTACTGAAAGCAGGGCCTGTAATCTCTCATTGGATTTCCTTGGTCTTGTGAAGGTAGTTCAGTGCATGAATAGCTGTTCAGCTTGGTGTTCTGTGGGGAGACAGATCTTACTCAGCTGCTATCTTTGTGTGTGGTCGGGGGTGTGGATGTGTGCATGGCACGCCCACAAGAGCCAGCACGCCCACAAGAGCCAGCACCTCCCACATGCCAGGCAAGTGCTCTACCCCTGAGCTGCATCCCAGCCCTCAACCACCATCTTGCTCTGCCACATCAGGTACTTGCTTGGCTCTGCTCTTGCTTCCATGAGAAAAAGTTCCTCCTTCACCTTTTTATCTTACCTTTAGACTGAAGTTTAAAACTCCATGTTTTAAAAGGGTTCTGTGGCTTTGTTTCCTAGCTTGAAAACCCCTGGATGATATCTAAATGTTCTACATTCTTTGACTATGATTCTAATTGTTAGAGTCCAAGAAGCAATTTTAAAAGAATGTTTTCTTCCCCAGATAGCAGTGAAATCATACCTAACCCTATTAGTTAGCCCTGACTTTCAGCTTTTGTTGTATATGATCTTTGTAAAGTCTCCTACTGCTTTGTGCCTTAGATTTCTCATCTGGAAAATGAGGAACTGAGATTCATTAGACCTTAGATCTAGATCTAAATCAGAGACTAGACCCTTCTCAATTCTGAGGATTTAAAATTCCATGATTTATATGTCATTTCATTTGTCTTGTTTTTCACATTTTCAAAGTAATCATATTGATGGCAATTTAAATAAAGAGTAACAAGTAATGTTAAAATAATTGTGGGTAATTACATTGCTTTTTGTTGAAAAAAGATAAAGATGCTTGGAAATATTACGCTACCCACTGTGAGCCTGGCTGGAATCCCTACAATCGTAATTGCTACAAACTTCAGAAAGAAGAAAAGACCTGGAATGAGGCTTTGCATTCTTGCCAGTCTGATAACAGCACATTAATAGACATAGCTTCATTAGCAGAGGTGGAGTTCCTTATAAACCTCCTTAGAGATGGTGAGTATCTTTGCTTTGGTTTAAGAAGAATGAAACACAATGCAGTAACTGTTTTATTCATGGAGCTGAAAAGAAATTTAAGCAATTTAAGAGTGATTATTTATGGCACATTTATTTAAAGTTTCTCAATAATATTCAGGAATGCAAATTCATTGGATTTTTACTAAATGCATGTTCAGTAACTTTATAACATCTCCACATATGCCAGATACATTAGATGGCTTTTAATTGTTTTAAGGGGTAATGCCATTTTCTAAAACTTCTAATGCAAAATCTAAACCTATGATTTAGTTTTATGGTCATTATGTAGTAGTTGTGTGCTGGTCATGTAAAGGGAATTCCTTAAGCAAATAATTAAATGAAATAACTTCAAACAGCAAAAAAAGGGCAATTTATTTGGCATGGTGATTTTCAGGCAGTCTTTCATGTGAGGGTTCCAGGCTCCCAGACTCCTCTACCTTCCGCCCTTCAGATCCAGTCTGCTCCTCCCTGTGTCATTAGTTGACAGGAACCCTGCTGGAAAACATCAAAATCATTCATTTCATTTTTCAGTTTTTAAAAATGAAAACAAACCCAGAAATCCCCAGAACTCTACTTTGATGACCTTTTGAATGTTAGGTTTTTGTTGGAGTGAAAACACAAATCTTCCTGTCATTTTCCCTAATCCTTTCCATTTGGGATTAAAAGACTCCTAAGGCTGCCTCTGTGTCCACAAGGACACTTACACATTTCTTAGCCACCTGGGGTCTCTTTACCCTATCCAGGCTGTCACACTTTGTTACTTTTCCGGAAACCCATTGCTCCCATTTTATTTTATTTTTTCATATTTCTTATTGATGAGTTATAATTATATATAATGGTGGGATTCATTGTTACATATTCATACAGGCACATGATATAACAACATAATTTGGCCAATTTAATTCATTTAAGAGTTTCTGTTCTTTTTTCTCCTTTGTGTGGGGTGGGGGGATGAAAAAGGAAAAAATATTAAAGGTAGATATTATTACGAGTGTTTTTTTCTTTTAAAAGTGCTCTTTTCATAATCCAATCAACCTTCCCATTTTTTCCCTTTCTCTAGGCAGAAACAAAACCAGACTTTTCAGGTCTATTTTACATAATAGGAGTTAGAGTCCAAGGAATCTGACTTGCTTCAGTTTTGTCATTGTGGTGGCGTTAGCTCACCCTCTGCCTCACTTAAAAGGTCTTGAAGAGGATCTAAATACTGTGGGAGGGGAAAGTTTTATACAGGTGTTTATACTGAGGCTTAAACAGGTTTCTTCACATGAAGCAATCACATGCAAAGTAGCATGTTTTGGTAATAACCTCAGTGCATTATCACCTTTGCAAATAATAGCATCTCTTAAGTAATCTACAATTGTCTCTTACAGAAAATGCATCTGAAACATGGATTGGTTTGAGCAGCAATAAAATACCAGTTTCTTTTGAATGGTCTAATGGCTCCTCAGTTATCTTTACTAATTGGCACACACTTGAGCCCCGAATTTTTCCAAATAGAAGCCAGCTATGCGTTTCAGCTGAGCAATATGTAAGTTGGTTCATTTTTTTTCAATGCTCATGTTGCTGGACCTGTGTCAAGGACCACCTATGCCAGGGACTTGGGCCACAGCAGAGACCAAGACACTTCTCTGGCAGCTTTATTGTTGTGTGTCTTAAGGCTCACATAACATATGCAGTCACAATTATACATGCTAATGCAGTGCTTCTGAGTTCCTTTTGGGGAAGGGAAACAGTCACCTCCTACATCTTTGTCATGGGTCTAACTCTGCTGAAATCCACCACAGTTCATGCTCCTATAGTAGAAACCTATTGACTAATTGGTTTTGATATAATTAAGATGACTTGCATTTCCTATTGACTGATGTAAATATTTCACTTAGCATTTTTGTAGAACAGGAGCCAACATTTAGATAGTGCTATATTTAAAAGAGCAAGGTAAGTATTCTCCTCTAAGCGGGATATTTTGTAGCCAGCTTAGCTCCTTAAGTAGTAGGTATGTAAAAATTAACACGTATTTTCATCAAGTAAGCCTTAAAACGAAATACTTGTTATACTTAAGTTACCGAATCATGATCAACACCTAAATTTGAATGTGAAAGTCTAGGAAACCACTCATTCATCCATCTATCCATACAACAGTTATTAAGCAAGTATGGTATGCCTGCCTAATCTATAATTGGATGGTTTGCTGGAAGGCTCCATGGGGAGGAACAGTGCTGCTCTAACAGGAGAAGATGTCAGCCCTTGACAGTGTATGTTTCTGAAGATCACGGAAGGGCTCCATATTCCCCTAAAATTCTGTATACCTGAAATACCAACTGAAATTTGAATTGTGTGATTTTAATCTAAAGTTCTGACTTGAATTAACATAAAAAAATCATTTGGGAAAACAAAATTTTAATCTGCAGGCCGATATTATATTATTATTAATGAGGAGTCTGAGAACAGCCATTGGTAGAGCTGGGAGAAGACATGAAGGTATCTTCCTGTTATATAAAGAGCTGGGTGATGCTCTGAAAACTTAGTGATGAAGAAGGACTTTGGGGGTTGAACATGAATTTCAACCATGTGAATGTTATCTAGGATGATTCACAGTGGCTTCCAGGTATTTCCCCAGCATCAAGTTTATACATGAAAGCAGCAAAGCGTTTGATTTAACACTTGGAAGTGGTTGGAAAGAGGAAGCACCACTCTCAATCAGAGGGACGACTCTATCCGAGTGGTTCTCAAGGCACGGCTTTAGACCAGCAGCATCACCATCACCTGAATGAAGCCTTTTACAATTACAATTTCTCAGGTCCCACCAGACCCACTGAATGAAATATCTGATCAAGGGCTATAGCCATCAGTGTTTCGGGAGCCCCTCCAGGTGATTTTGGTACACACTAATGACTTTGAACCATTACTCCATCCCATCTTTTTAAAAGAACATTTGAGAGCAGCTTAATGCAAAACCAGACTGACCCAGCTATCAATCCTAGCTCTAACTTTTTACTGACTATAGAACTTTGTGCAAAGCATCAAGCCTAATCTTCACAATAGAATAATTACTACCTGATAGAAACATTGAAGTTCATGAAAATCACCCAACATTAGGACTAGCACATAGCAGCAACCAAGAAATATCAGTTGTATCCTCCCTCCTATCCCCTGTTTCTCAATTTCGGGCATCAAAACTGTTGCATGCTGGAGAAATAGTGGGGCTTCCCATCCCCAGAGGGGCTGCTGACCCTTTCCATGACTAGGCAGGGTCCTGAAACATTGCCCCACAGGAAATGCTTGCTATTATTTATATGTTGGGTTATAACAAGAGGCATTGCCCACAAACATGAGCATACAGTATATTCATTCATCTTATAATGTTTCCCCCACAGGAGGGACATTGGAAAGTTAAAAATTGTGAAGAAACCTATTTTTACATTTGTAAAAAAGCAGGCCATGTTCTTCCTGATGCTGAATCAGGATGTCAAGAGGTAAGTACAGTTAACACTGCAATTTAGGTACAGGGTCTAGTCTACATAGATAGAATAATATATCTGCCCTCAACTTAAAGTAAATCTCTGCCCTACCCACCTTTCATTTCCCTTCCCTCTCTTTGCTCTCTCTTCATTCCTCCTCTCCTTCCTCTCTTTCCCTCCCCCCCTCTCTCTTTTTCCCTAGTGTGGGCTACTTTTTACAAACCGAACAACCCTGAGAAAGATTGTTGTCTTGCTGAGCTCTTTGACCCAAGACTACTCTTTTTTTTTTTTTTTTGAGATAAAAAATGTAAATGATCCTGTTATGCCATCTGTACAAACAATGACTGTGGCATGATGCCTTATCTCACACCTGGTTTTCATAGTTCTCAAATAGGATGTCAGAGAGAAAGTGAACGCATTCCTTGGAGTCAGAGTGAACTTCTGCGCCCAGCATCTTGCCTTCTTCTTCCCCTTCTGAGACTTAAATATTGGAACAGAATAAAATAATGGAGAGAAGAGAATGCTTATAATATATTCTTTATTTGGAAAAGCAATAATATTGATACTTTAATATAAGTTACAAAGTTTTTTAGATAGTTTAAATAAAAATATGTAATGCTTCAGGTTTAAACCTAAAAGGTAGAAAATTATCTCTTTAAAATTTCTTGAATATTTACTGCCCTGAGATAAAATTACTTTTAAAAACCTACCCATCAGTTTCTTCAGCACATGGACTCGTGTTCTCTTTCCTTCCCCTTGCCCCCTCCCACTTATTCATCGGAAATTTTTATGCTGTGTGTTATTCTAAAAAATTTCCTGGATTGGTTTTTACATAACTCCACTTTAAATCTTTTCTTCTTTAATCCAATTATTTATGTTCAAACTAAACACTGATCCATCTCTGCAAAAGCTGTGTTTCGTTTGTTAATGAATGCATAAACATATGAGCTACAGCTTCAAACTCCAGCTGGACGATATATGTGCTGTAGATGACATGTCACCAAACATTTTATCGAAGGATTCCAGTTCCTGAATTAGTTATAGCTGACCACTGACCTAATCTCTACCTTGTGTGGCTTTCAAGGCAACTCCGCATGTTTTATTTTTGTTGAAAGAGCAATCAACTTCTTATACAGCAAAAGCAGAATGCTCTAAATGAACTTTGGTTGACTGCTTCCCTTTTCTGTCTAGAATTACCTGTACTTCAAGATTCTAAGTTCAGGGCTAGTTCTTTAGTTGTATGGAAAAAAATCCTGATAATTTTTGCTTCACATCAGCCTCTGAATATAGTTTCCAAAGATTCCTTTCTTTTAGCCATTTGTTTTAATGGAACTCTCTAAACAGTGTCCCCTTAAAACATTAATTTATAAAATCAGTCTTATTCAAAGCCAAAAAACAAAGTAATTTATTTTTTCCTCTGAGTCACTTTTTGGGGATTGGACAATATAAGCAATTGTTTCAACATTATTACCCTCAACCTTTCATTTAGAAATGAAGTGGTCACTAACATACACAGAGTGACTCTTCTGTCACTCTCCACTCTTCATTATGTGGACAAGGGCTTGCACTGCAGAGGTTTTGTTCTCCTGATTACACTAAGCCACTTCTTTTTACCCTCCCTTTTCTTGAGGCTGTTCAGTTCTTGGATTTTTGTTTTGGTAAGCTGCCCATGATCCAAAAACTGCTAATAAAGAAGGAATAGTGTGTTAGAAAGGTCAAATTGTCAGCCTCCCTCCACCTGTCCTCCCAGACACAAAAGCAGTCTAACCTCGCTGCCCCTGCCCCAGAGAGATGCTCACAGGGGTCTATCTGGAGCTGTCAGTTACACAGAGAGGATTGGGAGTGGAGGTAGAGGGAAGAGAGTTCAGAGCAGACCCTGCACGGCTGGACATGGGAGCTCTGTGATCCACATCATTTCATGAAATGTTTAGAACCAAAATATCAGATTTCTATTTATCAAAATATCTATCAGGTTTTCTTTAATTGACTACAAGACTGAGACCTTTTCCAAGAAATATTCTAGAAAGCATTTTATGCCTGCTCAAAAGCAGGTAAGCATTTGCATGGCACAAAGTGAAAGGTATTTTAAAACTGGTGAATAAGTAAGAAGGAAAAAAGGCACATTTAAGTGATGTGGTTTAATAATACTGAAACAAAAGAACTAAAATAACTGAGTTGAAATATAATGAATGCACAACTTCTGTAAAAAACCGTGTGATTTTAAAGAACAGGGAGCCCAACCTTGCTCCTAGGGCTAAGCCATAGAGCAGCATATTTGTCATTTTTGCCTGGGTACCAAAATTTGCTCTTCCTCTCTAAAAGGCCAGCCCATTGTTTTAGGAATAATCTTTATCATATATGTGCGTATATATTTTTTTGGCCATTCTCTATTTGGAAGTATCACGATCAAACTAAGACCACCCTCAATTGCACCAAAATTGGGTTCCAGGCTCAGCTGGCCCACTAGTTGGTGATTTTATTTAAGTCCCTAAGCTCAAAGAGGTAACACATAACAATCAATATGAAAGAAAGTTGAGAGGAAAAAAAAAAAGCCAATATTATCTAGACACACTTTTCTTCTTTGCTCATACTGATTTCCTGGCTCTACTCTAAGATCTCTGCCTCCATTGATTCTTTTTGATTCACAATAGCATGAAGATTACACTATGCCATTTTACAGATGAGAAAACTAGATGTGGAGACATTAAATCTATTGACATTCATTCAACATTAATAGATAAAGTCACAAAGCAATAGATCCAGAATGTTTTCCCCCTTTATTTTCATTTGTATTTAAGTTTTTGCATTCTTAAGTTAATTAAAATTTCTAGTTTGTTCAAATAACTTTAAAATTGTAGAAGTGGCTATAGTTAATGGAACCACCAGATGGAAGAAATATAAAGATTGTCAGACAAAATTCAAGGAGATTTGAATGAGTCCAAGAAAAAAGTTATATATATATCAGAATATGCAAAAAATCTATTGGTATTTAACTAAATCAGAACACATTGCTAATTTTCCCTTTTCTCATTTAAGGGATGGGAGAGACATGGTAGATTCTGTTACAAAATTGACACAGTTCTTCGCACCTTTGACCATGCTTCCAGCGGTTACTACTGTCCTCCTGCACTTGTAACCATTACAAACAGGTAAAATAAAAATTTTCTAGCAGAAACATTACTATGCTTTGACATGAGGGCTCTTGGAATGATAAAATCTAACCATAATCAGAACTTCTAAAAAATGTAAAGTGTGCTGTACAGTAGGGTATTAAATCATCTAAGACATTTATGGAGGTGAATTTAAATCTTCTGATGTTATTCCTAAATTGATTTTGGAATGACAAATAGTAAAATTTAAGATGATTTGTACTTTCCACGAAGATTTATTAATTATTAGCTTCGCTAATATATTCAGTTGTATTTGGGCTTTTATCTTCTAACTGCTTGTCATGGAAAACAAATATTTACCAAGTATTTTTTAAACACAATATGTGTAAGCTGCATGAGGTCTTTCTTTAGCAGGAAAGAAAGTGTAATGAAAATGTGAAGGCTATTCAAATACCTCACCATTGCTTCTTAGGTCCATTTTGTTTAGACTTAGACTTCTCTGTGCACAGATGTCTTCCTGATCCTGTAGAGGGCTGTGCCTTTTTACACTTCATATAATTTGCAGCATGCTACTGGGGGTAAAAGTGCCATAACAAAGGTGACCTCTTGTCACAATCAATATCAAGGACAGTGAGGGCTGGAAGGCCAATTCCTCCATGCCTAAAACAGAAGCAGGATAGAACTCTTCAGTGGTTCCACAGGAAATACACCTGCAAAACAAGTCTCTTGCTTTTGTGCATAGGCCACCACCTTTAAAAATATCCACTGAAAACTGCATGTGGTGGTACATACCTGTAGTCCTAGCTACTTGGGAGATAGAAGCTGGAAGATTACTTGAGCAAGACCAATCTGAGCAATGTAGTGAGAGATCTGTATGAAAAAAAAAAAAATCCACTGACTACTAGGAAATAGTAATAGAGCTGGTGCTATGGTTTTATCTAAAGACTCTCATGCATCTGTCTGCTTTGTAAAGGGATCTTGTATGCTTTCTCTACTCTCCCTTGATTTGGAAGTCAACATTCTTAGCCACCAGTGTTTTTTCTCTTCTCTCACCCTCTTTCTTTCCTCACTCCCTCCATCTGTCCTGAAGTCTTTCCCAGTATAACCTCCAAAAAATGCACAGGAATGTGCATGCACATGTGTAGAGAAATGAATTAACACAGAGAGGAATGGGCTGACATGTGACAGACTAACTGACCTTCTTTAGGGTATAACACTACCTTTGAGGTATCTCAGCATTGTTTTTAGTTCTGCCTTTCCCCCTCCCAGGTATAGCTACCAGGCAGCAGGCTTCCTCAACTTGCTAGGCCACCTCAAAGATTCCACAAGCCCCCTTGGGTCAGAAGTCCCCAGTCAGCAACTCAACTCTGGACATTACAGGAACTTGACCAATGAAACCAGGGTCCTCTGTTCATTATAATTGAATTGTTCTGTACTGAAGAAAATAAGTATAATTGTTTCATCTATTTTTTATGTCTCATTCTTTCTTTTCTTTTTTTTTAAATTTTGTTTTGTTCTGTTTTGTTTTTAATGTTCATTGAGGGCCTATCACATATTAGGCATGCTACTAATTACTTTTCATATGTTATCTGACCATACAAAAAATTAATAGTCAAGAGTTTATTTTAAAAGTATTTATTGAATGCCTGCTTTGTGGGAGGCACCCTATTAAACACTGACAAGATAATAGATAGATAGATAGATAGATAGATAGATAGATAGATAGATAGATAGATAGATGGCATAATTGTCCAGTGCCTTTTGCAGTACAGCAGCTGACAAGAAAGAACATAGACACATGGAACAAATGAAGAAGACGGAGTAACAGGATAAAGTGATGAACTCAAAATCACATTATAGGTTGTTCACAGTGCCAAAGTGACCTGAGCTAGAGCAGAAATCTGCTGTAGTGTTCAGATGCTTCATATTCTACCAATGCTTTGGGGACCTCGTACAAATGATTAAAAGTGTCTGGAGGGAAAAATCTGTTTTGTTTCCCCAAAACTGGACACAAGTGTATGTTGTGAATGCAATTTCTTTTTTCTTTGCTTAACAACATTCAGTAGCCCACACTCATGTGTGTTCCAACTCTGAAGCAAAATTGTGGCAGAGGTAAATTTGTTTTCAATCCAAATTTCAGCTATCTAGGCCTGTCCAGGTTGCCTTGTACTGACCACCAGCCCCGTTGCTAACCAAGCCTGCAGGACCACCTCTGAGCAAATGTAGCCCCTCCAAGTCAGTTTGCAACAAGTACACTACCTGGAAACCAAGACCACATCCAAAGCAGGACGCTGGAAAAAGGAAGAACGCTGGGCTCTTGATTTTTATCCATTCAGACCCCATGAGGCAAGAAACTGCTCTTTGAGTAACACACGTGCTGGAATGTTCTCCAGCAGCACCTTCTGTCTGAGAAAGCTGGACGGTAGATGGAAAGCCTCCTCAGACCCAGGGGCATCCACTAGCCTTGGTAATCATTTTCTTCCATTACTGATTTCCTGTTTGAGTTAAGACACTGCTGTCACTCTCCAGCACCCAGGCTTGTAGCTGCTAATTGATTTTCCACTCTTCTGCACAATTGAGTGACAGGTTTGATGGGCACAATTAGAACCACCTGCTACAAATTACTTATTTCTTTTGTTATCCAGCAACCACTCTTGCTCTAGGACTTTTTAACACTTTGTGGAATAGCGAAAGGAAGAAAAAAAAACACCCTTATTACTAAGTAACAGATTTTTATTTATTGGCCTACTGTTACAAAACCTTTTCAGGCCCAGTGACTTTGCTTTCTAATCAGAGCAGGAATGCAAACCTCCAGTTCCAAAGTTACCATAGATAATTGTCTGGGTGCTCATATGTTGAAATCTTGATCAATCAGCTATGGAATATTTAGCAAAAAATAATACAAATGATATTTGATTTTGTGAAGCTTGCCCAGAGAGAGAAATCTTGCAATATCTCATTTTTTTTCTGTTTAAATATGCATTATACTCAAATATTTTAGAAGCTTTGCCATTTTCCTGCAACTGCCATATCCCAAAACACTCTGTCAGTTAACTTTGTGTGTGTGTGGGGGGGGGGGTGAAATACACATAGCATAAAATTCACCATATAAATCATTGTAAGTGTGTCATTCAATGGCTTTAAGTGCATTCACATCGTGGTGCAGCTATCACCATCATCCATCTCCAGAGCTTTTCATCTTCTCATAGTGAAACTCTGTACTCATTAAAATAAAAAATAAAAAATAAAAAAAACTCTCATTTCCCCCTTGCCACCAGCTCCTGACAACTACCATTCTATTTTTTTGTCTTAGTAAATTTGACCACTCTAGATACCTTATATAAGTGAAATTATAAAGTATTTTTCCTTTTGATCCTGGCTTATTTCACTTAGAATAATGCCTTCATGACTTATACATGTTGTGGTATACATCAGAATTTCCTTTTTTTTTTTTTTTTTAATATTTATTTATTTACTTAGTTGTACACAATGCAATGCATTTATGTTTACGTGGTGCTGAGGATCGAACCCGGGCCGTGCACGTGCGAGGCGAGCGCTCTGCCGCTGAGCCACAACCCCCGCCCTCCTTTGTTTTTAAGGTTAAGATAGCTTAGTATGTATATACCACATTTTGTTGACCCATTTATCCATCAATAGGTATTTGGGTTGCTTTCACCTTTTGACAATTGTAAATAATGCTACCTTGAACATAAATATACAAATTCAAGTCTTTGCTTTTTAATTCGTATATATTCAGAAGTAAATATATATTTGTATATACTCAGAAGTAAAATTTCCAGGTCATGTGATAATTCTATTTTTAATTTTTTGAGGACGTGCCATACTGTTTTCCATAGTGGCACCACCATTTTACACTCCTGCCAGTAGTGCACAGGGTTTCAAAGTCTCCACATTCTGGCCAATTTGTTAATTTCTGGTTGTTTTGTTGCATTTTGATAAGAGCCATCCTACTAGATATAACATAGTATTTCGTGGGGGCTTTGATTGCATTTTCCTGAATGAGCAGCTTTTCATGTGTTTATTGGCTATCTGTATATTTTATTTAGAGAAATTTCTATTCAAGTATTTTGATCATTTCTTAATTGGGGTGCTTGTTTTTCTGTCATTTAATTATAGAAGTTATTTATATATTCTGTATATTAATCTCTTATCAGATATGTTTGAAAATATTTTCTCCCAGTCTGTGGGTTGCCTTTTCACTCTATAGTGCCCTTTAGTGCACAAAAGTTTTTCATTTTGATGAAGCCCAATGTATCCATATCTTATTTCATTTTCTACACTTGTGATGTCATTTCCAAGACATAATTGCTATATCAATATTACAAAGCTTTCCCCCATATTTTCTTCAAAGTGTTTTAAAATTATAGGTTTTATGTTTAAGTTTTTTATCTACTTTGAGGGTTTTTTTTTCATGGCATAGAAATCCAATTTATTCTTTTGCAAGTATATATCCAGTTTTCCCAACACTATTTGTTGAAAAGACTGACCTTTCCCTATTGAATTGTTTTGGAACCCTTGTTGAAAACCATATATGCAAGAGTTTCTTCTGGGCTTTCTTTTGTTCCATTGGTCTATATGTCAGTCTTTATGTCGGTACCACACTGTTTTGATTACCAAACTTTGTAGTACATTTTTAAAAATATAGTATAGACTTTATACTTTATAGTATAGACTATATTAGTATAGACTTTATTAATAATAATTAGACTAATTATTATTAATTGTAATAAGCTTTGAAATCAAAAAGTATGAGACCACCACCTTTGTTCTTTTTTATTGTTTCAGCTATTCAGGGTCCTTTGAAATTCCATATGAAGCTGGGCGCGGTGGCTCACGCCTGTAATCCCAGCACTTGGGAGGCTGAAGCAGTAAGATCACGAGTTCAAAGCCAGCCTCAGCAATGGCAAGGCACTTAGCAATTCAGTGAGACCCTGTCTCTAAATAAAATACAAAAAAGGCCCAGTGGTCGAGTGCCCTTGAATTCAATCCCCGATACCACAAAAAGAAAGAAAAGAAAAGAAAAGAAAAAGAAAAAGAAAAAGAAAAAAGAAAGAAAGAAAGAAATTCCATATGAAATTGAGGATTAATTCTATTTCTGAAAAAATATATGTATATGCATATATGTAATATGTGTGTGTGTGTGTGTGTGTGTGTGTGTATATAAAATCATTGGGATTTTGATAGGGATTTCATTGGATACATAGATCATTTGGGGTAGTATGGACATAGTAATAATAGTAATTCTTATGTCTTTCCATTTATTTGTGTTTTTAATTTCTTTCATCAGCATTTGCAATTCTCAGTGTATGAGTCTTTCTCCTCCTTGGCTGACTTAATTCCTAAGTATGTCATTCTTTTTGGTGCTATCGTCAATGCAACTGTTTTCCTAATTTCCTTTTTTTGGATTGTCCATTGTTATAGAACACAGAGCACCTTTGTGTGTTGATTTTTGTATCCTGCAATTTTGCTGACTTCGTTTATTAGTTCTAATAGTTTTTATGTGTGTGCAAAAAACAGTTCACTATCTTTTTAAAGGCATATGTTAGTTATCCACTTTAAAATAATGCAATAAAAACACTCTCATTAGTAAAAATTAAAGTAAGCAACAAGAATATAGACTAAAAAGTGACAGTGCCCCTTCATCTACTGTCCTTTCCTCTTCCCTCCCCAAAAAGAAACCACCACTAACAGCTTGGAATGTATTCTTCTAGGTTTATTTCTTCTGTCTATATTAAGTGCATTTTCTAAGTCTACATTTGTTTTCTAGTAGTTTGCAAGAAACAATTTTCAAAATTTAACATTCCTGGTTGTTACAGGAGGCCACCAGAAACATTTGACAATGGTGATCATGATGCTTGTCTCCATCTTAAAACTGTTGATAGTCTATTTCCATTCTTCATTTACAAGAAGGAGAAAGGAGCTGATCATTTTTATATTTTTCAACAACAAAGTCTGTTATTTCAAATGGCAAAGAAAATGTTGATAATTGTGTAATTGGGAGAAAGTGAATTGTAGTTACTCAGTTCTAAACCAGGTTTTTCCAATGGAATGTTCAACTTACACACACACACACACACACACACACACACACACACACACACGACTACTATGTTTTAAATTTCACTTGCTAACAAGTGAAGCTACTTTCCATGTGTTACTTTTGTTACAATTGTTACAATTCATTTTGTATAATACAAACACAATCATTATAGTGTTGCTGTCTGGTATGTGCTGTATTGTTCATAGACAAGAAACATTTTTTCCAATTACATGCCAACTTTTTTCCAGTTAGCCATCACTGGCTAAATTGATGAAGAAACATAATATTCACTTAGATACTAAGTATAAAGTACCTCCTCTTAAAGTATGTACTTTTGAAATACAAAGTGCTTATTCTGAAATGAAAAAAATTATCAATGCATATTAAAAATATGTTGCTATCTTTAAATTGCATTTTTAAATTAAAATTGAATGTTTAGCGCCATGAGCAATTTTTTGCAAACCAATGGAACTTCAAGATGTATTTTTCTTGTTTACATTGAAAACACAAGTGATTTCTTAACTTTTTCTAAGGCATTAAGTGGAAAAGTTAATTTCTTTCTGATTGCAAAAATTATTCTCCTAGAATGTTTGATTTTGTAAGTAGGTGCACATAAGCAAAATATTTTACCATTTGTTTTTTCAAAGATAAGAAATAGTTTTTACTTTATTCAATTCCTAGAGATAGCATGCTATCCTGGTTCAAATAATAATACAGAAGAGTGTACATTATATTTGGTTATTTTTATTTCCTTAAATCCCAACATTTGAATTAAACAAGCTCAGCAAATCAGACAAAAAGGCCAAATAATATAAAACTCTTCAGTGTTCTTCTATGAATAATTCTAAAACACAGGGCTAGAAAAGCCTCTGAAAGATCATCTTCTGTATTGCTGTAAGCCAGAGTTTTCTTGCCCTATCAGTGTTTGAAATAATGAGTGGTAAAGAATATAAAATGTCCTCTTGCTTCTTTACCAGCAGGAAACAGATACTCGAGACATTGCATGCTATTATTCAAATTTAATATTTATAGATTATTCAGAAGAAAGAAATAATTTTTTTAGATTTTTCTTATTGTTCAGAAGAAAGACACATTTGTCAAATTTCTTTACCTTTTAAAACTGGATCAAGAAAACCAGAGTCTTAGTTTGACTTGAAGGCTTTAGGATTTAATGTATAAGTATTATATATACTACTTAAAAAATACACGTGCCAGTTCAAAAAGCCGAAGGTTTCCATTGTCTCAAGCAATGATAAATAGAAATAAAATAACAAATCAAAGTGGACTAAATAAATCTACAACCAACAGGGGACACAAGCAATATGTTGTCATGAATAATGATACCCAAGGCCAAGTTCACGGACAAGGTCATTTCCCTGCATTATCTGATAAATGCCATAGTAGGAGGTAATGGAAAAATCAGCAACACTCCTAGACTAAACAACAAGTAATGCCTGATCATCGCACCCGTGGTGCACAGTGCCTTGCTAGCCTCTAACACAGCAATTTCAGGCACCATGTGGGGACAATAACCATGCCATACTGCCTCAGAGGGATCAGGAAAGCAGATCATATGTTATGACACACAAAGCAACAAAGTATAAGGAAAATTACAACAGTATCCAGGCAGCATTCAGCTTGATATACCTTCTTGCCGAAGCACATTTATGTAAGGTTCTGCCCCTGTGTGTGATTACAAAAGAACTTTTCTAACTTCAAATGGGTGTATTTAGACTGTTAATAAAGTATTTGCAGAAAATATTTACTAAAGCATGATGAAAACCCATAAGCTCTGCAAAGATGCATGCCATAGATGCTTTCAGTCACTAAACATTTCTAGTGGTGTCACTTAAAATTTTACTTCTTTCTGTTCTTTTTTTCTCCCCTTTGTAATGCCTGTTTTCAAATGATCCCATTGCTTTTGCTTCCCTTAGCAAGTTAAGAATGCATGGAAATTTTTTAAATCCAAATAAAAATTGTAAAAGTCTAATTTGCTTTCTCACTGTGTTCCTGGGTAATTTCATTAGGACTTCATTTCCCATTGATTCAGCAGAGCTGGCCAGAAGTCACTACTGTTTGAAATTTCTTCTAATTTTATATGTTTTGAAAATAGATTTCTCAGGACAGTTTCAAATTTAGCTTTAAATTCTTATCAGGTGTGCATTGGAGTTTTCCAGATTGTGTTTGAATATATTCATATTTGAAAGGAAGCATTGCCACCAATCATTGAACACTAATTCATTCAGCTGTTTGGGGGAAAACGCTAGTAGATGAACTGCCTTGTAGTAGCTCCTTCTGCTTGAATTTATCGTCAGTGAAAATGCACATTTGAATAAGCCAAGAATTCCATGTGCCTGTGAACAAACTGATTAGGGAGACACATAGTTACTACTCAAATTCTTTTCTCACCAAGCAAGTGTGGTGAGTGGGTGTGTGTGAACTCTGTAGTGTTAAATGCTCATTCAGAGAAATGTACTTTTCTTCCTCCTCTCTCCTGCCAGCCCCTACCTTCCCCGCACCTTATGGCATGGTGTGTGGTGTATGGCCTAAATACAAAACAGACCCCATCTTACTCTAAGAAATGTGTGGTTGGCTACATGGACTTTCCCACCTACACTCTGAAAGCAAAGTCAGCCTCTGTTCCTTGAAACAGTGTGTTACAATTTGAATATGAGATTGCCCCCAAAAGCTCCTGTGTTAGTGCAGTAGGTGAAATGATTAGATTTTGTGGACTGAGTGAACTGACTGGGTGGCAATGGTAGGAGGGTGGGGCATGGCTAGAGGAGGTGGGTCACTGGGGGCAGAGATACTGGAAGGGTTCATTCCCTGTGGCCCCTTCCCCCCTCTCTCTGCTTCCTGGCCACCATGAACAGACTCCATCCATCACGCCTCCATCACGCCTCTGCCATGATGTTCTGCCTCACCCTGGGCCCAGAGCAATGGTGTTGGTCGACCATGGACTGAACCTCTGAAACCATGAGCCAAAATAAACTTTTACTCTTCTAAGTCGTTCTGGTTGTTTATTTTGGTCACAGTGATAAAAGGCTGACTAACACACCGTTATAAAAGTCCATAAGAATGAAATTCTCCTTACTCATGTATTTCTGGAAATTACACAGACATTTGGCATTTATTAGTAATGTTCAGTGTCTTTGTGTATTTTTCTGCTCCATGTTCTAAAGAATTAGCAAGAAATGCTTACTCTGGTGCCATTCTGTGCACTTCATTATGTTTTAATGACTTTTTTTATTGCCTAGACACGTAATGTAACCATTTCCTTTTTCCCTTTTCAAGGTTTGAACAGGCTTTTATTACCAGTTTGATCAGCAGTGTGGTGAAAACAAAGGACAGTTATTTTTGGATCGCTCTTCAAGACCAAAATGATACAGGAGAATACACTTGGAAGACCACAGGACAGAAGTCTGAGCCGGTGAAGTATACGCACTGGAATGCGCATCAACCCCGTGAGTACAGAGGGTCACCACACCTGCTCTCCCTCATTTTTTACTTCTCTTTTATTGCTTCCAAATCCCTTCCACCCTTTGGTCCCTCTTTTGATTCTTCCTTAATGTTTTCTTACTGCCTACATTAACTAAAATGATCACCCAGTTTGCAGGGGGTAACATATAGTCAGTTTCTAACATATAGTCCACATGCAGCTGTATGATTGGGGGAAGTCACTTAATCTCTCCATATGTTTCCTCACTATTAAGGATAACAATAGCATCTACAGAATTACTGTGAGGACTAAGTGAAATATTACACAGTTCCTGCTGCATTGTGAATTATAAATACTAGCTCTTCTTACTGCAGAGAAAGAATGTGTAGAATTTTTTTCTAAAGCTACATAGAATATAATATCATGGTTATCCTGTTAGGATTCCTCTCCCATACATTCTAAGATGTGGGGCCTCCTCTGTGCTGGACCAGCCACCAAGGTGAGCACCCTGCAAAATCACAGGATCCTACAGGAAGGTCTCATTGTTATCTACACTCTTACCTTTCCTCAACATTTATGAGCCAGGTTGAACTGTTTAAAAAAGATTCCCTAGGGCTGGGGATGTGGCTCAGCGGTAGAGCGCTCGCCTAGCACGTGCGCGGCGCGGGTTCGATCCTCAGCACCACGTAAAAATAAACGCATTGTGTACAACTAAAAGCAAATAAATATTAAAAAAAAAAAAAAAAGATTCCCTAGAATTCATGAGGTTAAAAGAAAGAAAAGAGAGATCAAAGAAAATCCGTTTACATTCTCTCTGTTGAACACATGGTTTAAATACCTGTCCTTTTTGAAGACTTCCAATTCCCAGTCGCGCATGTAAGAAGCTTAGACGTTGCCACACCATCCTAACAAGCAAAGAGCTGAACAAACTGAGAAACCAAAATTCTTCTTAGAGCCACCAGAGACATGAGATGACAGAGAAAACCACTGCCCCCAAATTGGAGGGAGACACAGAGGATACAGAGGTCACAACTTACTGGAAGAGAAACTCACAAGCAGAAACCTCCCCTCAATCCAGTGCTGGGTTTAGAAAACCTGAACTGCAATGGATAAAATTGCTGGAGGCTCAGTGTAGACAGCTCAGTGTAGACAACTCTGAGAGTAAAACTCCAGGAGGGCCGGGTCATAGGAAACCCACACACTTTTACGAGTTCTTCCTCTTGAAACTATAACAGGTCCTCACAGTGAGGATCAGAGAAAATTTTCCTCATGCTTTCAGCAGAAGGAGAGTGAAAGGAACCTTTTTTTTTTTTTTTTTTTTTTGTACCAGGAATTGAACTCAGGGTCACTCAACCACGTAGCCACATCCCCAGCCTTATTTTGTATTTTATTTAGAGACAGGGTCTCACTGAGTTGCTTTGTGCCTCCCCATTACTGAGGCTGACTTTGAACTTGTGATCTTGTGATCCTCCTGTCTCAGCCTCCTGATCCACTGGGATTACAGATGTGCACCACTGTGCCCCCCCCCCAGGAACCATTTATTTATTTATTTACTTTTAGTTGTAGTTGGTACAATATCTTTATTTGTTTTTATGTGGTGCTGAGGATAGAACCCAGTACCTCACACATGCAGGGCAAGTGCTTCACCACTGAGCTACAGCCACAGCCCCCAGAAATCATTTTTAAATACACCCCAACATTCTGTTAACAGAGTCTCACCAGAGCCCAACCTGCTTGAGTTTAATCAGAGCACAACCTACCTGGGGGAAGGGAACTACCCAGCTCCAGCACTCTCCAGCTGTTTTGTCACACTGAGGAGAGGAAACACCTGAGCAGCTCTCACTGATGAGGGCCACAGTCCAGAGGCACAGGGTGGATCATTTAAAGACTGAGGCCAAATCATAGGAAGCGGACACTCCCTTCCCGGGAACTCACACTTTCCACCACCTTACTAGAGGGCTGTTTTCTGCAATTCCTTTTTCAAAGTACGTTATGTCCACCTTTCAACCAAAATATTACAAAGCATACCAAAAGGCAAAAGACAGATGGAGAGTCTAAGAAAAAAGTGAAAATGAAATGCTATTTATAAATATATGTATACATCAGAATAGAAGAATGCCTTGGTGGTCTTATGAGTACACCAGGGAAAGAATCTTGAGCTTGGGGATGTGACTGTAGAAACTTTCAGAACTGAAAAAAAAAAAAAAAAAAAAAAAAAAAGATTGAAAGAAACAGAATAGCCAAGAACTGTGGGCCAACTACAAAAATGTATAAATACATGTAATAAGATTGTCAGAAGGAGAAGAAAGAAAGGATCACAAGCAATACTTAAAGCAACAGTAACTAAGAATTTCCCCCAAATCAATGTCATTACCAAACCACAGATCCAGGAAGCTCAGGGAACACCAACCAGGATAGTTGCCCCAGAACTATACCTAGGCAAATCAGATTCAAACTTGAGAAAATAAAAATATAAAGAAAAGTTCTTGGAAGAAGCCAGAGAGGGGGCAAACAACCTTGCCTATAAAGGAGCAAAGATGAGAATTGGATCTGAATGCTCCTCAGAAACTATGCAAGCAAAAAAGGGAATAATGTGAAATTTATAGTGTTGAGGGAGATGAAAAACCAACCTAAAATTCTATAATTTGTGAAATTATCCTTTAAAACTGAAGGAGAATTTAGATCTTTTATGACTTTATTGAATGTTTTGCCAGTAGGATTGCCTTGCAGAAATATTAAATGAACTTCTTGAGAGAGAAGGAAAATCAAATAGAAACTTAGAAATAGAAAATAGAAATAGAAACTTAGGTCTGAGCATTGGGAATGGATATTGAAGATAAAATAAAAACTTTATTTTTCTCATTTTTAATTGAACTAATATATGTTCAAAACAGTAATAGCAATACTATACTCAATTATATACACATGTCAAATAAATATTGAATATTTGCTTCTGTATAAATGAAACAAATGACAGGGATAAGAGGGACTTTGGGTGGTTGTGATATGACAGTGTAACTTCAATTATAACAAATGTGCCCCTGTGATATGTGATATCTATTGTGAGGGGGATTGTGTAGGAGGCGGGGGAGAGGGATGATGTGGGAACTCCCTTTGCTTTCAGCTTCATTTTGCTGTGAACCTAAAACTACTGTAAAAATATTTATAAATTTTTCAAAAATTACACATTTATAACCAAGACAAATTAGTTTTTTTGTGTGTTTGTATATAAAGGGTACACCTGTAATCCCAGCAACTCAAGAGGCTGAGGCAGAAGGATCATAAGTTTGAGGCTAGCCTCAGCAACTTAGCAAGACCCTCAGCAACTGAGTGAGACCCTGTCTCAAAACAAAAATTTAAAAGGACTGGAGATGTAACTTAATTCAATCCTCAGTACCCCCCATCCCCGCCAAAAAAAGCATCAGAAACTGGTGACTTCCCATATGAGAAAACATCACAATTCACTCAATAGAACAATCTTCTGGTTCTACAACTCTGTATTATTAAATTGAAGAAAGCAGTAAAGTTCCATGTCACACCATTCTACAAAAAAAAAAAAAAAAAAAAAAAAATTAAAGCTCAGGTATCATTTCTATATACTTCAGAATTTTGTTGGGAATATACCTGTCAAAATAAATTAATACATTTTGAGAAGACAAAATTTTGGGGTTTTAATGTTAACTTCCTTGGGGCATATTTAGATGTCTGAAGTCTGGAACTAAAGCAGAGCTCCTTGTCATTCATAAGTTTCTGCTGTAATTTATTTGAGTGGCACTACTCTTTTTCTCTTTTCCCTGAAGCAAAAATAATGCCGTGATGCTCAGTTTGGCTGCTCGTGCTGATTGACATTGAGTAAATTGTCTCTGAATAAGATGAAAATGTAAATCTTTTTTGAAGAAAATAGCAATATAAAAGCCCCTGTGTTCCCCTTTTTTCTTTTAAATTACAGCTTGTAAAAACACCACCCTAAATCACATTTTCTTTACTGCCTGTCACAAAAGAATACATTATCTTGGGCCTCATATCAGAATCTGAATCCAGCACGAACTGACTGTCTGAACTGACCACTAAACAGGAAGCCTGTAGCTTTTTATAAACTCAGCCAATACTCTATCCTTATGTCCTACCAACAAAATATGCCATCTGTGCTAGAATCACAGTTTTGCCATTTTTTCTCAATTTTGTATTATGTTCATCAAATAGCATAATATACCACTGTGTACCCTTCACCAAGCGTCAGCAATGATCAACTCATGGCCAGTCTTGTTGCAGCTATAGCCTCACCCACTTCCCATATTTTCTCACAGCAAATCCCAGACATCATATTGTTTCACCCACAAGTATTTCAGAATTACTTCCAAAAAAATAAAGGCATCTTTTATAAAAATGTGATATAATACAATTATCAAATCTGAAAATAATTAACTATGATTCCATAATCATAAATCTTCAGTTAATGCTCATGTTTCTAAGTGACCAACAAATATTATATAGAATACTTCACAGTTTGTCTGAATCAAGATCCAAATAAGTTTACACATTACAATTGATTAATAGATTTCCTAACATCTGTTTCCCACTTCCTCCACCCATCTTTTGTTGTTCTTAAAATTTATTTGTTGATGATGCAAATGAATTTTATGTCTTAAATTTCCCTAAAGTTTATGCTTTATTATCTAACACATATTGTCTAATGTGTTACTCTACCCTCTTTATTTTTCATTTAAAAAAATCAACATTTTTGTTCTTAAACAAAATCAGAGACCTGATCAGAATCAGGTTTTGTTTTATTTTATTTTGGAATACTATTTTTCACACACTTGCATGTTTTGTCTAGAGGTATGTAATGTCCAGTTTTCTTTCTTTTTATGTTATTAGCAGTTTTTAAATTTTTTTATTTGTTCTTTTTAGCTATACATGACAGTAAAGTGTATTTTAACATATTATACATTCACATAGTATAACTTATTCTAATTAGGATTCCATTCTTGTGGTTGTACATGCTGTGGAGTTACACTGCTCATGTATTCATGTATGAGCATAGGAAAGTTATGTCCAATTCATTCTATTGCCTTTCCTATTCCCATCCTCCCTCCCTTCCCTTCATTGCTCTTTGTCTAATCCAACAAACTTCTATTTTCCCCCTTCCTACCCTCCCTAGTTGTGTATTAGCATCCACATATCAGAAAGAACATTCGGTCTTTGGTTTTTTGGACTGGCTTATTTCACTTAGCATGACAGTCTTCAGTTCCATCTGAAATGCCAAAATTTCATTCTTTCTGTGGCTGAGTAATATTCCATTGTGTATATATACAACATTTTCTTTATCCATTAAACTGTTGAAGGGCACCTAGGTTGGTTCCATAGCTTGGCTATTGTGAATTGAGCTGCTATAAACATTGATGTGACTGTATCACTATAGTATGCTGATTTCTAGTCCTTTGGGTGTATGCAGAGGAGTGGGATAACTCCTCTATATACACGCAAGTGGGTGTATATAGTGGGTCAAATGGTGGTTCCATTCCAAGTTTTCCAAGGAATCTCCAAACTGCTTTCCAGAAAGGTTGCACCAATTTGCAGTCCCACCAGCAATGTATGAGAACCTTTTCTGTCACATCCTCACCAACATTTCTGTTACTTGTAAATTGCCATTCTGATTGGAGTGAGATGAAATCTCAGCGTTATTTTAATTTACATTTCTAATTGCTAGAGATGTTGGATTTTTTTATATATTTGTCAATTGATTATATTTCTCTTCTGTGAGGTGCCTGTTCAGTTTCTTTGCCCATTTATTGATTAGCTTATTTGTTTTTTTGGTGTTAAGTTTTTTTGAGTTCTCTGTATATCCTGGAGATTAGTGCTTTGCCTGAGGTACAGGTGGTAAAGATTTTCTTCCATTCTGTAGGCTCTATGTTCATGTTCTTGATTGTTTCCTTTGCTGTGAAGAAGCATTTTAGTTGAATACCATCCCATTTACTGATTTTTTATTTTACTTCTTGCACTTTAGGAGTCTTATTTAGGAAGTCGGTTCCTAAACCAACATGGGCCTACTTTTTCTTCTATTACGTGCAGAGAATCTATTTTAATGCCTAGGTCCTTGATTCACTTTGAGTTGAGTTTGGTGCAGGGTGAAAGATAAAGGTTCAATTTCATTCTATGACATATGGATTTCCAGTTGTCCCAGCACCATTTGTTGAAGAGTCTATCTTTTCTCCACTGTGGCACCTTTGTCTAGTATGAAATAACCGTATTTATGTGAGTATGTCTCTGTGTCTTCTATTCTATACAATTGGTCTTCATGTCTGTTTTTGTGCCAATACCATGTCTGTTTGTTACTATGGCTCTGTAGTATAATTTAAGGTCCAGTATTGTGATGCCTCCTGAGTCACTTTTCTCTGTAGGGATTGCTGTGGTTTTTCTGGGCCTTTTATTTTTCCAGATAAATTTAATGACTTTTTTTTCTATTTCCATGAAGAACATCTTTGGAATTTTAATACGAATTGCATTAAATCTGAATAGCACTTTTGGTAGTATGGGCATTTTGACAATATTAATTCTACCTCTTCAAGAACATGGGAGATCTTTCCATCTTTTAATGTCTTCTTCAATTTCTTTTTTTAGTGTTCTGTAGTTTTCATTGTAGAGGTCTTTTACCTCTTTTGTTAGATTGATTCTCAAATTTTTTTAAGGCTATTGTGAATGGGATAATCTTCCTGATTTCTCTTTCAGCTGATTCATCACTCGTGTATAGGAACACAACTGATTTATAGCTGTTAATTTTATATCCTGCTACTTACCGAATTGGTTTATGAATTCTGGAAGTTTCTCATGGAGTGTTTTTTTTTTTGGGGGGGGGTCTTCTAAATGTAGAATCATGTCATTGGCAAATAGGGATAGTTTGAGTTCTTCTTTTCCAATTCATATCCCTTTAATTTCTTTCTTTTTCTAAATGCTCTGGCTAGGGTTTCAGGAACTATGTTGAATAGATGTGATGAAAGAGGGCATCCCTGTCTTGTTCCAGTTTTTAGAGGGAATGTTATTAGCAGTTTTTGATGATCAATGCATAGGCCCCTAGATTCATTATGGTTTGTTGTTGTTGTGTTATTTTGTTTTATTTTGTCTTTCTGGAGATTGAACCCAGAGTCTTAAGTATGTTAGGCAAGCACTCTATTACCAAGCTATATCTCCAGCCCCCCACTAGGGTTTTGTTTTGTTTTTTGTTTTTTTGTTTTTGTTTTTGTTTTTGTTTTTTGGGGTACCGGGGATTAAACTCAGGGGCACTGGGCCACTGGGCCACATCCCCAGCCCTTTTTTGTATTTTATTGGAGACAGGGTCTCACTGAGTTGCTAAGTGCCTTGCTATTGCTGAGGCTGGCTTTGAACTCGCGATCCTCCTGCCTCAACCTCCCGAGTCGCTGGGATTACAGGCGTGCACCACCGTGCCCAGTGGGGGTTCTTGATTCATAGTTAGAATACTCCTATAAGGAAGAAATTCCCCTCAGCCAGTATTTTAGTAACTTTGTGGTATTGTTTTTATAGGAAAACCAGAATAAATGCTTAATTCTTTCCCTTTACAAAATGATTTCTTCTTTAATAACATCTTCCAACATTGATCAATTGGAGGTTTGCAGGATTTTTTTAACTGTTAACTGTTAACAAGTAAGCATTTTAAAACATATTTGATATGTTGATATGTTTTAGTTTATTTCACCTTTTGTTTTTTGTTGCACTAGGGATTGAACCCAGGGGTGCCTAAACACTGAGCCACATCCCCAGTCCTTTTCATTTTTTATTTTATTTATTTTTATTTATTTTTTTTGAGGTGTTGGGGTTTGAATCCAGGGCCTTGTGCATGCAAGTCAAGCATTCTACCAACTGATCTATATCCCCAGCCCTGTTTTAGTTCATTTCAATTATCCTTTTTTAATGTTCAAGTTGCTCCATCTTTGTGATGGGACCTCTCTTCAAGGACTACCTCCTGAGCCCTCTTGATGTGAGGCTAACCATCTCTGATAGCATCCTTGCTATCTGGTATGACAAGATGTAAATTTCTGTTCAGACCTAGAATCATCCAGGTCATCAAGGAACCCTGGTCATTTTGATGGGAAGTGGTATTATTTCCATATGCAATCTGAGCATACAGGTACTCATTAAACTTTGTGGGTTTGTTCTCATTTCTAGGCCATTTTGGTGGACAGATCTAGGAAGTAAAGTGTGTGTGTGTGTGTGTGTGTGTGTGTGTGTGTGTGTGTTATATGAAATACTTCTTTAGTTAAAACTGATAACTGATACTTTCAATTCAAATTCAGCCTATAAGGTTTTTAACCTTTATCTGTATTTCCTTTCTTTCACTCCAAAACTCTCCTTTCTCAAAAAACCAGGAAATTCTGGTATTTTTCTTAAACAACATCAACAAAGGCACTCTATGGCCCTTGGTATTTTGAAAGAAATAAAATATTCAGGTAAAGCAGGAAAGATGGTTTTGATGTTCACTAACCATTGCCACTGATTAAAGGGAAAGATGACAAGATATTTTCTATTCAGGGAGAAACTAATGGGTCAAAACTGAACTGTACTTTGTACTTAGATTAAAGATACCATTATAAGTGGAGGCTGCTCTATGGGAAAGAAAAAGGTGAATCCATAGTTGTTAAGATATTACAAAACCTTTTCCAGGTTACATGAGAGTTTCATAGGAATCTTAATAGAGGAAAAGAAATACTTGAGATTGCTGTTTTACAGCCATTCATAACTGAGATTTAGATGCGGAAGAAGACAACTTCAGGGCCCATTTGCCCCAATTGGTCCAAGTCAGTGGAAATCTGCCAGGGGCAAGGAAAATGGGATCCTAGCAGAGCAAGTCAGATTTGTTCTCCTGGGAATGCCGTATACGTAGTGAGGACCGAAACACCACCAGGTCAGCAGACACAGCTCGACTGATGATCTATTCTAAGGCTATCAGAGGTCTAAGAACCACACAGTGAAGACAAACTCAGCCTTGTTTCTGAGCACCTTTTGGACATTTCCATGTCTTTTCACAACCATACAAGTAATTGCCACACAAGTAAAAATGTGATCATAGATCTTCAAGGAAATTCTGTGACCACACAAGGGAGAGAAACATGACCAGGGAAATGAGAGGGCTCCATGGAGAAGGAGGAACATATTTTGAGCAGAATTCTTTCATTCATTCATTTATGCAACTACTCTTTATTGAATGCCCATCCATTCTGTACCTTGACATTGTCTCACAATAGACTCAAGTAAATCTGATTTCAAATCCTGGATTAAACTCTCACTATGTGGCCTGTGGCAACTCACTAACCTCTGTGTCTCAGTTTTTCCATGTGCAAAATGCAGATGCTAATCGCTGCCTCAATGAGCTTCTGAAGTTAAATAAGGGAAAGGCCATATAAATGCATAATGCAGTGCCTGGCAGAGGTACAGAGCCATGAAAGCTCAACTTCCCTGCCTACAAGGTTCCACTTTCTCTGTGGATAAGGAGAGAAGGAGGCAGAGGGAAGGTGGAGAGGGCAGAGGACTTGAGAGGTGAGAATATGAAAGGGTTATTGCACAGAAGGGGAGAATAACTAGAGAGATTCAAGTAAAATATTTGTCCAGAGGCACAGAGGCCTGGCACAGTTCCCTCCTTCCCTGAGGTCATGGGTCGGCTTTGTTGGTTTGTTTATATTTAGGTATTTGACCAGAGAGACATCAGAGGTGGAGGATAATGGAAGAGACTAGAATAGTGAATTAGAATTCCTTGATTATTGCATGTTCTGCCATGCATGTGAACAGAAATGAGGCTAAGGCAAGTAAGGAGAGTCTGCTGAAATATGAGATTCACCACTGAGAAAAGCAATGATAGTTTTTCTCCAATGAGAAGATCTATCAAATGTAAGAACAATTTCTCTGGGAGAAAAAACCACCTTCACTCTTTCCTACATCCCTCCTCTTATGATTTGGCTTTGCAAGCATCCCCACGAATTGGCTTATAAATTTGGTTTATATCTCCCTTAGCCCAGCCTCCCTTTATTACACCACTTTACTGCTTCTTTGGGGCTGAGACTTTAAAATTTGGGTCAAATGTTCCATTAAGTTAACCACTTTAGAATACCAATAACACGCCTGCAGCACTTTTCATCTTTGTGGTGGTTCACAAACATCTCCTTCTTCACTAATGAAGATGAGTTGAATATCTATAGCATCTAAAACCAAAGCTATTTAATCATTGTCTGATGTGGGGAAGTGAGACGAAATGCAAGACCAACAAAAAAAGTATATTACATTTTAAAGTTGCTGATTCAAACTTTAAAAAAAAAAATTCTCTGAACATGCAGGCAGAACTCATGCCACAAAATCCCAGGTTTTGTAATGAAAATGGCCACAAGGAGAATAGTAACATCTTAGGGTGTTTGGGGCTATTCCTGTCCTACAGAGTGCTTTTTGATACCTGATCCTGTATGATCTTCATGAAAACCTGAGGGGGAAAAAAAAGAAATTATTGTCCATATGTTTTAGGCAAGGCTTGTTGTGATTAATTAACCTGCTCAAATTTCAAGTTACTGTTTGTGCTGGGACTTAGAATCCAAAACCTCAAGTTCCAAGTCAGAAATTCTTGCTAGGAGATTTTCTACCTCTGTTATGCAATAAATGGATACTCCACTAGGATGTCTCAAAGGAAGGACAACGCAGCCAGGCAGGGTACATATTTTCCTTACTTTTTCAACTAGAACAGTTATGCAAGTATATTACATTTGGGGCTTCCATATAGATTTCCACGGTTCGAGTTCATTGCACAAAGCATGCACCATCTCCCCTATTGCTCATGACCCAGCTAGGCTGTGAGCTACTTTCCAAAACTATGTTCAATAGGTCTACAAAGCTCCATTTATGGCAGAGGCAATTACATACTATAACCTCTCATCCTTGCCTACCCCTCAACTCTCCGTCTTTAGTTCTAACTAGTTCTTCTGGGCCAGTGGAGATAATCTGGTGGCCTTTGTATGGATCAACTTTCTTTCTCGACTTCTGTTTATCAAGCCATACTTAGCATGTTTCCTCTATTATGTCTGGCCATTTTCACCTTTGTGGGTCTCTTTGACACATCAGGATACACATGCACAGTTCTGTGAACATCTTGTAGACTATCTTGTCACCATGATGCCTGTTACCTAAGGCATGGTGTGCAGCCTTGATTGTCAAAGGCATAAGCATCCATTCTTCAATTCATTATTCTTTCCTCTCTTCCATCAAACTCTGTTTCTTGTTCCTTTCCTCCAGGAAAGTTCCTCACACATTTTCTTCTATCTTCTTTCTTCTCACTTCCATTCTTCATTTTCCCTCTCTTTAATCATTCTGTAAACATAAAATAGTCAAAACATGGTTGACAAGGATAATGACAATTACCTGATAGCTTAAAAACAAACAAACAAACAAAAAACCCATTGAATCCATTACTTCTGAAGGGATATTCAGCAAGACAAATATCTAGTACCAAGTGACTACATTTTTTTTTTTTTTTTAAGTGCCTTTAGGTCCAGAATCATCACAAGTCTTCAGATGCTTCTTCCATTCTGGCTTGCTATTTTCAAGCCCACCTTGAAGACTCTGTTCTTTTTCATTCTTCAAAACTCAGTTCAAGGGCTCAGGATGTAGCACAGTGGTAGAGAGCTTGCCTAGCATGTTTGAGGCCCTAGATTTAATCCCTAGTACAGAAAAACTCAGCTCAAATACCCCTTTCCACAAATTTGTTACTGATCTCTCCAGGTGGGCTCCATCATCCCTCTGAAGCCTCCCACCCAACCTTGCCATGGTGCCCTTGCCTGAGCTCCCTGGAGTTGCATATTCCAGGGGCTGGGGGCTCAGTCACAATTAGAATCCACCACTGCTGCCTCTGCTGCCCTGGCACTCTGTGGCCTCCACCGAGGTGTCTGTTGCCATTGTTCATGCATCCGTGTCTCACACGAAGAGCTAATTCTTGTCTGTTTTGGTCTGTCCCTTTTCTAGCCAGGAGACATACTTTTCTGTGGTATTTGAATGTTGATTTAGATCATAGAATGGTCACCCCAGATTCAAGAAAAAATAAGCTCATTCTTATTCAATTTTTATTCTATTTTTAGAATAGAAATGTTTTCTACTCCTCATCTCTGAAATTTGAAGGATTTTTTTTTTTAGCTGTCTTTCGAGATTTTGCTGACAAACTTAAAAATTTCAATTCAATTTGCAAATTGTTTCTATGCAACAGTATAGTTCTTATGATAAAACGTTCAACAAACATAAAAGAAAAAATGAAGTTTGGGCCATAACTAAGCAGTCTATCACTTTTCCCAATATTCCACACAAACTATGCAGGGGGGTGGGGTGGATCTCTGAATTTTGCTTCTCATTAAAAGCCACCTCCCCCTCCTGCTTTTCCTAATGTCTGCCCCCTGTACTGCCCCCAAAGCTTTTTCACATTTCAATAATTTATCTCATTCCCTCCATTCTCCCATGGTTTATGGCTGACAGTTTGGTTCTTTGTTGTGTACCTTGTAGTCTACCTTGAATCCATTATTTGTATATTTTCCCCTTTTGAATCTAGTTCTCAGAGGATGAGCACTATACGCTTTGATTTGTTGGTTTTTTACAATGGGATTTCAAAGCACAGCATTGAGCTGTGGGGGATATTGCCATTCCGTGTAGGAACTACTCCTAGTTTCCCATGATTTGCCATCTGAGCTGAAAGTAGACAATGTCCACATTTCAGGCTTCACAGCCTCTTTTCTCTCATTTTTCTATCTTCTTTTCTCCAGAGATGAAGAGAAATGAAATAATCATGCCAATAAAGCATCCTTTTTAATCTTTATTGTTCTTGTCTGGGTGCTTCATTATGAGATGTCAATTATTCAACACTCTGAAGAGCTGTTTTTTGAGCACATACTGTTTTTGTCGTGTGGTATCTAAAATGCTTATTTTCTGCTTATAGGATCCAGGGGTGGCTGTGTTGTCATGCGAGGCAGTAGTCCTCTTGGTCGCTGGGAAGTGAAGGACTGTAGACGGTTTAAGGCGATGTCCTTGTGCAAGCAGCCAATTGAAAATCGGGACAAAACTGAGCATGAAGAAACATGGCCCTTTCACCCCTGCTATTTGGACTGGGAGTCGGAGCCTGGCCTGGCCAGTTGCTTCAAGGTGATACCAAGGTTACTTGGGCATTCTCAGTATCATTATTTCAATTTGATCCATGTATCACAAATTCCTTTATTCCAGTACCTTTTTTCCAGAACAGTGCCTAGCACACAGCGGTACTTAATCAATGTTTGTTGCTTATCTCTATCATTTCATTTATATTCAAATAATTTTTAAGTAAAAATTAGCATATTCCTGGTGACACTGAAGGCCTCCTCATAAAGATTATCTGTTAATTGGAAATACCATGCACCAGTACTAATCCCAGGGAGGGGAACTCCATGCACTGGTTATCAGTTCTGAGGGAGGACTCTAAACAACTGACGATTTTCTAGTAAGGTTCTTTTCTCTGGCAGGAGATTTTGCACAAACTCAGCTGCCAGAGTCTGAGTCCAGTGAGACAGAACACTCAACAAGCCAGGCAAAGCAACTTCATTATTCACAGATGGGCTGCAAGAAACAACAGAAACTGAGGATCCCTAGCAAACCCATCTTCCAAACCTCAGGAAAACTGCCCCAGGCAGATGGACCTCATCTGCACATGCTCTACTTTGGACCACAGCTTGGAGATTCAGAGAGGCACTCCTCTGTGAGTTTAGACCTCAGACACCACTTGGGTCACTGGGCTAAAGCGTTACAAGACATCCTGTTCTAGGAGGAATAAGGACAGTTCCTCCTTCCCTCAGGATGTTGCATTCGGCCCCCAAATTGCTATCAAGAAGTGGAAGAGCTGTGTTAGCCAAGGTCATTTAAGGTCCCATATAACACTTAGGCCCTTGTCAATATTGTTCTTATTGCCAAGCATATACCAGATGAAGGAGGCCAGTTCTCACTGGGTATTAAAATAGTGCAATTCCATATTTGTAAAAATGTGAATAAAGTGCTTATTATGGAATAATATAATTCTTCCACTAAGGATAGCTTTTGCAGCTTGCCAGATACCAAAGATGAAAGAAATTAATACATTCAGTTAATATATATGTGTGTGTGTGTATGTATATGTGCATGCATGCATATGTGTGTTTGTGTGTTTGTATTTGAAAAAAAAAGAGTGTGTGTGTGTGTGTGTGTGTGTGTGTGTGTGTGTGTGTGTTCCTTACTGGAAATGTTTGGGACCAAAAGTGGTTTGAATTTTGGATTTTGGGGATATTTGCATATTCATAATGAGATGGGACTTAAATGTGAACACAGAATTCATTTGTTTCATATACAACTTATACACATAGGCCAAAAGTAATTTTATACAGTATTTTTAGTAATTTTGTGTATGAAACAAAGTTTGTGGACATTGAATTGTCAGAAAGCAAAGGTGTTACTACTGCAAAAAGTTTTGATTTTAGAGCATTTCAGGTTAAGGATGCTCAAATATATTTATATATTCATATATTTATATACAAATATATATTTATATATATATATTTGCAAATCAGCTTTAGATCCTAGCTTTAAATCAGTTTCTACAATTTTCTTATCAAAAATACATTTTTGAAACATGATGTTTGGTAGTTTTGTCTTGGTTTGTTCTATAAATAGAAATTCCCCAAATCATGGAAGAAAGTTCTTGTCCAGTAGCTGGGCACATGGAGAGCAGGATAAAGACAGAGTCTAATTCCACAGATACTGTAGCTCATAGGTTGCATGAAACACTGCTAATGTACTCTGTTTAAATATACACATGTAAAATCCTACACTAAATCCTTAGAATAATAGGCCCATAAGTGACCTCACAGAAGAATAAGTTAAACCTTAGAAATGAGTAAACTGAGGCTAGTGAGATGAAGTGATTTGCACAAGATCACAATTATTTATTGACAGAGTTGGAATAAAGCCCTGGTCTTGAGACTCCTGGTCCAGCACTTTTCCTACTATATATCATCCCAATGTGTCAACAAATGCATGGTGTGTTTGATGCGCATAGTGGTAGGATTTATGAATTTAGAGTGATTCGGGAAGATGTTCCCAGAGGAGGCAAGTTTTGACACATAATTTAAAAGATGGAAAGGCTGTGCTGTGGTCCACAGGACTTAGAAAGCTATTCATTCTGGTCTCAGCAAATCAGATCCTGGTGAAGGCTGGCTGCAGGGTGTATCTGCCTGGCATATACTAAACCTCTGGGTTAGTATTAGGCATTTAAAAATTAGGAAAATGCTGAGGCCCAGCATCAGGAGCTCTGGGTCTTTAGTCCCTCATGCTGATCTTAAGTAAAATCAAAAGCAGACCCTCCCTTCAACCAGTTTCTTCCTGCTACCATGAAAGTAGCAAAGAAATAGAAGATAACTTAAACATAACCGAACCACTCCATCTGCCAATTCAGCTAAGACCCAAAGACCCTATAAATATACCTGGTCTAGGCCCCAGGCCTTGTGTCTCATTTCTTGCCATGGGTCAGCCAGATTCATGATCATACAGAGTGTTAATCGGCTTTTCATTGCTGTGACAAAATACCTGAGATAAACCACTTTAAAAGAGGAAGAATTTATTTTGGCTCGTTATTTCAGAGGTTTCAGTCCATGGTCACTTGGCCCCCTTGATTCTAGGCCTGTGGTGAGGCAGAACATCCTAGCAGAGAGGGCATAGTAGAGCAAAGCTGCCAGGAAGCAGAGAAGCAGGGCGGGCGGGGAGGGTGGGGGGAAGCACCCACGGATAAAATATACCCTTTAAAGGCACATTCAGAATGGCCCATGTTTTCCAGTTAGACTCCATCTCCTAAAGTTTCCGCTGCCTCCCAACAGCATCCCCAGCAGGAAACCAAGCCTTCAACACATTTGGGGAACATTCTGTAACATTTAGCTATTTCTAATTTGTTAGAAGGCAGTCTACTGGGATAGAAATTCATGGATTCAGGAAGCAAGGAGTCATGGGTCTAATCCTAGCTCTGCCAGTTTGTACCTGTGTGGCCTGAAATTCTTAACCTTTCTTAGCCCAACCTACCTAATCTTTTACCAAACAGTCATATAGTCATAGAAGATTTTCTTTTTAAATAAAAACTTCAATTAGGGGCTGGGGTTGTAGCTCAGTGGTAGAGCACTTGCCTGGCATGTGTGAGTCACTGGGTTCCATTCTCAGCACCACATATAAATAAATAAAATAAAGGTCCATCAACTACTAATATACATGTATATGTATACATATACATATATATTTTTTAAAAGCTTCAATTAGCTCATTTATAAAACTGAGTTTTGGTCATATTCTCCTCATGAATTGGTTGTAAGGATAAAATGAGCCAATAGTTTTACAATGACTAGGCACATTCTAGTTCAATAAATGATACTTCCATTAGGTCAAGCTTTCAATAAATAATACTGAAGGAGTTTGCTTAGCACAGAAGAAGACCTCAGTTCCATCCCACTATGATAAGAAAGCAGGAAAAGAATAATAACAAAAAAACATATTACTATTATTTTCTTAAGCTGAAGTGAACTACCACACCTAATCCACCACAGTGTTAATATTTTTCTTTTAATATGCAGGTATTTCATATTGAAAAAGTTCTGACGAAAAGAACATGGAGAGAAGCTGAGGCATTTTGTGAAGAATTTGGAGCTCATCTTGCAAGCTTTGCCCATATCGAGGAAGAAAATTTTGTGAATGAACTTTTACATTCAAAATTTAATCGGTAAACATATTTTTAATTTTGAAAAGTTATAGACCATCTCCTAGTAAGGGCTTCTTAGGGTTGAGTATCACAAATAATTGTTCAAAATTCCAGTATTTTGTTTCAAACTTAAAACCAACTAGTCACTAGTTGTGGAAAAAAGTCTACATACACATTATATTGTATTAAGCTCACATTCCATAAATCAAAGAAGAAAGCCGTGATAGTTTTAATATTTGAAATCTTGTCTGTGTACCTTAAATTTAGAGTTTTTCTGCCAAACAATGTCCAGCTCAGTGATTTTCAAAGTGTTGTCTGAGTATCTCAAGGGTCCTGGACCCCCAAAACAGAGGGTACCAATGGACAGAGCTCCAGGTCTTTGCTCACTGACTCACCAGAGCAGTTCCAACCAGATCCATTGCTAATTAGTTTCTATATAAAAGGAGTTCACTCAAGATTTTGTTTGGGAGAAAAAAACCTAGTAAAATCCTAATATTAAAAAAAAAAAAAAAAAAAGTCCAATCCAACCCCCTAATTTTAAATTTGAGGAAAGAGGCATTGACTTACTAGTGTCTATTTTTAAGTTTATAGAATCTTGAATTCCATGGAGTTAGAAACTCAGTTCTTTGAACTGGAAAAATATCTAATGGTCTTGAATTAATACTAAATTTACTTTTTGAGGAAAATCCTGTCCTTCCCCATAAGTTTCCTTGCAGGACGCTCCCATGAAGAAGTTGATATGTAACATCTATTGAATTGTTCATCTTCAGCATTTACAAAAATCACCTTAAATAGATGTTTGTTTTTATGTTTTTGATGGGAAGGAAGTACAGAAAAAAGACAAATTCCATTTTATTATTATTTGTGGTTCTGGTGATTGAACCCAGAGACTTGTGCATGATAAGTTAAGTACTAAACCATATTCTTGGCCCTAAAGGTGGGAGTTTTGACAACCTCCCCCATGTAGTTTCATATACTATTCCATGGGGAAAAGGTATAGTGTGGCTAAATATGATTGCAAAACAATGTGCAATCTTGGAAATTTGTTATGTATATTATTATTTAAGACTTTTAGAAGGAAGCACTTTCTTTGTTGAATTGTGTGTGTGTGTGTGTGTGTGTGTGTGTGTGGTGCCCAGAATTGAACCCAGGACCTCACACACATACCACTGAACTGCATACATCTCCAAGCCTTTTTATTTTCTTATTTCCAGAAGGGGTCCCACTAAATTGCCTAGGCTGGCAGTGAACTTGCAATCCTTCCACCTAAGCCTCACCAGTAGATGGAATTACACGTGGTGCTACTATGCCCACTTGTAATCATTTTTTAGAGAACACTTCTTAACATCCCACCAAAACTGCTAGTCCCTACAGGAAATGCTAACTTGAGACAGTGGTTCCAGAGCCCGGCCAATCACCACACTCTGGTCCCAGATCACAGCTGCCGACTAATATTTAAGAAACTTTTGGTTAACTGGATTTTTTTTCCTAGAGATTGAACCCAGGGGTGTTTAATGACTAAGCCACACCCCCAAGCCTTTTAATTTTTATTTTGAGACAGGGTCTTTATAAGTTGCTTAGGGCCTTACTAAATTGCTGAGGCTGGCTTTGAACTTGTGATCCTCCTGCCTCAGCCTCCCAGTTGCTGGGATCACAGGCATGAGCCACTATGCCCAGCTGGGTTAACTGGATTATTAACCAGGTGTGGGGTCACAGATACAAGGAATGGGTGGTAAATTGTGCCGTGTTTCGTTGCTTTAGTTACTTACAAAACATATTTGCATATTCTGCCCTTCAATTTTGGTGAGGTTTGCTAGACAAATGACCTCCTAGCTTAAGATTAAATATCCTTATGTCATTTCTATTTACATAAATTCTCACACTTGTAATTTCTAGTAGAATTTCATGCTAAGCATCTATCAAATCATTGATCTTCAGCATCTAATCACAAAAACTATATAACGTATGTTTTATTTATTTTTTGCCCAGACTATCCAAGAGAATTCAGTCAAATCATGTACATGGTGTTTATTTTTAAATCATACAATGTTAGGGAATTTATGGAGAGAAAATAAGTATCAACTTGTCTTCTATGAGCGAGGATATAGCAAGAAAAATGAAGAACTCTGAATTCAGTGAAGAAAGAAAGCTAAAGTTCTCAGCCTGGGGAGAGTGGTACGGATTTCCAGCCTGTTTGGTGATTAATAGACTTGGCTTAACCTTAGGGCAGTCATTCTCACCTTCTTACAACCTTGACTGCACTGTGTCACCTAGACACTGACCGGACAGGCACAGCTCAGACTTTCTAAGTTGCAGTGGACTTTAATTTGTATCATTCAGGCAGAGTAGCTCAAATGTCTGAGAGGCGATGCTTCAGAATAGGCTTGCTTCTCTGCACTAAGGAAAATAAAGCATCTGCCATGACTTCTGAATCTTTTAAATCTTTAATTCTTCAAAATTATTCTCAGAAAATTATCTTAGTGAGATGGTTCATTGTACAATTAGGCTTTATTGCTTGATTTATTGAGTACTCTGAGATTTGACATATTTGTACTCTGCCTAATAGGAGGGAAGATTATTCTCTGTGGAGTTTCTTGCCAAGTCTAAACCAGTGGTGACTGCTGAAGTTAATCTACCATGGCCCAGGCTGATCTGCTGCAGAATTATTTATGTTGGAATCTGGGGGGGGGGGGGGGGGGGAACTACTGTGTACCTTTTACGAAGTGGGAATGATGGTGGTTAACTTTCAAGAGAATACATGAAATTTTAACAAAAGAGCAACAAAATCAAACCATAGCAAAGAAGTATAAATAGTAAAGTTGTAAATGGAATAAAGTAGTAAAAAGTCCTCTATGGGTTGGGGTTGTGGCTCAGCGGTAGAGTGCTCGCCTAGCATGTTCGAGGTCTTGGGTTCAATCCACAGCACCACATACAAATAAATAAAATAAAGGTATTGTGCCCAACTACAACTAAAAATTAAATATTTAAAAAAAAAGTCTTCTAGGAAAAATATTTTCCAAAATTTCTTCCCAACCTGCTTTCATGTGTTACCCTGACTGGAGGCATCACCATCTTTTTTTTTTTTTTCTTTGTGTGTGTGTGTGGTGCTGGTATTGAACTCAGGGCTTTGTGCATGCAAGGCAAGCACTCTAACAACTGAGCTATATCCCCAGCCTGACCATTTCTGATAAGAACCCCATGTCCTCAATATGCATTGACTTTTCTCTATCTGCACATCACCAGTGAATAAGCCACACAAACCAAGAGAAATAGGATGTTACTCTAAATCTTAGCTCATTTTGTAGCACAGGATTTGCCCTTAAAAATATTCAATCAGGGCTGGGGTTGTGGCTCAGCAGTAGAGGACTCGCCTAGCATGTGCATGGCCCAAGTTCGATCCTCAGCACCACGTAAGAATAAAGGCATTGTGTACAATGCCTTTAAAACAAATAAATATATATTTTTTAATAATATATATATATATTCAATCAGTTTTTATTGATTGGATCAATGCTGCCAGTAGCATCAGCTGTTTCCTGCACATATAAATATTTTTAAAGATTTTTTTTTTAACCTTTTATATAATGTAAATTTGATCAGAAAGGCTAAGTTTTTGTTTCTTCTCTTCTTAGGACAGAAGAAAGGCAGTTCTGGATTGGATTTAATAAAAGAAACCCACTAAGTGCTGGTTCGTGGGAGTGGTCTGATGGAACTCCTGTAAGTCTTCCTAAACTGAGGAAAAGGAGATTAATTCAAAACAGTGGCCCTGGAACCACTTGGTAAACCTGGTTGGTTTTCTAAGCAATTCCTAGAAATAATGACCCTTATCTCCCATGATACACGGCACTGGACCATGGTACCAAAAGAATTATTTTGTCAAGGTCCTGGAAAACCTTCACTAACCAGTTTGTTCTGAGGTTTCTTATAGGGTCTCTGCAATCAAAATCTCCCCAAAGTCTTCCCAAACCATTTCCTATGTGAAGAGTCATTTGGTAGAAAAACAGCAGTTCTGTAAAATAATGCCAGGTTCCCTTTACCCCTCCTGGCCTGCACAGTGCCTGACTGTGTCAGCACAGCGCCCTTGTCCATGTCACAATGAAAAGAAGACTATTTTGAAAAACTATTGTTAGTTTATCTCACAGGTTTGGTTTTGATATGCGGTGTCCCCCAAGTGCTCCTGTGTTAATGCAGGAATATTCAGAGGTGATATGATTAAATTATGAGACCTGTAACCTAACCAGTCCATTCTTCTTTGAATGGACTGACTGGATAATTGAGGCAGGCCTGGAGAGGCTGGAGGAGGTGGGTCATTAGGGGCCTACCCCAGAAGGGTGTATCTTTCCTGTGGCCCTTTCCCCTCCTTCCCTTTCTCTGCTTCCTGGTTGCTGTATCCTGAGCAGCTACCCTCTACCATGTTCTTCCACCTCACCTTGGGCCCAGAGCAGTGGATTCAGCCCACCATGGACTAAATCTCTGAAACCAAGAGCCAAAATAAAATTTCCCTCCTCTAAGTTGTTCTTGTCAGGTACTTTGGTCACAGCAATGAAGAGCTGACTAACTCACAAATCTAAAAGGACAGAAATGTCAGCCTTAGAATATTACCTTCATCTCAACTAGAACAAATTGTTCCAGAAGGGAAGAAAGAAAAAAAAAAAAAAAGTATTGCTCTTCATTCAGCCTCATTACTTGCAAACCAATGTGAAGGAGACAGAGAAGGCACCACTGAGTTCTTTTCTCAGGTACAATGAGGAATTCTCACATTTCCCCTAAGGCAGTGGAAATACTGAGGCATATAATATCCGAGACCAAAATGGATCTATCCTAGGGCATGTGCAAAATCAAGTTATTCAGTTTCACCTGAGAAACAGGGAGACTAGTAAAAGCCTGCAGTGAATGTGTAATGCTGCTGCTGTTTGTTGAGCCTTCACAGTGTTCCACAAACTGAGCTGAATGCACTCCTGTGTGATCTCATTTCATCCCTACAGTGGCTCACTGCAGTAGGCAATAAATGATGAGTAGGTGGCCCAGAATAATGCAGAGGAGAGTCAATATTTGCATATAGGTGGTCTGACTCCAGAGCCACAATATTGTGATATTTCCTAGTTGACAAAATACTAGCTGCCAAGGTTTGAAATAGTAAAGACCAATAGAGAAAAGTCCACTACATAGATGGAACTCAAATTTGTAACCAGGAAGGGATTTATTTAAAAAAAAATAAAAAATCTGTGCTCCTAATAGGAACAAAAATAATGATAAAGCCTGGCTAATTAAAAAACAATAATAACATTTCTGCTCCAATATTGGTTCTTTGGAAAGGGTATCAGGAACAAAAGTGGGAAGACATTTTAGAGATCACTCAGCTGCACCCATCTATTTTGTTAATGAAGAAACTGAGGCCCAGAAATGAAGAGGCATTAGAGACAATACAGCACTTAAAAAACCAAACATGCACCAGGCATGGTTGTGCATGCCTGTAATCCTAGGAGCTCAGGAGGCTAAGGCAGGAGGAATGCGAGTTCAAAACCAGCCTCAGCAAGGCTGGGATTGTGGCTCAGCGGTAGAGTGCTCGCCTAGCACATGCGCGGCCCGGGTTCAATCCTCAGCACCACGTACAAATAAACGCATTGTGTACAACTAAGGCAAATAAATAAATATTAAAAAAAAAAAACAGCCTCAGCAAAAGTGAGGTGCTAAGCAACTCAGTGAGATCCTGTCTCTAAATAAAATACAAAATAGGGCTAATGATGTGGCTTAGTAGTCAAGTGCCCCTGAGTTCAATCCCCAGTACCCCAAAAAATAAAAATAGAACAAACAAACATGCTATATAGAGGTTGAGGACACTTCATTTTGTTTTAATAAAACAAATTCATTAGTAATAGGAGGAGAGAAGACTGGTTCAGAAAACAATGACAAAAAGTCCATAAAACTATAGACTAAGGTCCTCACCACTTCCTGCTGGGCAGAATGAGTTCACAACATTCTCTGAACATGAGGATAAATATTTTATGTCAGATAAATTCGTTGCACGACTGTGTACATATTTGAGGAGAACTATAAATGGTTTCAAAGCATCCTCTTTTTTTCCAATTTTTTTATCCCAATTTTACTTGTGATCCATCTACTCTTCTGTCAGGTAAGCATTAAATAGTTGAGAAGGTTGAATCTTTATTTATGAATTATGAAATTATATGACTTATGTGGTCACTCGTGGAGATTTTTGGTGGTTTCCTGACTGAAAAGCTAGCTATGGATTAGAATTTAGTTATGAGAAGTTAAAAGCCTAGCATATACACAAAGGAACCAACATCAAAGGTGATGCCCAGATCTGGCCCATCCTGGAGCCTCTAAGAAGTTTACCGAGGATCCCAGGGTGAGACTAATCCTGCCAGTTAGAAAACAGTGCAAACTCTGAACAAAGCTTGCACCAGATTTCTTCCTTCTGGAGAAAGGAGTAGCATGCCCCTTTTTAAGAAAAACGTCTTTAAGAAAAAATGCTAAACACTAATTAGCTTGTTCTTCACAAATGTGGAACAACTTTTAACTAGAACGACACGCAAACATTTCTGAAGCTTCCTCTAGAAATCCATAATGATTATGTGCACGGAATTCTTCTTTGATCTTTTGAAACTGCCATCATTAAGGAATAACAAACTTCATCTGCTGCAGGTTGTCTCTTCATTTTTAGACAATATTTATTTTGAAGAAGATGCAAGAAATTGTGCTGTGTATAAAGCAAACAAAACATTGCTGCCCTCACACTGTGATTCCCGCCGCGAATGGATATGCAAAATCCCAAGAGGTAAAAATATTAATAAGATCTTTACTTTATATTTGAACTAATAATTTGTATAGCACTTCCCCAAGTGAAGAGGTACAGAGATTCAAAATCTAAGCACCCTGAACCACAATGCCAACAACCTGCATGATGAAGCAAGTTTCACTATTTTAGTAAAGAATATATCACAGGGAACTGGTAAAAGATAACCACCAGTGCTGTATGCCATTCATCTACTGGGAATTAGGGCAAACATCCAATATTACAGAATATTTATTATGCAAGTACAGTTGGAAAGAAACATCACTCTGACATTACAAACAAATAGGATTACTTGGGGGCTAGGGATATAGCTCTGTTGGTAGAGTGCTTACCTTGCATGCACAAGGCCTTGGGTTCAATCCCCAGCACCACAAAAAAAAGAAAAGAAAAGAAAAAGAAAAAAGAAAGAAAGAAATAGGATTACTTGGACCATGAGTAAGTAGAAGCATCTAGCACAGCACATGATACACAGTAGGCTTTCGGCAAGTGTTCATGCTCTTTCTTCTTTAATCAGAAACCTCTCTGGAAAAAAAAGAAAAAAAGAAAGAAACCTCTCTGGAGCCTCTTTTCAAGATACAACTTGAACTGACCATATATTCCAAACAGCACAAAGTACCTGTTTTTTACATGATTTTTTTTAAGGTGAAGTGAACTATAGTATGTGTAGAGCTGAAGTGAGGCAGAGACACCTGTGAAGAAAGGTCAGTCAAGGTGGTTTGCTTTCACTTTGCAGATGTGAGACCCAAGATTCCACCCTGGTTCCAGTATGGTAAGAACTACCTTGGCATTTCTCAAATTTCAAATTATAAACCATCTAAGTGCTATGATATACCTTTATTATATTATCACATTCCTCCAATTGAGCCTCTCTTTTCTTGTATAAATCTAGAGCTAATTTGTTCAAAGTAATGTCAATAATTAATAAATTAATTAATAATTGAAGTCATTAAATATGATTGAAGACTAATATCATAACTTAATTCCATTTTCATGATTTTAAAATATCATCCACCCCTGACCTTTGGATACTAGTATAAGTTTCTTATATGATGTAGACGGAAAAAAAAAAAGCAAATTATGTATTTATTTATATGTGTGCATGTCTGTGATTGTGTCTGTGTGTGTGCGTGCATATGCCCTGATCAGATTACAAATTTGGGGCCAATCATAGCATACCCCAGTTCTATGTGCATTATAACCCTCAACAGATTTGCCATCATTTGCATGGTTTGTTTTTCTTTCAGATGCACCCTGGCTCTTTTATCAGGATGCAGAGTACCTTTTTCATACCTATGCCTCAGAGTGGTCCTCCTTTGAATTTGTCTGTAGCTGGCTGCGCGGTGATCTTCTCACAATTCATTCTACACATGAGCAAGAATTCATCCACAGCAAAATAAAAGCGGTACTTGAATATAATTCACCTTGAAAATTTCTCATTAGTACCTTCTTCTGTCCTTGTGCAGGATTTTTTTTTTTTAATTTGACTTAAATTTCAGTAGCAGCCATGGATTTTTGAGAATTGTTTTTCATTCAGTTATAGAGATTAAGAAAAAATAATAGAGAGATTTGCTATGTTGCTTGATCATTTCACGTTTTATTATTTATTAGCAACATTAGTGAATAAGTAAAATTTATTGTTTTGTGAGTGCACTGATTATTTAACACATATTTATTGAGAGCTCTCTAGGGAGTAAGTTTCCATTGGTGATTAAAAAGGACCAAAATTCCTGCCTTTATGAAGTTTATAATCTAGTCTGGGAAGAAAGATTCATAATCAATACAAGTAAACAGAATTACATAATGCATTAGAAAAACATAAATGGATAAATGCAATGAAGGAAAATATAGCTCAAATGAAGGATGAGGAATACCTGGTTGGGTGGAGAGATGACAGTTTTGAAGTTTCAATTCTTACATGAATATATGACTTTTAAATTTGTAAAGATTCAACATATAGAAAATTACAGTTTTCATTTTCCACTTAAGATAAAGACTAGCCTGAATCCTTTCAGGAACCAGGAACATACAAAACCTGACCTTATAAGTAATCAAATAAACTGCCAAGGAATAGCATAGTTTTCAGTGCATGTCTACAATTAAGATTTTCTAAGCATCAAGCATGTTCCAGGCACTGTGAGATTTGTCAATGACAAAAAATGTAGGAGACAGTCTGTTTTCAAAGAAGCTGGAGATACACACACACACACACACACACACACACACAAATTATATATACTTAAATATATATGTGTATATATATATACACACATAACTTCAAAACATCATGTTACACATGATAAATATATACACTTGATCTGCCAATTTTTTTTCTAAATGAAAAAATAAAATAAGATGCTGAAAATGAGAATGCAGTAAGTAAAAATGGCAGCTCCAAGAAAGAAAAATCTCCCTCCTAACTTCCCCTAAGAAATCTTTGAAAGCAAAGCCAGTCAGTCTTTTAAAAAATTTAACCATATTTCATAATCTCCCTAACTCTTTTAATAATTTTTTCATGTCTTTGTAAGTTGACTATTAAAATGAATCATGAAAGCATCCTAGGCTTGTAGGAAAATATCTTTTCCCACAGTTCATGGGGATTTTCCATTTCTTTATCCTTTGTGTTACACATACAGCCAGCAAGGTACAGGCAAGTTGGGACTTCTGCCTCCTTATGATGGAAGAGCCAAGAAACAGAGATTAAGTGACAACCACTCCAACCCACGTAGACTCAGTAGCAGAACAACCCATACTGCCAGGACGCTCCCACTATTGGTTCATATGCTATTTTACCACCTCTCTACTGCAACAAATGGAACACTCAAACCAAAACTATATTGTTCAATATCAATATCACATACCATGATGTCAGAAAATTCATTTCTTTCTTTAGCCAGATACCAGACTCCGGCTCTAGGTGGCGATAACAGGAAATAAGGTGAATGGCTGAAAACCAGTCTATCACACACGAAGTACAGATTCCAAAAGGAGCTGAGATTTGGCAATACTTACCAAACAGAGCCAGGCACTGGGCTAAGTACTAACATCTAATTCCACTTAATCTTTCCAAAAGCCCTCTATGGAAAATCTGTTATTAGTATATTTTACAGATGAGGAATCTAAGACTCCAAAGAAGCTAAGCAACTTGGATACATAGAAACTAAACCATGGCATTTGGAAAGGAACCCAGACCATCTGACTCACAAGATCATTTAAAAACCCTACACTGTGCTGCCTGTGACAGCAGAATAGCAGGGTCCAGGGCAAATAAAAACACAATGTCTACACTATATTAAAATGTTCATTATAAAATACCGCCCCAAAGGTGGCTGTCAGCTATGTCTCAGATGTGAACAGTGAAGGGCTTCTTTCCAACAGAGCTGAGCTCTTCTGGGTACTTCTGTAGGTCTTCCCTCTTCATCTTTCCTCTTAATTCATCACCTGCTCTTGGGGAGGTAGGAAGGCAGTGGAGATAGCAAAGTTAATATCTCCCCTAGAAGAGAGTATAAGGCTCCATGGAGTTAGCAGTTTGAGAAGTGACAGCCAGTGCCGTGATGTGGTTGAGGACTCTGATCTAAATCAGACAAACCTTGCAGTGTCTTATTCAGCAAAACTGTAACCCTCCCTATGCCCGTGTGAATATAGAGTGCCCTGTCAGTGTTATAGGTGAACTGCCCTTATGGGTGTAGCCTACTGTGCCAAAAAAGAAAATCATTGGAAGATATACAGTGTGGAGACTAAGAAAGGGGAACAAGTGCTGTCTCCGTCTGTTTGGGCTAATATAACAAAATATCATAGATGGAGGAGGGGGACTCACAGACAACTAATTTTTATTTCTCACATTCCTGGAGGCTGGCAAATTCAGTGTCTGAGAAGGACTTACTTCCTAGTTCAAAGACAGCTGTCTTCTCACTGTGTCTTCACATGACAGAAGAGATGAGTTCACTCTCTGGGGTCCCGTGTATAAGGGCACTGATCCCATTCATGAATATTCCACCCTCATTACCTAATCATCTTCCCAAAGGCCCTTGGGGGTTAGGCTTAAAACATGTAAATCTTGGGGGGACACAAACATTTAGCCTATAGCAGGGGCCAAGGGGAAAGAGTATCAAATTAGAAAAATGAAAGTTGTCAATTTCCAAGCAATTCTTATATCTGCTATGTTGGCCACTGTGTCTTGGTGGGGGTGATGATGCTATTTATGGCAACTGTTAATGTATGAGTAAGAAATTCCATAACTAAGAATGGCCTGCTGCAATGGGTCAGTCACTCCAGGAGAAATTATTTAATTCAAGAATGAGGAGCCAAACTCATAGAGTTCATGCCACTTGCTTTTGTGGCACATCCATCCTATAAATGTAGGAAAAACTGGAGTAATTAAATGCTTTTTAAATTGCAAATGTTTTTTCTATAGCTTTGCTATGAATAGTTATTATTAGAACTGTAAAAAAAAAATGTTTAGTTGGAGAATAAAAGAACTATGAACCAGAAACCTGGATACAGTTTTTAAAATCTGAAGGAAAAAAAAAAATTAACAAAATCTTTCCATCGTGTGTAAAAAATAAGTCAGTGCTTTCTCCCTGACTTTTTAAATAATAGAAGACCACAGGACACCATCAGAGTGAATTTTGAATATTTCTTTGTTGAGTCATCTTGATAATTAGATTAATGCTGTAGGTAAAAAGCAGCAAGCACTTAAGAGTTGTTAGATATGAACACCTAGCATCAGTTCACTTAGCTAACATTTTTATATTATATTACACAATATTTGCATTTCAAAATGAAAACAATCTATTATCATTATTTTTAAATTTTATTTCTAAATACCTAAAAATATATATCAAATCCATTAGTCCACCTCCAAAATCTAATTTTAAACCCTTAAGATAACTTGGTTTTGCCATTTTTTATGGAAACATTTTAAAAGGTGACAGGTTTTTCCTCCTTATATAGCTTAATAGATTAAATATATCGATTGTTATATTTTATAATCTTTTTGATAAGCTCTTCCCATATGATGCTACCTGAGTACAACAAAACACAATTGATCTTATAAAATTCATGATCATATCTCATTTCTTTTCACAAACATTTATTAATAATGTTTCTGTTGTCATGGTCTTATACCTAAGCTAAAATGCCAAAGATCCATTTTTCACAGGGATTTTTCTGTCTGGATATCTTCTAGCTTGTCCTGTGAAGCTTTGTGCCGAATCACAACAGGTCATGATATGCTATGTGGGAGATGACAGTACCATAATTGGGGCTGTAATCAATATGCCAGTTAAGATGCAATAGTTATCATTTCCCTTTAGAGATCTTTAATTGGGGGAGTGAACAATCAGGCTATGATTTGCACTATCGTGGCACAGGAGACCTCTTTAGATGGAATGAAATTGTTGTGGTTCTCCCACTAAGTTCCCAGCCAGTCTCAATGGACCCATTCCCAAGTCTGACAATGGGAATCTAAATTCAGCATGCAGGAACATGTCCACGAAACAACACCTCAGGGATCCAAAATTACAGTTGTTCCACCTTGCATTATTCTCAACTTGCTGATATGGCAGAGAGCCACACTGTTTAAGGAGTAAAAATACCTGTTTATAAACTGGAATGTTAGCAAGCCATGAGGTTTTGTTGTATGATGACCTGAAATTCATGCGTGAAAAATAATAGATCTTAAAATTTCTTCCCATCTTTACAAAAGAAATGAGTGCAGACTTAAACAATAGTGTCTTCAAATCAACAGATTTTTAGCATGGAAAATTAAGTTCCAATTCAACACAAACATACAGCACATACACCATAAAAATACTGACTTACAGACCTCAGAGAAATTCCCTCTTTCTCTCTTATAGATAAAGAAGAAATTATAATTCCCTAGGTCACGAGTCCAGTATTATATCAGCTCTAATGTGTGTTTGTGTGCATACACACACATGCATGTAGATTATGTTTCAATTTTATACTTTTTTGTGCTTAGGACTGAGGGATTACAATGAATATAAAATTAATAAAATATATTAAGGATAATTTTCTAGTTGTCAAACACTGGAATTCTGTAGTATTCTTTTGTCCTGTATTCTGTCTCTCTATTTGAATGCTAATACTTTTTAAAGCTTAACAATTAGACTAACACCTAAAATTCAAAATCTTTATTCTTTTGATGTCTTTATATCTTGACTTGTTTTTCAAATAAATGTGACATCTGCAGTGAACTTCTATGATTCACTGAGAGGAAAACAACACTAATATTTTTAGTCAGAAAAAGAATCCATCTTCTATTTTACTTTTTATAAACACTTTAAATCCCTTTTACAGAGTTAAAAAATTTACTTTTCATGTTGTATGGAACTAAAGTGATTTCAATGTTTAATTCCAATTTTCATTCATAATTAGGGGAGAATATTTTAGAATAATGAAGTTTCAGGCTTTCTCAAGATCCTAGGCCTTCGTTCCTCTTTCTCAGATAATTGGTTGAAGTACTGAAGATTAGAAAGCTATTAGCTGCGACTCCAATAATCTTAATGGTGAAAGGGGAAAACAAGGAGAATAAATGCTGACATTTTCTTTTTTTCTTTTTTTGTTTTCAATAGCTATCAAAGTATGGTGCAAGTTGGTGGATTGGATTTCAAGAAGGAAGTGCCAACAATGAATTTCAGTATGAACCTAGATTAATTTACACTTAATTATGTTTGACAAGTTTTATGTACAGAATGATTATACTAGGACTTAGTGATCAATTTGTTAAACAACCTTCAAACCTTTTCTTTAACTTGTAAATTTTCATTTCCCTAGCAAAGACATATTTTTTGAAGTCTACACCCATTACCATTACCCCATTCTATGCCATAAACATATCCACCACCTTCAAAAGTTTTATCACACCCTATTTCTTTGCTTATTTTTGTGATAAGAACATGTAACTTAAAATCTATCCTCTTAGAAAATATTTATATAATACTATAATACAGTGTTGTTAACTATAGGTGCTTTTCCGTACCATAGCATTTTTCTGAATTTAATAAAATAGTATACCTTCAATCCATGCCCCAGAACTTCAGAACAGTGTTAGAGATTAAAGATGCAAGATGAAAAGCCCTTAAAATTCTTAATTTTCCTACAGTTGGAGAGATGGATCACCAATAACATACCAGAATTGGGACAAAGAAAGAGAAAGATCTGTGAATAATCAGAGCCAGAGATGTGGCTTCATTTCTTCCATAACAGGTTATTTTATTTATTCTTGACTCAGTTTATAATACAGACTTTTCTGGAGGCTTGAAATCTCCTTTTTATGGTATCAGTTCAGTGAGGGGTTTGGTTACTTTTCAGTTGAATGCGTTTAATGTCATCAATTTTAAGGCATAATGACATTCCTTCTGTTTAATGCATGTATTTGTGTCCTTGAAAATAATGTACATCTAGATAAATTCCTCCTCATGAGCCAAAACAGCACCAAAAATGGGCTCATTGAGACTGCTTAAAATGTGCCTGACAAATCTGATTCTCCATAAAATTTCAGTGTGGAACCATTTTTTATCTATTTCTAGTATCCAATCTAAAAATGTTCAGAACTTGAACCTCTGTGAAATTTACTTCTATTTTCCCGTTTAGCAAAAACTTTTATTCAATTCAGCATTCTTTTGCTTTTTTATTTTTAATACCTGGCATTGACCAAGCATGCTTTGTAAGAGCAAATGTTTACAAGTTGGATTTAAAAGCACACTGATGCTGAAGTCTGGATTATTTTCATCATCACAGTGCTTTTTGGGTCGCTTGTCCAGTGGGTCCTCCCACACTTTCTAATTAAAGATCATGATATACCCGAATCGAACAGATTCATAACTAACCTGTGACCCAGGTCAGGAGAGGAGAAAACATGGAAGGCAAACCTTAGTGGGAGGGCCTCTGCAGACAGGGAAAAAAAACAACATGTGGTTAATCAGCTTGCTTTTGCCAGCAGGTGTCACAACAGCCTACAGAAAAGGGCTGTTTTTTTGAGTCTGGGAAACTAGCAGCTCATCTGCATTGAAAATAGCATTCCAGCCCCTACTTTAAAGCCAGAATCATTTTGGCTCATATTTCTGATACTAGAATCCTGACCTTGCCCTTGCAATTTGCATGCATTCTGCCCTGTTCTAGAATTTATTACTTGAATGCTAATGAAATGCACTCTATAACACTTACTCTGAAAACAACTCTTCTAAATTTAAAATCAGTTTTCAGGAAGCTAAGGACTTGAGGATGTATCTTACAGTGGGCATGTTTATATGAGTCTGTTTTTGGTAAGGGTCAGTACTAAAGAACTACTAATTTCTTAGAAGTTCCTGAATTAATTTTTCTAAATTATTATGCAGGTTGAGCACCCCTTACATGAAATGCTTAGAGCCAGAAGTATTTAAGATTTCAGAGTTTTATGGATTTGGGATATTTGAATAGGTTTTGCCAGGTGAGCATCCCTAAATCAAAAATCTGAAATCTGAAATCCTTCAAAATCTAAAACTTATTGAGCATTATGTCAGTGCTTAAAAAGTTTTGGATTTCAGATTTTTGGATTGAGCATTATGTCAGTGCTTAAAAAGTTTTGGATTTCAGATTTTTGGATTGAGAATATTCAACCTGCATTTTCTAAAAAAAATAATAAAGTGGAAATGAATCATCTGTTGTTTTAGAATCTTTTTTCTCTGTTCATTGAAGCTGAATATCTTAAAACAAAAATATTTCTCTATTATTATTATACTACCCAAGTCAAATACTACCCAAGTCAATTATTCTGGAATTTCAGTTGAGTTACTTTTGATTTTTGCATTCAAAAATTTTTACATTCTTAAAAATTACTGATTTAGCACCTTTCCCAGTTAGCTGGTGTCACTATAGTAAGTAATTAAATTTAATTCCATTTCTAGGTTTAAAATAATAAATTTTTAAAAACCATAGCAGTTGCATAGAGAATACGTACGAAGAGTTGCCACTGTTTCTGAGCCATTTCTAACCCACTCTCTCCTCCAGGACTCTGGGGTACTGCAGACTGTTCAATCTCTATGCCTAGCATTTGTAAGCGAACCAAGGTTTGGATCATTGAGAAGAAGAAAGATACACCAAAACTACATGGAACGTGTCCCAAAGGATGGCTATATTTTAACTCTAAGGTAAATTTGTTTTCAGTGAGCTGCCTTTGTTTCTCTGTTGTAGGTTTTCACTTTGGAAAGTAATTAAAAAGTTGGGGTGACTTTAAAAAAACATAAGTTATCCATCAGATCTAGAATGCTTTTGTCCAACTTTCAAGAGATTGGAGAAGTTTTCCACTTAGCAACAAATCTTTTGGAACAAAAAGGTTTTGAGAAAAAGTCTTGACACCACTCCTCATTTTATGCTCACTTTGGTTCTTATTATTGGCACAGCCCTTCGTTGTACTGAATGTTTCATTAGGTGTGATGCATACGTGTGCATGTGTGATGTGTGTGTATTGTGTGTGCAAGTGTGTATGTGTACATGTGCAGTGTGTATGTCTGCATGTGTACCTGCTTGCCTGTGTGTCTAGGATCTGCTCCCCAATGAGCTGTGAACTCCAGAGGACCCAGACTCCATCTTCTCCTTTTGTGTCTTCCCTGCCTGGAATCAGCAAAGAGCTCTATGCACCTACGAATTGATGAACTAATAACTTAGCTTGGTCAATGTCATCTTGAGCCTCATAAAGCCGATGCTTCCATGCAGAATTGAATTTAAGAAAAAAAAATTGCCAGTGGGGATATTGTAAACCAGATTTATTATTTCTGATATTGCCTTCAATTAAGGCCTAGACTTTCCTTCCACTCCTTATGTTTTGTAATAAAATAACTTTATAGGCCTTAGGTGGAAGTAATTAAAATGCATCCCAAATTATAATTGTTTAACTCCTAGAGAATTAAAAAACCCAAACTGTGTCATAATTTCATATGCTAATATGAAATTGGTCTTCAATTGTGGACAGCCAATTTTCAATCTGAGTGTTCAGTTACGTTGACATTTTCTCCTTCTTTGTGATTTTCGTCTCATTGTTAATTCATGAAATGAAGTCACTTGGATTTTGTACACAATTATTGAGCACCCCTCTATATATATGACACTGATTCAAAAAAATTTTTTTATTCTGTGGTAAAATACATATAACATTGAATTTACCATTTTAACCACTTTTAAGTAAACAGTTCACTGGTATTAAGTACGTTCACATGGTTGTGCAAGGAATCTTCAGATTCTTTTGGTCCTGCAACTGAAACTCTATACCCTTTAAACAATAACTTCCTATTCTTTTCCCCGACCCCACCTTGTCCCCAGACAACCACTATTCTGCTCTATATCTCTATAGATTTGACCATTTTAGATACCTTACATAAGTGGAAGCATATAATATTTGTTTTGTTAACTGGCATATTTCACTTAGCATAATGTCTTCAAGTTTTATTCACGCTGTAACATATGACAGATTTCCTTACTTTTTAAGTCTGAATAATATTCCATCATATGTATGTACCACATTTTGTTTATCCATTCATCATCCATTAGTGGACATTTAGGTTGCTTCCACCTGATTTTGTTGGATGATTTCATATGTATTTCTCATCTTATTGAACTTTCAAAAGATACAGAATTACTATTAACAATTTGCATATTGAGTAAAATTGTGTTACCTTTCTGAACATTCACAGTAAACAGGCACTAGACTGAAAATCAACCTCACCTTTTCTGTTCTGAATCTGGTAGTCCTACCCTTTCCTACACCAATCCACTTGATATTAGAACTTAAGGACTGCACTCCAAAATGTAACTTAAGACAACAATGGGACACAGTGCCTTTCTGTTAGAATGGCCAAAACCTAGTACACTGATGCCACAAAATGCTGAGGAGGATGTGAAGCAACCAGAACTCTCATTCATTCCTGTTGGCAACGCAAAAGGGTACAGCCCCCATGGAAAACAGTAGGAATGTTTTTACAAAACTAATTATACTCTTACCATACATTCCACAATCACACTCTTTGACATTTACCTAAAGGAGTTGAAAACAACATCTACACGAAAACTTGCATATGGATACAGCAGTTTTATTCATAATTACCAGATTTAGCAACCAAGATGTCCTGCAGTAACTGAAAGGACAAATAAGAACTCTAATATATCCAGACAATGCAGTATCATTCAGTGCTGGAAAGAAACAAGCTATGGAGGCATGAAAAGACATGAAAGAACCTTAAATGCATATTACTAACTGAAAGAAGCCAATCTGAAAGTACTCCAATGCTATATTATTCCCACTATATGATATTCTAGGAAAGGTAAACTATATAAAGACAATTTAAAAATCAGTGATTGCCAAGGGTTGAGGGGACGAAAGAAATGAATAGGCTTAGCACAGAGGATGTTTTAGGCTCTGGAATACTCTATACGACATTCCACGGGGGAATACACCTTGTTATACATTTGTCCAAACTTGTACAGCAAACAACACCAGGAATGACCCCCTAATGCAAACTGTGGACTTTGGGCGATAATGATGGGTTAGTGTAGGTTCATCAATTGTAACAAATGTGCCACACTAATGGGGGACCGTGATAACGGGGGAGGCTCTGCATGTGCAGAACTGAGGTTATTATGGGGAAATCTCTGTACCTTCCTCTTAATTTTGCTCTGAAACTAAAACTGTTCTTTAAAAGAAATAAAGTTTTCAAGAATAATAATAATAAAAATAACTGCCATGGCAGCTTAGCCCCATGACAAAGTCAGCCTGGTGGCACTGTGCAATATTTTCTAGATTATACATTACTATAGCATTGAGGTGTACTATTTTTAGTAGCTAGTACTTTCTGTTATTTCCCATTTTCTCAAACTATAAATCTTTCTACCAGTTGTAAATTTTATATTCCATTATGAAAATTGTGTCACTTATATTCAATAAGCCAATGAATGTTATTAAGTATTTTACTAAAATTTTTGACAATTAGTTTTTAAAGCATTTTTATTGTGTGTGCCACCACACCCAGCCTCTCTACTCTATTTTCTATCTCTTTTAGATATTTCTATCTCTTCCAGATATTTCATACAAGTGAACTCACACAGTGTTGTCTGGTTTATTTCATGTAGCATGGTGTTTTCAAGCTTCATCCATATTTTAGCATATATCAAAACTGCCTTCCTTTTGATAGCTGAATAATATCCCATCACATATTCTATGAATTACCATATTTTTTATATCCATTCATCCATGGATGGCACTTTGGTTATTTCCACCTTTTGACTACTGTGACTAATGCTGCAATGAACATTGATATGTAAATTTCTAAATTCCTATTTTCAATTCTTGTGGAGTAAAATATACCTAGGAGTAGAATTGTGGGGTAGAATATACCTAGGAGTAGAATTGATGGTTCATATAGTAATCTTTTCTTTAGCTTTTTAAGGAACAAATGGTTTACCACAACAAGTAAACCATTTTACAATTCTGCTAACAGTGTATGAGGATTTCAATTTTCCACATTCTTGTCAACACTTGTTATTATCATTTTTTAGTGTAGGCATTCTAGTGCACCTGAGGTGTTATCTCACTGTGGCTCTGATTTGCATTGCCCTATTGGCTGATGATGTTTAGAGTCTTTTCAAGTACTAATTGGCTATTTGTTTATCTTCTTTTGGGAAAATGTCTATTCAAGTCCTTTGTCCATTTTTTAATTGGGTTACTTGTCTTTTTATTGTTGAGTTATAAGAATTCTGAATATATTCTATATATCAAATTCCCATCAGATGTATGATTTACAAATATTTCCCTCATTCTTTAGATTGTCTTTTAACTTTCTGTATAATTTCCTTTGATACACAAAAGTTTGTAATTTTAATGAAGTTCAACTTACCTATTTTTTCTTTCATTGCTTGTGCTTTTGGTATCATACCTAAGAATCCACTACCAAATCCAATGTCATGAAGATTTACCCCTATGTTTTCTTCTAAGTGCTTTTATGGTTTTAGCTCTTATATTTGGATTGTTGATCCATTTTTGGTTCATTCCTGTATGTGACTATTAGTTTTTCACAACTGTTAAAATAATTATATCCTCAAGAGGTAGGTCTATAGGGATCAGCCAGGCGCGATGGCGCATACCTGTAATCCCAGCACTTGGGAGGCTGAGGCAGGAGGATCACGAGTTCAAAGCCAGCCTCAGCGAGGTACTTAGGAACTCAGTGAGACCCTGTCTCTAATAAAATACAAAAAAGGGCTGGGGATATGGCCCAGTGGTCGAGTGCCCCTGAGTTCAATCCAGGGTACCAAAAAAAAAAAAAAAAAAAAAAAAAAGTCTATAGGGATCAGGCACAAGAGAATGCTGTTTTGTCTCAAGATTTCATTTTTGATACAAATGAGCACCCCAAAAGCACAAACATGATTGCTGTAGTCCCTTCCTAACTCATATTTCCTTCCATAAAAGGACATGTTAAAGAAATTAATGACAAGCCAAATCCTTGACATTACAGAAATCATTCTTAGAAACCCACAATAGTTGGTTTTGGTTCAACCCTCAGCTTTTATCCATGCAGCTCAGCTCTATTCCACGTTTCCTCCTATGCAGACACAGGGAATGTGTACATATATGGGCGCAAGGCCCTCGACAGTGGAGCAATCCAGGGCAAAAGAGTAGAGGATACGTCTTTGAAAGAAATTAAAGGGAGCATAGGCAGAGCACACACACATGCGAGAGTGGAGGGCCCTTCTGAAGCTAGCCACGAGCAAACACCCTCATGCAGCTCAAGGTAGTAAAAAAAAAAAAAAAAAATTATTGATAACTAGCAGCTAATCAATAGTTCCCAGCCACAATCAAGTATTTAGAATCATCAGCAGATGAATTTTTAAACATATCCAGTTATGAATGGCATCCTGAAAATTTGGATTTAACTGATCTGTGTGGGGATCTGGTTTTTAAAACTCCGTCAATTATTGGAATATGCAGCAGATATATGTCCAGTAACTCAACAGTCATAGTTCCTCAGCTTTATCAAGCCATTGGAGGATTCCATTACTAAGGATATTGTCACAGCAGGCTCTATGAGTAGGTGACCGTTTACAGGTGCAGTGTCACCACGGAGGGTGCCATCTTCTGCACATGAATGGCAAAATTCCACCCCTGGAGCTTCCTTGCCTTAACATTCTCCTTTATTTTTCAATGGGAAATATTTCAGAGATTTCCTCATCTGTTGTCTACACCTGCATTCCATGACCCCTGCAGATGCCCAAACCACATGTAGTATTGAGTACTGTTGTATTAGTCAGTTTGGCATTACCCCAACCAAATACCTGAAGCAATTAACTTATAAAAAGATTTATGGAGCTCACAGTGTTGGAAGTTCAAAGTCCAGAGTAGTGTAGGCTTGGCAGGGGCCACCCCTTGGCTGCATCCCTCATGGTGCAGACAGCAATGGCAGGAGTGCATGCTGGGAGCAAGAGAGTCATGACACCTTGAACTAGGAACAGAGAGAGAGGAAGAGACCAGGCTCCCACAGTCCTTTTCAAGGGACCCCCTCAGTGACCTAGGGACCCCCACACTAGGCCCCACCTCACCTCTTAAAAGTCCACAGCCCCCCCCCCCCAATACAACCACCTAGGAACCAAAGCATTACATAAAGACATCTGACAGGACACTTATCACACCATAGCATCTGTATAAATTGTGTTTTCTTCTATACATACATACCTGTGATAAAATTTCTTTTTTTTTTTTTTCTGAAGAAAAAAAAAAAAAAGCATACACATACACCACAAAAAAGAATTTTTTCCATGAAATTTTTCACCCTTAAGAGTCTTGACTACCTTTGAGTTTCCAAAAATACATTCCCTTGCTCCAGGAAGTAATGAAGTCTTTATAGGAAGCAACAACAACAAAAATGGATACCTATCATTTATCCTTTTATAATGTTTTTATTAGTGTATTATGTTTATACATAATATTGGGGCACAAAAGTTTCATTTTTTTAATTTATTTTTATTTTTATTTTTATTTTTTTTTTGTGGTACAGGGGATTGAACTCAGGGGCACTCGACCACTGGGTCCCACATCCCCAGCCCTTTTTTGTATTTTATTAGAGACAGGGTCTCACTGAGTTGCTAAGTGCCTCACCATTGCTGAGGCTGGCTTTGAACTCGTGATCCTCCTGCCTCAGCCTCCCAAGTGCTGGGATTATAGGCATGTGCCACCGTGCCCGGCTCTCCCCTTTTTTATTGGAATTTATTTAAATTATTCATGTAAACACAAATGATGGAGACCGGAACAAACCTCACTGATCAGCAGTGTCTTTTATTCAGCAGCAGAGTCAGGCATTGGATGGGCTCACTTTCTGGGTAGAATATGGCCTCTGGTTACAGAAGGGGTTTGGGGTTTTATAGGTTACACTGAGAGGTGACTTGTCAGTTTGGACATTCAGGAAATAGGTTGTAAAAATTTGAGACTTGTTTTTACTGGGTGAGGATGGAAGGTTCAGAGCTCAGTGCCCAGTGCTTATCTTGTCCTCCAGGGGTCATCGTATTGTCACTGCGACAGGATTAATGTGTAGCTTTGCTATCATTAGGAAAGAATTTACTGGGAAAAGATCAATGTTTATCCTCTTTCTAGGAACTGCCATTTTAGGATTGATGTGTGTCTCCTTCCCAGGGATTGTCTTGTCACTAGGAAAGGATTTACTGAGAAAGGATCAATGTTTTGCCTTCTTCCTCCTTCCCTCCTTCCGGGGCACATTGTCTTGGGGGTTATCATTTTCCATATCCTTCACTTTACAATTTATCCATTCATTCACTAACTACGTTGTATAGTAAGAATTCAAAAACAGACACAATGTTTTCTCTTTTGGAGCTTACAGACAAGAGGGAGAACAAACTTTAGTAAGCCAGCCAGGAAAATAACTATATAATTTAAATCCACAATATATGTGATAAAGTTATGCAGTTCTTTAAAAGTATGTAATAGGAGGACCTGTCCAAGGTAGTCATAAGATAAAGATCACTAAAAGTAGAGGGAGTATCATGTGCTAAGGTCCTGTGGTGAGGGGAAATATAACAGTTAAGAAACTAAAGAACTAGGCTAATAGAAGATGAGACAAAAGAAGTAGGCAAGTGATAGCATGGTAGAGTTTCTGGTTTTATCCTAAAAGGAATGGGAAAACTCTGAAAGGTTTTTAACTAAACAGGGCCATAACCAGGACCAAATTTTTAAAAGGATCACTCTAGCTACAGTGCCAAGGATAGATTGGAGGCAGGCAGGTGAAAACACCTAGGTAGTCATTGCAGTAGTACAGGTAAAAAAAAAAAAAAAAAAAAAAAAAAAAAAAAAAAAAACTTGGGCTAAGAGGGTGGTGGCCGAGATTATGGGGTAGTGGGAGTAGGAGAAGGGGGTGTTCTTTGCAAAACAGAATGTCCAAATGTTAGAACTGGAGGGCTGGTGAAATGCCTACCAGGTTCCAGACTTTCTGTGAGCTGACTGTGCCATTCAGTGTCAATAGGAACACTGGGGAACGACAGAGTGTCGAGAGAATTCCATTTCCAAATGTTGAGCTAGAAACAATTCCGAGCCCAAAAATAAATAAATAAAATAATCTTATACATGCAACTTGCTTGGAATACAATAGGACCTCCTTAATCCACAGCAATAATCAGAGATGCATTATTCGCGGTGATCACATTTTGCAAACGAGTCAGGAAACACTGTTAAGGCTGTTGTACTGCTCTCGCTGCTATGCTTTGATTATTAATGACACCATTTCAGAGGGTGTTCATAAATATGTTATATTTTTAGAAACAATGAAGTTGTGGAAAGGGGAGGCCACACTCCACACTGCTGAGCTAGTCAGTCCTGGCTGAGGTGAGCATGTGGGGAGCGAGGAGGGAGTGGTTTTCTGGAGAGATTTAATACGCTGACTGAACCAACGAAGTTCATTGGTATTTGCGAATGGTTCATTAGTGTGACTATCTGAACACAAGGTGAATTCACATTAAGTGATAAGACTTCCTAATAATTAGTGTGTGCCACTCTTCAGAATTTGTAATTAGAAGAAAGAGGCAGAATGAAAAGAAATAGATAAAAGGATAGTTGTTATAAAATTAAACTCCTTATAGCCAATTCAGCTTCTTTGTGAAGCAAACAAGACAAAGGGAAGCAGAAGAATTGAAAATGCACTTCCTCTTTGGGTTGGTAACTCAACTTCAGGTCAGATCAGGGTTTCTGGCTTTTATCCTAAGAGCAATGGAAACCCTCTGAGGAGCATAAACTCAAGAATGACATGTCAGGGCTGGGGTTGTAGTTCAGTGGTACAGTGCTTGTCTAGAGCACTTGTGAGGCACCGGTTCGATCCTCAGCATCACATAAAAATAAATTAAAATAAAGTATTGTGTCCATCTAAAGTAAAAAATATCTTAAAAAAAAAAAAAAGAATGACATGTCAGATGAGAACATCATGTCAGAACATTTCCTATGTTCATACATGAATACACGACCAGTGTAACTCCACGTCATGTATATAGCTCAAGAGTGAGAAATTATACTCCATGTATGTATGATATGTCAAAATATACTCTACTGTCATGTATAACCAAAAAGAACAACAAAAAAAATAATGATATGTCAGAACTGAGTTTTGAAAAGGATGATCTCCCGTGGCTGACACTTTGAGCTGGGTGGTTCTTGGCTGTGGACTAGTGACGTGTTCTGAGCCCTGCAGGGTTGAGCTGCTCTCCTAGTCTCCACAGCCAATGTCAATGGCAACCCTCGGACATTGTCACGTGATCCCTGAGGGGCAAAACTGTTTTGCGAACCACTGGGCTCAATCTAGAATGCCTGAGGATGTCGTCTGACAACCATTTTAGGATCTGTTGTCTTATTTTGTTCCATAAATGTTTATTAGTCACATTCTTCTGATGTGACAAGGAGGAACAAGACTTTTTCCTTCACTTTTAAGGAGTATGTGATGGTGGGAAAGAGGTGGGAACTGAGGAATTTAGAAGAATGATGGGAAAGGATGGACAACATTCCAGGGTAAGATAGGGAAGGATGCTCCCTCAAGTTGGGTTTCTACATAATGTGGAATCATCCTGTAACTGAAAGGTCTTAGTTACGAGATCTTGGGATCGGACCTATCGATGACTAGGGTTGCTGTGTTCATTGATGAGCAAATTGAGCACGAGAGACAAATTCTCAGTAAATTCTAGATGGACTGTGCTTGCATAAATTCTCTCCTGACTTCTCTGGAACTGTCCCTTTCGTCGCAACCTTTCTCTTCTGTGTCCTCTCGCCTAATCCCAGTTAGTCCTACCAACATGTTTAAATTTCATTGAGCTTTAGAGGGGGAAAAAAAAGGAAAGTTTATCTTCAACCAGGCCAGTCCTCCATTTCTCACCCATCCCATAATAAGAAACCTCCTACCATGATAGAAATGTGAACTCTCAGTGCCAAATCCCACACAGCCTTTCTGTGTTCCCTTTAACACTGATGGCTGGCCTTCCCTTTATTTCTCCTTTTCCTGGGTGTCTTTAGTTCTGCCCTTGCTTCTCCTCCCATTGGGCTCATTTTTTAACTTTTCTGGATTATTCTTGTAGACTTACTGACCAAATAGCTGACTCTGAGTATTTGGTAAATTGAAACATCTGACGTGGCTGCATCTCCCAGTATTTCTTTCTCACACAAAGCGAGGAAGGATGCTTGGAAATAAATTCAAGCTAAGCTCTTCTTTGCCACTCCCAGACTTCTTTTATTAGATTAAATCTGCCACTGCAAACTTTGTAAGCAAACTGGCTCTTCTTGAGGAGCCATAGCCACTACTCTGACATCCCACATGACAAAACACATCCTCATTTCTTTTCCGCCTGAGGTCAACACAGGCATTGGCCCAAAGCTGTTTCTCCTTTGTGTTACCTTAATATCTTTGGAGCAGCTGAAAGAAAAATGAGTTCTTTCTGCCTAAGTGATTTTCAAGGCTGATCTATGGGAGATTTTTAATTCACTTATAAAGCTACAGAAATGAGCACTTTGTTTTGGTGTTTTTTGATAGTGCCTTTTGGTGAGGATCCCAAAAGACCCAAGCGATCTGAAGAACTGGATGGGTGCTCGAGATTTCTGCATTGAAACAGGGGGGACACTGGTTGCCATCGAAAATGAGGTGGAACAAGGTAGAGTATTCAGGGTGCAGCCAGCCCAAAATAATCATTTTTATTCAGGTACTAATTAAAATGTTCCAAAACATACTAACGTTTCCAAATCAACATTTAAAATATTGTACTGATGATACATAAATTTTCAGTTTACCCAGTAAGCTTTTATGTCATGACTTCTATAAATGTCTGCATACTGCATTGATCATAAGCTGCTGAGTTTTGAAGGCAGCAGAAAGAATAAGATCTGCATTTCAAAATGGCTAAAATTATCTCAAGTATAGTCTACTATAATTACACAGTATGATTTTTAGATCCCTTTAGATTTAACTACACACTTTTATTTGATATTTAGGTAATTACATACTGTAACTTAACTACAATAGATAAATCCTCTTTTGTTTAAAAAGGCATTGAATGAGCACTGGAAATTGTTTTGTTAATGATATGATAAATTTTCTGGTTATCCAGATAATTTCTGTCAATTTAAACTTAAACAAAAGTAGGGGGAAAAACTGCATTACCTTAACAAGGACAAAGTAACACATTCCTACAATTGATTCATAATTAAGTTTCACTGTCATTTAAATATAATCACAGTTATAAACAGAATTCGATGATTACCCTAATGGTTTATATGGTGTTAAATTAGATAATGTATTCCTATCTTTCAGCTTTCATCACTATGAATCTTTTTGGCCATAACACTAATGTGTGGATAGGGCTACAAAATAAAGATTATGAAAAATGGCTAAATGGAAAGCCTGTAACATATTCTAACTGGTCTCCATTTGATGTAATAAACGTAAGTTTTAAGATTTATTTTTTAGAAATCATTTTTAGCCAGAACTCTCATTCAAGGCTTGCTTACTAGAGCTTTTTTTTTTTTCCCCTATATTTTGTAGGTGCGAATTTATATTAGTTTATTATTAGCACATTAATTTTAAATAATGTAATTTCACCTAATTTTCATGTGTATCATAAATGCAATTATTTTACTCATTATAATTATTGTTTATTTTGGAGGTTATAAAGTGATTTGTGAACTGACTTATTAAATGCAAATAAAGAGGGGCTGGGAATGTAGCTCAGTGGTAAAGCCCTTGCCTACCATGTGCAAGGCCCTGGGTTCAATCCCCAGTATTGAAAAAAAAAAAGAAAGAAAGAAAAAAGAAATGCAAATAAGGGAATAATGGTATTTTAATGTCCTAAATAAAAATTTCAATGTTATATATCATCATATTTTTATAACATTTATATTCTTTTAAAGATTCCAAGTCATAACACTACTGAAGTTCAAAAAAACATTCCTCTCTGTGCCTTGCTGTCAAGTAATCCTAATTTTCATTTCACTGGCAAATGGTATTTTGAAGATTGTGGAAAAGAAGGCTATGGGTTTGTTTGTGAAAAAATGCAGGGTAAGAAACATGTTTTTTTAATTCCATATGTAAAAATATGTTTTTTAAATTCCTTTCATTTCCTTAGTCCTAGCCCCCTTATCTTCCATATTTGTTTTCCAAAACTGATGAGCAGTTCCACAGCTAATAGTGTGAGGCACTTATTCTTTCTCTTTACATTTGGTCATGTAATCCCCAGCACCCTGGGACTATGCCCTATCATTGTGTTCTAAGGACTGCAGAGACCATTTGACTGATGACTCAGTTTATGCATTCACTTTGCCCTCTTACAGGATTTTACTGCTTTGTTCTGGGATTACATGTATGTGTAAGGCCATATTCTGTTACTATAATGAAGTACTATAACACAGTTAGCAAGCTAACTTATAAAGAAAAAGAGTGCTATTTTAGCCCATGATTCTGATCCCAGGTAAATGGCCCCTATCTGGTAATGGCCTTCTTGTTGGCAGATTCATTAGGTGGCACAGGACATCACATGGCAAGAGACAGGGAGAGCAAGTGTACCCTCTGGTCTCTCTCTCCTTATAAAGCCACCAGAATTCAGTCATGAGAGCTCACCCTGATGACCTCATCTAAATCTTAATCACCTCCTAAAAGCCCCATCTCTAAAACTCATAGTCAGATAAAGTCTCCATCCTCTTCATACCTCATAATGAGAATGAAACTTCAACATGTGGCCCTTGAGGGACATATTCAAACTACATATAAACCATAACCACATCTATTCAGGCAATTTTTTAAAAGTCACCAAGAAAACATTGGAAAAGAATCAGAGAAATAAACCAACTCATACTCCTTTCTTGGAACCCTAAAAATGGTCTCTGTGGCTAAATATGACATGTAATATGTATCCAGATCTAATAGGAAGAAACTCCAGTGATTTCTGGTATAAATTACCAAAGCCATGTGTTTTAGTTTGTCATCTTTCCATCAGTGTAACAAAGTTCCTGAGGTAATCAACTTATAAAGAGATAAGGTTTATCTTGGCACATAGTTTTGGCAGTTCTAGTCCATGATTGATTGGCCCTTTTGCTGGGGCCTATTTCAAAGCAGCACGTTATGGCAAAAGCATACACCAGAGCAAAGCCACTTACTTCATGGCCAAGAAGCAAAAGAAAGGAAGAAGAAGAGACTGTGGTCCCACAATCCCCTCCTGGGGTATGCCTCCAATGACCTAAAGACTTTCCACTAGGCCTCACCTCTGAAAGTTTCCACCACCTCTCAACAGTGATACCCTGGGGACCAAGCCTTTAACACTTGGACTTTTAGGGGATATTTATCTTCCGAATCATATCACCATACATAGTCAACGGGTTCAACAAACAACATGAATGCATTTTGAGTGATCTCAAGTAATAAAAATAGGAACAGCAGCTTTCTTTCACTGAGCACTGGTTATCCCTGTATCACAGCACCCTAGATGGTCGCAGTTTGTGTCTGGCTATGTGGAACTCTGGGCAGCCTAGCCTATAATGCTTACCAGGAATATGAATTGCACTTCTTAGTCCTGCATACCTGTGAGCTCTCTGATGATGCTAAGTATCAACCCTCCTCAGCAATTCCAGAGAAGCTCCATTTCTTGCACTCAGTTATCACTGAGGCACAATGGTCAGGAATGAAAATAAGATACTGGATCAGTAATGGCAAGAATAATATGGAAAGTGCCTTGTAGGGAAAGAAATGACATCAGAATAGCATGTACTTTCATACTTACCATGGACCTGGCACTGTGCCTTGGGTTTATGAGCATTATGCCATAAAACCTTAAAGAATTCTATGAAAGAGGCCAAAGTCTCCCCATTTTACAAAGAAGTTGAGGCTTAGAAAAAACAAGTAGCACTCAACCTTGAGGGTGATCAATGTCTCTCAGTTAAACATAATGATTCTATTCTACTACTGTGATACTGATTTTTTTCTTGAAATTTAACCTCGGATCACTTGCTTTCTTAGATATTTTGGGATGTTCTTTTAGAGACAGTGTAGAGCAGTGGTGGGTAAGAACTGAGGCCCTGGAGTGCCACAGCCCCTGCAGGGCTTCCTGCTCCACCTCTGTAAATAAGCTTCTGTCAAGTTATTTATCTTCTGCAAACTCTGATTTCAGCATTTATGCTCTATGCATATATAATGTTTAGTAGTGTTCCCAGCACATGTTTAAGAAATGATAGAGTATTTTCAATGATGACTATTTGACTTAACAAATGCTTGCAAATTACAACGAATACACAAGTTCTGCTCTTCTTCCTTATAAACATGTACTCACTTTGGGCTTGAGACTAAAGTCACTCGTCTGCCTGAAAGAACAAAGAAATCTGAATAAAAAGAAAAAGGCAAAGTCAAGACCCCCTCCCAGTGTGGGGTTCAGGATGTAGCACAGTGGTAGAGCACTTGCCTAGCATGGACACGGCCCTGGGTTCATCCCTGATGCTGCAAAACAAACAAACCCCACAAAAAGACCTAAGAGTCCCCAATTTGAAACTTGGCTGCCAAGTTTTTTCAGGGGAATGAATGGAAAGATCATGTTGCTCAAATTCACTTGTTAATGAAATTTGATAGAATAGACTACATAGGAAGAAATTCTTATGTGTAAAAATACAGATATATAACTCAGGGAGGTACAGTCAAATTGATATTTGGGCCACATATGAAAGAATTTGTTTCTTTAATTTCACTAATCATTGTCATTTATAAATAGCTACTTTGGCATTATAAACTGATTTTGTAAAAATAACCATAGATCATGCCTATAGGCTGGCAAACAGACTTTTAGCAATAAATAAACTGATAACAGAATTCAAACCTTCACAAGTTGGTAAATATATTAATTTCACTTTGATTTTGCAGTATGTTCTACTGCTATATTGAGATAACAGTTTCAGGTAAAAATCAATTTCCCACTTTGCCATTTTTACTGGGTGGGCAGCAGGTAGAGGGTGGGGGTTATGTCCAGAGGTGAGGAAAGGGGAGCAAGAAGTAACATTTATTTAGTGCCTGCTGTGTCCCTGGTACAACAGGAGGAATCCTACCCATACTCCTCTAAGGGAGATCATATCAATTTCTAATAGACCAGAAATTTGAGTTCAATTTGCTCAGGGTCTCTTAACCAGTTAGGAGCAGGAATGGGATTAAGCCCCAGACCTTCTGACCTATCCACACCTGGCCATGTTCCTTTCTAACCCCAAGTGTTGTAAAACCACAGAGAGAAACTCAAGGCACTTTGGATAGTGCAGAAACTTTTACTTTGTTTTCATGTTTTAGTTGCTGTAAACTCAGCCTATCCCAGTACATAATGTAATACAAAACAAAAAGGCAAATGTGCATATTAAGAAGGAAATATCTGTAAGTCAAACAAGACTCACTTTCCCCATGATCACAGCCACTCCTGAACAGGGAAGCACCAATAATTATGGGCTGGAAAACCTTCCCTTTTAATTTATAAATCTTGTCTCTCACAGGTGACATAGTAATAGTAACTTTTTATAGGAAGTGTATGTTTTTAGCATTTGTTAACTTGAGTTTTTAAAATTCTTTTTAGAAATTATAGACTAAATATGATAATGACTATTATAGAGTCTCAAAGTATAATCAAGTATTTTATCTGAGAATATACACTTGTAAAATTAGGTTTGCAATGCAATTGATGACTACACAATATATGTTAATATTCTATCATGAAGTATGAATTTCTGTCATAGCAGTGTGTTAGGCTAGTGTTAGTAGCTAATGAAACCTGCCCAAGGAGATTACCAGCAGCTCTACTAAAAGTGGTCCATTTGACACAAGAGAGTCAAAAATGGAAAATCTTTCAAAATTGATGCAATCTATATTTTTGAAGAAACTCATTCATTAAATTCCCTAAAGGTTCTAATTTTTAGCATCCCATATACTTTCAGGTAGTGCCCTCATTTAACACGAAGTCAATTCAGGAAGGAAAACTCTCTAGTCAACCTAGATCATCATGACAGGGATCCACACTAGATTTTGCCTCCTCCTTTCCCATCCAGATGCTACAGATGATTTTGTTGTTGTTCTTTTTGTAGATACTTCTGGACACCATGTGAATACATCTGATATGTACCCAATCCCCAATACCTTAGAATATGGAAACAGAACATACAAAATTATTAAGGCAAATATGACTTGGTATGCAGCAATAAAAGCCTGCCTGATGCATGGAGCAGAGCTGGTCAGCATTACAGACCAGTATCACCAGTCCTTCCTCACTGTTGTCCTCAACCAGCTAGGACACGCCCACTGGATTGGACTGTTCACCACAGATGTAAGTGTCCTAAGTGCCCTGAAACATCTTTACATAATTAAATTTTACATCTACCTCCTTCATGATGTGATCAGTGAAGTTAGCACAGGAAAAAAAAATTCCCAGAAATAACAGTAAATGTAATATTTAAATAATTAGTAAAAGAACCGAGTAACCTTGTGAGCACTCTCTAACTAGAAAACAAAAGAGTGTCTTTTTAAGATAAACATCCACTTGCCTAATTTTTGGACATAACAAATAGCCTTCAAAAGTCTCTGAAATTTTCCAGGGACATCTGAATCCCACCCATCTGTATACTGAACACATTTTAAACTCAAGCTCTGCATTTGAGTCATTTGTGACATTTAAGGAATCACCAAGAAAAATGGCTCACACCTCCTGACTGATTTTTAAATAATTCAATACCTCCTGAAATTTAACCACTGTTTTTGTTTTCCTGTAGGAATGTGATTTGGAGAATAGGAGTTTTTTGCTTTATTGTTTTTTAATAAAAGTATTGTATGCTCAAAGTAGATTCTAGTCTCTCTTGACCCCTAGTTCTAGGCTCTGTGTTGTAAGCAGTTTCTTGCATGCCATCCAGAAATTTTCAATGGATATACACGTATGCATCTATAATGAATGAATATGTGCATTGTTTTTTTAAATCTTTATTTATTTAATTTAGTTGTACACAATGCATTTATGTTTACGTGGTGCTGAGGATCGAACCCGGGCCGTGCACGTACGAGGCGAGCGCTCTGCTGCTGAGCCACAACCCCAGCCCTGTACATTGTTTTTAAAATACAAATGAGATCACACTGTGTCTGCTATCCTTAAATTTGCTTTTTAAATTTAGTATAGCTTTTATAACCTTCCATGTAAGCACATAAAAATCTCATGTATTGGGCTGGGGCTGGGGTTCAGCAACAGATCACTCGCCTAGCACGCGCGCAGCCCGGATTCAATCCTCAGCACCACATAAAAATAAAGGTATTCACTAGGCACTTAGACCAATGTCTGTGTCAGGGACTCATATCCGGACCAAGAAGATGTGAAGAGATTTCAGGAATTCTAGATACTGTACATGTTACTCTAAAAATAAAAACACAAACAATTTTGAAAGTTTATTAAAAAAAAAACCTAAATAAAGGCATTGTGTACAGCTAAAACAAATAAATAAATATTTCAAAAAAAATCTCATGTATTCACTTGGAACAGCAATATGTAAGAATACACCCCAATTTATTAAATCATTCCCCTGAGAATGGGCATTTGATTTTTTTTTCCTCAGTTTTTCACAATCACAATGCACAACAAACATTCTTGTATAGGTAGGAGAATTTCCTAGAAATAAAATTGCTGAATACACTAAATTTTAATAAGTACTGCCAGAATGCCTCTCAAAAGTTTGCAACACTTTACATGCCAAAGGATTGCATCTATTTTTTAATCCTTTTTTTTTTTTTTTTTTTTTTTTTTTTTTTGGTACCAGGGATTGAACCCAGGGGCACTTAACCACTGAACCACATCCCAACCCTGTTTTTTAAAATCCTTAACACTATTATCAAAATTCTAAGCCTTGGGCTGGGGTTGTGGCTCAGCGGTAGAGCACTTGCCTAGCATGCGTGAGGCACTGGGTTCAATCCTCAGCACCATATAAAAATAAATGAATAAATAAAAGGTATTATGTCCATCTACAACTAAAAATATATATTTTAAAAATTTTAAACCTTATCAGTGGTATAGGTAAAAGAATGACATTTTATGATTATTTGTTGTTTGTTTGTTTGTTGTATTACAGAATGTTTTATCTTTATGTAGTCAATTGTATATTATGGCCTCTGGATTTTCTATGACTTGGAAAGATTTTCCCCACACTATAAGTATTTTTAAAAATTAGCAAAGTTTTCATTAATGCTTTTATGTTTCAACTTTATGCTTGAATCTTCAATCAATCTAGAATTTATTTTGGTGTAAAAATCAAGATATTCACCCTACTTCCCTCTGATTACTTATTAGGAAATGATGGTTGCAAGAAGCCAATGATTCCTCAGAACCAAAAAAGATATCATTTGTGGTAGATACTCCCTTTTTGTCAGGCCATATTCATAAGCAGTTCTAGACCCTGAAAATAGAGTAGAAGTGGAGATCTGTGTGGGAAGGGCGGGACACTCGCAGCACTGGGTGACGTCACAGCAGTCGTGGCGAGGAAGTGATGGTTTACCTCCCCTCCACAGAATGGTCTTCATTTTGACTGGTCAGATGGCACCAAATCCTCTTTCGCTTTTTGGAAAGACAAGGAGTCATCCTTCTTCGGTGACTGTGTTTTCGCTGATACTAATGGACGCTGGCATAGCACAGCCTGTGAGTCATTTCTGCAAGGTGCCATTTGTCATGTGCCCACTGGTAGGTACAATTCTGTTCAACTCAACAAATAGCACCCTGTGCTTCTACTATATGCAAGGCTGGACTTAGCAGTAAATATAGCATGAGTAGTAGAAGTCTCAGCCCCTAGTAAGTCTCTGGTCCCGTCAGTGATGTAAAGACAAATAACTGCTATTCCAGCATGGGTACCAAATGAGATAAGAGAGGTAGCACCTGTTGTGGGAATTATCAACAAAAAGGGAAAAGCAGAAAGGTTTCTCTTCTTTTAATCTTTTTTTTTTTTTTTTTAGTTGTCAAGGGACTTTATTTTATTTATTTATATACAGTGCTGAGAATCAAACCCAGTGCCTCACACATGCTAGGCAAAAGCTCTACCACTGAGCCACAACCCCAGCCCCAGAAAGGCATCCTGAAGGACATAACAGTGAAGATGAGCCTTGAAGAATGGGTGGCATGTAAATGAGCAATAATAGGACAATAAAGGTGAAACTTAACTCAGAGCATTATATAGCTTCCTAAGATCTCAGCGGTCCATCAACAGGACCAGGACCAAAAGCCACATGTCCTCACTCTCTAATGTGATGTTAATCTCATTTGAACAGGTCCCCTCTCCCTTTATTACTATAGTGTGTATAGAGAATTCCCTAAACTAGAGAGATGGCTTATACATGCCAAAAGTCAGATAGCAATGAGGCTAGCTAAAATATATTTCACTAAAATATAAGCTCTGTAAAGTCACAAGTACTTTGCTGATATACCTTTAACAAACTGTAAATCCTCAATAAATAGTTGTTATTTGTTTTTTAAAAGTTGCAAAGCACTAGCTATTCTCCTTTTAAATCTCTCATTTCATAAAAATTCATTATTTACTTATATTCTGGGTGCTATATCAAATAGCATACACAATATGTAACTTCAGATCGAAACAATTCAGAGTTAAATGTAAATAAATGTGTGTATATTTAAATATGTATGAAAAAATAATTCTGCTTCTAAAACACCATAAAACTATCCCTCTCTTTTCAAGAACACTGCATCATTGAGTACTTTAGAAGTATCCAGCACTAATGAATTTAAATTCCCAGATTGTAAAACAGATATTGTCGTTAGTTTCCTTTTATAGATAAAGGAGTCAATGTGGGTAATGGGCCCACAGTCACACAGCCAGTAAGTGGCAGAGCCAGGATCTCAGTATGGATGAGTCTGACTCTCATGCTTGCCCTCTGAAGTAAAGTCCCCTCAAATTTACCTCATTTAGAGCTGGGGTTGTAGTTCAGTGGAATAGCACTTACCTAGCATGTGTGAGGCACTGGGTTTGATTCTCAGCACCACATGTAAATAAACAAAGTCCATCAACAACTAAAAAATATTTTTTAAAAAATTTACCTCATTTGTTTTATTTCATGTCATATTGCGTTATTTTCTCTCATAGGTTTAACATGAGTAAGGATTTTTTAAATCTATAATATTCAGCACTGCATGGAATACATTTTGTACATTTGGAAGTCCCTTTTGCCAGAATCATTGAGCTGTCACTGTTTCTATGAATCGCATCTTCCAGATGTCCCAACCTTTAGTTGTAAACATGAAAGATAGCCCCCCTCACCCAGTCAGCACTCAAACTAAGCTATGTATTAATATATACTGCTATATTTAGGTACAGATTGTTTCTGCCAGAAATGCTAGAAACTGGCCCTAGATTTGTAATCATTTACATTAAATCCTATCTTTCAGAGTATTACCATGAAAATCTTATTACATATATTTATCTTGGTCTTTCATAGAATATAAGGTAATGTTTGTCTCAATAAATGGAGCCAGTCACCACCCTGAAATCATAACTGGTTTTTCTTCATAGAAACAAAACCATTTGAACACCCAGTGTTGTGCTCAGAAACATCTATTCCCTGGATAAAATTTAAAAGTAATTGCTACAGTTTTTCTACAGTCCTAGACAGCACGAGTTTTGAGGCTGCTCATGAATTTTGCAAAAAGGAAGGTAATTCTTTTGTGATGGTAAAATTCTTTCATGTGCTCCTTCTTGACATTTCAGTAAACAATGTGGTTTTCTCATTTGTCTGATTATTTAGTGATGTTAGGAGCAATAAAAACTATAGAAAGCAATAAATACTATTGAATTTGCTTGTGGGAACAGGTAATATATGCAACTTAATGTCCAGTGTAGAATTTGAAAACCTAAGATGATGTCTCAGCATATTGCATTTTCTGAAGGAAATGTTCCTTTTGAATACATTTGCATTGTGAATTTTTAATGTTCTCTAAAATTAATATTCTTTTTTAACTTCTTAAATGCAATCTTAGTAAATGTGCTTTTACCTTAAACTTTCTAAACAAAATCACTTCATTCATAACGAAGACTTTTACTTTTCAAAGTCTGCACTTTACAAATAGTGGTATAGAAGACATTTTAAAAACGTGTAGACACAAATACTTGTTCATTTGCTACTTGTCTCTTTTATAGGATCTAATCTTTTAACAATCAAGGATGAGGCTGAAAATTCATTTCTCCTGGAAGAGCTTTTTGCATTTGGTTCTTCTGTCCAGATGGTTTGGTTGAATGCTCAATTTGACACTAACAGTAAGTGATTTGGGTAGAGAAGAGGAGAGGGCATAAATAAATACACAGTTGTTAGGGCTAATGATAATGGCATCTGTGAGCCAGAAAAATCTCCTTGCACACATTTGCTGTGAAAAAATAGCATGAATCCTGAAGCCATTTCTTCCACAAACAACATTGCTACCCTTTTCTATACCCTCTTATCCTCTGAAATAATCACAGAATACCAAAAATAAAAATAAACAACAAGTTTACCTTTACAATTACTGTGAAGATGCTTGGCTGGAACTCTGTATTCACAGACTTCCGCATATCACACCAAAACCAGACTGACTGGAAAATGCCGCAGGTTCCTAAATGTTATAAAAGCACAATAGAGTTATGGAAATGTTCCAGTGATAAATTGTGCTGTTAGAATTCTTATTTGCTACTCGTAAAAACCAGAGTTTGTAATAAAATGGAAGCCTAGTATTCTTTCCTTTATGTAATTGATGGTTATTGAAAGGTACTTGTAAAGAAAATGATTTTCATCAACATGAAGAGTTTGTTACAGTGGTATACCAAGGTTGGGGGCAAGCCTACCCTTGAGGGGAGCATTTTAATCACTAACCTTATAGAATTTCTACAGATGGTGATAATAAAAAGCAAATCAACTTTTAGCTAGTTTTGTTTTAGTTTTAAATTCTTTTCAGTCAGTGCATCCCTCCTATATATGGGATGGTCTCCCACGGCTCCTAATCCCTTGGCATATGACTGTCTTGCTATTTAAAGAAATTCACTGTAAAATTCTTTTAGAATGTACACCATTTTATAAAGACATAGAGGTTAGGACTCAAAAAGAGTGTCCTTACATTGATTAGTTTCATTTACTCAATAATTTCTTGAAATTGGCTAGAAATTAAGTGGAATATTTCAAAATTCAAACTGTTACATTAATAAACATGATATTCTAAATGAACTAAATAGAACAATGTATCTAAAATAAATAAAGGGTGGTTCACAAGTCAACTTCATTAAGACCTACCTTTGATGTTGAGTTCATGACTGTCCTCACAGAGCTAATGCATCAGAGGAGAGAGTCTCACTAAACTTAGGGACTGAATTTTATGGTTCATTGCAGTCTTAGTGTGTTTGAAACCATGCACATACCTTATAATAAGTCAGTAATATTTTCACAGATGAAACCATTAAGTGGTTTGATGGAACACCCACAGACCAATCAAACTGGGGCATTCGGAAGCCAGACATGGACCACCTCCAGTCCCACCAGTGTGTTGCCCTGAGGGTCCCCGAAGGAGTGTGGCAGTTATCCCCATGTGAAGAAAAAAAAGGTTTCATATGTAAAATGGAGGCAGGTGGGTTACATGAGAGAGTAAGTCTTCATTTGGATTCTACCCTAACTAATGTTGATCTACCACTTTAGCATTTCAAGTTTTTAAATCTAAGTATTTGGAGCGTATTCAGATAGACTCTGGAATTATTATCTTGTTCTACATCAAATAAGTCAAAGAACATTTCAGCTCCTTTCTCTAATATGAAGGAAAAAGAACATTATAAACCAACTCAATCAGAGACTCTGGCTTTCTTGTGTCATCCTGGCTGTTAACCCAACAAGCAAATAAAATTAGAATGTAAGCCAGCCAACTCCATTCTGGTGATGCTACTCAGAAGGTTAAGGTTTGTCTTTGGCCTCAAAAAATACAATCTATATATCTGGTATATTTGTCATGAACAGGTAGACGTGATTCTCTGTTGTAAGCATGATATGTCATAAAAGTCACATTTAACTTCATCCTCAGTCACTCACTTAGTTTAGAGTGATTGAAAATTCATTTAGAAATCAAGTCAGAAGATTCTAGTCAGTTGCAAACAACAGTAAAGATTTTTAAGGTAAAATGTCAAGAAAGATCATTGACTGTGAGAAGGTGTCTATAATAACCAGAACAATTTCTAGATGACAATCTTATCAGGAAGGAGGAATTCGTGCATCCAGAGCTGCTGGACAAGACCTCAGAGAGATAAGGATGTGGGATTTAAAAGGATGAAAAGAATATTAGAAGATGGAACAGAGGAGGAAAGAGGCATTGTAAATAAAAGACTCGTCATGGCTTAAGGCAGGAATGGAGAATGAGCGTAGAGTAGAGTAGGGAGCTCATGTTTGGGAGTGATAGAAATAAAACTGACCAGTGATGCAGGATCCATTCACAGAGATTTCAGGCTGACGAGATGAGCTTCATGGTAGAGGAGAAAAGTACTGGGTGTTCTTTGTAGACACCTGCCATGATGCACTCATCCAATGTAAAAAGAAGTATTTGTAACTTGAGTGACAGCATTAAAAAGAAGGGAGCTGTGGAATCAGGCCTTCATGACCGATTAGACACTGAGAAAGAAGAAAAAATAACTGTGGCTGTGGCCACCAATGTTTGAGGCTCCAATAGTGTATCAATTCTGTGTGGGAAACATGGTTAAGGCTATAATATAAGTGCCCAAGTTACCACAAGCACTTAGGATCAAGAACAAATCAGAGGCTGGGGTTGTAGCTCAGTAGTAGAGTGCTTGCCTAGTACGTGTGAGGCACTGGGTTCAATCCTCAGCACCACATAAAAGTAAATAAATAAAATAGAGGTATTGTGTCCACCTTCTAAAAAAGAAAGAACAAATCAGAAGTACCGAAGTACCTCATGTCTGCAAGGACTTTAAAGCTTTTTGTAATACATGATACCTCTTTCATCCTTCACAGGAACTTTGTAAGATAATGGAGCAATTAAAATATCCCCACTTTAGATGGAACTGGAGACTATCATGCTAAGTGAAATAAGCCAATCCCCCAAAACCAAAGGCCAAATGTTCTCTCTGAAATTTGGATACTGACTCACAATAAGTAGGGGCAGGAGGAGAATAGAAGTTCATTGGATTAGACAAAGGGGAATGGTGGGAAGGGAGAAGGGATGGGAATAGGAAAGACAGTAGAATGAATTTGACATAACTTTCCTATATTCATATATGAACAGTTCATATACAACCAGTGTAATTCCACATCATGTACAACCATGGGAAGTTATACTCCATGTGTGTATGTCAAAATACACTCTACTGTGATATATAACTAAAAAGAACAAATTTTTTTAAAATCCCACTTTGCAGTTGAGAAAAATGCTTGTGCAAACTGAGACTGCATCAAAGGCTATAGTCCCAGTTCTCCTAAGAGTTCCTTCTATGCCTTCATTGCCTTTATCTGGAGAATAAATACCTATTAACTGTCTTTCATAAAGAAGTATCTTTACCCACACAGAACAATATGTGTTTTCAATAATTTAATGCAAAATTATGTGACCTTATTTTTAAATTATAGAAACAAGGTTTTTAAATAAAGTTTTGCTGTAGGTAACAACAATGATGTTTCTTTTAAGTCTGTCAGAGTGAGTGGGTGTGCGTTTGTAAACAGAGCTCAAGGCATTTCCTCCACTAACAGATCCACTCAGTCATCTTCTGGATCATCCTCTATACCTTCCTTTGGATCTTTACCTAGAACAAAAATTGTAGAGGTTGAATTTTGAGGTAGTCTACTTGAAAGAAATATATGTTTACAGTAAAAATCCTAAAACAGGAGCCATCTCACTTTCTTACTGGAGGAGCTATTATTCATTTTCCAAGAGTCCTGAAATCACAGAAGTGAGAAGAAGCTGCCTGTAAAATCCTTGCATAGAGGTAGACAGGTTATCCTTGCTGGGTAAACTCCACATCTCTGCAACACTGGCATTGCCTCATGAATGGTCACAGACAATATGTAAGTGAATATGGCTGAGCTCCAATAACACATTATTTATAAGAACAGGTTACTCATGGGCCATAGTATGCTGATCCCTGCTATAAGTAATGAGATAATTTTGCTGAATTAAAAGAAAAAATTCATTTCAACTTTTTTTTTTTTTTTTTTTAGATATTCACACTGCAAAGGAGCACCCAGGAAAAGGTAGGTTTGGTTTGGAGCAGAAGGAAGTATTTTGATTTTTCATAGAAATAATATAATAGAAAGCAACGAGGTAACAAGATCCATATTTCCTCATTGTCACTCAAATTTTCCTTTCTTATTTTTTTTAATTTTTTTTTATCTTCATTCAGGACCAAGTCACAGCATTATTCCTCTTGCAGTTGCACTGATATTGATAATAATCCTGGTGATTGTCACACTGTCCTTCTACATACACAAGCAGAATAGAGGCTTCTTCTGGAGACTTGCAGGGTTTCGGAATCCTTACTATCCTGCAACCAATTTTAGTACAACAAATTTAGAAGAAAATATTCTCATTTCTGACCTTGAGAAGAATGACCAGTGATAATGAAGTCAGAGACTAGCATAGCTCTGGAGATGAACAGAGAAGACTGCAATGGGGTGTCCTGTCTGTATTTCCCTTTAACTAGATGCCATAAGAATGAAATTGTGTCACCATTTAACTATTGTTAAAGTGATTACTGGCTTTTAATTGTAACCAAATCAGACAGGATTTGATTTATCCATTATCATAAACTGTGATCCATTCTTAAAAAGGGGAAATTATACAATAATTATTATTCAGAAAGGCAGGAACCATTAAAAGTAACCCCTACTGAAAACTCTCAAACCAATGTGAATAATTGCTTTTGCATTAATATGATCCTATTAAAATTTTTTTTGGTATTGTAAAACCAAGCTGGTACCTCTTCAGACATTCACCCAAACTCATTCCATTAAAAGAGCGAGAAAGAGGAAGCAAAACAAATTTCTAAATTCTACACTTACATAGGCGAGAAATAGGCTTCTTAGATTTCCTATTTGTTTCTAAGTCAATCATTTCTAATAGGCATATTTGAAAAGTACTAATTTATTTCTAAATCTCTAAATTTAAAAACAACTTCTGGGTTTTCAGTATATATTAATTTTTATTAGGTATAACTTCTCAAGCTAAAGGGAAGAAAAATGATCTTTCTTTAAATAGTGCAGCTCTTGGTGAGCAGCACACTTTCATAGCAACCGCATAGTTAAAATGTGGCCTGAACCTCCGAACCCTTCAACTACTAAATGATTTATCAAGTTTGATATTTAAAGATACCTGATAGATAAACTTAAAGGAATATATTTGTATCTGAATACTATTAAAAATTTGTGGGATTTATTATAAATATATAAAATAATATATAACTTTCTGAACAACCACAAGATATAAGACTTGAATTTAAAAGGGAAAAATTGAGGATCTGACTTATAGTCCCATAAGAAGGAGACTAGAGGATGCATTGAGAAGCACTAAGTAAATTACCCTCTGCTAGTAATCTAGATACCTTTTATGATATAAATGAGTTGATTTAAATGTTCTTCTTAATAAAGTCTGATTTCTGGGCTGGAATTGTGGCTCAGTGGTAGGGCACTTGCCTGGCATGTGTGAGACCCTGGGTTCGATCCTCAGCACCGCATATAAATAAATAAAATAAAAGATCTATTTACAACTAAAAAATATTTTAAAAAAATAAAGTCTGATTTCTGGGAACCATCTCCTTTTATGTTAGTCTAGTTAGTTTGGTTAGTTAATAATAATTATTGCCAGCAAATTAAAAAATCACAGGTTTGATCTTTTTTTGTTAATTTCTTACAAAGAAAAATGGATCCAAAATCAATATTCAGCAGTTTACTCATTGCATAAGTGTTTGCTGATCTCCTATTAAGAACAACATGCTAGGGTTAGGGTTGTGGCTCAGCAGTAGAGTGCCCGCCTAGCACATGCAAGGCCCTGGGTTCAATCCTCAGCACCACATAAAAATAAATAAATAAAATAAAGGTATTATGTCCAACTACAACAACAAAATATATATATATATAAAAGAAGAAACAAACAAACAAACAATGTGCTATTCTAGCAGCTGGCAGTGCCAGGGTGCACCAGTGAGGGAGGTCTCAGTGTTTGTGGCACTTATTCTCCAATAAGGGAAAAATTAATAGCACCCAGTAAAGAGTCCATATGTAGAAAACAGTAGGTAGTTAGGAAAACTAAATCAGGTTCTGTGATAGAAACAGGGAATCTCAGGGCCTCACTGAGAGTCTGCATTGTTAAAACCAACTGCCTCAACGCTGGTGGCCACTAGTCACAAGGGGGAGCTCCCGGAGAAAATATGAATGAATTTCCAAGTGGCAAACAAGCATCTTTACAAACACATTTGAGGAGCAGACTCTTAAGAACAGAGTGCTAGTGGTCTGAAACAGTTAATACAACTCCCAACAGCCACTTTTTGCTACTGCTGTGTAGTCTACACACGGGGACAATCAACTTTCATAATGTTTTCTGTCTTACGACTTCCTTTTTTCAAAGATATATAATATGGAAGTTGTATATTTATGACTGAAAAGAATAACAATTGACTTGAACTAACCAGATGGTATTAAAGCTCAATTTAACAATCTGTCAAGTGAAATTAAAATTCTGCTCTTTTCTGCAGACTTGATAAAAACTATAATCAATTAGCCTTCCAGTCAAAGGATATAGTCACACATAACAATTTGACAAAGTATGTCATTAGGAAAGTACTTTTGAAGAAAAAAAAACTATTGCTTGTCAATGCTCTGTATTTTGATATTTAGTACTGAACCACATTTCCAGAGAAACTGTCCCTGTAAATAGATCATGTACTCTTGGCCATTGCTGAAATTTCAGAAATAGAAAATACGAAAATATTCTGCTTTCTAATGCTTGCATACTTTTTTTTTTTTTTTTTTTTTTTTTTGGTGGTACCGGGGATTGGACTCAGGGGCACTCGACCACTGGGCCACATCCCCAGCCCTTTTTTGTATTTTATTTAGAGACAGGGTCTCACTGAGTTGCTGAGTGCCTCGCCATTGCTGAGGCTGGCTTTGAACTCGCGATCCTCCTGCCTCAGCCTCCCAAAGTGCTGGGATTACAGGCGTGCGCCACTGCGCCCAGCTGCTTGCATACTTTTAAAAACTTTTTCCATATCTATTTTTAATCTGAACTAGATTTCATAGTCACAACATGAAAAGAACAAAAAATTAGTAGGGTCACAAACTCACACGTAATTAATATGTTCTCCTCTTTTAAAAGTCAGTCATTTCCTATGAGTAACAGAGTATCTTTATAAACTCTGGGTAAAGGAGAATCTTGGGTTTTCCAAGTTAGGATATCTTGATTTCTGATTCCAACAGTATTCTTCCAGGTTAAATGTTTCCTCTGTTGAAGGATCCCTGTCCCATCAAGGTGGATTAGATCTGTAGATGAACATTCGTTCTTGGAGGTCCTTTCCCTCCTTAAAATGGCAGTTGGATATATGGGAACTTGCTGTGCCCTTCTGATATTGGGAGGAGAAGGCCATAACTGACCGCTGGCATGTGTCATCTGGTATCCACTGGGAGCAGCTGTCTGGGCCCACTCCCTGGAGATGTGCTGGCAACTGCCAGGAGAGTGTAGGTGGAGTAGTTTGTTATCTCCTCTCTCTGATTGGGCCCTTTCCTGGCTTTCTTGGGCACTGCCTCATTTCTTGAGAACAGGCTGTGATTCCCATTCAGTGCCCTCACAGAACACTGAAGTTCTTGGCTACAAGGTCACCTCACACCTGCAATGGAGAAACTCTATCCAGCACCATCAGCTACTCGATTAGTCAGGACAGGCTAACCACTGTAATAAACAATCCCCAAATCTTGGAATTGGAGCTCAGCAAAAGTTTATTTCTCACCCACATCTACATGAACTAGCAGGAGGACATCATTCTATGCAGCCCTTTATGGGTACACGTCCCTCCTGTATAACGGACCTGCATTTCCTAAGTGCTTGGAGTCTTATAATGGGTCTCCTACCTATTGCTGACAGAGTAAGTTAACTGGAGATCTATGCTTGATTGAGTCATGTAGTTTTATGAGCTTATTTATGTTTTGTTTTAGTTTTTGCACTGGGGATTGAACCCAAGGCCTTGCACATGCTAAGCATGTGCTCTACCACTGAGCTACACCCCTAGGCCTCATGTACTACTGAAATACAATCTTGAATTCAACAGTCTTCAAACTGGGGACACACACCAGATGGTACATAAAAATTTCCAAGTAGCACAGGGCCATGGGTATTTTTAAGGATCTCAGTTTCTAGAATCTTAACCTTCATGTGGTATTCCTGCTAGAAAGTGACTTACCTGAGAATACCCTATCATCAAAATACCACTCTGGTTCTTTCCCACTTCTCTTTGTACACATGTTTTTCTCTACCTTAAAAAAATATATAAAACTTTTTAAAAAACAGATTTCATACCAAATCTTGCTACAATGGCTTACCTTTGGAAACTCCTCCAAGGCACTAAAGAAAGAAAAAAAAGTGCAAAATATTGCTATCAGTGAAGTTTCTTCAAATAAAGAAATCATAAACTTTATTTGAAGAGCCTCATGTCTTTTCCTGCCTTCATACATTTTTCTGTTAAGGATGAAGCGATGAGTCAGAAATGAGTTATTGTGCCCCATGTTCATACTCTGGTTTGATAAATGGACATGTATCATATAGTGGAATAGCAGCAGTGCTAGCTACCTTTTTTTGAGACCTTAGCTCATCCATCCCCTGTCTATTGTCTAAGAATGTATTTCTAGAGAGAATATCTGGTGCAAGCAACATAAAGAGAGTGTAGATATTGCTGAGAAGCTGACAAGTGTGTTATCGAAGTAAAAGCTCATGGCTTTATCTATGTTGTATTTCTGAGTAGTGAGGATGATCATGTTTATTTTAACTAAAAAATGAAGTCAGACTTTTTATGAACGTTGACTTATTTGGCTCATTGGTTTGACAATAGGATACTTCTCAAGTAATACAAACAAGAACAAGAGGAACAGAATGGGGGGGGGGGGGGAAGGTACTAATTAACCCTGTCAGGGGTAGAAAAAAAAGACATAACAGGGTAAGCAAAGCCTAATAAGTGGTAGGAAATTTAGATAAAACAGCTTTCTTTGATATCTTTTTGAATCAGAAAGCAGCTTTTCTATTTGGTGCCAACAACAAAGAAAAGATGGACCAAATCTGTGTGCAGTTAACTTTTGAATCCTCAGGGAAAAACATGATCACAGGAGTGACATGTTATTACCTTTATACTGTGGATAAATCCACTTAAGCCAGCTTGTTTATGGTGATTCCTAGTTAATACTGGAGTGAATTAGAAGACGTAAATAAGTCTGGATTGTTCATCATCATGATATTTAAACACTAACTTACACAAATTTCATTTATATTATATCATGTGTTACATCAGCAACATAACTAACATGTATTGTGGCTGTCATGATTCTTAGGCATAAAAATAAGGTCTTATATTCAAAAAAACTAAAACTAAGTGAACATTAGAAATAAGCATTAAAAATTTATATGTATTTTATAAATATTAACTTAGCTGCTTATGGTTCTTTAAAGCCTTGGTTAAATTTTTGGTATCATGGATTATATACAAGAATTTACATGTTTTATAATTTTTTCTCTGTGCTCACAATTCAATATAAAATGACTAAAATTCAGGTTTGTTAATTCTTTATGTTGCAAAATTTGAAGTACTGTACAATCGTTCCTATGCAATTTTAAAAATTGAGCTATAATACTCAGGTTCAGAGAAAATGTCAGTATTTTAGATATACTTATAAATGTGTTGTGCATTTATTTCATCCCATAAGTCAATTTCATCGTTGTTGCTTCATTTTAAATGGTTTTAGAGGAAAATCAACAAATGTGCCCAATTCTGAAGTGCCGGATAAAAAAGCAAAAATCTGCACGTGCTTACAATGCCTAATGATGAATTCTAATTGCAGAAGAAAATCTATAACTAAAACCACAAAATGAGCCCTATGTATACCAGTGACCTTCTTTACTCAGAGTTAATTAACGCAAGCACTTGCTTCTTGCAGAGCACTTTGCTGTAATTTAGAACAAATTAAGGGAAAAAGTCATTCAAGTGCTGTTTTCTTCACACCATGAAGTAAGCATGATGGACCAAAGTTAACTCATTTAAAATATTATCATTCATTTCTTGTAATTATAAGCAGCAATGCCATATCTTTAAAAAAATATCTGGTATATGCTATTTTCAATTTGTTTCCTGTGTTTCTGTTTATTAAAGGAAATTAATTTCTAAAATTAATATAAAATGGCATTTTCCATTTCCCCCATTACGTCTCATACTTACATTGGATTCAGTGTATATTCTCCTAGATATTTTTCAAATAAATATATTTTGAATTTAATATGACAAATTATTAAAGGACCATTTCTGTTTTCTCCTGCGTATCCCCCAATCTTGAAATTTTGACTTTATCATGATTTTCACATGGTGGTTTATGAATTATCTGGAGCTCCTTGAGTCCCAATTTATGAGGTCATGTCCTCAGAGGTTACTTAAACTTTACTTTTTAACTTCTTAGAAGATAGAGCTTGGTTAGAGCTGGAAACCCATTCCATGTGGGAATGGGCAGGGCTCTTGCCTGGGTAGACACTGGGCCTGGGGGTAGGGGAGATAAAGAACAGAAAACACCAGGAAAGATTCTCAGAAAGGAGCTGGGAAGAGTGGAGACTTTTCAGGAAATGTCACCTTAGTGAATTACCAAGGGCTTTGGAGTTCCTGATTAAAAATGTGCTATGGAGGCTGAGGAGAAACTTGTTCAAGACCAAGGGGCTGGGTGGTAGGACACTTGCCCTAGAATTTGAGAAGCCCCAAGTTTGACCCTCAGTACTCTTAAAAAGAAGAAGAAGAAGAAAGTATGCCTTCCTAGAGGTAGTGTTTATCCAAGTCGTTGCCACCTGCAGTCTTTCAGCAAGGGCTCCTCTAATCAGACAAGAAATTGTTTACTCCAGTTTTGCTCTAGATGACACCTAAAGAAAACCAGTCTCTGCATACCAACAGAGAATGCATCTGCACCTCCAGACCACAAGAGAGTTTGGTGAAACCAGCTCGTAGACTCCCTGGAGTTGATACTGTATCTTATGCTAAACATCCCAAGGGAAGTGTAGGGAGAAAAGATACATACTGAGCTTAAGAAGTCCTCCTGTTTGGTTTTAGAAGATAAATCTGCAATTGCATATTAATAAGTAAACTTAATAATAACTTGTATTTGTTACAAAATGTAGTTTTATAGGTGGTAGCTATGGTAATTATCATATTGATATTACACTGCATTTGAAGCACTCATATCTGACTCGGGAACTCAGTAAGGGAATCAAAAATAATCAGTTAGGGGCTGGGGTTGTGGCTCAGCGGCAGAGCGCTCGCCTTGCACGTGCGCGGCCTGGGTTCGATCCTCTGCACCACGTAAACATAAATTCACTTGCATTGTGTACAACTAAAGTAAATAAATAAAATGTTTTAAAAAAATAATAATCAGTTACAGCCAGGGATCATAAAAACTGAGGATGTATAATGAGTTTACACATTTTATTTTCTACTAGAACACAAAAATATATGTTTATCCACTAATGTTTGGGTATAGGGACGGTATCATTCATTTAATATAACTGCTAGTCGGTCTTATATAAAGCATATCCATAAAGTTTTGTTCAAGATCTTTAGTTTCAATGTATTTATTAGGTAAAAATTTACAGATGTCTGTTGACCAATCTGAGTACAAGTCCTATTTCTATATAATTTTCCTCTGTATTTGAAACTAATCTTGCTCAATGACACATTTTCAGGTACTCACATATATGGAGTCTTGGCAAAGCTTTTAGCTGTTTCCATAAAAGAATTCTTTGTTCATACTCATGTTTATATTATGGAATTAAATCAAATTGTAAAATTACAATACCCACTACAATTGGCATTAGTGTATTTAAAGACCAGCAGCCAACTGGTGTTAAAGGTATGAAGGAGCCAGTGGGCATGGCAGGGGGTCAGGCCATACTACACAGAAGGCTTCCTTATTGTCAAAGGCTTACTCTAAATACAGGAAATGAGACTTCCCCTAAGAACTTAACTGAAGTCCACGGAGTAGATATGAGCACAAATTAACAAGAGAGATAGGGGGTTGCTCCCCTGGCCACCTATTCTGATTGTAGCTTGATTAAATTAATCTGAAGGAGGAAGGCAAGAAGATACCCGGAAAGGTGAGAGGAGAAAGCCCCCTGCAGAAGCGAGTCTAGAGCAAAACACTCTCTGCAGTCTGGGAGGGAGGAGACCTGGACTTCCAAAGGCAAGGCTCCTAGGAGTTTTTAGGATTTTAGGGATTTTAGGACTCTCAGGACATCCCTCAGGTGAGATGAATACGTTATTAGACTATCTTATCTTCTGCTATGAGCATGATTTCCTTTGTTCCATATTCATGCGCACTGAAAATCCTAGTTAGTATTTAGGTCTTCAGGGTAGGTCTGACTAGTGTTGAGAGACTGTCTGATAGGGTTCTATAGAATGACTGTCGTGCTAAAGGAAAAGGCATGTGATTGAGCTTACATTCCCCATGCAGCTTGAGCAAAGGTACATATTGTGTATTCTCGTCTTGAATTTCTAATTGTAAATTAGTAAATTGGCATTTGATATCTTCCCCATTCTCATTGAGACTTTGCTGGGGTAGTAGTGGCTCTGGAACATTGCTATAGGGAGTGCACAGGTGTGGGCAATCGCATCAGAAAGGGGTCTAGATGCTAGGAACCTGTCTTGCTGCCGTGATTCCAGTACAAGTGCATGGTGCTTATTCACTGGTCGAATAGTCCTAAACAGCCCTATGATACATACCTCAGCTTCTGTGGGCATTTAGTTAGATTGAGCCAAGGCATAACATAGCCTTGTCCCAGAAAACAGCCCCAGGTCCTGGGATTGTAATGATGATCTTCAAGGTCCAGCCCATCTCCACTCAGTCTTCCTTTCCTTTGAAGGGCCACTTCCAAAGCAGCTGTCATGGCAAAGTTGGAATCAGAATCTAAGTTCTTGATTCCCAGTTCTGAGCTTACCAGTAGTCTGTGTTGCCTACAGTACAACTGACCCCAGAGCACTGTGGGAAAGACAGAGCCAACAGTAGTAGAGGTTGGTAGACCCGGAGCTTTGGAACAAACCAGAAAAGCAGAGAAGGGCAAATAGGCTCCTCGTTTATCTCAGACGCCCAAGGTGAGACAGTTGGAATCATGCTCTAGGATCCAAATGTTGTGCCCCGTGGCTTGGGACCCCCCAAAAGACCACCAGAGTCCTTGGTCAATGCAAGCAACAAAGAGTCATTTATTAGCAAGCTCGAGCTTGGTCCTCCGCACACTCGGTAACCAGTGATGCTAAGAGGCCCCTAGCTCAGATTTAGCAGGGTTTTTATGATGAAATACAAACAGGTTAAGGAGGGGGGGGGGGTTCACAGCATTCTTCTGATTGGTTGACATGTAAAGTTTCATACAAAGCATTTTATTTTTATGTTTTGGGTCAGTCTGACCATAAGGGAAGAGTGGTCAGCCACCCAGCTCTTGCAAACTAGACAAAATATGGAACACAGACATTCTGCGGGGTTTTTTTTTTTTCCTGAAAACTGAGGGCAGTTTGGGAAGGACTTGTGTTTACACAAGTATTTGCATTTCCCTATCTTTCACAAATATATCTGAGGAGCAGGGAAGGAGACCCCTGGAGAGCTCTGTGAGCAGGAAGTTGAAGCAAGGAGGTACCAGGGAGAACCAGGAACGCCAGAGGAGCACCTGACAAAAAATAAAAAGCAAAACGACCCATTTGCTTTTTTCAAAGGATCTTATAAATGGCAAAACTTCCTCCTTTGGTCTTGGAGAGAATCAAGAAGTGGTTGTTTCTCTTTTTTTCTATGTCCTAGAAACTGAAAGAGAATTAAAAAAGAGAAAGAAATAGAGACAGACCTCAGCGGATGAGAGAAGGGACACATTTGCGAGAGGGAAAATGGCGATGGGCTGGAACAAGGGTCTGGGTTTTATAGGGTTTTTTGCAGGGCCAGGTCATGGGAGGAGTTTTGGTAGTAGGCTCATTTAGGGCAGGGCAGGAGGGCAGGTAGGGGAGCAGTTAGAGCCAAGGGAAGTTCCCCAGGGCCTGTTGATCATATCCTTCAGAAACTGACCACCAGTGAGTGGCATTTCAACCTGAGTGAAGATGTAAAACCAACACAAAGTTACATAGCCCCAGTCAAAAGAGAATTTTATTGAAGACTTTTTATTTGTAGTGACTGGAAAACAGAAGACATAGAAACTAGAAGATCACTGAGCTTAGATCCTAATTGATCACATTTATATCAAATACAAATGCCAAGTCTTTTAGCATCCATTTTGTTCATTCCTCTCTCTCCGTCTTGTATGCTTGCTGGCTGTTTCTCCAGATCCAAATACCACCCTTCTAAATGCTGCTTTGTTTTGAAACTGGAGTTTTGAGATGAGACTGCATTCTCTGCTTTCCCAACTTCCTCTGGGTTCTTGTCTCTGAAATTTTGAAGAATAATAATCCATGGACAATCACTGAAGGGAAGAGCAAACAAAACAGAGCAGGATTTAATTTAAGCAAGAAGAGACAGAATTCCCACTATGCGGGAGGGGCCCTGATAGCAGAAAAACCCATTACAGTCTGCCAGCTTAGGAGTATATATATGGTTTGGGGCAGAGCAGGGAGCAAAATCTACGTAAAATAGGTATTGAGAAAGGCATCCTGGCTACCACCTGGGTTCACTTCCATCCTCCTTTTTGTGACCCATCCTCCTTCCTGTAATTCCTATCTGGGTCCACCCCTACCTTCCATTTTCCACCTATGGGACAAAGGAGTTGGCTAGAGGTATTCCCACAGGTGAGCTTCAAACTTTTTTTTTACATTTGAAATAGGCCTTGATGGTGCTCATTAATATGCTTAGCAGTTAGCTTCCAGGTCTGGTTGAATGGGGCCCATTATCCTGACTGCCTGGTCATTGACTATCTATTCTATTTTATCCTCATTCACAATGATGTCCCTGGATATCCTTGCCCTCCAGCTTCTGTGAGGTCCAGCTCAAAGATGGAAAAAAAAGGAAAGTTTGGGGATTTGACACCCCCACCCCTGCTGCACATTCCTTTGCTGCAGCTTCAGGGTCTGTCTCTTGCCTCTCCCACAGCTCCAGCATTTTCAAGGTCCAAGAACACCAAACCCACTTGCCTCTTCAGGCCTATAGGCAAATGCTCCCTGCTGTGTGCAGCTCCCTGGGGAGCTTCAGCATCCCTTCTGGCTTCCCTTAACCTCCTGGCACCTTTATCAAACTCTCTCCAATTACCACTTCCAGTGAGCCACCCTGTTTCTGGAGAGCCCCTCCTGATACAGCAAGCTTGCAAACATGGAACACAGTTTTGATGTTGGAATCGTTTCACTGTTTAGCTGTCTTTATTCTTCAGCTTTCGATTTCATTTCTGTATGAAGCTTTTCCAACATAACAACATAAAATTCCAATTAAACACATGTTCAGCCCTACTAGATTCTAAAAGCAAGCATGGTAAATCATTCCCCAGTAAGCCATTCTTGAGCTAAAATAAGAGTGGACACTGTCAAGGGAAAAAAAGGTTATTATAAGCCCAAACTGTTAAATTATACTTTCATGACTGAACACAACTGTAATCCATATTATTATTTTAAATTACACTATAAAAAGCAGTCATTTATTGCCTTTCCAAAACAGTGATAATATATTACCAAATTATCAAGGGTCCTTTAATAAAGCTCTTGAATTTGATTTATAATGCACGATGTAGCTTATCCTTGAGAAAGATCTACTAAAAGGTATACTTAGTCTTAGAGCTAGTGAAATAAAATCTCCCTCTAATCAGCTGCCAGAAAGCTTCCGCTTCAATGCTTTGTTGATACTGGTGTCAGCAGGACATTAAAAGCGTGAAGCTTTTTATGTTTGATCAAATACCAACATTATGCTGAAGCAGAAGTATTAATTCATAGAGCGAAGCTTCCAAAACCTCTACAGTTCTCCTTCATCTTTCCTCCCCCGACCCAAAAGGTCACATCAAATCAGGACTCGGCACAAAAGAGAGATGGGCATTTTGTGAGTGTCAGACATACACATAACTACTTGAGAACCAAAGGAGACATGCTTTTCTAAAAATGCCAGTCCTATCTAAGAAAGGGGACAGTAACTGGTGCTAGGGAATAAGACAGTGACCTGGTTATTGTTAATATCTTCTAATGAGAAGTGGAGCACAAGAAGGGTCAGGAATTTGCCCCAAACTTTCAGCTAATGTTTGGGGAAGCTGGGATCATTGTCAATCATGTCATAATACTACAGTCCCTACCTGAATAAAAATCTCTCAACAAAGAAAGAAGAAGCCTCCAAGGTTAAAGAAAAAAATCATTTCCCCCCTACTTTATTTTTTTCTTTTTTCATTGCTTTGATTCTGGGCCTTCTAAAAGAAAGTTTTTTATTATGCTGCCAGATTCACAAAAACACTGAAGGGAACATATTGAATTTTAAGTGTCTCAGAAACCTGCGGGAAAATGTCAACAATGAAAACAATGTTCTCAGAAGATTATTTACACCTAAGAACCCAAATTGTATTTATACTGATAGCCATGTAGACACTATAAATGTTATTTTCAATAATCTTTTGCATGGTTCTCTCCCTCTCTTAAATACGTACACATCCCTAAATGTAGAATTACTGTTTCACCACAGTAATATGAACACTGTGCAGGAAAAAGTTAACCTTCTTTATAACATTATTAAGACACGTCAAATCTACAAAGATTATTTGCTAGTTGTTGTTGTTGTTGTTGTTGTTGTTAACAGACTGGTTAGGAAAATAAGAGTTAGTGCCACTATTTCTACCAGGTACACAGGTGAGAGTTGCTGGGAAATTCACTGCTGGCGTAGAAAAGCACACGTGCACTCAGGGGAAGAGGTAGTACAAGAAGGATCGTTCTGGTTTGCTTGGCAATTATTATGGAGTTGAAGACCACATCCTTACTGCCATAAATCTATAAATGTATGGTTAGAAATAGACACCACAGGAACAATATGCATCAGACCAGATAGGAAATGAAATTGACCATGACATTATAACAAATGTTATTCTTAACGAAAAATGAGATCTAAGTGAATTGGCCATATAAGCATCCTGGGAATAGATTTTCTTTTTTCTATGATCAAAAGAAGAACACACTACAAAATCTATGCCTCATTTAATGGTTTTTGTTTGCTTTTTCCACCCTCCTCCAACACCCAAGTCAAAGAAAACTATTTTAGACACACACACACACACACACACACACACACACACACACACAAAATGTCAATATTTGTGTGACTTGAAATTTGGTGGCCAAAACATTCAACAATTGGTACCTTCTCCTGATTCAAAGATTCTGGCTTATTCATTATATTGAAGTTCATTTTTTATGAAGCTTTAGTGACTATTGTAGTTGTAATCTTCAAACATCTTTCCTAGCAGGAAGCTCCCTTCCAGCCTCTTAGTGGCTCAGGTGACCTAAGCTCCACCAGTAATATATATATAAAAGACTTCAATTGAGAAACAAACAACATTGCCATAGTCTGGATAATGTCCCCCAAAGATATCAGGCCCTAATCCCTAAAGTCTGTGAACGTCATTTATATGGCAAAAATCTTAGCAGATGTGAAGTTAATGAGTTGAGGCAGAGGTTATCCTGCATTATACAGGTGGACACTACATGTCATCACACGAGTCCTTCTAAGAAGGAGATGTGACACACACAGAGAAAAAAGCAATATGAAGACAGAACAGAGAGGAATATGAAATTGCTGACCTGGAAGATTCTAGAGACAAAGCCACAGTCAATAAAAGCCAGAAGCCACCAGAAGCTGGAAAAGAAGGGACTCTCTCCTGGTGCCTCTGGAGGGAGCATAGCCTTACCAGTACCCTGATTTCCGCCTGGTGAAACCTGATTTGGAGCTTCTGGCCTCTAGAATTATGAGAGAATAATACTGGTAACTAATACAAACTTGAAGTAACCACCACAGAGAATCCATCTGGTGAGGGTGGTGGCCAACACATACAGCTTTCACAAAGCTGAGTGGCAGATATTCCAGGACTACTTTGTTGTTCACAGTGAGCAGAGTCTATGCCCAAATGCTCTGCTTTAATCTGTGCCTTGCTTTTGCTGTGTGGTCTCCGATCCTCTCAACAATCCAGTGAGCTACCTAATACACTTTTTCATGAAGCACTTTTCTGGTTCAACTAGGGTGGGTTCCCTTTATTCACTTCAGAATACTGACTAAATAACTACATTATCTAAAACACATCAGGCCATCCTTACCTGCAGCAGATCACAGGTGGAGCATCCCCTTCTCCCACATATGTATACTTGTGAAATACAGCTTAACTGAGAAGGATGGGTAACCACGGGTTGGAGAAGAAAAGGAGGTGATGTTGGAAATGTATTCAACGCAATTAAAATAAATCCATCAAGGGGCTGGGGTTGTGGCTCAGAGGTAGAGCACTTGCCTAGCATGTGTGAGGCACTGGGTTCGATCTTCAGCACCACACAAAAATAAAATAAAGATATTGTGTCCACCCACAACTAAAAAATAAAATTAAAAAGAAAATAAAAAATAAAAAAATAAATTCATCAATTCACCGTATTCAACCAAAATAATGATGAATCATGCCCAATCCCAGTCTTTAAGGACATAAAATAGTTACAATATTAAAAGCAAATAATTTAAAGTTCCTATCTGCATTCTTGCCCTATGGTTAATAAAAGAGCATTCTTCTCCCAAGGGCCTTACTGCTCCAAGTGTGGTCCAGGGACCTGCAATGTTACCCAAGAGCTTGTTAGAAAGGTAGAATCTCAGAACTTAACCAAGACCTACTGAATAAGAATCTGCATCTTGGGACTGGGGTTGTGGCTCAGTGGTATAGTACTCACGTAGCACAGGTGAGATATTGGGTTCAATCCTCAGCACCACATAAAAATAAAGACATTTTGTCCACCTACAATTAAAAAAAAAAAAGAATCTGCATATTTATTTATTTATTTTTGTGGTGCTGGGATTGAACCCAGGGCCTTATCCATGTGAGGCAAGCACTCTACCAACTGAGCTATATTCCCAGCCCAAGAACTTGCATTTTAAAAAATATCTTTATTTATTTTATTTTATTTTTTATGTGGTGCTGAGGATTGAACCCAGTGCCTCACTCATGCGAGGCAAATGCTCCACCACTGAGCTACAACCCCAGCCCCCAACAATCTGCATCTTAACAAGATGTTTTCACATAACTCAACATTGTAAAAGCTATCTATGCTAAGTCCAAGGCCAACATCATTCTAAATGGAGAAAAGTTGAAGCATTCCCTCTAAAAACTGGAACAAGAAAGGGATGCCCTCTTTCACCACTTCTATTCAACATAGTCCTTGAAACTACAGCTAGAGCAATCAGGCAGACAAAATAAATATGCATAGGAAAATAAGAACTCAAACTATCACTATTTGCCAATGAATGATGCTATATTGAGAAGATCCAAAAAATTCCACCAAAAAACTTTTAGAACTAATAAATGAATTCAGCAAAGTAACAGTACATAAAATCAATACCCATAAATCAAATGCATTTCCATACATAAGTGATGAATCCACTGCAAGAGAAATTAAGAAAACCACCCCATTCACAATAACCTTAATAAAATAAAATAAAATATAATGCTTGTGAATCAATCTAACAAAAGAGGTGAAAGATTTCTACAATGAAAACTACAGAACACTAAAGAAAGAAATTGAAGAAGATCTCAGAAGATAGAAAGATCTCCCATGCTCTTGGATAGTCAGAATTAATATAGTAAAAATGGTCATGCTACCAAAACAGTTGTTATACAGATTTAAAGCAATTCCTATTAAAATCCCAATTACATTCTTCATAGAACTAGAAAAAGCAATCATGAAATTCATTTGGAAAAATAACAGATCCAGAATAGCCAAAGCAATCCTCAGCAAGAAGAGTGAAGCAGGAGGCATCACAATACCAGGTTTTTAACTATACTATACAGCAATAGTAACAAAAATGGCATAGAATTGGTACCAAAATAAACATGTAGACCAATGGTATAAAATAGAAGACACAGAGACAATCCCACATAAATATGGTTATCTCATACTAGACAAAGGGGCCAAAAACATACATTGGAGAAAAGATAGCCTCTTCAACAAATGGTGCCGGGAAAACTGGAAATCCATAAGTAGCAAAATGAAATTAAACCTCTATCTCTCACCCTACACAAAAATCAACTTAAAGTGGATCAAAGACTTAGACATTAGAACAGAGACCCTGCACCTAATAGAAGAAAAAGTAGGCCCAAATCTTCATCATGTTGGCGTAGGACCTGACTTCCTTAACAAGAATTCTAAAGCACAAGAAGTAAAATCAAGAATCAATAAATGGGATGGATTTAAACTAAAAAGCTTCTTATCAGCAAAGGAACAGATCAATAATGTAATGAGGGAGCCTACAGAATTGGAAAAAATCTTTACCACATGCACCTCAGATAGAGCACTAAACTCCAGGATATATAAAGAACTCAAAAAACTTAACACCAAAAAATCAAATAACCCAATCAATAAATGGGCTAAGAAACTGAACAGACACTTCACAGAAGAAAAAAAAATACAATCAATCAACAAACATGAAAAAAATGTTCAACATCTCTAGCAATTAGAGAAATGTAAATCAAAACTACTCTAAGATCTCATCTCACTCCAATCAGAATGACAATTATCAAGAATACAAGTGTTTGCAAGGATGTGGGTAAAAAGGTACATTCATACATTGCTGGTGGGGCTACAAATTGATGCAACCACTATGGCAAGCAGTATGGAAATACCTCAGAAAACTTGGAAAACCACCATTTGACCTAGTTATCCCACTCCTTGGTTTATACCCAAAGGACTTAAACTCGGCATACTATAGTGACACAGCCACATCAATGTTTATAGCAGCTCAATTCACAATAGCTAAACTATGGAACCAAACTAGATGCCTTTCAACAGATGAATGGATAAAGAAAATATGGTACCTATACACAATGGAATATCACTCAGCCTTAAAGAAGAATAAAATTATGGCATTTGCAGGTAAATGGATGGAAATAGAGAATATCATGCTAAGGGAAAAAATAAGCCAGTCCCAAAAAAAAAACCAAAAGCCAAATGTTTTCTCTGATAAGCAGATGCTGATCCATAGCGGGGCAAGGGGGAGGGTAGGAAAGGATGAAGGTACTTTGGTTTGAAGAAGGGAGTGAGGGAAGGATGGGGCTGTGAGGATGGAAAGGACAGTAGACTGAGACAGACATTATTACCCTATATACATGTGTGACTACACTACTGGTGTGACTCTGCGCCATGTACAGCCAGAGGAATGAGAAGTTGTGCTCCATTTGTGTACAGTGTGTCAAAATGCATTCTACTGTAAAATAAATAAATAATGAAAGAAAAAAAAAAACAAGATGTTTCCATAATTTGAGTGCTTATTAAAGGTTGAGAAGCCCTTTAAAAGGGGACAAGGAGGTGGATTTTACAGAGGAGATGCACTTGAATTGGAGCTTTGGTTGAACTCCAGAGAAAGACACTCCAGGTAGACAAAAATTTCCTGGCAAAGGTATGTAATTGGGAAAGTATAGAACATGATTGAGAATCATTAAGTTTTGTTTTTTGTGTGTGTGTGTGTGGTACTGGGGAACTCAGGGGCACTCAACCACTGGGTCACATCCCCAGCCCTTTTTTGTATTTTATTTAGAGACAGGGTCTCACTGAGTTGCTAAGTGCCTCGACATTGCTGAGGCTGGCTTTGAACTCAAAATCCTCCTGCCTCAGCCTCCCAAAGTGCTGGGATTACAGGCGTGCGCCACCGCGCCCAGCCAAGTTTTTTTTTTTTTTAATCCTACATAAAGGATAAATCAAAGGTAAGGTTAGGATTAGATTGTGAAGGGTTCAAGTTGGAGTTTCCACTTTAGCCTGAGATGATGAAGGTGAGCTATGTTTTAGAAAATTTAATCTGACCACATGTGCCAAGATGATTCACAAGACAACTTAGGTAGAAGCTCAGCAGGATATAAGACAGTTGTTCACAAACAAGAACAAAGCAGTGATCTGACAGGAGGAAAGGAAGGATAGGAGTTACTGGGCAGCGAAAAATAAACAGAACCTGGTACTATTTGTTTGAGGATGTAAGGAATGGAGGAGACTGAAATGTTAAAGTATGAATGGCCAGGAAGAGAAAGAAATTACTAGGAAGATAAAAGTTTGAGAGTCTAAGTTAGTCTTGTTGATTTCGACGTCAGGGTGTCATGCAGGGGATGTGCATTTGGTAACATGCGTTCAGGAGAAAAGAGGAACCTGGAAAAAGGTTCAGGATAAATCAGCACAAAGATGATAAATGATACCTGAGAAACAAGTGAGCCTCCCAGCATAAAGAGCATGGATGTATGGAAGACCTTTACTTGGGTGGTGGAAGGAAGAAGAAAAGGAAAACTAGCCAGGGATCTTGGCAACAAACTACAGAACCTAACCTGGCTCCCCTAGGCAGAAAAGAGGTTTACTGATAGGGCAGAGGCTTGCTCACAGACAGTGAGAGTTTTGGAGAAAGAGGCTCAGAAAGTTAAGAGGAAACCAAATGAAGCAGGCATCTGTGAGCTGAGATAAGCTCAGGCAGGCCACAGGTGTGGGGTTTGGTGGGACTGCCACCATGGTGCTTCCTGCAGGGGGCACTCATGGGGCTGATGCAGTATCATCGGCCTGGGTGGGTGACTTATAGCGCAACTTCCATCTCCTTCCTGCAATGAATTCTTTTTCTTTCTTTCTTTCTTTTTTTCTTTTCTTAGTTGTAGATGTACACAATACCTTTATTTTATTTTTATGTGGTGCTGAGGATCGAACCCAGAGCCTCACAATGCGAGGCAAGCACTCTACCACTGAGCTACAACCCCAGCCCCAGAAATGATTTCTGATTGTCCCTCACAGGAGCTTCTGAATGGCAGTGCACCAGGCACGTGCCAGCACCCTAGCAGGAGGAGGAGGGGCAGGGAGGAGGAGGGAAGGAGGACGAGGAAAAGGATAAGAAGGAGAGGAGAGGGAGAAGAGAGCAAAGGCCTACACCCCCACCTCCTAGGTTTTGCCAGTCTCCCCACACCCACCCTCCCCGCCCAACTTTTTCCCCAAACAGACACAGGAGGGGGCCCGGAAATTAACAAATGTTCACTAAAGCAACCAGGAAGGAAAGGCAGCAGAGGAATTAGGAGAAAAGAGAGCAGTGGTCATGTGGTCATAGCGTCAGACACAACCCAGAGGCCAAAGAGGATACGGGCAAACTGTTCACACTGATCAGCAGTTGAAATCATGGTTCACTTTAAGAGGAAATAAAGTCAGTCCACCGGGAGGAAGATAAAAGCCAGACTTGGGATTGGGGGGCAAGGGTGAGAAGAGAGAGAGGCACACAAAGTAAGAGGACAACATGCAGGGTGCACATAAACTAAATTTTAAAAACAGTGTGGAGGTGCAAGGAAAGATCCACAAGGTTGTTGAAGGATGATTGAACACATTTCAGGCCAATGGGTGGTGATAGATGGGCTACCCTCCCCGCCCCCAGAGTTTTCCACATCCTGAGAGAAGCAACCTTGTTTCATTCTCCGGGCAGGATGTTTCTTCCCCGGACAGGATGTTTCTTTTCCCCGGGCAAGAGCCAGTAGGCTTAAAGGTCGCCCTGTTCTATGGGCAAAGAGCCAATGGCGTTGGGGTTGCTCTGGTGCACCTCCCACCAGAAATCCCTATATAGGGCCCTGTTCAACAGAGACACATGGACACACACATCAGCTCGTTGCTGCTGAGAGGAGGAAGCCACTCAGACACATCAGCTCGACCCTGCGGAGAGGAGGAAGCCACTGCAACAGCTCCAGACCCATCGCCTTCAGCCCAACGGCCGCTCCCAGCCGAGAGCTCCAGCCTCCAGCCAGACAGCAGCTGCTTTAGCTGATAGCTTCAGAGATCCTAGCCGGTGTGACCAAGCACCCACCTTCTGTCCACAGCTTGCACACTCCCTTCTCCTTGACTCCCCTCTCCCAGCACCTCTTCGACCTTCGGCCAGAGCACCTCTTCTCCGGTTCTGCTACCAGCCACAAAGGCTGTTGAATAAATCTCTTGGCTGCACGGCTGTCCCCAGTGTGATGTTTTGCCCTTCAGGTGGGAATTTATAAAGAAAGATTGAAAATTCCAGAAAAAGGAGTGAAAGAAGATCCTAGAGGACATGGGGGTGCGTGGAGATCCAGGAAGAGTGATGGTGATCTAGAGGTAGGTGCCCCAAGGGAGAAGGGCAGTAAGAACAAGCACATCCAGGAAAGGTTCCTTTAATTCAATTTAAGTTCTATTTATGAAGTATTTAGCATAGGCAAGTATTATGCTGGAAATTGTGGGGGTGAACGAATATGGGTGAGATAGGTGACAATTTCAGTGAGCGAATAAACTAGTGACCATTAGATTAGATGACTTTCAATGTTCATTCAACCTTAAATATACTGGAACTTTAATTTGGGGGTGGGGGGCAGGAGGATTGAACTCAGGGGCACTCAACCACTGAATCACTTCCCCAGCCCTATTTTTGTATTTTATTTAGAGACAGGGTCTCACTGAGTTGCTTTACTGAGTTGCTTAGTGCCTTGCATTTGCTGAGGCTGGCTTTGAACTCCAAGATCCACCTGCCTCAGTTGCCCGAGCCACTGGGATTACAGGCATGTGCCACCACACCCAACTGGAACTTTAATATTTTTAACTACAAGTATCAATAAGATCAAACAAGGCACACACTGCTATGAGAGTCTAGGGTAGGAAGGAAACCCTTCCAGTTACACAGTTTCAGGGAGGAAGACAAATCCCAAAGATAAAGAGACTTAATGGAGACAGTGAGCATTTAAAAGGTTTGCTAGAGACAACTATCCCCCAATTGACATTGACATTTATCAATTGTGAGACTCCTAGAATCTTGATCTTTTGTTTGAGGTTCTGAAAGCCGGGGTGGTAGAAGCTTACTTTCCAGGCCACCTTCAAGTCCAAGGCACTGGAACAAGACAGATTTATCAAGTAGGCACAAACCTCTAGGTTCAACAATGGCGAGCCTTGTCCCTGATGCCAATCCAATAATGAGGACACAGTTTTGAGAAAAAGGAAAAAGAAGGTTTATTGCTTTGCTAGTCCTGTCCCAAAGGCTGTGATTCTGCCCAGCAGCAGGAACAGGGGGCTTTTAAAGAGGTGATTCAGAGGCTACATTCCACGGGTTCTCTGGAGTTGTAATTCCCTTGTTAATTTGGGAGATGGTCATTTCTGAGATGTTCTGGTTACCATCCCCAAAGCTTGGATTACTTGTTCCTATGGTAAGTGTGTAATCAATGACAGGTAACTCTGCCTAGGATGGGGAAGAAAGGTAATCCTTTTTCCCCTGAGATGAGGGAGGAGTGGGGAGACAGGAAGAGAAGGAAACATGTCCATTTTTAAAATAAGTTGCAGAGGCAGAGTAGCAAGGGCTATATTCAAAGCATAAAGTGGACCACTGTTACATATCTGTGCTACTAAAGAAAGCTTTCTTCTGAAATACATTGAGAATCCCATGGCCATAAATCCTAATGTTACATTGACTTCAGTTAGTCCCACTGATCTTGCTTTTTTGACATATTTCTTAATGGACTCCCTTTGTTTCCACTTGGTTATTCTCATGGTTAGTAAACCTATTGTTGTTCTACAAGTTACTTGATTGTTCATTAAAGGCAATTCAAAGTAACCCTGTGACCCTGCTATGTTATTGGTTCACACTTCACTGCTCATTACTAACTACTACCTAACACTTGTGTTGCTTACAACTAAATATTCCAACTGATACAGACATCATCATCCTGACTGATACCCATGTGATCCTGGGAAAGCTCAAAATCCAGGTTAACTGAAGAATTGGGGGGATATGTTAGCCAAGGTTATCATACAAAAAACAGAAAACTCTGTAAGCATGTCAAGTAAAAAGGGATTTAACATAGGAAAATAGAGGAGTACACAGTCTCTGGAAGGTAGAGGGCACAAAGATCAGGGAAGCCATCACTGGAGTTCAAGAAACTTAAAGAGATGTATGGTTTGCAGAAACCACTACTGAGGATCTCTGCTCTCCGCAGCACCAAAGTATCTAGGACATGTTTGGCCAGATGTCTACCATCTGCCCATGCTCACGTTTGCCCACAGCTGCAGCTGAAGAAAAATGGCTTCTCTTCTACCTTGCAAATTTCATGAGTGCCCCTCACTGGAGAATTCTAAACCCAAACTCCGCTCACAGTGGAATCTGAAAAATGTAATTTTCAAATTTGCAGTCCTGCCATGAAAGGGAGAGACTAGAAGGATGCTCATGGGAAGGTGGGGGATAACTGGTCCTTTCCGATGGCCAAAATGCCTGGATCCAACTCTGCTTTCCTACAACTTCCTCACTTTCCTTCTCCCCCTACATTGGCCAAACCAATGGAAGTCTCTTCATTGAGACTTCCAGAACTTTGGTAATCTTGATTTTCTTCATTCTTCTCCACCTTTCTCACAATCTTCAACTCCATCTTCAACTCCCTTACCTCCTAATCCTCCAACCATTACCTCTCTGTACCATATAAAATCCCAACGTTGCATCTATTTTCCTATTTGTGTTCTCAGGTCCAGGCTGGCAGGCATCATAGGGAAAAGAAATCCTACATCATGCAGATTTGGGTCAGTAGTAGTTTACAGCTTCTCAGGTCCCAAAAGAGCTATAACTCCCACTCCCACAGCTACTGTTTAAGGTTTAATAAGACTCCTATCCATCTGACTACCCCATTTCCTCACCATCCCTCATGCACACTAAGCAATGGCTTATCTCCTACTCCACACAGAAAATATATAACATAAACTTAGACTTCCCCACATCTGCCCTTCCTCCTCCCCACATAAAACCCACATACTTACCTGTTGCTATTTCTAGTCCTACCACTCTCCTACACAGAGTGGAGCAGCCTCCTCCAGTTTAAGGCAGAACTTCCTGATCTTCAGGTTTTCTTATCAGCCATCATTTCTCTTGCCTAACTGCCTCAATTTTTTTTTGACTTGTTGATGGACCTTTATTTTATTTATTTATTTATATGTGGTGCTGAGAATTGAACCCAGTGCCTCACACATGCCAGGCAAGTGCTCTACCACTGAGCCACAACACCAGCCCCTCAGATTCTCTTCCCTGCCTCATTCCTTTCACTTACAAGAATGTTCAAATCTTAGGCATCTTTTATAAAAATTCTTACACTCACCCATTTCCCTTTCGTCCTGCCCTCATCCATAGGTCAGTTGCCTGATGCCTGCAAGAGCGGCTGTCCACACTCATTCCCGGCTCCACTAATCGACCTCACACTGGGAATGCTAGCCTACTTTTTAAGGGCTTAGTTTTCGAGATGGTCTGGCCAGGTTCACATTCTGCTAGATGCACGTACTTAGCTGTGTGATGTAGCACAAGTCACTAAGACTCTGTAAGTCTCTGATTATTAAATTGAGAATGATCATAACTTCTCAGGGCATGTGAAGAGTCCTTAGAACAGTGTTTGGCATGTGCTAAATGTACATTAATGCAACCTGTTCTTATTTATTCCTGAACCTCTACCATCTGGTGGCCCTCTTCCACTGTTAACACTGCCCCCAAGGCCTCCAGTAACTCATAGTTGTTAAAGCTGATAAATATTTTTTCACTTTTTTCAAATATGTGTTTATTTGCTTTAGTTGTACACAATGCATTTATTCTTACGTGGTGCTGAGGATCGAACCTGGGCCGCACACATGCTAGGCAAGCACTCTACCGCTGAGCTACAACCCCAGCCCCTATTTTTTCACTTTTTAAAATAATATTTCATCTAATATCTTCTAGGTTGACTCCTCCCTCTTGAACTCAATCTCCAAAGTGTGGCACACAAGATGATTCATTTGGGTTTGAGAAGAAAAACATCATATGGCTTCTGATTATAAGGTGCACCACTATTTTATATCAGTAAGAAGGAAAGACACTGCACATTGAATGTGGCAGAGCTTCTTTGTCATTTAAGAGCTCAGTAAATATTTATTACAAGAATTATTTTAAATTTATTTAAACTTCTAAATGTTTTTTACACTTCCAAATAATGATAATGTAATTCATTGTGACTAGTTCATGTATGCACGGACCCTAATGACGTCATTACGGCTCCCTGATGGACAAATATTGAAATGCGGGAGATACACATCTTTAGGTCAATAAAACACATTTAGTCTATGCCAAAATTTTTTAAAAATTAAATTCTACTAATATTTACTATACCGTATCAGCTCTTCACTACTATGACCAAAATACCCGACAAGAACAACTTAAAGAAGGAAAAGTTCATGTTGGCTCATGGATTCAGAGTACAGTCAGTTTGACTCCATTGCTCTGGGCCCAAGTAAGGCAGAATATCATGGTGGAAGGGAATGGCAGAGAAGCACAGTTTGGGGACAAGATATGATCACCAAGGGTATACCCCCAATGACCCAACTTCTCTAGCCTCTTCATAGGGTTACCAACCAGTACTTCAGTCCTTTCAAATTATTAATCCATCAAATGGATTAATATGCTTATTAGGTTACAGCTCTCATAATTTAATCATTTCATCTCTGAACATTCTTGCATTAACATAGGAGCTTTTGGGGTCTGCTTCATATCCAAACTATAACATACATGAATTGAAATGGGCATATTATTCATAAGTAAATATACATATATGGGTATGTTTAAAAAAAAAAACTATACTGAGCTGGGCATGGTGGCACACCCCTCTAATCTCAGTGGCTTGGGAAGCAGAGACAGCCTCAGCAACCTTGAGCACTAAGCAACTCAGGGAGACAACATCTCTAAGTAAAATGCAAAAAATGGACTGAGGATGTGGGTCAGTGGTTGAATGCTCCTGAGTTCAATCCTTAGTACAAAAAAAAAAAAAACTATAATGATCGGCTACATAATTAAAAAGGATTAGAGACCCTTATTTGAACCATCTCCTTATAAGTAAAAGTCTCATGGTTTTCCTCCTCCACTCTGACCTGTTCTTCTTGGCTGCCTTCATGCCTCCTCTTTGTTTTTCCCTTCTATGACTTGTTGGTATTCCCAAAATTCTTCATCGTCTGGACACACTGGTCACTCCGTTGCCTGTACACTGATAAGGCTTAAATCTCTGTCTCCAAGGTAGATCTCTCCTGAGTTCCTTTTCATACTGAAAAGATTAGTGATTGCTTTCCACATCCATACAATGGGTACCTCAAATTCATCAACTCTAAAAAATGAATTGATCTCCCCTAAAGTCTTCCCCTCCTTGTGAATCCCTTATCGTAGCAATTGCTGTTACCATTCACCAGTTGTCCAACTCAGAAGCCTGGATTTTTCAACTCCCACTTTACTTCCAGATATTGTAATACTTTCCAATAGCTCTAGAGTGTCACCTGCTCTTCTTCTCCACTGTTACTGTTCTAATTTAGGTCCTGGCTGGAACATAAAATGTGTTATGCTAAAGGCCAATAGCTCCATCTACAATGTAAAATTTAAATGAAAAAATAATTTGCATCATTAGTTTATCATGCTAGAGTTACCAAGATCATCAAAATGGCCCCAAACAAAGACATCTGCTGTTAGGAAATATGTGCCAGAACTCAACACAATATTGTTTTAAGCCTATAATTACCTGGGATGCTGCATTGATTTTTTTTTTTATCCCATAATTTGGTGTCTGGTGACTTAAGTATCTGGCTGTTAGAGAAAATCCTATTACTATTTGGCAAACGATTTCAGACTAGATTGATTAGCCATGAAATGAATGCAAGTGATTTGCACAGTTTAAATATGCACTTAATAGTTTAAATATGAGATGACATTGACAACTTTCCAAATAGTGCTGATTCCAATAAAGCAATTCACTAACTTACATCAGTATAATCCTTACATATTACTATTTTATCATTCCATTTTTCCACTATACTTCAATAATTTTCCATTTTTATCTTGACAGTATTTCTAAATTCTTCATTATGACACCTTCCAGAGATAATAGATTATGGCAAGTACAAGTTAAGCTATAATGACCATCAAGAGATTACTGATTTTATTCTCCTCTTTAATATGTACCATTTAAATGGAGACAACAAGCTTAACTAGAAGGTAAAAGAAAACCCGTGAGCACAGTATATAATTTGAAAAGAAATTCAAAGAATCTCAATTGTACAGGGATGGATAATCATTAAGATGACAAGTTTCTTTAGAATAAGAGGATCTAATTTTACCATAAATAATAATCATATCCCTAGCCCTTTCAATAGCAGCTTATTATATTCTATGTACTTGTAAGATTTCTGTAATCATTTATCTCCCCTGTCCCACTGTTACTGGCTTAGTTAACAATCTCATTATTTCTTACCTAAGAACTGTTAAGACTTTCCTCATAGCTCTCTCAGTTTTACCAACTTTAAATTTATCCACAACTTCCAGAATCATCTTTTCTTCTTTTCAAAACCCTTCAATGGTCTGAGCGTGCAGAGAATAAAGTCCAAGTTTCTTCGTGCTCCATGCGGGACCTTGCTAGCCGTGGCTCCACCTCACCATCCAACATCACCTGTGGCTGTGCCTGAGCAGGCAGACTTGCAGACCTTGCTCCACTGCTGGGTTCTCTTCCATGTACAGCTCTCAAATGCACTACATTGTGTCACGTCTTCACGACACTGCATATTGCAACTAGAAGGCCTTTTATGGCACCCTCCCCCACTCCCAGTTTCTATATGCTACCCATAACCTCCTACCCTGGAAAATCTTTCATGACACACCCAAGCAAAATTAACCATGCCCTCCTTTAAACTGTGACCCTGGCTTTAACAGTCTTAACTGTTGCAAGGAATACTACCAAACCACAAATGTTTGTTCACATGTGTTATGGTTTAGGTGTGGTGTCTTCCAAAGCTCACATGTGAGACAATGCAAGAAGGTTCAGAGGAGAAATGATTTGGTTGTAAGAGTCTTAACCCAATCAGTGAATTAATCCTCTGATAGGGATTAACTGAGTGGTAACTGAAATGGTAGGGTGTGGCTGGAAGAGGTGGGAATTGGGGCGTGGCTTGGGGGGTATGTATATATTTGTATCTGGAAAGTGGAGTCTCTCTCTCCTTCCTGATTATAATGGGAGCTGTTTCCCTCCGCCACACTATTCTGAGTACTGATCTAAGTGCTTCCTTCATTTAATTCTCAAAATAACTTTATGTACTGGGTATTATTATTAGCTCCACTTTCATATAAGAAAAGCAAGGCACAGAGTAGTTGCTCTACAAAGGTTAAGGAATATTGTTGTTTTTTAAAAATATTAATGTCGGAGCTGGGATGTGGCTCAGTGGTAGGGCGCTCGCCTAGCACGTGCGCGACCCAGGTTCGATCCTCAGCACCATGTAAAAATACATGCATTGTGTATAACTAAAGCAAATAAATAAATATTTTAAAAATATATTAATGTCATCATATCATCATTACTCCTAAGAAATCTCTTACTAAGATACTCTTACAAATGGAAGTTGGTGTCCTGGTGCATGTATGGTGTATCCAAAGACATAAATATAGTTCATTGGTTTATGAGGAGATCATTATCTGCCATTCTGGAGCTCTGCATATAGTGGGCTTCAAGATTAATTGCTTTTTTATTTTCGTTTTCACATGCTACTGTACTAGCTTTGTAAATCATTTTCCCCTTTCCCAAACTCATCTACACCTAACCATTGTCTACATAGATGGTTAATACTAGTCCTACTTGTACATTTTCTTAATATGTCAGATATAGAAATAAGGTTCCTAGGCCTGGGGACAGAATGCCCACCTCCATACCACTATGTGGGCAGTTCTTGTGCTAATTTAATATTTATCTGATTTAAGTCCTCTCTCTAGCAAGTCACTGCTGAGACAGATTTGAGATTTATCCTAGGCTGTAAGAAATAGTTACTCTTGGGCTGGGGCTGTAGCTCAGTGGTAAAGTGCTTGGCTTGCATGTGTGAGGCACATGCAAGGGTTTGATCCTCAGCACCACATAAAAATAAATAAAGATACTGTGTGTTTGTCTACAACTAAATATATATATATATATATATATATATATATATACATATTTTTTAAATGGTTATTCTCTGGAACAACTTTTGTAAATCTTTAGCTACATCATCATACATGAGCATATGAACTTAAACAGGTTGTTAACTGATATAAGTTATTTCCAGAAAACATTTTCATTTTAAAAGCTCTAATATGCTGAACAGAAATGCATAATAAATGGAGAACGTGGGGCCTGGGTGGAAGAAGAGAGGCTGAGGTATTGGTAGTCCAAGAACTGGTACCAAAACACAAAATCTGCAGGCAGCTACCTATTTACTGCACACCACGAAGTTGGCTCTGCCAGTGAGGGTGAGAAAGTGTAACCAACACCTTCAGTTTCTACACTAATTCACAACATGATCCATGTGGGAAAATCACAGAAGGTTGAGCTCAGTAACAATCCGGTCAGTACTCTCAAGTGGAATCCATACCTCATTTGACATAAATAGGTAGAGAGAAACTGCAAAAAAAAAAAAAAAAAAAAAAAAAAAAAAAAGCAGAATAAGTAAACACAAAAATTTGACCGTCTGGTACTTAGGGAAGAGTCATGCCTGTCCATCCTTCTATCACTACAAAAGGCAGTGAAAAAATAAAGTCCACTTCCCAAGGGAAGGAGAGAATGCAGCTGAGTAAAACCTGGGTGCACAAGTGCACACAAACACAAGTATACACTTTTACTTATATTCTTTTCAATTCCCTCCTCTTCTTGCTCCTGGACTCTCCTGCCTTGTGAATTTTTGGTAGCTCTTTTTGTAACTCATATTCAGAATCCCCAAGAGAGAGGATCTGATTCATTTCACTGATCACTATAGTTCCTGCTGAGCTTTGTCTCATATGAGGCCTGTAGAATCTAATGACAGGGCTCCATGCAGATCCACTGTGATGGTTGTGATGTTTATGCCCTTTGCTTATGGTGCACTTTCACTCTCAATAACTAACATCTTTGTTTCTTTGTTGGAGTGCTGCCCTCAGTTTGCATGATGCCAGCTCTTATTGCATATTCAGAGAGTAGACAGGGTCTGGGAATTAATATCCCCCAGGTTCAAACCTTAGCCAATGATTGACAAATATGGAAGTATAAATATTCCAGCTCCCTCACCCCTGATGGGATTGTCTGTGAAGTAACCCATTTGTCTCTAGATCCATTCTTGCAGAATTGAGACAAGGTTATCTTCTGTGGAACTTCCTGTAACATTCCACACTTGTTTTTCTTACTTCTCTTCCTCATCCCAAGTCCCTGCTCCCCCTGCCACTTTACTAGTTTGTTTCTAGGAAGATGTCCTACTTCAAGAGTCCTATGACAGCAATATAAACTCCCTGGATTTTATTTGCAGATTCTCTTCACCAGGGCACTTTCACATAAATCTTCATCCCATTCCTGCTTCTAGAGACCCCATCTCAGAAAAGGCCATTACCACTTCTGCTAAGCCACTTAGAAACTAGCTGTCATTGAGGCAGGGATCCATCCGTGATCTGAACAGCTGTGACTAGAGTTGCAGGGTCCTGTAGAAGATTGCATGGCAACGTGTGCCTACCCATTACCATGGGCTTTGGCTATGAGTCATGTCAGCCTCTTGGAGTATGAGAAGCACAAGCCAAGAACCAGAGATCTCTCCAGAAAATGCATTCAAATACATTTGGGTAATTAATGCCTGCTGGGCATAAATTTGACTAAGGAGAGCAAGTATGGGCAATGACTTTGAACCATGTATGTCAAATTGAAGATACAAAAGTGCTCTCTATACCCAAAATGGGAATGACAATATGTCATTTAATATTATGAAGCAGTACCTTAATATAGGAAAGACAATGATATAAGAAGCAAATCCTGAAGTATATCTTCAGTATCGAGAATACACGCATAAATAGATATGCATATGGTTGTGCACCCCCCACACACACACAAAATCAACTCTTCTCACTGAGAGCAATGTGAAGTTGAGCCATATGTAAGAACCTTAACATTATCTCCTTAGATTTCCAGTAACTCACAGAAGTCTGACCACCCATAAAGTTAAAAAATCTATTACAACTATGTATATGGCAGCAAGGGTACACCTTTATTTATGGTTGTATTCTGTTTTTAATTTTTGAATTATTAGATTTCTATCTTTTGTTCTACAGATTGCGTAAGGTAACATGGTAGGTGATTTATAGATTGAAATATTTTGCCATAAGAAAAATAAAATACTTTAAATTCAACAATTACTTAACTCCCACACAAATGTCATAATACAGTAGTAATGCTATAAATTGCCAAATAATGAATAAGGTTACAAAACATACCAGGGACCTTTGAAGGAATTGAGGACAGAAAGATCCGTAAAGATTCTACCCAAATTCACTGGTGACCTCACATAGACACTGATCCAAACCCAATGTTCAGAATAGAAAAGAAAACCCTGTATCTCACATGCAAGAAATGAAGGTTTTCATTTTTATCCTTAATTTATCACTTATTGTTGCCTAACAGGATCTTTTCCTTGCATTAAAAGGAATTGTGCCAGAGAGTAGAGAATAAAAACCTAAGACTTAATACCAGCTACCATGGGATGATAAGCATGCACATAATCATATTACCAAGGGAAACCCATCACACACCCTCATTCTAATTGCTGGAAGCAGGGTTGGCTTCATGGAAGACATCTGTTTGAACTGGCCTTCATTCAGGGAACAATATGATTTTCATTGTATGGAAAGGAGGCCTGGAATAGGATGCTCTGTGGACTTATTCTGGTCATTTCCATTTTTCTCTACCACAGGGTAAAGTAACCCCTGCAAGTCTTAGCATCTTTCTTTTTCAGAAGTCTCATTCAACCGTTTTTAAGAAGAGAAGCAGGAAGTCTGATAGTATCTTTTTCTTACAACCGAAAGTAATTATTTAATTTCTGAAAAGTCTCTCCAAGCTCTGTTACCACTTGTACCTAAAATTCAGACCTTGGCAAGGGTCCTGATCAATTTCTGTATCTCCACTTTCCAATGAAATTACTACCACTTTCAGCCCAATATTATCAAACAAGGCTCTCATTATGCCACTCTTTCCACTCAAAAACCTTTAATGAGACCCGAACAACTGCCAAATTGGGTACATATCTCCTAGTTAAGCATTCAGAGAGATGCAAAAGATGGCCAAATTGAAAAAAGAGCCATACCATGTTCACAAAGAAGGAAAGGTCAGCATCGTTAAGATGTTATCTTCCTCCAAATTAGCCTTTACATTAAATGTAGTTACAATGAAAAAGCAAATAGGTTTTCTTCATAAAACTTGACACAGTGATTTTAATTCCTGATTCATATGCAGGAACAAAAGAGCAAGAATAGGCAACATAATTTTGAAAAGGAAAACCAAGTAAATTTCTTGCTCTACGGAAACTAAAACTTATTTTAAAGATATAACATATTAAAATATGCTATTTTTGGTGCAAAGATAAAGAAAGTTTTTTTAATGAATCTACATACAGAGCCCAGATATTATCCCATGAATTTATGCATGTGCACATATGACAGAGGTCCACTATGGGTCTCTTTGGACAGGATATGTTGGAATAAGTAACTGTTAGGATTTGAATGTAGAATATCCCCCAAAAGCTCATGTGTTGGAGAATTGGTCCCTAATGTAACCATGCTTAAAGTGGGGGATTTGGGGAAGTGAATAAATCATTCTGACCTCATCAGTGGATTAATCCATTGATAGCTGAATGGACTACTGGAAGGTGGTAGAAACTACAGGCAGGTAAAGCATGATTGCATAAAGTAGGTCATTGGGGGGCATGCCCTTGAGGACTTTATCTTGTCCTTGGCTCCTTTCTCTCCTCTTTCTTTCTCTCTCTTTCTCCTCTTTCTGTTTGCTGGCTGCCAATGAGCTGAAAAGCTTTCCTCTACTATGCCTTTCTACCTTGGTGTTTTAACTTACCTGAGACCCAAAGCAAGAAAGCCAGCAAAACATGGACTAATACCTCTCAAAACATGAACTAAAATAAATCTTTCCTTTTCTAAGTTGTTCTTGCCAGGTATTTTGGTAACTGTGATGAAAAACTGACTAACACATTAGCTAAACATTAAAAATCTATTCCTATTTCTCACCATATAGCCAAAGTATGCCAGGTGGAAATTTTAATGTGCAAAGGAAAATTTATAATGTTTACAAGAAAATGTAGGGGAATAATTTTATTATCTTCAAGTAGGGCAGTATTTCTTTTAAATTTTTTTCTTAATTTATTTTTAAAATTTAATTTAATTTTTAAATTTATTTTAGTTGTACACAATGCCTTTATTTATTTTACGTGGTGCTGAGGATCTAACCCGGGCCACGCATGTGCTCTACCGTTGAGCCATAACTCCAGCCCCGGGGAAGTATTTCTTAAAAAGAGTGAAAAGCATTTATCATAAAGGAAGAAATTTATACTTTGAACAAATTAAAACTTAAAATGTCCACACAACAAAAGAACCATAAAGAAAACAGTAGGCCTCAAATTTGGAAAATATATTTATAATTCAAGTAACTGACAGAGGTTTGATATCCAGAATATATTAATAACTCCTAAAAACAAATATAAAATAGACCAACAAGTATTAAAAAGATTTTTTAATGGGCAAAACAGTGACTATCAATTCACAAAGAAGAAAACATAAGCAATAAACAGAATGTGCAACCAATTTTTGACACTATATATAGCAATGGGAACTGGGGATTTAAATTGGTATGATTTTGGTGAAAATTTGAGAACATTGCCCTTAGTATCTATCATGCATGTGTCTTAGTATCTAACAATTCCCTTTTAGCCGTATATTTTAGAAGAACATTTGTGCATGTGCCAAAAGTCATGTGGCCACTACTTTCCTCATAGTGCATTCATCAGATAATAACTTATGTCCACTGTTTTATTTAATGCAGAGTTCCTCTAGCCCTCATGCCTTTGTTGAGGGGAGGGGAATGAATCATGGCCCCTATGACGAAAGAATTTTGAACCCTCAAAGTTGACCTTCACACAAGTATTACAGTTAAGATAGAAGCTTTGGCTGGGCATGGTGGTGCAGGCCTGTAATCTCACCACCTCAAGAAGCTGAGACAGGAGGATGGCAGGTTGAAGACTAGTCTGGGTGACTTAGTGAGCCCCTGCAAAATAAAAAGGACTAAGACAGTAACTCAGTGGCAGAACACCCCTGAGTTCAATCCTCAGTACCACTAAAAAAATTTTAAAATTAAAAAAAAAAAAAAAAAGGAGGAGGAGGAGGAGGAAGAGGAAGACAGAAAGGAGGTGAAGTAGGAAGAAGAGCAAGAAGAAGAAGTAGAAGCAGAAGCTTTGTAAGTGACTCTTACCTGACTTTGAGTCATACCTCTGTCATTTGCTCACCATCTAACCTTGGATAAATTTGTTAATCTCTCTAATTCTCAATTTCCTTATCTCAGCCAGATTGAGACCCTCTGATAACACAGACATCTCTGTTAATTAATTAATAAAATATTAATAGCTATTACTTATGGATCACTTACTTTCTGCTGGGCAATTTCAGGCTTGCAATAATCTTATGAACAAAGTGTTGTTGTCTATTCTTTTTTCAAATGAGAAAAGGACTCAAATTAAGTATCTTGCCTAAGAACAGTCTCACAAGTGGTGGGATGAGGTCCCAAACTCGCATTTGTCTTATTTCAAAATCCATGATGCAAAAACAGCCAAATTATCAAGAAAGTGTATCCCTAATAGACAGTTGTAATCTATAAATAACATTTCCTACTAAATAGAAGCAAAGACTCAGAGATATGGGTGATTTCAAGTCTCAAACAGGAAATACATCAGTTGAGGCTGAAACATGGTGTCATTCCAGATCACAAGGAAACTATGAAAGACTCCGAGGGCTACATCTCCCCTGGCTAAGGATGAAGCAGTGGGAGCATTAATGAATATAACTGCAAAGGATTTGAAACATATCAAGTGTGCTAGTCAGCTTTTTAGTTGCTGTGACCAAAATACCCAACAAGAACAACTTACAGGGAAAAGTTTAGTTTGGCTTATAGTTTTAGAGATTCAACCCTCGGTTGGCCAACTCTATTGCTCTGGCCCAAGATAAGGCAGAACATCATGGCAGAAGGGTGTGGCAGAGTGAAGCTTCTCTGATCCTCATAGCTAGGAAGCAGAAAGAGAGAAAGAGGAAGGGGCCTCAGGGAAGATAAATACTTCCAGGGAACATGCCCCAGGACCCACCTTCTCCAGCCGCACCACCTGCCTAAGATTACCACCCAGTTAGTCCATACGATTTAGGATGGACTGATTAGGTTACATTTCTCATAATCTAATCACTTCACCTCTGAATATTTCTGCATTAACACAGGAGATTTTGGGGGACACCTCATATCCAAACCATAACATCAAGTATTTCTAAATGATAATAAGTAACAAAAACCTCACTGGTCACCTTTGGAGGATGCTAGGGAACTTCCTCCTTATTTCTAAAATGCATAAATAATGGAGAGATTGAGACACTCATACTTGGTTGGTAGAAGTGCAAAATGGTACAGTCAATTTGGAAAACAGTTTGTCAGTCTCTTGAAAAGTTATCATACAATCTGGTAATTCCACTCCTAAGAATCTAGAGAAATGAAAATATATACTCACGCAAGGCTTGTTTGTAAATTTACATAGTTTTGTCAAGCCAAAAATGAGAAACAATCCAAATATCCAGCAATATCCACTGACAAAGAGATTAACAAAATGTGGTATAAGTATAAACTTTCTCGTTATTTGTATGTGTAATATTTTATTTATATTATTATTCAGAAGAAAGAAAAAAAGAAAGAAGGAAGGAAGGAAGAAAGAACTGATCTACTGTTAGAAGACAATTCTCCTTGGTCTGAGATACTGCCTTTGTTTCAGACCATCTTTTCATGAATGATTGTATTGCAAATAGCTTCAGAAGATTGAGATGGTACTTCCCTTTGTAGCTGAAAGTTGGTTTGTTTGCTGCCCAGTCTAATAAACATAATTTCTCTCTCTAAAAAAAAAAAAAAAAAAAAAAATACTTTCCTACTTTTCCTATACAATCTGTACTTCTAGGTAGCCAAATAGCCAAAGAGTTGATAAGGGAAAGTTCTCTCAAAAGAAGAATCTAACTAATAAATTATGAAAAAATGATAAAATTAGAATAATTTTATTTTCCAATTCTTAATAAATGAATGGATCCAGATTATCAATGACTGATAACATCATCAACAGGAGAAAAATGGCATTATGTACATCATGATAGAAAAGCACAACATATGCAATAGAACTATTAAAAATGAATTGAGGGCTGGGGTTGTGGCTCAGTGGTAGAGCGCTCACCTAGTATGTGCGCGGCCCGGGTTCAATCCTCAGCACCACGTAAACATAAATGCGTTGCATTGTATACAACTAAAGCAAATAAATAAATAAATTTTAAAAAAAAGAATTGAATCTGAAACTCACAAGGCTAGTACTAATTTATAGGAAATATGAGGGTTAATGGAACATGCTAAATGACACAACAGTGGTGCAGTTATCAAAATTCAAACTATGAGTTTATTTTAAAATAAACTTGCTTTTTCTCACACAATTATAAGGGGAAAAATTAGAAAGATGAGGTGCCTAGAGATTAAGACATACTAAAGAGATATTTCTATCCTGCAGTCTCAATGTAAAAACCTTATTTGGAGTCTAATTCAAACAAACTGTAAAAACAAAACAAAACTATTAAGACTGAGGAAAAGTGAATGTTGATTGGATATTTAGCAGGATTAAGGAATTATTTTCAATGTTTTTAGGTGAATCATGTATTATAATTATGTTTTTAGAAGTCCTTATCTTTTAGCAATGCATACTGACATATTTGCAAATGAAAAATCTGACCTCTAAGATTTGCTTCCAAATAATCTGTAAGGAACAGCATACAGGTGGAAGTAGAGATGAAACAAAATCGGACTGTCTTGGTAACTGCTGAAGGAAGTTAATGGGAACAGCAAGTTCACGACACCATTGTCTCTACTTTTGGTGTAGTTCTTAAATTCCATAGTAAAAAGTTAAAAATAAAAATAAAAATTCAAAAACATGCTCTGGTCCATAGGTGGACCATACCAGCCTCTGGTCCATAGGTGGTCCATACCAGCCTCAGGTATTTTGTTATAGCAACATAAAACTGACCAATAACAGTTCTGAAGAGGAACAAGTTTAGATGGTCTACTTCATGGAGACATTAATGAATTGACAAAAAGCCAATTAACGGTAACATGGTAAATATAGTAATGTCATATTTCTCAGTGCTAAAAAAAATTTCTTTAAATATTTATTTATTTGCTTTTAGTTGTACACGATGCGTTTATTTCTATGTGGTGCTGAGGATCGAACCCGGGCCGTGCAACGTGCTAGGCGAGCGCTCCACTGCTGAGCCACAACCCCAGCCCTAAAATTTTTTAATTTAGCGCCTCAAAATGTTTTGGGCTGGGGTTATGACTCAGTGGTAGAGCACTTGCCTAGCACATGTGAGGCACTGGGTTTGATCCTTAGCATTGCATAAAAATAAATAATAAATAAAGGAAAAATGTTTCTATAAAAATCAAGAATTCAGCATTATTTACATAGCCTTATCTAATAGTTTTGGTGGTCCTAAACCTTGTCCTTGGGTTATGAGTTAGCTTTGGGAGAAGATCATATCACACTCTGATTTCTGAAGCTGGAAAATCTGAACTTTTCCATCTTTGGCTAAAGTTGGAGAGATATTTGTTTTAAAGTGTAAACCTGATCATTTCTCCTGAGAAGCAAAGACTCTTGGGATTTGATTATTTATCATCCTAAGTGTTGTTTTCTTGGAACAGGTTTCAACAGTGAATTTAGTTAATTCTGAGGAAAGGGCTTCAAGTTACATAAGCAAAAAGCACATATATCACCCCACTGCTTAGCTCTTTGCCAAAATATAGTGAATGCCTCTGTCAAAGTCAAAAATGGTCGTTTCATCACATTTCTCCTATCCAGAAAATCATCTGTACCACTAAAAAATGTTTTCTTATTCTCCAAAGCATGTACACGTGATGAAAATGTTTCCTAGAGAATTCCCACCATGCATAAGATAATGCATTCCTACCCCAAACACATAACTGATCTTTGCAACACACTCCTACCAATACCAGCTTTCTCTTGAGTTGTGACCCTTCCTTGTATGCCCAAATGTCACTTCTATTCCCATCCAAAGCAGATAACTAGCCCTAAATTGCCTCATAGGTATTCTTGGACTCTTCCCATTAATCTCAGGAGTCTACATCTAACCTCTCTAATGCTTCTCATATCCACAATGCTGACTGGACCTTCTGGGCCTCAGTTTCCCTGAGTTAGTCTAAGCTAATTAGGTGAATAGCTCAACCACATCCATTCCTTGTCCAGTCTTCTATGTCAATGATCTGTAGATAGACTAGCAGAACATCTCCTCAACTGAGGATTCTAAAATCTAGAGCCTGTGGAGGAAGTTCAGTTTATTATAATGAGTTGTTTAATTTTGTTTTTTACATAGTTAAATTACTACCTTATGTTTGCCCTGTGGGGTCTACCTACATCTATGACTATAGTCCTCAAGAGTTTAGTTATGGCCCAGAATATGAGCAGACCTTTATTATCATGGCGCAATGGGAATTGTTTAAAATTTATTTTTAGACCAGACTCTTATCTGAGCCTCCAGGGTTTCCTGACTACACCTGGGACCATCTGTGGGCATCATCATTAATGCAGTTTAAATGCATCCTACACTGGTTCTCTTTGTAGCACAACTCCTCATGCAATTGAACAGCTTTATGTATAGTTTTTCTTGTTTGTGTCTCATTCAGTTTAGGATGCTGTCTCAAAGCCCAGTTATTTCATATGTTGAATCAGTATTATCAAAGTCCAGTAAGGACACTAAAATCCATTCTAGGTAATTTCATTGAAGAAATTTGATATGGGGAAATAAGTAGTTACAAAAGTGTTGGAAGAGCTCAAAATAAGTGCTAGTGAGGCTCCTCAGAAAATAATAACTACAAAAAGCTACTTCCAAGCTGGGAATGGTGGTAAATGCCTATAACCCCAGCTAATTGGGAGCTGAGGCAGGAGGCCTCAGTTCAAGGCCTTCTTGGGCAATTTAATCGAACCCTGTGTCAAAATAAAAAGGACCAGGTATATAGCTTAGTCATTGAGTGCTTACCTATCATGTCTATGCAAAGTCCTGGGTTCATTCCCTGGTACAATAAATAAATAAGAAGTTACTGCCATCCAAGGAGCCTGGGGGGTAGGGAAGAGATGATGGTATCAGCATAGGGACCAGGGCTGTGTGGTGGAAGCTAGAACCATATAGAAAGAACCACCCAAAAGAAGGCAGAGACAGGACAGGGGGTTCCCGGTGGGAACTGGAGCACAAAGGGTGGGGCTTCCAGGCAGGAGCTAGACCCTCAGCCTCTGCATGACATGCTTCCAAAGCAGAGTGGAAAGGAATGCCCCCAGCTTCTCCCCTTCCCAAACTCCCATCTCCTGCCAGGAGCTCCCACTGGCTGCACCTAATCTGTAGGCAATGGGCAAGGGAGTCTGGGATATGCAGACTCCCAAACTTTCAAAGCAGGAAAGGACAGGGAATGTATGTAACAGGAAAAGGGGCAAGAAAACAGGCAAAAAATCTGTGGAAGAATGGGAAAAGGGAATACAAATAACCAATAAACAGAAAAATTGTTAAACCAGGGAAATACAATTTCAATTGGGGCAACACAATTTTAAAACACAGATTTTATTTATTTATTTATTTATTTATTTATTTAGTATCAGGGATTGAACCCAAGGGTACTTAACCATTAAGCCACATCCCCAGACCTTTCTATTTTTGATTTTGTGACAGGGTCTCACTAAGTTACTGAGGCTAGCTTTGAACTGGCATTTCTCCTGCTGAGCCTCCCGAGCCTCTGGGATTACAGGTGTGCACCATCATTTCTGGCTAAACCACAAAATTTTTTAAATGTCACATGTTGATGAAGATGATTAGCGTGGGAATATTTGTGCATACAAAGACATTGGAAAATACATTTGTGTTGTCTTATAATGTTGATGCTGAACATACCCTGGACTCCAGGAATTCCATTTCTAGAAACATACCCTTAGGATATGCTTTATAATTAAAAGCATGACTACAGAGGCCCTTAAAGTTTATTTCCCTTCCTCCCTAGTTATTTTCCAAATGCTACTCATCCAAGGACATCCAGTCCAGCGCTTGAAGAACCTCCTTCTCACCCAAGCCCATTTCCCCCTCTTTTAAATGCCTAGACTGTTGCCTATGCCATTTATGAGACATCTGCTATTTATTTATTTATCCATCCATCCAGCAAATGATGCCAAGTAGTAGGAACATCAAAATCAAAAGCAGACATAGTCACTGCCTTCACGTAGCCTGCAGCCTGGTGAGGGAGAGAGACAAAGGATCAAGCACAGAATCATCTAATCCAGTTCGCTAGGTGCTACTCGGAAAAAGTGTGGGGATGCTTTGAGCACCTGTTACAAAGTAAGCTCACCTAGACTATTCAGTCCAGAAAGACAGATTTCTTTGAGACAGTGATATTCAAGGTGAGATCTGAGGGATGTTCTGCATACTGCTTTCTATTGTCACCATTGACAATAAATAATTATTGAGGTTCTATAACCTAGGTACCTAGGTGGAGTATAAGCATACATGTCTCTAAAGAAAAACATTAGCAGGAGGGAGTACATATTAAATGCCAAGTGAGCCAGAATGTACAACATTATACAGATGTTTGGAGGAGGGATATTCCCTAAGGCCCTTTGGAAAAAGGTTTATGTAAAAGGTGAAATCTGAGCAGAAACTTACAGGAAGGTAGAACTAAGGGGGGGGGCGGTGGAGGACTCGATATGAGTATATGAGTATCTGGGCAGAGGTAGGAAAAGTCAAGACAGGTTCAAACAGGTCGCTAGAACCAAGGAATAATTTAGAAATGAAGTTAAAAATCAAGGGGTCAGATCATAGAGGGATTGCTTTATCTCAGATGAAGTTTTCTTTTTATATCATGGTTTGAGACTCTCAAGCCTAGAACCCCTACTCCTCCAAATAAAAAGTGCATTTATAAAGCTACATACAACTTCAGGGGTCCACAGTCCCCCTGAACTCCCAGTTGGGAACTCCTGCTATAAACAGATAGCACTAAAAGGATTTGAGTAGAACAGTGGCATGTTGCAAAGTGTTTAGAGAGTCCCTTGCCAGAGAGGATAATGACTGTTGGCAATCAGGTCAATTGAGAAACTATTGCAATATGAGATAATGCAAGCAGAAGCCCAGATGGCCCCAGGCTAAGGTGGTGACTATAGGAATTCTTTCATTAATTAAACCAAAATTTAATGATAGCTTCCTTTGGTACAAGCCCTATTTACTGGGGACATTATAATGAATAAGACAAGACCACTTACTTCAAGGAGCTCAAAGCTGTGCAGGATCAAAAGAAAAGCAAGCAACTATGGATGTGTGTGTGGTGGGGGGGCGGGGGCTGTATCAATGCAGGTTCTCTTTTTTTTGGTAGGTAGGGAGGCTACCAGGGATTGAACTCAGGGGCACTCGACCACTGAGCCACATCCTTAGCCTGATCTTGTATTTTATTTACAGACATGGTCTCACTGAGTTGCTGAGTGCCTCACTTTCGCTGAGGCTGGCTCTGAAATCATGATCCTCCTGCCTCAGCCTCCCAAACCACTGAGATTAAAGGCATGAGCCCCAGCGCCCAGCCAGGTTCTCTTATGCAGAATTTTCTGTCTGTTCTTAAAGAATAAAGTGAATAAAGGGACAGTCTTCAGTATCATAGTCAAGGCCCTTCACAAAACAGCCACAACTTGCCTTTCTGCTGTCTTTTCCACATAGGGTGTCATCACAACCACCTTCCTTTTTGTCCCCCTTTCTCTCTCGCTCTCTCTCTCTCTCTCTCTCTCTCTCTCACACACACACACACACACAGCCTGCAAGGCAGCTGCACTAGACTCTTCATTGCCTTCTGACCCTGCTTCGTATTTCCTGCCTCTGTTCTGTCTCTCTTTTTCTCTCATCTACTGTACCTAATCAAATTCCTACCCATTCTTCAAGTCCCAACTAGACATGGTGCCTTTCTTGAAACCTGGTTTGATCCCCCCATGCATTTTTCCCTGAGTTACTGTATGGGCCTCACTCTGCCCCCAGTACTCAGTAAGCTCAATAGGAAAGGGATGTTGTTTTCTCATCTTCCTATTTCATGATGTGCCCACATTTCTGTAATGGTAAGTGCTTGCTATACCTACGAAACTGAAAGGCCAGAATTTGGGGGAAAGGACAAAGCCAGAGTAAGTTTGAAATCTTGACAGCTAGAATCAGGAAAGGCAACCTAGACACTTCCTCATAGAAACCCTTGGGGAACAGGGAAGGATACATCCCTTGTAGATATCATATGCTCAGTAAACATGAGGTTTAAAAATATAGGACATTTACATCCAAGCAACTTAGGTCATTAGGCATTTGGCCTATTTAAGATAACAGTGTCTACAGGGAGACAGCAAATGGGACCTGAAATTTCAGATGCTGGGTGCAAGACTTTCACATTTCTATTGGATTACTATAAGATTATTAAGAAAAGAGCTTGCTTGAAAGGTTAAGTGTTTAAAAAACCCAAATCATCCTTAGAAGTATTAATCAGAGTCACTGGGCTAACTTTTGCTTTTAATCAGCAATTGCAGGGTCAAACCATAGTGTACATTATCCCACCTTTGTTTGAATTATCAAAATACCCAAGACGTTGCCAAGGACTCCTGAATTCTTTGGCTTGGCCACAGAGGCCACACGACCAGTGTGCATTTTCCCCGTCTGGAGTGGGAGGGGATGTGCGTGCCTTTCAGCCCAGCCTCAGAATGAAGTCATCACTGACTGCGGTGTTCTGGACAGAGGGTAAGTTCCTAAATTGTTCGAACTCATTCACCAGGACAGTGCCAATTCCCAGCGAGTGCCACATCTCCCCAGTTTGCTGATGAAGAAGCACGAGCCTGGACCCCCTAACTCTGTGGCCGGGGCTGCACAGGCTCTTTCCCTCGACGAGCACTTCCCGCCTTCTTGCGGTCCCAGCACCTTGCAGGTGTCAACAGCTCCCTCCCAGGAATCCTCCTCCCTCCCCGCCCCACCCCGCCTGGCCGCGCCCCACCTGCCCCACCGCGCCCGGGACCGAGGAGACGCAGGTCTGATTGGCCGACCGCGGAGGGGGCGGGGCCTGCGCGCCCGGGAGGTTCGTGGCAACTGCACTGCCGAGGCAGGCAGGGCTCACCGGGAGGAGCGGGTGCCGCGTGCGACCGAAGACCTAGTGGGACCGCTTGGGCCCGCTCAGGATGAGGACGCGCTGGGCGACCCCTCGCCGCGCGGCGGGGCTCCTCCTGCTGCTCCTCCGGTGCTTCAGGATTGCGGAGTCTTCTGACCGCGCAGGTAACCGCGGGCGCGTCCGCAACCACCCGGCTGGGGGCCTCGACGCTGCAGGTCTGCCGACTTTCCTCCTCCTGAGTCAGGCCTGAGCGCCTCAGTCAGGTCACAGTTGTCTTGCTTAGGGGTCTGGAGCCGACAAGTCAGCGGACGAGGAAGTGTGGCGGAGAAAACGCTCTGTTGCCCTCGGGGGCGGGGAGGAGGGCGCGACTGGGCGTGAAAGGGCAAGGTCATTCTGGTGTTGAGGGGACCGAGGTTCACCCCGAGGAGGCGCAGTCTTTTCTGGGAGGGTCCTCTGCCCTTTTTTCGTTTACTGTTCTCTAAAATGTTGCTTCCCTGGGTTATGGGGCTCCCCATCTCCTACATGCTATCCTATCACTCTCTCGCCCCTTGGTCACCTTAGCCCCTCAGTGGCAAAGACGAGGTTCCACCCACACCCCAAGGATTCTCACTGATTCCCTGACTTCACTCCACCCACGGTGCTCCTCAGAAAGGAAGTCAGGTTAAGATGTCTTTTCCAAAAATGACCATGACCAAGAGTCTGTTGTGATGGTCTGCCCCATCGCCTGGAGCAGTGACCCTTTCTTCAAATTGGCTTATCAACACCAAATGATCCCCTATACCCACACAGGCTGAAGGCACCTAACTAAAGCACTTGGAAACCCACTGCCTCTCACTAGGTAACAGTCTTTTTGCCCATTGCTAATAATGCTCAGAGTGGTGCTAGCCCTACCTTCTCCCTTGGTACCAACTGGACTTTGCTTTTACTTTCTCTTTGCCTTGGCAAAGGGTGTGCCCTTACTTTGTTTCTTGGTTGGGCTGCATAATGGGCATTCTTTGGACAGTCCCCACCCACAACTTCTATAGTCTTTCATGTATGAGGAAGGAAAAGATTATCAAGACAGTTTTTTTAAACCATAAAGTTGATTGTGGCTTTTACTTTCTTTGCAGCTAAGCTAAGCTACTATCTGGTTTAAACTTTCTTCGAAGAGAAATGAGAAAAAGTTTCTCAGAATGGCATCATCCTGTCTACACCAAGGGCCTTTTAAATGGGCCCTGATCTGACACTCTTCCATTCTCCTTTAGCCTTCTGTGCTGGGTCAGAAGAGCGATAAATAAGGCAATCCTTTAATGCTGTTAGAATTCTACTCTGCTTGCCCCACAATCCAAATCTTACTGCAGCAACTAACTGAAAACACTAACCTTTCAATTGCTCTCCTCTTGGCTTCTTTATACACCTGCCTTAGTCCTGTTTTGTCTCCTCCACAAAATTCAAGGTTTTCTTAGTTCTCACCATATCTGCCACCCAAAGCAAAGAGCACCCAGCTTAACTTTATTCTTCCTGCGCTAGGTCACCACAAGTATTTTTTCCCCTACATCCTTTCCTCACTCCTAGCAGCTGCTCTGGGTGGCTTTCTATAACCTTCAGACCAGATTTGTGGCCTTATTAGGGGAAGCACTGGAATTTTGAACACTCTGCCATTTGGGTAGCTTGTTTGGCAGTGTGTCAGCTTCAGGATGCTAGTGATGGTATTCACCTCATTACATGTATACTGCTAGGCTTGGGCAGGTGGTCTCGGTCACCCAAATGTTGGAGGAGAACTCTGTGTCCTTGAGGAGATGCCAAGAGCTTAGCTTTTTTTTTTTTTTTTTTTTTTTTTTTTTCCTCTTTGGAGAGCTAACACTTTGAAGTAAATTGATCCTTCAGGGACTCCTGAGGTTCTCACCAGTCCACACCACAGAGTCTGGCCCTGATGACTTTTTGATGCCTAATATTTTGTCATGGACCAAAATGTTACTTCAGGACCTGTTTTTGAACTAAAAAACTCAGACTTCTGATTCTTTCCTACTGCACCTGTGTGCTCTGCACACTTGGCAGAGACTACAAAACGTTTGTGAAAGTTCCCTTGAGATTACCAATGCCATGATCTTTATCCTTCCTGCCATCCCAAGCCATTTCCCTCTCCATTGGTCTGCAGTTATAAAATGTTGATATCTAGCTTCTCTGCCAATCCGCAGAGCTCTTTGTTCTAGGGCCTGTAAGTCAGGACTTACCTAGTGATCAGACTACAAGAAAATGCTGAGAGAGATGATTTTCCTTTGATGTATATAAAAATACTAAAAATTCAGTCAATTTTTGATAATGCTACTTATACATTTTCTCTCAAATACCACTAGAGTATTTATATAAAATTTTATAAAAAGTGCATCTAGGAGTGATAGGTCTTCTTTTCATCAATCTCTGCCTTTTAGATTTGTCCCTATTTTATATTTGGAGAGAAACATGAAAATGCCATTGAAGACTGATGTAAAGTTGTGAAGTGAACAAGATAAAATATAAAGCTATCAATAATTTGTTTTATAATTGCTCTGTAATTACCTTTTCAAAGTGTAATACATTTCTAAAATAGTTTATATGCCTTCATATATCAAATTTCTAAACAAGGAATTAGTTTTTACAATCTCTAAGTTCTTCCCACTCTTCAACACACCATCCCTTTGTGTCACAAGACTAAAGCAGATTGAACAGCTCCATAAAGAAAGATGGGGATACTCATGAGAGAACAAGATTCTCCTTAGCTAATGTATTGTTATGTATGTAATGTAATGTAGTGTCTGCTTATATACTGTATATGAAGGCTAATAACAAGTTTTCTCAAATCATATTAATAATGACTCTGTGCTAAGTGACCTCTTTAAGTGTTGGAGGTTGGTATTGATTACAAATTTCGTTCAAATAGGTTTAGGCTAAGGCAAGTTTCTACAGAGATGTTGTAATTTGTTAAGAATCTTGCTATTTATTAATATGTTGCTGTTCTATACTACTCTACACCTCTCTTACAGTCTAGCTTCTACCAGGTTAAATCTGCAGGTGTCCCATAAGTAACACATGTAGAAGATAGGAAAGAGTAAAAAATGTTTCTCTTGCAAAGAATTTTTATAAAGCAAAACTGTCATTAAACTGCACGTGCCCCTTACAAATGAAATTAGAATGACCCCAAATACCACTAGCAGCAGTGTTACATAATAAAATTGTGAGCATATCTGTTCAAGAACAATATGTGATGAATTTAGCAAAGGCTAGTAAAACTTGAAAGGATGGGAATGTTGTTATCTGGTGGAAACATAGGATATTAGCTCTAGAAGTGGCTTAGATATCTTAATACAGATGCTTTCATCTGATATCTTATATCAGATGCTTTCATCTGATATTTAGAGATATGAAGACCCTGGGAGATTAAGTGGTTTCTGCAAGTTCTCTCACCTAACTGAAGTGAAGTAGGTTTCAATCTAGGACCTCTAATTCCTTGTTCCACTGACCTTTCCACTATACTAAGACTTTTGCCTAATTAACTGAATTCTACAAGGGCACCTTGAAAAATACAGAACTCAAAACTGCAAAAGAAGGAAAAGCTGCCATTTGCCCAGATCACCTGTTTGGGGTCAAGTGTCACAGAGCAGAGTGCTCAGGAAAGAGGATAAGACTATAGGACAGGAGAGAGCAAGTTTCCAACAAGGGTGGTGGCCATGCCTCCAGAGGAGCAGACGTCTTTTTTTTGTGTTGCGATTTCTTATACTTTGGAACCCAGAATGATTTTGAAGAGGTGAGAGAGAATAGTTTGGAAAAAGGTACATTAGATCTGCATAGCTATTGAATATGTGGGAGAAAGATGTTAGTGAAAGTAGTAGTAGTCATCTCATAAGGGTACATTTTCCTTTTCTTGTTGACTGTTCTCTCCCAACCTGTGACCATCAAGAGAGAATGGCTGAGGGATGTCAAAAAAGAAAGAGCAAGAGACGAATGCTGCTATAACAAGCATACCTAGTTGCAGCCCTATGCAATGCTTTAAAATTCAAATTTGAAAGCAGAATAATTAAAATCTTTAAAGATTTTTGTGTTTGGGTTTTTTTTTTTTTTTTTTTTTTTTGGTTGTTGTTGTTCCTCTTATTGCTCTTACTTAGAACAACAAAAAATTCCACCCGAAGTTCAAACTGTAAATGGATTTTAATTTTATAGTTATTATTTACATTGTGAAATTTCCCCTCAAGCTGCCAGCCCTAGGTATGTGAATTTTTAACTCTGAAGCCTAATTTATTACCAGAAATAGCATTTGGTGTTAGTAAAACCAGTGATTATGAAGAAGGCATCAAAATGAAAGTGCCTTTTGAGAACCAAATTCTTCAGGTTCTCCTGCTGTCCATTGACAATGATTGTTTAAGCTTGTCTAAAACATTTCAGCTTTACTCTCATCAACATGATGATCTATGCTAAAACTTTCATTTTGTTTTTAAAAGAACTAGCCAAATTGTTCAATTATTATTTGTTATAACAGATGTGAATCTTGTTCCACAAACTCACGTGTATAAGAAATGATGCATTCCTATCTTATCAGGATAATCTAATTAAATTTGACTCCATTCCCATTCCACCAGGCTGTCAGAACTTTAATTGTTGTCATTGTTGGGGTCTTCCCTAGCTCATGCTGGACACCAGGGGAACATTCAGGAAGGCTACTGCTTTAGTCTTCAGTTCCCACTGGTTTCTTCTCAGTTTCCCTTTGTCAAAACATGCTGGAACTTGGTGGCTCAGGTGACTCCTGGAGCTCATGATCCCATCTTTCTAGGTGATCCACACAGTCAAATCCCCCAACCTCTCCTCAGGGCCTGGAGGTTCTACCATAGGGCTGGTCACACATGTCCCATCTTCAGAACCCAGACCTCTTATTTCTTCCAGCTTCTTCACCCCACTTTCTGACCTCTCAGAAATCTCCCTTCTGAGACACCTTGATGAATCAGCCTTCCACAAGAGGTCCGCGGGAGGTAGTCTTCAAGCAAAGTCTCCTTTTGTGTGGCCTCACTATCTTGCCATATGGCAAGGGAGCACAGAGCCCTGACTTGAACAGGGGAAAGAACATAAACTGAGAACAAAGCTTTGATTTCTCATCTACTAGTTTTCCCTGCTATGCTAGCCAAAGTGTAAGACAGAGTTTTGGTCCCTAATAGACTCAGGATATTTTTCATTGACCGCAGACTACCTATGTAGGGTAAGATGAAAACTAAGGAGCTTCTTTATCCTATTAAACAGGGTCTGGGTGGGGGGTGGGGGTTCTTTCATGGATTAGTGGAAACAAAAGTACAAACTACTCTTGGTGCTTTATGCGCATTAGTTCATCACAGTTTGAAGTAGGTACTATGTTACAAATGAGAAAACTGAAGCACAGGTTTAATAATTTGCCCTGATCTCGTGGCTAATAAGCAGCAACAGAGGTAGAATATAAGCCTAGGCAGGCTGGCTCTGGAGCCCATGCTCTTACTGCACACTGAACTGCCTCTCCAGCCATCTCTGTCCTTCTTCCTTGTGTAGGACATTACAGTTTATCAAGCTGGGAGGGTGGGAGCACTCCAGTAGTGCTCAGACTATTTATCCTCAGCAAGCAGGGAGCAAGACACATTGGCCACATAATTCCAAATCCTGAAATGTCTTTTTTCACCTCCTGTCTTAATCTAGGTAATAATCCATTCACCATCGTCAGTGAAAACACAGGCAAGTGCATCAAGCCACTAGGTGGCTGGATCATAGCAAAGGAGTGTGATGAAACTAAGGACATGTTATGGAAGTGGGTGTCCCAGCATCGGCTCTTTCATTTGCAATCCCAGAAGTGCCTTGGCCTAGATATTACCAAACCCACGGATTCCTTGAAAATGTTCAGCTGTGACTCCAATGCCATGTTGTGGTGGAAATGTGAGCACCACTCTCTGTATGGTGCTGCTCAGTACAGATTGGCTCTGAAGGATGGATATGCCATAGCCAGTACAAACACATCTGATGTCTGGAAGAAAGGAGGCTCTGAGGACAGCCTTTGTGACCACCAGCCTTACCATGGTGAGTACTGGAGAAGGACTTGGAGCCATTTGCTGTTGTGCTTATTAACCGTGACACTGAACATGCACAGTCAAGTAAAAATGAAATCATATGCTGGTAAAGGGCAGTGAGCAAGCTATTTGGGTCCAGGCACTGTGAGTTTCATTCTTACCACACACCTGTGAGATTGGTGGTATCTGACCCAGTCCTACCCCTTTATGGGCAAGGCTAGGAGAGGTCAAATGCCTTGTCAGAGGTCACATAGCCATGTTGTGCGAGCCTGGGGATATGAAATCTATGTGATGCCTGAGTCTGTTTACTTCCTATGATGACATGCTGAACTCTAAGAGAAAGGAAATGTTAGATTAATAGGAAAATCTTCCTGCTGATAAAAACACAAATAATTTTATTTTTTAAATTTTTATTTATAGTAGTAGTATGTATTACAGTTCATACTATACATATAGAGCATTTTTTACACAAAACAGTTTGTATACAAAGTATATTTGTAGCATTCAAGTCTTCAATCATGCATTTGGAATAATGATATCCATCTTATTCAACCACTTTTTCTTTTTTCTCCCCCCCTTCCCCCCTTGCTTCCTCCCTTCCCCTCCCTTCCCCTCCCTTCCCTTTGACCATTATAGTGTTCCTCTAATCCTCCTATGTACCCCAACCCAACAATACTGTGAACCAGCCTCCTTATATCAGAGATAACATTCGGTATATGGATTTTTGAGATTGACTGATTTCACTTAGCATTACATTCTCCAACTTCATCCATTTACCAGCGAATGCCATTATTTTATTCTCTTTTATTGCTGAGTAAAATTCCATTGTGTATATATGCCACATTTTCTTTATCCACTCATCTACTGAGGGACATCTAGGTTGGTTCCACAACCTAGCTATTGTGAATTGATAAAAACACAAATAATTTTATAATGTTGATCTTGTAAATGAAAAAAGAAACAGAAATATATATTTCCTTGTCTACAGGTTTTGATACAGTGAGAATTTTTTAAAGTCTCATGTGGGTTTTTTATTTTCATTTTTGGCATGGCTGTCATGTGTTGATGTTTGAATTTATGATTCAACATTTTAAGAGTAAACTTTTTCTTGGTTGCTTCCAAAAATAAATATATGAATATTGCCATAGCCTTTGCTCTGAGCCTAGGGACTGGCTCAAAATGAATTTCTAAGTTTAGAAATGGATATATTTTTTAAAACCACTAAATGAATTAACTATCACCCAAGCAAATCTTTTTTTATTGTGTTGCTGTAAATTAATTGAATGTTGATGTACATATATATAAGTAATGTATGTGTGTATATATAATTATCTAAATTCTATTGTCTTACTCTTGTCCTATTTTTTATTATGATTATGATTATTTTGGTACCAGGGATTGAACCCAGGGGCGCTTAACCACTGAGCCTCATCCCACCCCTTTTTTATATTTTATTTGGAGACAGGATCTTGCGGAGGCTGGCTTTGAACTCGCAATCCTCCTGTCTCCACCTCCCCAGCCACTAGGATTACAGGCATGCGCCACCTGTTTTAAAAAAGGTTCTTGTCCTTTTTTAAGAAACTTACACAGCTTTGCAGAGGTTTTCCTGTTCTCTAAAGCTCTTTTAAGCTAAATTCAGCCGCAGGCTCAAAATAGCAGCTTCGTTCCTATCTTTCTAACTAGGGAACTTCTTTCTATTTCCTGGTAAGGATCTAGAAATTCTGAGAATGTCTGGTTCTACTATTAATGGAGAAATAATACAGACTTAGAGATGGGGTTTTCCTTCTCTTTAATCCCCAACCTTTGAATAGTTGAACAAATCAGTTTCTGCTAGCCAGCTTTCTCCTAAACTTAAACGTGGTTACTTAAACTTAAAGCAATTATCAGCTGTAATCCCAGTGACTCTGGACGCTGTGACTCTGGATGCCGAGACAGGAAAATCACAAGTTCAAGGCCAGCCTCAGCAACTTAGCCCTAAGCAACTTAGTGAGACCCTGTCTCAAAATAAAAGCAATTTTAAAATGGGTTTGAGGATGTAGCTCAATGGTGAAATGCCCCTGGGTTCAATTCCCAGTACCAAAAGCAAAAACAGGATTCCATTTCCCAAATATAGTGTGTTTATTTCTCCCTTGGCTTTTGCAGTCTAAAAAGTTTGTGCCTCTAATATGTTAAGATTATTTATCATGTGTGTTAGGTTGCCTCTTCCTTCAACCCCTATCCTGTTTGAGTAATGTTCGCATCAGAGGAAGTTTTAATGGTATAAAATTTTTGAGTGAACTACTTTTGACGAGCACTTAGACATGTATTTATATCATAAGCTATCCTGACCTGATCATGTTTGGTGAATCATTCCAAAGAATGGACTTTTGGTGGAGAATTAGCTGTAGAACTATGTGAACTATCTGAGATTTTGGGCAACTTTCAGAAGCCTGACAATTTAACCACTGAAGCTATTTTATCTCATGTTACTGAAGGAATCTGTTTTCTATGTAAATACCTCATCTTACAAATTTGTGCCTCTTAAACTAATAAGCTATTGTCTTAAGGATGCTATCACCCTAAAGTCACACTTCAGAGAAGATTCTTCTCAGGAAAGCCTGTCTTGCTAAAAAACCCCATGGGATTCAAGAGGTCCATCCATAGCAAAGGGGTGTGGAAATAAAACTCTCCGTGAATAGTGAGCATCATTTAACTGCCTCTGTGGTGGTGGTTTGGTTCTTCAAAGCATTAGTGACTGGGAGCTTTTTTTTTTTTTTTTCCTTTTAATTGTGTTTTAGTTGCAGATGGACATAATACCTTTATTTTGTTTATTTGTTTTTATGTGGTGCTGAGGATCAAACCCAGTGCCTCACATGTGTGAGGCAAGTGCTTTACCGCTGAGCCACAACCCCATCCCGTGGCTGGAAGCTTTATAATGAAGCCCAGCTTTGAGCTATAATATGTGACTTGAAACCCGAGAGGACAACCATTAGTATCAGTCTTCCTTGTATGTCTCTCTAATCAGAGAGCCCAATCTCATCCATGTTGCTCACAGCTGAGTGACTAGACATTTCACTCAAGTACTCCATAAAAATGGGGATTTCATGAACAAGCATAGTATTACATACTGATCTCCCAGGTTTATGGTAAAGAACGAGAAAAAAAGTGTATATGAAAGTACTTTATATGACAAAAATAAAAGGTTTTAGGGGGAAAAAAAATCCCTATGCTCCTACAAGTCATAGTCATTGTGTTGGGGAACTGTCCTCTGGGTGTTATAATGGGAAGAGAAATGGGTCATGTACTATTGGGAGTTTTTGGTGTGGTCAGAAACAAACCATGTAATAAGCAGGATGCTTATAAAACTTAAGGTCAACATACTCTTTAACAGAAGTAACCTATTCAAAGTCATTTATATGACATAGGTGTCATATATATGACAAAGTCATTTATATAACAAGCCAATGATCCTTACAAGATTTCAAGACTTTTTTTGCAAAGAAAATTACCCAGTAGTTTTATTATAATGCTGCTTAATACATTCCAAACTTCAAAAGTCTCACACTTCCATCAGATGAACACTTGAGAATGATATAACACTTGAGAATGATAAGGGATGTAGAACCAAATACTATCTTAAGCACACTTTTAAGCAAATCTGTGAGACATTCCAAGGGACCCTAATAGCCTGAGATTTGATGATTATGCTTTACTTAAAAGTCTTTATTCCATCTGTTAATGACCAGGGTTTTTTAAAAATTGAGAATGTAGAAAAAGGTGACAGAAATAGATACAGAAACACTTTTTCAAGAGAGCTATTATGACCTAAGTACTGAGCACTTCCTGAAGCATTTCCAGGCATATTTGTGGTTGAAATAATTTTTCAGTACCTCTCTGAGTATTAGGGAAAATTATTAAAATAATCAGCTGGATCTTCTACCTTGTTGGTCACCAGCTAGTCTGGTGATTTCCCTATTGAAGCCAGTTCTTCTTTCTTTCTTAAGTTACTATGCCTTGTTCTTCCCTAAAAATCTACTCAGGAACCCAACATCTCTTCCTTTACTTCCTCAATTCTATTGAGCAATGGGCTATTTGTCCATCTCTCTAACCTCATAGGTAGTTCCAAAGTCCACACATGCCCTCTATGATGCTAAGATATTTTTCTGCTAAGATATTTACACTTAACTAAAGAAAATGGAGGGCTGGGGTTGTGGCTCAGCGGTAGAGTGCTCGCCTAGCACGTGTGCGGCCCGTGTTCGATTCTCAGCACCATGTAAACATAAATGCATTGCATTGTGTACAACTAAAGCAAATAAATAAATATTTTTTTAAAAAAAGAAAGAAAATGGAGGTGAATTGTATCTCAGTCATGATACTCTTTTTTAAATATTTGTTTTAGTTGTAGGTGGACCAATAACCTTTATTTTATTTTTATGTGGTGCTGAGGATGGAACCCAGTGCCTCATGCGTGCTAGGCAAGCATTCTGCTGAGCCATAACCTCGGCCCCTCATAGTACTCTTTTGATAAAGTACTCTGCTACCCATAGTAGAATGACCCTTAAGCCAGTATCTTTTAATGCTTCATCACACAAAAGAAGCCTTACACAGATTATTTTACCAAATCTTGCATTTGCAAATGCAGAAACTAAGCTTGCCCACAGTCATAGAGGGGACCCCAGTCTTCAAGCCCAAACCTGAACAGTCAGCATCCATGCTCACTCTGTGCAGCCCATTCAGATATTGTATTCTCAAAGTGAAAACAGCCCTTTCTTTAAAAACAATTTTAGGCATTAGCTAACTGAAGGTGATTATCCAGTTTTCAATTCTCCTTTCCTCAACTTCCTCCCCAACTCACAGAGATATATACCAGAGATGGGAACTCCTATGGAAGACCTTGTGAATTTCCATTCCTAATTGATGGGACATGGCATCATGACTGCATTCTTGATGATGACCACAATGGACCATGGTGTGCCACCACCTTAGATTATAAATATGACCAAAAGTGGGGCATCTGCTTAATACCAGGTATGTGTGGGCTGGTGAACTTCATGAATGGAAAGAAGAGTGCCATTTATGTGAGGCAAAAAGGAGAAGCAAGATGTCAAGATGACTCAAAAGTGCAACAAATGCTATCCTAGATAAGGAGGAAAAAAATAAAGTGTAGCTTTGAATTTACTTTCAGAAGCAGGTCAAGAAGAGAGCCAAGACAGCTTATGTCGTAGAAGACACACCAGAACAGGGAAGTGTAGTTTCCAAGTTCCCAGATAATGCTGATGATTTGATCTGTGAACCACACTTTGAGAATTAACTTACTCGGTCAAGGCCCAAGCTTTTCAACACTGAGAATCTACTGAAATATAAAAATCCAATATTTGCTCCAGTTGTAACTGATAACAAGCAGAGTGTGGCCAACTGTGTAACTATTTCATTTAATTCTCACTGTGGTTTGAGGAAGGAATTTCAGATGTGAAAGGTAGCTTGGAGGTTATCTAGTGCAAACCCTTATTTCTCAGGTGAGAGGCAGCAAGCCCAGGCTGAAGGAAGGGCCAGTCAGGGTCAGACAACATTCATGTGGAGCCTGGTGGAGAATCCAGGATTCCTGATCCTCATTCTCCAGCACATATGCCCCACTCTATTTGATGCCTTGACTGGGATGTGTCTCAGTGTCTTAGCCTGATGGGTAGCACGGGCGGGAGGGGTTGTTATTGAATTCATATGCCTCCCAGAGCTACTTTTTATGAAAGAAGCAATATTGTGAGTTTCTTAAAACCAAGAATTGCTAAGCCACAGAGGTGGTGTTGCACGGCAAACACACTGCCATCCTACTGGATTTACAATAAAGGGCGTCAGTGGCAGTTATGAACCTATTAGGCAATGTTCTTACAAATTTGTTCTATTTTGTTTTCACCAAATGTCACAACCTTTGTTGCTGTGTAGGCCATAGGAAAGTGTCTGAAGAGGCAAAGTGTGCCATTCAGAAGAGCAACAGAGGGATTGGTGCTTCGATGATAGCTCTGCCACAAACATCTGTAGGTCTTTGTTCCCCTCTGAAATGAGGGCATCACCAAGAAGATCTCAAGGGCCTTTCAGCATATAGGTGCAGGAGGCTATCATCCAATATGTAATTGGTTATGGGAAGCCCTTTGGAAAGCCCCCCAATGGAGCCTGGGATACACATCACACAGCCTATGCTGTTTTTTTTTTTCCCCTTTTGTTAGGAGCTCATGAGGGCCTCTGAGTATGTTTTTGGACTAGTTGTCTCAACACCTATCTATGTCATCCAGGAAACAGCTTGAAGTTTCTTTGTCTGAAATTATACGTAACTTTATATATTTACTAAAGAACATATGATGTATATTTAAAAAAGCACATACATCTTTCTGTACCTACATATGTAAACATATATGTGCACATATAAAGTGAATTACATAATATTAATTATTTAATATATAATGAATTACATAGTATTAATCATATCACATATTCAACCATCTGCTAAAATATTAAGAAGAATCTTGGACTTAATTTCCAAAATAAGATAGTCACTGTGTTCCATATCTTGCACTTGAACACTCAGTGGTTTCTCTTCCGGTCCTGGGCAAACCCTCTGCCATCTGCTACCATGTTCCAGTGAGCTTGTTTTCCCTTAACTGAACATTCCACACCTGTACACACTGAGACTCCCACCTTCAAGCAGAGGACAAGCAGGAGCACGGGTGAAAACCTGGCATTGTAGCTGATAGGGGACAAAGGGAGAGTGGCAGCTTTCATCATCCTGAGTATTTACTGTCCTCTGACTTAAATTTTATTATGTAACCAAAAGATCAAAACATGGTCTAAACAAGCGAGGGCAGCCTCCACTTTGGCACATCCTAAGAGTAAGCAAATTGAATTGCAGTACTGTAAGCATTCCAAGGAATAGAAAATGTTATGCCTTTACTTTATGATCACTAGGTAATCTTTTTATCAACAGAAAATGGCTGTGAAGGTAATTGGCAAAAGAATGAGCAGATTGGAAGTTGCTACCAGTTTAATAATCAGGCAACTCTTTCTTGGAAAGAAGCTTATATTTCATGTCAAAATCAAGGAGCTGACTTACTGAGCATCAGCAGTACTGCTGAATTAACTTACCTCCAAGGTAGGTTTGACTTGCATGTCGCAAGAGAAAATTGTTGAAATTGTGAAGACGCTTCTTTCTTCTACTTTCATATCCAGGTGTGTTGTTTTGTGTGTATCTTTCCTGGCTTCTTTTGGGATTTAAACTTCAGCACTGAAGCCCCCAAACTACTGAATGTAAACATATTCCATGCATTGAAAATGCATGTTGTGATGGAGACTAAAGAGAGATTGAGTGCTTAGAAAACAAGGTAGAAGATTAAATTGCTACCTTAACCTAGGGAAAAGGATTTGAAAAAGTGAACAATAAGCTCTTTGAACACTGAAAACTAGAGAACTCAAGAAGGTAAGCAGGTGGTTGGGTCCTATTATAAGGCCTCAGTAAAAAATCCTCACTTCAAGTGGAGAAATACAGTCCTCGAGAAGAAGTAAAGAGAGTTTTAAGAAATCTTAAAGTGGATATAACACAGGTGTACGAAATGGGTAGAATTTTGTTTTGTTTGTAGGATGGTAGTGGTAATTTTAAAATTTTTGATTATGAAAATTTAAATTATTAGATAAGAACAGAAAACTAAAAGAGATCATTTATTCTTTCATATGAATTTCAGGAACACCTTGTTAATTTCAGTGAAAACTCTATGAAGACTTTCATTGGAATTGTGTTAAATCAGATTAATTAGGATTAATCTGTCTCTATATGAATTCTTCTCATTTATAAAAATGGCATTCCTTTTCTCTTTACATCTTCTTTTATGTACTCAGTAAAGTTCTGTAAATTTTTCCATCACATTCTTGAAAAAAAAGCTAATAAACAGAAATTTTTACATTATTTTTAAATCAGAAGAAATCTTAAGTTTCTCAGTCTTAATAATTTATTATCTGAAAAAATAGTGATAACATGATAACAATATTCTAGCACAGATTACTAAATTGTTTTCATACATTATCTCATTTAATGCTGTATAGGAACCCTATGAGGCTAGTATTATTACTATGCTCATTTTGCAGATGAGGAATGTGAGGCTCATAAAGGAAATGTATTTTGTTCAAAGTCACTTATAAATACATAGCACAACCTAAATTTGAAGACTCTTGTCAGGAGCTGCCACATAGGAGTTGAGCACCCCCTAGCTTTGAGCTATGGAAATGCGGAGACTGGTTTCCGTTGTGTGTGGAAGCAGGTGGATCCCCAGCTCTGCTCAGCAGGGGAGTGGGCGTTACCCAATGGGAATAGGCTACCTTCTTGCTCCTTTGCAATACTACCCCTTACCTTTTTTGGATAGAATATTCTATGGAACAGCTCCCCTCAATAAATAGGGCTCCAGAACGTGCTCCTCCCTCTTTCTTTGTCTGTCCCTCTCGCTTCCCTTGTGGGAGCTGGAGCCCAGCGTCACTGAAGAACCCCAAGAAAAAGGTATTTTCTCTGTCTTTGTGTGATTATTTAGCGCCAGCCCAGTTCATCTGAAGTGACCCTGAATGAGTTAGTCGCTTGTCGCTGCTCAGTCTGACTTGAAAACAAGTTGTATTGGGCATGTACCTAGATTCACATTTTATAAAGACTGTAAGTTCTTTGTAGGCAGAGGTAGGTTGTTTTTTTTTACTTTGGCACAAAACTTTAAGCAATACTGGCATATATTAAACAAATACCTATTGACTAAGTATTTCAGGTGAATCCTGTCCTATTGTTTTATAATGAATATAAATGTTTGAATAAATGCTAACAATGAACAAGGCTTTGTATCCAAAGAAGTTAATTATCAGTACACCCCAGGAAGTATCTTTATCACCAGATCAGGAAATTGATATTTAGAAATAACATACCCAATGTCACACAGCTAAGAAATATCAGAATTAGGATTTGAATGTCCACATATGGAACCACAGATCCCTTAGTTTTTTACTATAATACTTACACCTTATACATATCTTTATTTCTTTTTATCGTTAAAAGTCCACTAATCTTTTTTTCATGATTTTTGCCTAAAGCTTTATCCAGACCTCCTTTCTTCCTTAGAACTTTATCCTTTTCTTGTATTGTCTGGGAGTTGAATAATCAGAACTTTAGAATGAAAATCTGTCAAATAGGCCTAATAGCTCGGTGTTTGGCAGTGGAATTCTATTCCAGACTTCGCTAAAGCCTTACAAAAAATATCATTGAGAATGGAAAGGGACAGTAAGTTTAAGCCTTCTAGAATACTGATTTTTGGAAAGTGATGACTTTAGTGAAGGGAAAAAAGTATAAAGAGTGACTCTCACCATCCTACCAAAAATCTTGCAGTTGGAGCAAGGAATGTTGTGTTGAGTTTTTATGCATCAGATTTCTTTGCTAATGCACAGAAGTACAATAGTACTGTGAAGGACCTTAATGTCCCCCAACCCAGCAGATACTCCCCACATTTCATGCATATCAGTATACTTTATAAGTATATCTGATTCTAATGTTCTAAGCTTCTCTTCTAGCATGAAAGCTAAATAGCATATCAATAAGCCTAATTATGATTGCTGGTTTCCCAAAACTCAAGAAAGCTGGGCTTTAACATTTAAAACTCAAGTATCCAAATCTTGAAAAGTAATTTCTATTAAGTATCCCTTTATAGGGAAGAAGGGAGGAAACGGGAAGGTTCTGAGGAATGAGATTGATCAGATTATGTAATGTGCTTGTAGGAATATGGCATAATGAATCCCACTAATATGTGTAATTTTAATGCACCAATAAAAATAAACCTTAAAAAGAATTCCTTTACTGCAAATAGCCATTTGTTAACATTGAACTAGAAGTAATGAGGCCAACAAAAGTGAATCAGAGATTTTGTAACCAAAGTGCTTGATCTGCTTGGGGAGATAAGAGTTGTAGCCATGCAGAGCATATATAATGGAGTATGTTATTCCCAAACAACTTTTGACTTTGGTAGGTAATGGTGGGGTGAGACTAGGGAATCAACTGCCAGACAAAAATGCAGAAGCAGCCCCATTGAAGGTAAGTCCCATGCAGTCTAAAAGACTTTTCCTTTTACTTCAACATATGGAACCACAGATCCCTTAGTTTTTTACTATAATACTTACACTTTATATATCTTTATTTCTTTTTACCATTAAAAGCCTGCCCTGTACCTACTTAATTTTGTTTCGACTTTATTTTATGAATACACATTCTCTAGGGATAGTATATTTGGTTTCTTTGTGCTCCTCGGATTTTGTTGGGACTCGGATTTTCCGTGTCTCTGGCCTTGCCAGGACCTGTAACCAACTTATTTATCCTACTGCATAAGAGAACCCAAGAATCCCCTGAGCAGGAACAGCACACTTCCATTCTTCCTAATTCGCCCCAGGGGTTATTCACCTTGCCACCTTGCCAGTGCTAGAACACTTCTAAATTAGGACCCCTGCTGGTTGTAGCCTTTCTGATGCATTAAAAGAGATCTTTGGCTCTTTTCAGATGCATGACTGTTGTCAGGCCAGTCTTTCAAAGGAATAGAAGTGTAGTCAGGTCTGAATTGGGGTCTCTAGAACAGTCAAGAAATATCCACCTCATAATGAACAGAATGAGAGAGAATATTTGCAAACTATATATCTCAGGTTTAATATCCATAACTTATAAGGAGTTCAAACAACTCAATAGCCAAAACAAACAAACGAAAAACCCCAATAATTGATTAAAATGGAGTAAAGGACAGGTACAGTGGCACACTCTTACAATCTCAGTGGCTCAGGAAACTGAGGCAGGAGGATTGTGAGTTCACTGCCAGCCTCAGCAATTTAGTGAGGCCCAAAGCAACTTAGCGAGACCTTGTTTCAAAATAAAAAATTAATAAAGGCCTGGGGATGTGGCTCACTGGTTAAACGCCTCTGGTTTCAATCACTGGTACGGGGGGGGGGGGGGGGGGGGGGGGGGGGGGGGGGGGGGGGGGGGGGGGGGAGGGGGGGGGGGGGGGGGGGGGGGGGGGGCCAAAGACCTAAACAGAGCCAGGCATGGTGGTGTACGCCTGTAATCCCAGTAATTTGGGGGACTGAGGCAGGGGGATCGTGAGTTCAAAGCCAGCCTCAGCATCTTAGCAAGGCCCTAAGCAACTCAGCAATACCCTGTCTCTCTCTCTCTCTTTCTCTCTCTCTCTCTCACACACACACACACAGGCCTAAATAGTCATCCATGTGTATAACCAGAGATATGAAAAATTATGCTCTATGTGTGTAATATGAATTGTAATGCATTCTGCTGTCATATGTAACAAATTAAAATTTAAAAATAAATAAAAATTTAAAAAGACATACAGATAGCCTATATATATATATAAATGCTCAACATCACTAGCCATCGGGGAAATGCAAATCAAAACCACAGTGAGATACCACCTCACATCTGTTACAATGGCTATTATCAAAAAGACAAAGAAGGACAAATGCTGGTGAGGATGTAGAGAAAGGAGAATACACTATTGGGAATGTAAATTAGCATAGCCATTATGGTAAAAAGCATGGAGGTTTCTGAAAATCTTAAAAAGAGAACTCTGTAGCAATCCCACTGCTGAGTATTATAGCCAAAGGAAATGAAATCACTATGTCACAGAGAGATCTGCTCCCTGTGCTGATCACAGCACTGTTCGCAGTGGCCAAGACATGGAATCAACCTACGTTTCCATCAGTGGATGAAATGGATAAAGGAAATGTGTTACATATACACAATGAAATACTATTCAGCCACAAAAAGGGTGGAATCCTGTCATTTGTGACACTGTGGATGAGCCTGTAGGACATTTTGTTAAGTGCAGTAAGTCAACCACAGAAAGACAAATACCACATGCTCTCACTCATACATGGAATCTAAAAAAGTCTGTCAGAGAAATTGAGAGTAGAATAGTGATTACCAAAGGCTACAGAGAATAGTAGGGGGATAGGGAGATGGGGGACAGGGAGAAATTGGTCAATGGGTACAAAGTTATAGTTAGGAGAAATAAGTTCTGGTGTTCTGTTGTACAGTAGGGTGACTGAAGTTGACAACTATGTATTGATTATATCAAAATAGAGAGGGGGCTAGGGTTGTGGCTCAGTGGTAAAGTGCTTGCCTAACATGTGTGAGGCATTGGGTTCGATCCCCCGCACCACATAAAAATAGAAACAAGCAAAATAAAGATATTGTGTCCATCTACAACTAAAAAATTTTAAAAAATAGGAAGAGAGGATTTTTTTAAAATATAATTATTTTTTAGTTATAGATGGACACAATATCTTTACTTTATTTTTATGTGGTGCTGAGGATTGAACCCAGTGCCTCATGCATGCTAGGCGAGTGTGCTACTTCTGAGCCATAATCCCAACCCCAGAAGAGAGGATTTTGAATGTTCTTATCACAGGAAAAGATAAATGTTTAAGGTGATGAATATGCTAACTACCCTGATGGGATCTTTGCATGATCTATATATATATATATATATATATGCATCAAAATATCACATTGAACCTGGCATGGTGGCACATACCTGAAATCCCAGTGACTTGGGAGGCTGAGGCTTGCAAATTTGAGGCCAACCTCAGCAACTCAAGAAGACCCTGTCTCAAAAATTAAAATAAATAAAAAGGCTGGAGAATGTAGCTTAGTGGTAGACTACCCCTGGGTCCAATTCTAGTACCACAAAAAATAAAGATAAAAACATTGTGTCCCATAAATATGTACAATTAGTATGTGTCAGTTAAAAACAAATTAAAGAAAAAATGTCTACTTAGTAGACACCCATTTGATTAGGTATGGGCCTTTATGCTAGCAATCTGTCTCTTAATGACAAAGATAGTGGTAGGTACAGTCTCAAATTGGACTGTGTGTGGAGAAAAAAGTCTAGCTCGAGATTGTCTAAGCCATATAACCAATCTCTATTATTTGTAATTACCCTACTAGTACTTTTAGAATTTATCCATTTCTCATTGTCAGGCACAGAATATAAATAGACACCTTAAGAACATTTGTGTTTGCCAATACCATCACATTTTTAAAATCCTGATTCCAGTGAAGTCATCAGTATAAATCACAAAGAGCACACTATATTGAAGCAGATCAGGAGCATATCCGTGTCGCAAAATCCCGTGATATAAATGTATACTTATCATATGCAGATAAGTGAGAGGAGTGTTCAGAGGGAGTGACTGCTTCCTAATGGAGGATATTGGAACAGACTTAACGGAAAGCATGGAATTGAATTTGGGATGAATAGGAAGGTTTTGTCCTCCATACTGTCCCCAGCAGAAACCAATGAAAGGAATTCGGAATACCAGGGTTATGATTCAGTGCGGAGTACTGGAAATATGTCAGTTTCCAGAACTTCTGAGGAATGGTGGAAAAGCTATTGCATTTGCTAATAGGGAAAATTTTGTATTAGATTAAATCTTCACAGTCTTTGCATGCCACAGTCCTTGCATGTGCTTAAAGAGAAGGTTAAAGAGCAGGATGACTCCAAAGCCTTTCAACCTTCTCCTCAAGGTATCTACCCCAATATCCACCTTCTCCTTCCTTATTAGAATATCCTTACAATCTGCTTCCTTGAGAAAAGAGACAAACCTTTTTGCATTTCTCTTCTGATCTCACATTTGCTCCTCAGTGGAGCAATGATTGAGTCTCTGTCCTCACCGTCATCTTCCCAGGCTCCTCCCATTGCTTCAACCCAGCAGTATCTGGGTTACTGCTCTTGGTCTCTTTGCTGCTGCTCTTTCTTCTCTATCTAGGAAAGCTCTTCCATTCCCTTAGTTCCAGGGAAGTACTGTTTTAGGCATTAGGGTTCTGAAGTCCTCAGCAAAGGTTATGTACAGTCAACAGTGTCCTTGAAAGCCCTTAAAGTGTGGATGGATTTTCTATATGCAAACCACAGAGAGAGAGAGTGTGTGTATGTGTGTGTGTGTGTATCATGTGTATAACACATATGTATGTGTATGTTTGTATGATATGTATATATAATATTTATAGCATATATTGCAAAATTATGTATATTGCATATATCTATAATGCAAAAACAAATCATACATAATTTCCAGGGAGTAATTAAAAAACCACTAGCAAGTGTTTTACTGCTGGAAACAAATTCAAAAAATTTATAAAGATTCCAATCTTTATAAAGCTCTTCCTGTTTGTCAGCATCCTCTTTGTTATTTTTTAAAAATAAATATTATTGCCGGGCGCGGTGGCGCACGCCTGTAATCCCAGCACTTTGGGAGGCTGAGGCAGGAGGATCGCGAGTTCAAAGCCAGCCTCAGCAATGGCGAGGCACTTAGCAACTCAGTGAGACCCTGTCTCTAAATAAAATACAAAAAAAAAGGGCTGGGGATGTGACCCAGTGGTCGAGTGCCCCTGAGTTCAATCCCCGGTACCACACAAAAAAAAAAATAAATAAATAAATAAAATAAAATAAATAAATAAATATTATTTAAATAATATTTTTTAGTTGTAGTTAGATATCATTTATTTATTTTTGCATGGTGCTGAGGATCGAACTCAGGGCCATGCACATGCTAGGCAAGCACTCTACCGCTGAGCTACAACCCCAGCCCCAGCATCCTCTTTGTAATTGAAAGACCATTTCGTCCATTGCTATATCTCTTCTACCTTCAATTTATTTTTCAGTCTTCCTTCATGGTATTGATGAGATCTTGACAGGTTTCTGAATAATGCTTTTGGCTTCCTAGATAGTGGTGGAAATCCTTACAATCATTCACACATTCTTTTTCCAATACACATGGACCCATACAAGCATGATTATATCTGCGTTTCAGGGGTGTGTGCACGTTGAATGGCTTATCAGCAATCAGCCTCACTATGCTTCTCTTTCTCTCTTTTGTTGATGATATCTGGTTGTCAAATAATAAATGTGAATGATGTATGTCCACTCTTGTGCACACACGAGTGTGTGTGTGTGTGTGTGTGTGTGTGTGTGTGTCTCTTCTGTTTCTCTAGCCTGTTTCCTTGGACTCCAGAGCCATATGCTCGATTTCCTGTGAAACAGCTCCTATATATATTTCTGACCCAGTCCAAATGGTTCATCATGTGGGGGATGTGTGTTTCCTTCCATAAGATTAAAATTTTTTTTTTTTTTTTTTTTTTTTTTTTTTGTGGTACCAGAGATTGAACTCAGGGGCACTTGACTACTGGGTCACATCCCCAGACCTTTTTTGTATTTTATTTAGAGACAGGGTCTCACTGAGTTGCTAAGTGCCTTGCTATTGCTGAGGCTGGCTTTGAACTCGCGATCCTTCTGCCTCAGCCTCCCAAAGTGCTGGGATTACAGGCGTGCGCCACCGCGCCCGGCTAAGATTAAAATTTTTATAAGGGCAATAACACCTGGAAAATAATATGTACTTAATGAATTGCACTGTCAATCTAGAATGAAATCAGATCTTCAAAATCTAGATATACATGAGAAACTGCTTTTGATAAGTATTCTAAATCAGTACAAGAGGGTTAAAAATAGACTGTGAAACAGCTACTCTAAGAAGTCTGTTTTTACCTTAGAAGAAAGGGAATTAGACAAGATAACAGGAAAGTAGAACTGAGGAATTTACCAACCCTTGGCCTTCTCCACAGTATGAAGCTGTGTTGTCTATCAACATCATACATCTTTGTTGCCCAGACATTTTCCTACCAGGATTACTGATACAACAATCAAGTCCTTCAGGATTTTTGCTATTTATTGAAATCTAATCTGAGTTAGAGAATAATAACCCAGATAATTCTGTCACTTTTTCAAATTATGTAATTTTTACAGGACAAGAAGGCATTGCTAGAATGTTCTGGATTGGATTAAATCAGCTGTACTCAGCTAGAGGCTGGGAATGGTCAGATCACAAGCCATTAAACTTTCTCAACTGGGACTCAGGTAACTGTTCTTCCCCAACCCATTTTGCATATAGAGCAAAAGCTTCAGAAAACAAGGGCTTCTCACTCACTGAGATCTTGTAAAAGTTTCAAGTATTGACAACTCTTGTGATTACTTCTCAGAATTTTTTTTTCCTAAGCCATTCTTAACCTAACCATTATAGCAAAGTCAAACTCACACCAGGAGAAATTAGCATTTGTTCTGATCTTTAGAGCAGCCTTTCATTTTTAGGTCAGAGTAGAATGAGCTCCACCACTTGGCCAGGAACCATTGTAGGTCCCATAGGGGTTTTGACATGTCCATGACTTGCCCATGTTATGTTTGTTTATCTGCAACTTAATACTAATGCAAAAATATTCCCTTATTTTCAAATCCTTGGGGTCTCCCCATTCTGGCCCCCAAGTACTAATAGCATAATGGCTTTATTTTATTACACAAATAAACAAATAAAGGAAATTTTATAGTGATTAAAACCCTGTTTAGCCAAAAAATCTTTTTTCCCCAAAAGAAAGAATGAGGTATCTTTTTAAAAATAAAATATGACAAATAGGAAACCTAAAAGTTAACATTAATTTCAGTACAAAATATTCTGTACACATATAGGGAAAATGGGTTAAGTACTTATGTGTCACTTTAGTTAACTAAATTTTCTAATTTAACAACCTATTGTCTCAGTAAATAGAATCTTTAAACGTAATTTAATCTTTTTTTTTTTTTTTTTTTTTTTTTTTTTGTGGTACCGGGGATTGAACTCAGGGGCACTCAACCACTGGGCCACATCCCCAGCCCTTTTTTTGTATTTTATTTAGAGACAGGGTCTCACTGAGTTGCTAAGTGCCTCACCATTGCTGAGGCTGGCTTTGAACTCGCGATCCTCCTGCCTCAGCCTCCCAAAGTGCTGGGATTACAGGCATGCGCCACTGCACCCGGCTATTTAATCTTTTTTAATAATATATTTTTTTTATGGTGGTGGTGCTAATGATCAAACCTAGGGTCCTGTATATGCCAGGCAAGCATTCTATGACTGAGTTACACACAACCCTTAATTTAATTTTTTTTAATTTTTAATTTAAGGTCTTCAAGGCATTATATAATCATAGATTAATATTTTCATCATATAATAAATACTTAAATTATCTAAGCAGAACAATATTTATTATAGATTAGCAATAAATACTTATTACAGACTACCAGCCATAGGATATATGGCAAGAATTTTTATTCTTAGGGACAAATTTGGTTTTTATTTTTGTGTTTTAAATTAGCTATAATATGTTAGAATACCCACCCCCACTTGTATTTTAAAAGAAAGACATTATTATTCATTGCACACAATTCAATTTAATTAAAATTTTAACTAAATGATGAGTTCTCATAAAGGCAGAAAATTATAAATGTGAAATATTTTTTCTAACTACCACCCTGATTCTAACCCTCTTCTTCTAACTCTTTGAAAATCCTACTTTTTAAGATATGCCAAAGGCACAAGTAATAGGTGGATCAAACTGTGCCGGAATGGATGCTGAGTCTGGTCTGTGGAAGAGTATTTCTTGTGAAGCTCAACTATCATATGTCTGCAAGAAACCATTAAATAATACTGTGCAGTTAACAGGTATCTTCCTCAGTTCTTACAAATAAGTCTTAAAGCTGCAGTTTTGTGAAGTCAAGTAAAATCCATCTCAGATACCTATTTCCACCTTTCCTTCATCTGATACTTCCAGTGTAGACAAGTATTTAACTATTGACCCTGTCATTAGATATTATCAACTGCATATGAAAAAATCTGTAGTTGAGGCAATGAAGAATATCAAGTAAAAGTATGTCTATGTCCATTAGATGGCAGAGGTATTCTTTTTTTTTTTTTTTTCTTTTTTCTTTTTTGGTACTGGAGATTGAACTCAGAGGCACTCGACCACTGTGCCACATCCCTGCCCCATTTTATATTTGATCTAGAGACAGGGTCTCACTGAGTTGCTTAGGGCCTCACAGTTGCTGAGGCTGGCTTTGAACTTGTGATCCTCCTGCCTCAGCCTCCTGAGCTGCTGGGATTACAGGCATGCTTGCCACCACACCCGGCTGAGATATTCTTGATAGGAAATGTATTTCTGCTCACGTGTCGCTCTTGTTCCTCTAGAGCAGTGGTTCTCAAATGTGGTGCCCAGATCAAGCACATCGGCATCACTTGTGCCATTAGAAATGCAGATTCCCAGGGCTCACCCAGATTTACTGAATCAGAAACTGTAGCCATGGAGTCTAGGAATCTGTTTTTAAGAAGCCTTCCAGGTGACCCTGCATGCTCAAGTCTGAGAGCCACTGCTATGGGGACAGGTCTTATGTATTGCATGCCTCTGTGACAAATCAAGACCTGTGGACACAGGAGTACCCCTGGGCTCTCCCAGCCCCTGCCCCACAACACTCAGACCTCCTCTATCCTTCTACGCCAGGCTGGTTCTTAGGCCTTTGTATTGAAAGAACCCACCAAAAATAAGAAGTGCAGGACAAAATATCTACAAGAAAGGGATTTTTCAGGGAAGTGTGAGGAAAGAGACAGGAAAACAGCTGAAGTTTTTGAGGAATAGAGGTTTGAGGAGTATTTTACAAGAATAAAGAAAAGTGCCCAGACTGTTGAGCACCAGGCCTGGTGTATACCTGAAATTTGATTAATTCTTAAATGAATGAGAAAAACTGAGACTCAAAATTGGGAGGAGAAGAGGAAATTTTTAAATGTCCTGCTTTGAGGAATTATATGGAAAGGGAAAAAAACAATCAAAAATCTTGTCATTCAAAAAGGAGCATTGAGCTATATTTTTTTGAGGAAAAAAAATAGTCATGTAGAATAAAGAATATAGGAAAATGTTTTAAGATAATAAGGGGAATGAATATTTATCTTCCAAGTAAATATAAACCAAATATAATCCATACAACAAAAAGCATAATAGAGAAGCTAGCACAAATGAAAATAAGCTAGAACAACTAATGTTAGATTAAGTAAATATCTCAAAGTAGCAATTATTAAGTAAATCATGATGTTTTCATATGATTGAATAATATGCATTCATTATAACTGCGCCAGCAGGAAATAGAAAGAGCAGAACAAAATGATATGCCTACTTATCATTTTAATCTTGTAAAAATATGTATTCATAGAGACAAAGACTAGAATATGAAAATGATTGTTTTAAGTTCAATTATGTGTGATTTTTCCATCTGTTCTTTTATAATAACTGCAAAATACGGTAGTAATAAATGAACACTATTCAGAACCTTAAAGTTAATTGAGTTATCTTGAAATTATGAGAGGCTAGTTGAACCTGAATTTTATCCTTTAGTAAAAACCAAACTTCTTAAGAGGCTATGTTTTCTTGTAGTTAACCTTCCAAGTGGTTCTGAATCAGTGAAGTCTGAGTAACCAGCTACTTTCTAGTTTTGTTAACAAGGATAGAAGTATTTTGTATGGCTTTATACCTGACTCTTTTTCTCCAGAAAGACTAGACCTTCACTTGTGAGTTTTAGCATAGGCAAAACAAAGAATCGCATTCTATGAGGACCATTGGTTTAGCAGAGGGAGGAAAGAAGAGGTCCAGAGATGTCATTTGCCCTTTCCCTCCATTGTTGCCATCTTTTGGATGTGAAGTGAGCACATGTCTCATTCTGATCCTGAAATCTCTGCCAGTCCTTTATTCAAAAGTGAGCTTTAAAACATATTCCCTTGCTAAGCTGGCCATACAAGAAGAGAAGGCTTGACCTCATGCTAATCTTTAGAACAGCAGAGACTGGAGGGGAACCTAACAAATCCCAGAACCAGAAAAAGATTCAAGCAACTGGCTTACTCTACACCTTTCTTCTGTCTGTTAGGACTAAGGGCAATATCTCCCTTGATTGTGTCTATACCCTCAAATAATCTCTCTCCAGCTATCTAGCATATTTCTGTCACATTAAGGCCATATCATATAATGATAATAATGATTCATTATCTGAATCCCTGCAGGAATTCTTATGATGCCAGGTATATATTAGGTACAACATAAAGTTCATATTACTCAAGTATCTGTCATCACATTGCCCAGTTTTCCAGAAGCCTTATGATTCAAAACAGAAAATTTTGTAACATTGTTGATTCAGAATAGATATATCTTTACTGGAATATAAATTGCTGCTTTTCTCCCAGATGTTTGGACATATTCAGATACCCGCTGTGAAGAAGGCTGGCTGCCAAATAATGGATTTTGCTATCTGCTGGTAAATGAAACTGGTTCCTGGGATGAGGCACATAAGAAATGCAGTGCCTTCAGTAGTGACCTAATCAGCATTCATTCTTTAGCAGATGTGGAGGTGGTTGTCACACAACTCCATAATGGAAGTAAGTTTTTTTTTTTAATAAAATACTCTACAGGCTTAATACATTTTCAAATATCCCTGTTTTCAGATTTTTGGTGGGAATGAAATCTTATGATTCGACCCTGTCCACAGGCTTTTCTGCTTGATGGAACTGTGTTGTAGTCTGCCCTGTCCAATACAGTAGCCACCAGCCAACATGGCTTTTGAGCACTTGAAATGTAGCTAGTGAAACTGAGGAATTGAGTTATTCTTTTTATTTAATTTTAATTTTATTACATTTTGGTTTATATAGCCACATATGCCTAGTGGCTACTAATTTGGCAGTAAAATGGTTGATTGAATAATCTCCCTCATAAGCTTAATTCTCTTTTATTTCCTCCAAAAATCTAACTGATGATTATTTCATTTTTGTAATCATTTGGAAGCTAAAGACCAGTAAACAAAGCTATAATAGATTGCTGTTACTGTGCCTTCTGCCTAGGATTTTCTAAATAATAGCAGCTAGTAGGGCTTGGGCTATACTCAGTGGTAGAGCACTTGCCTCACAATGTGAGGTACTGAGTTCGATCCTCAGCACCACATAAAAAGAAATAAAGATATTGTGTCCATCTACAACTAAAAAATATTTTTAAAAAATAGCAGCTAGTAGTAGATACCTATTCTGTGCCAGCTCAGTGCTAATTGTTTTCAGCAGTGGACAATATTTCTATTCTAATTGGAACATCTATGCTTGTATTTATAGGGTTTCTGTAATCCCCATAAAGTAAAATTTATCTATATCGGAGATCAGGAACATAGAACTTACAGAGTCCAGTACAGCTGTTTTTCCTGTGTACTCTCCCTGTATGAGTGCCATGAAAATCCTTCCTTACCTCACAGACCTGCCTCATCAAAACTTTAATAGGCTAATTAAGAGTACCATAAAGACTCTTAAAACCTATATCAGAATATAAAAATCACTGCCAAGTGCGGTGGTGCATGCCTGTAATCTCAGCACTTGGGAGGCTGAGGCAGGAGGATCATGAGTTCTAAGCCAGCCTCAGCAATGGCGAGGCACTTAGCAACTCAGTTAGACCCTGTCTCTAATAAAATACAAAAAAGGGTTGGGGATGTGGCCCAGTGGCCAAGTGCCCCTGAGTTCAATCCCCAGTACCAAAAAAAAAAAAAAAAAAAAAAAAAAAAAAGAATATAAAAATCAGTAGCCATACACATATTAAATAATGTAATCTAGTAAAGCCAAACAAAACATCTTTCTTTTAGATGCCAAAGAAGAAATATGGACGGGCCTTAGGAACATCAAAAGACCAACTTTGTTTCAGTGGTCAGATGGTACTGAAGTCACTCTAACATACTGGAATGAGAATGAGCCAAACATCCCCTACAATAAGACTCCCAACTGTGTTTCCCTTTTAGGAAAGGTAGGAAACCCTCTGGTGTCTTTATCATCTTACTGTTATATGTAATATTAAGATTGCTTTGATTATAGTATTTGTGTATAAGCTAAGAAAATAGAAGGTGAGAGGTTTATAGACTACCTTTCTTGGTAAATAAAAGCAGTTACTAAATAAGCAGTCAGTCCACTTTTTGACAGTATCTATTCTGACCTGAAGGAGATCTAGAAAATCTCTGTGTACTCAGATTCTGTGCAAGAGTGGCTCTCATAACCCGTGGTCTCCCAGACCAGGGTTTCCACCAGCCTTTCTGCCATCAGTGTCCTATTTGGTAGGTAGCCACGATTTAACCTGAAAAGTCCCATCTTTTTATGTTCAGATTAAATTTTGTATTAATCCTAGTTTGAGGATGAAGTAAAAATCACTTTTTTAATATTTTAATTTTAAGTAAAACTTAAAAATTTTTTTTAAATATTTTTTTATTTTAAAAGTTAGGACTAAACCTGTTCAGAAAAACATCTTACTCCTGTGGATTGCGTAAATATTTATTGAACATACTTTAGTTAAGCACCTAAAACAGACTGTATCTTCAGAAAGGACATATGTATCTCTGCATTTTTGTTTATATGACTTTCCTGTGGAAAACTCTCTAATTGATTATGACGTGTCTCCCAGACATCTAGAGAGACTTAAGTGGAAGCAATAAATGTTTTGTCTGTTCAGAAGTGTTTCAGTAGTCAAGATGTATTTGGAAAGACATCATATCTGGTACTCTATTTAAAAGAATATCCAAGATGTCTTTACAAGAGTATCAAAAATGGAAGTGAGGTAGCATTAGCAAAAGTGAACAGAAGGCATACCTAGACAGTATTCCAGTGTTCAAAACCAACCCTCAGCACAACTGATCTGTTAAAGTCTAACTTCAAGAAAGCAAAGTAGCTTGGTCAATTAGGCAAAATTGATTTTAGGCAGCATACTTGAAACAGACAACATTGAAGTGTAGATTGAAGTAGACTTGAAAGAAACTTTTGATTCTACAATTCTTGAAGACTAGCTCTTGGAACACCACCATCATGTGTCTGAGGAAACTTGAGTCTGGGAGTTAGCCCATGGGCCCCCGGCAAATTGAACCTGTGCACAGACTTTGGCCATGTCCTAGGAAGGAAGAATAGAGTGCTGGAACTATTTGTGGATAAGCTCTTCTCACTCTAACTTCTAGCTAAGTGTCCTTTGGTGGTTTTATTGTTAAGCCTTTAGGAAAATGAAACTCATCCACACTGTGACCAAGAGATGATGCTGAGACGATAGGCTGAGAGCCAAACCTTCTCTCTGTGGATTAAGTTCTAAAAATGGCAAATAATTTCTTTCATGAGTAAATATATTTACCTCTTTTTATTTAAAAAAAAAGCTAGGTTACTGGAAAATTCAATCATGTGAAGAGAAACTTAAATATATATGTAAGAAAAAAGGAGAAAAAATGAATGACTCAAGATCTGACAAAATGTGTCCTCCAGATGAGGTATGTAAAATCCCTTAGTAAATTTTCTTTTTTATACATATATTTATTTATTTGCTTTAGCTGTACACAATGAGTTTATTTGTACGTGGTACTGAGGATCGAACCCAGGCCGCGCACGTGCCAGGCGAGCACTCTGCCGCTGAGCCACAACCCCAGCCCTTAGTAAATTTTCTTAAGCAGAATTACAACTTCTTGGTTAGAGATAGTAGTTGAGACCTCAACAATTTGGATTTGCAAAATAGAAGAAATTATAGCTTCTGTTTATTTACATTAGAGCAAGCCAGAAGGCAGGAGTTATAATATATTGGTGTTCTCACATTCCTTTGTGGATTTCTCTAAAAATGTGAATGATTAGGGATATAACTCAGTTGGTAAAGTGTTTGCCTCGCATGCACAGGGCCCTGGGTTCAATCCCCAATGCCACAAAAAAAAAAAAAAAAAAAGTGAATGATTACTATCCTTAATACTGATATCCTCGGCTAGGGGTGGGCTTGGGGCTCAGTGACAGAGCAGTTGCCTAGCATGTGTGAGGCACTGGGTTCAATCCTTAGTACCACATAAAAGTAAACAAATAAAATAAAGGCATTCTGTCCATCTATAACTACCAAAACATTTTTTAAAATTGATATCCTTACTTCCTCTACTGATATTATTCCTGATCAAAAATAATTCAGCCGCTGGGTGAGTGGCACACACCTGTAATCCCAGCGGCTCTGGAGGCCAAGGCAGGAGGATCTCAAGTTCAAAGCCACCTCAGCAAAAGTGAGGTGCTAAGCAACTCAGTGAGATCCTGTCTCTAAATAAGAAAACAAAATAGAGCTGGGATATGACTCAGTGGTTGAGTGCCCCTAAGTTCAATCCCTGGTACCCCCCCCCCCACCAAAATAATAATGATAATTCAACCAGCAACTGTTTTATGGTAAGCCAGGCCCTAGGTAAAGAGGATTATGCCACACCTTCTATTTGGCACAGTCTTGAAGAGGTCATTTATGAAGTTGCAAGCCACCCTCATCACATGTATGACTTCACTCAGTTTCCACAAGTTGTAAGATGTTTCCAATGTAGCAGAACTTGATTGTCAGAGGGGGACACCATCAAGTCCAGAAACAATGTGATGATATTTCTCCTCTGATTTAGGGCTGGAAGAGACATGGAAAAACCTGTTACAAGATTTACAAGGATGAGGTCCCTTTTGGAACAAACTGCAATCTGACTATCACTAACAGGTGTGACCATCAGTAAACCTGTACTAATAAACTTTTTTTTTTAATATTTTTTAAATATTTATTTATTTGCTTTAGTTGTACACAATGCGTTTATTTGTACATGGTGCCGAGGATCGAACCCGGGGCTGCGCACGTGCTAGGCGAGCGCTCTACCGCTGAGCCACGATCCCAGCCCTACTAATAAACTTTTTAAACTCTGTGTTCTTGTACTAAACAATCTGCCTAAGAAAATGGGGCATCTTTAATTCAGTGATTGTGAAACATTTGCCAAAGTGCTTCTTCTTTTATAGATTTGAGCAAGAATACCTAAATGATATGATGAAAAAGTATGATAAGTCTCTCAGAAAATACTTCTGGACTGGCCTGAGAGATGCAGACTCCCGTGGAGAATATAGTTGGGCAACTGCTGGTGGAATAAAGCAGGCTGTAACATTTTCCAACTGGAATTTTCTAGAGCCAGGTAAGTGTCTGAGCCTGAAAAGTAGTAGAAATAGTGACTAGTGAAATAGCTTCCCTCCCAGGTGTTCTTCATTTGTGTTTGGAATGTGAGGGGATTGATGACCTTCAGGACTGAAGTCTATGAAATGATCCAATGAAAGAAGTTAGAAAACTCATTTCTCCAAAACTATTATCTAACAATGCAGAGATAGAACCACCAGCATGAGGTTTTTGTTTTTGCTTTTGCTTTTCTATGTAAGTCTCAAACAGAATCTAGAAGCTAAATTGTGAAACACTTCACATTTTCATCTCTTTGCTTAACTTCACTCTCCAAAACCAAATGTGTTATTTCTATTATTCTCAGAGAGTAAGAATTAAGAAGGAACTATATTATACATAGTATTTATTTTGAAAATTAGTTCATCTTTCTTTAATCAGCCTAAAGCATTTGCCATGGAGTTAGAAGATTTGACACAGGGCCTCCAAAATCCCTTCTGATTTTATAGTTGAGGAAACAAAAGCATATGACAAAGTTTATCTAGTTATTCAATTAGCAAATCCAGATCGAATTTCCAAGTTAGTGTTTTTGTTTTGTTTTTTGTTTTTGTTTTTGTTTTAACAGGATTTTAGCTTTGAATAAGACAGTGGCTCTAACACATTCTCCTTTTCTCCCTTCATATTACTTATATTTTCTTGAGTGAGTCTAATGTGATCATGAGACCATTTTTTATAACCAGGGAACTGGAGCGTGGAGAACACCCACAAAATTTGTGACACATGGTCATGACCATCACTGTGAGTGTTGTTAATAATAACAAAATTATCTATTTACTTACAGAAGTCAGAGGATACAGATGCCAACCTAGGTTAAATCTCAGTTAAATTAGAAATATTCTAGCAGGTAAAACATAGATTTCTTTAATAGAGACTTCGCCATTTTAGAATGTCACATTCATCCTGGATAAGCTTCCGTGGTTGGAGAGGGCTCAAGGAGTAGCCACCACCATGGTGCCCTTGGCTCTGTAGTCAGAAAGACTTCCATTAAGCTCTCTTTGCCTTTGTAACTCCAGGTGCAGTCTATCATAAGCAAACCTGGATAGGCGGGCAGAACAGGGAAGAAGTAGCACACCCATACAGGATGGCATGGCACTATTTTTCTCAGTTCCTTGCCTCTCTTGTTGCCTGTATATAAATGTGAGACCATAGAGCTTCTCTGTTTGGTGGGAAAGAAGTCGTCCTCGTTACTTTCAGCAAATGTGACTCTTCTTGTATTCTGCCCATTTCAGGCAGAATTATAATTAATCCATTTTTATAACATTGAAATTGGATCATGTAAGCTTATAATTAAACATAATATTTGAAATTGGGACTGCCCACAAAATTGGTGACACATGGTCATGACCACCAATATAATGCTATAATGGAAAGGAAGCATAGCATGACTTTTTGCCAGACAAATCTGAGTTCAAATTTCAACTTCTCCTCTCACTAACTGTGAGTAGGGTCAGTCATTTAGTCTTCATTCGAAAAGTAGATCTGAAGGCTGAAATGTGGCTCAGTGGTAGGGAACTTGCCTAGCATGTACAAGGCCATGGTTTTAATCCTTAGTACCAACAACAACAACAAAAAGATCTGGTAATACAAACTACCTTTTTAAAAAATTTTTTTTATTCTAATTAATTATACATGACAGTAGAATGCATTTTGACATATCATACATAAATGGAGTATAACTTCTCATTCATCTGGTTGTACATGATGTAGAGTTACACAGGTCATGTAATCATATATGCACATAGGGTAATACTGTCCCGTTCATTGTACTATCATTCTTACCCCTATGCCCCGTCCCCCATACTCCCCTCTGTCTAATCCAAAATACCTCTGTACCACTACCACCACCACCACCCCTCACCCCCACCCCTTACTGTGAATTAGCATCTGCATATCAGAGAAAACATTCAGCCTTTGGTTCTTTGGGATTGGCTTATTTCACTTAGCATAATATTCTCTAGTTCTATCCATTTACAAATAATTCCATAATTAATTAATACCAATATTATGGTGTTAATACCATAATACCATAATTTCATTTTTCTTTATGGCCAAGTAATATTCCATTGTGTATATATGTCATGGTTTCTTTATCCATTCATCTGTTAAAGGGCACCTAGGTTGGTTCCATAGTTTAGCAATTGTGAATTGAGCTGCTATAAACATTGATGTGGTTGTATCACTTTAGTATGCTAATTTTAAATCCTTTGGGAGTGGGATGACTGGGTCAAATGGTGATTCCATTCCAAACAAACTATCTTTAAATGTTGTTATGAACAAATAAAATTATGACTGTCATAAGGTAAATAGTAAACAAATGTTTCCACATACTTCCTTTTATCTTTATTGTGCCTGCCTTTCCTTTGAATCTAAATCTGCCAAGGTTTTATTTTGAAGTGTACTGAATTGCTTAGAAACTGCTCAAAGTTTTTTAAGTGAATTGGAACCATTTCCCTGCAGCATAGTGGTTTGGGATACCACCTTAGAAACAGACTACTTTGGGTCAGCTGCTATCTAATAGTGTGACCTTGGACAAGTCACTTCATCCTAACTTACCTCAGTTATGGCAATAGAATCCACCCTATGGTTTGTTGTAAGAATTAATTAGGTCGGGTACAGTGGCACATGCCTGCAATACCAGCAGCTTGGAAGGCTAAGACAGGAGGATCACAAGTTCAAAGCCAGCCTCAGCAACAGCGAGGTGCTAAGCAACTCAGTGAGACCCTGTCTCTAAATAAAATAAAAAATAGGGTTGGGGATGTGGGTCAGTGACCAAGTGTCCCTGAGTTCAATCCCTGGTAACCAAAAAAAAAAAAAAAAGATTTAATTATCTTAATCCCTAGAATGGTATCTGATTAGGAGTCAATACTTCTCTATAATACCCACCACCACCATCATCGTATCATCATTCTGAAAAATGATGATTTTTCCTCCATTGTTTTTCCTATTCTTTCTCCCTACCTTGGCTGAAATAAAGAGAAGAAATAAATGATATAAAATGTTTGAACTTTAACATTTTAATTAAACTTTCCCATTCAACCCCAGCATCTCCAGGTGGGTGCGTGGCTATGTCTACTGGAAAGTTTCTTGGCAAGTGGGTGGTGAAGGACTGCAGAAGATTCAGAGCACTTTCAATTTGCAAGAAAATAAGTGGGCCCCTGGAGCCTGAAAAAGCAGCCCCCAAGCCTGATGGCCCTTGTCCAGAAGGCTGGCATGGTTTCCCCTCCAGTGTTTCTTGTTACAAGGTAAAGTGGCATTCTCTTCCAGTCCTTAATGGGATCATCTTTGCACTATCCCAGTTCACTATCCTTGTACAAATTATGTTCCTTGCCATGGACATATAACCTAAGAATGTGTTTGGGAGCTTAGAGTCCTTGTCTGGACATTCAGAACCTCTGGTGTCAGGTGTTTCACTCCCACACCGTGCACGTGTCCTCCCCAAAAGACTAGGGCCAGAGCCAGAACTGGCCCTCTGCCTGGCTTCTCTCCTTCTGGAAGTTGGGTGGGCTGCCACCATGCTGACGCAATGCTTGTGATTCTCGTATCCCTCTACTTCTTGTCAAATAAAGAAGTTCATCCATTATGGGGGTGGGGGGAATAGGTCATTCAGTCAGCCAGTCCCACAAATAAACCCATTAGCTACCACCCCAAAACTTAGTAGCAATGACAGTGTTTAGTCTCAGGCTCATAAATCTTGGGGTCAGCCAGGGTTTGACTGATCTAGTTTGAATGGTCAACTCTATTTCCAGCAACAGATCAGCTGTGTGGGACTCCCTGTGATGACTTGGGGACTGTTGTCCTTCACGCTAAGGCTTAAGCTGAAGGAGCAACCACTATCAGGAGCTTGTTTTTCTTGTGGCAAATCACTGGAGCCCAAAAAGGCAAACTTAACCACATAAGCACATCTCAGGCCTCTGCTCACTTTAGCTACACTAGTATCCCATCAATCACAGCAAGCTACATAGCCATACCCCACCCCCCCCACCCCTGCCCCAGGATGCCATGGCAAGAACATGTCATTATATTATAAGGAACAGAAGAATTGGGACCAATAATTGGCCTACCAGTGCATTTTCTCTTCTTACTCTTCACCCTTCTTCCTCTTTTTTGAAATAATGATGATTTCTTTGACCTAAAATCAGTCATTACACAGCAAAGAAACAGTCCACAGTGGCAGGTTTTATTTTGTTGCTTTCTGTCAAAGTTTACACATCAGTACAGACTTTTCTTTGCTGCTTCCTCATCTGAAAATAGTCCTATTCTTATGTAAATCTTAGTGGCTTGCATTCAAAATTATATTGTTAGCATATGTCTTTGCAGAATTCTTCTCCCAGAAATTCCATAAGTACCCTTTACAGCCTTGACTACTGGTTCATTTTCTCTTTCAAAGCCCTGGTAATGCATGAAAACATGGTATCTTATTGGAGCACTTGGTATACCAGCCTGGCTGAGGTAGTTCCATCTGACAATAGTGGGCACCTGTATAGGCCTTTAGTTGACACTTAGAGCATGAAGGGTCCTTGGTACATACATTTCCCTGTGCCTTTGTTATGCTATGAGGATCAGTTTAAGAGCCCACATATTTTCACAATAATTGACTTAAAAACTATGACTACTTCATAATTATGCCAGAAAACAAATGAACATTATATTTTTTCAAGGCATTCCATGCAGAAAGAATTGTGAGAAAGAGGAATTGGGAAGAAGCTGAAAGATTCTGCCAAGCACTTGGAGCACACCTTCCTAGCTTCAGTCATATGAATGAAATCAAGGAATACCTTCACTGGTTAAGGGACCAGTTCAGGTAATACTTCTAGAATGAGCTTCTGTGCTAAATGTGATGTCTTGTAAGTATTCAGATTAACAAGGTATATTGTCTTAAAAAAACAGCGCTTAGCAGTCATGCAATATCAAGCACTCATATATGCAAGATACCATGAGGGATTCAAAGATGAAATGAGAAACAGTCCCTGTCCTTAGGGTAGTGAAGTTCAACAACAATATTAAGAAAAGTATTTCAAAAAATCTACAGCGTAGGTAAAGAGGGGCTTGGCAATTAAGAGAAGGGAGGAAATTTTCCTGGCAGGTATGATCAAGGGAAATGTCATGAGGAAGGTTGGTTCTTGGAGGGTAGGTAATATTTTAAAAAGGCAAAATAGAAGAAGCCAGTGAAAACAGAATGCAAATCAAGGCACTGAGAACAGAATGTACAGATGTGGGCAAGGAGAAATGAATCATACAACTTAGATAAAAAATAAGATTTGGATATGAAATTGAGATGTCTTTGCTTACCAGAGAATGAGTTTAAGTCAATAAGTAAAAACACAAGTTAATTAGTCCCCAATTAACTTCATTTGTGAAGAGATTAATTGATGTAAACCATTTATATTCCCGCGTACACAAGTATACAGATACGCATATACATACAAATGCATACATACGTACACATACAGAGAGGGGAGGAGCTTTGTAGGTCGATGCAGACCAACTAGTTAGAATGCTAGTACAACTGCTCTGGTGGAAACCTGCACAGAGGAAGGGCAGTAAGAAAGGGGAAATCAGAAGTGATCACAGAAATTAAGGCCATTGTGATTTTAATGTTGGGGTAGATGGAGCCTTCCTTGTCAATTTTCCTGATGTCCTTAAGGACAATATGGAAAAATATGGGCCAGATGATGCTGTCTTGGAAAAAATTTCTCTGAAGCTTTGCACACAATTGTGGTTACTAGAGTCTTCAACTCCACAAAATATCTTTCTCTTTTCACTTTCTGAACTGAAAAAAAAAGACCCAAAGCTGTTTAAAAAAAAAAAATTCAGGGTATACCAGAATAAATTATATTTTCCCAATCATTTTGAATCCAACAGAAATCTCAACAAAAACAGCAAAAATTAAAACAGTTTGCCAAAACACACAAAAAAATTTAACTAACCTTCTTTGGGACTTTAAATGTAGAAGATATTTAAAGACTGATATCTAAAGAGTTTAGAATTGGAAAATGCCTATAACATATTAATTCTAGTTTCCAATTAATTTAAATTTGAAGAAATTAATTGATATTAACCACCCATATCCCCTTCTTGGAAAAAAAAATTCAAAGACAAATTCCAGTTAAGAGATGAATACAAAAATCAAAAACACATGAGTAGGTATTTCATTATAGAACAATCAGAAGGAATAATATAACATTAAAACATAGCCCCAAGTCTTAGTAGTTATAATAAATATAATTATAAAGACAGAATGAAACTATCCTCTGTCTTAAAAGAGAAATAAAAGAATAATTTAATAACACCAGGTTTTTAACTGTTTATAAATAAAAACTGGAATATAGAAAGATAAAACAGTTGTGAAAAAAATGAAAGCATAGTAAATTTCTCATTTAGCAGGTAATCATATTTAGAAACATTGATTATATTAATTTTTAAAGCTTGAAGATAATGTTTAATAAAATTTAAAAGTATGTCCATCTATTGAATGTATAATAGGTGGTGGTAGAGCCCATATAGATAATTATAAAGAAATAAAATAATCAAGGATAAAATACAACATAAAACAAGTTAACGAAAGACCCATTATCAGTTTTGATTAAGCCCTAGTATACAAATTTGTTCAATAATAATATCCAACTCTACATTGCTGTAAGAGATTTCAAAACAGCCAGTTAACACCTATGCAGCCCAAAGTATGATGTTCTTTTCCTGGAAGGAAAAGTGTTACAAAGTGTTACAAATTAAGACATTTCAATAAAAAACCCATCTCTTTAAAATTTGGAAAAACTGGTAATGAATCATATTACATTGTATATAAGTCAGTGTGAGTAGCTGGTGGCCCACTGAGAAGTGACATCATTGTTCAATATGCCAGGGTCCCTAACTCATTACTTCTTGACCTCCTTACAATATGTACTTGTTCCATACTAACTCAAATAGCAAATGAGTTAATAATCACAAGTGTCATGTGATCATCCTGATAGGCACTAAAAATGCATCTGGCAAAATTCTTATTCATTTCTGGCTTAATATATATACTTAATATATTTAATGAATACAATTAATATATAAACTCTTACTAAATCAAAAATAGAAAAGTAGCTTGAACCAATAGCCACATCACAATTAATGACAAAGTATTATTAAATGTACCTCTGGGGACTGGGGTTGTGGCTCAGCGGCAGAGCGCTTGCCTTGCACGTGCGCGGCCCGGGTTCGATCCTCAGCACCACGTAAAAAACATAAATGCATTGCATTGTGTACAACTAAAGTAAATAAATAAATATTTTTTTAAAAAAAAAATGTACCTCTGCACCAATGGCAGATTCTCATTCCCATTATAGTTGGCATCAGGCCTATAATCACTTGACCCAGTGACTGGACAAGGGACCAGTTAGGGATCAAGCCCTACCTTCAACACTTTTATGAAGAGTGCGAGTGTCTCTAAATATTTTAGTTAATCTCCATATCTTGAATAATTTAAATTTCACTAATGAGAGCCCGTTTCTGACATCATGCTGATTAGCAACTTGTAATTTGACTGACATAAACCCTTTTCTGACTTTCAGCAGAGGCTGATTACCACAGCCTCCCATGTAGCTTTGGATCACACACATCCCTGTGGGGCATGGCCTTTTAACGCTGTGCTGATCCTCCCTGAAGTGTGAATTTTGAGCAAAGCAGACAAATGGCCTCAAGATCTCAAGCTTGACCCACCCAATATCACACTGTCTAGATAAAGTATTTGTAGTAAAATACTGATAAACAAACAAACTCTGGATTCTAGAGTTAGTAACTCTAACAGGAACAGGGAGTCATGGGTAAGTACTAAGCAGTAAAGGTGTAGATATTTGTGGGAATCAATTAATGGAAAACACTGGAATAGCACATATGATAGAAATGACTGCTAAAAGCCTCTATATGCTGACTGGATTACACTAGGAAACAGAGCTAATATGAATGATAATTAGAGAACTTCTCTTTATTTTTTTAATCACACTAAGTACTTCCCATTTAAAAATTAGTACGTTCATATGTAAAATTTGAAAACTATTAAAAGGGTAATGAAGAAAATAAAAATCACCTCAAATCCTAGTTCCCAGTTATAGTTAACATTTAGTATAAATGCTTTCAATTTTCTTCCATTCCTATACATGCAGTTTTTATAAAATTTATTGTCCACAGAATTACTATGTTTATTTTTTTCTAATCATAAAAGTAATGTATATGAAATTAGAAAACAGAAAAGTACAGAGGAAAGAAAACAGATCTCTTTAGCAATTATATTTTATTTGTATTCTTATCCTAGCAGCCAACATAATGTCATATTAAACAGACTGTGTTTCTGCTTAATAAGTATTCCATTAATAAAGAGATTCGTTCCCTGTGCTGTACTTAGAAAGAAAACATTCTAGAACCAAAAATGTAGCCATGGCTTAAAGGAAAAGAAGGAAGAAGACCCATTCATATTGGAAAATTATTCTAAAGCTTACTCCTTGAATGCATTAGCTTTTATTGAAGGAATTGACCTTTCTCAGCAAGAAGTCCATTGCCCACCCAAATTGTATACTGCATGCCAAAGAGTTAAGTCAGATTACTACTATACTTCTCACAATCTAAGTTCCACATCTCTATTTGTATTGCAATGAAAAGGATTCATGGTGCACCAAGTCATTAAGACTCTGAGATCTTTGCAGCTCTTAATGGCAGCCCAACAGGGAAAGCCATTGTGAGCAAAAAGAGTCATAGGATTAGAGAATAAAGGCTTATTTGCAGTGCCATTGCTGCTGTGTATACTGCCTCCTGTGAAGTGGCATGAATGGATTTAGATATAAATCTAAGGCTTTGCAGACTAAGAGCCCTCATCAAATAGTATTTATTGGGGGTTATGGCTGAGATACTGTTTTCCTTAGCAACCAGATGCAGCAGGAAATTTGATTGAGAATAGGAATTTTAGCACACACACACATATTAACCTTTTATATAATGTCTCTGTAACCTAAAAGCCTTGAAACTGTATACTTAGTTTGTATACTTGGACTGGAGTACAAGAAATTTATTAAGAGAAAGTTTGATTTTGATTTGATTCCTATATGGTCAGGTACATAACTTCTATTTTTCCCTCCAGTTTTCTGAAATCTACTTTAGAGGTTTGCAATGATAGATGTGATTTCCAGTTTATTCTTACCTTTATCTGGCTACAGCTAAAGCAGATCAAACTTGGAACAAGTTATAATTCAGAAAATACTTTCCACTTCTGACCACACACACAAACACAAGTAACTACTATTTTCTGTATTTGTGACGCACTAGTGAATCCCTGGAAATGAAACGGAAGACTAAATTTCTGGGTTGAAATGAAGTTCAGTCTCAGAAAGTAGTGAAGATTAAATATTTTTTGGACAATTGGGCAAACTCTTTTTCTCTAGGAAACTGTCCTCTGAGATTCAGCTGAGGTACGTAAATGAACTTGAAAACAGAGAAGCTTCTAAATGGGAGGAGGGGCAGCCATTGGCCAAGAGGAGTATGGGCAAGGGCATCAGGAGCCTAGAAAGCTGGGGACAGGCCTCTGCAAAGGCTGCTTGGGGGAACCTCTTGAATGAAGGGCAATTGACCTTTGATCATCTGCCTAGCTATCCTGTTGATTGTGTAAAGAAGGTAAAATATGTAATGTTTACTTCAGGGAAAAAAAACAAAATTCTAATCTAATTCCCCAGGACCAAGTCTATACTGTTTAAAGATTTGGGAGAAATGAAGTTGTATTGCCAAGTAAGTATGAGGAAAGAAACTTAAGCTCTTCTTTATTTTAGCCATCTGGCTTTAATTATGCTGTATGTGGTTCTTATCTAGACCTATAGTGTAGAAATCCAAAACTCAAAGACAGTATGAGATATTTGGAAGCTGTTAGGAGAACTCTAATTAACTGAAGACACAAACTGCAAATTCCTTTTAGAGATACTAAATTTGAACTGACTTAGTTGTCTCCCATGGATTTATCTGAAGTCCACAAATTGGTGATTGTCCTCTATGAAAGAAAATAATATAACGCTGACAGCAAAAAGGGACAATCTTCATATTCCATTGCAACAAGTTGAAAAACTTGGGATTAAAATGGTGAAAAAGTACTGATTGATATGAAGCTATGAAAGAATATTGAACAAAGGAAAGACATAAAGGAAAGCAATTATTTTATTAAAAAGCGAAAAGTAATTAAAATAGTTTGTTCTAGCCTTTGATTCAATAGAAAATTTTGTAAAAATTTGCAGACCTATTACATTTCCCAGTAGTCTTGTAGTTGTACATATATACTACTTAAGAGTAGGGACAGTTTTTAGATTTGGATCCTACCCCTTCTCTAATATGCATCATACTATATTCATACTATGTGTGTATATATATGTGTGTATATATATATATATATATATATATAGTATGCATACACATATATTCACTTATACATATATGTATTTATCCATGTGCCACTGATGCCTTGTGCCAACAGAAAATTAAACTAAAGGGACTATAGGGCCAGGGATATAGCTCAGTAGTACAGCACCTGGCTAACATGTGGAAGGCACTGTGTTCAGTCTCAGCACCTAACACACACACAAAATTAAATGGAATATAACTGGTCTTCCTATGAAGCCCTAAATTTTAGATAGTATTTTCAAGTAGGGATGGAAACAGAAAATTTTTTAGTTTTATCACTTCTAGTTATGCAGGTCTATTTCCCTGGCTAGAACTTAAGTTTATTTGAGGAAAGGGATAACTTAAATGTGCATATGTTTGTGTACATATTCTTCATTGGGGTGCCTATCTGTTTTCCTCTAGGCCAATCTGAATACTGCACATAGTACACTTCAGACTTTGGCTAGAAAGAAATGTTAGCCATCCTTTGAAAACTATCTCCTAACCTTGTGAAAGTGTTTTCTTCACTCCTGCAGTCCACAATGACCTCTCCTTCTTCTCAATCTTGGTAGCACTTAAATTTATACAGCTTATTTGATAGCTGTCATAAATGGTCTTATCATATTTTCTTTTCTTTTCTTACATAAATCTTATCTCCCTAACTACTTCACTTTAGGTCTTGTACTTCTCTCTGTGTCATCGTTGGGCCCAGCTCAAGGCTTTGTACATCAAAGTATACTACTATGAGTATTATGTGTCATCACTTAAGTGATTGTTTAATTGTATTTCTCTAGTATATTTCTTTGGCACTTCAAAGATACTAAAATTTGCTTACTTTCAGCTTAATGGGCAGTTGAAATTAAAAATTTTTTTGAATCTTGTTTAGTATAAATTTAGCAAAATGGTTCTGTCCTTTTTAAAGAAATGTGATAGTGTTTAGACAAATGCTTTTTTAAAATGCTGTTGTTGTATTTGACTCTATCTGAAAATATAGTCTAATATGAAAATCCTGCAGTAAAGTTTTGAAATAATCACAGCATTTTTGTCTTTAAAGTTTAAAGCAGAATTATTTTTGCCTTTCATGCAAAAAAAAAAAAAAAAAATCTCAAAATTTAGCGGGGTGCAGTGGGATCCTGTCTGTAAGTAAAATACAAAAAAGGGCTGGGGATGTGGCCCAGTGGTCAAGTGCCCCTGAGTTCAATCCCCAATACCAAAAAAAAAAAAAAAAAAAAAAAAAAAAAGCCTCAAAATTTATTTATTTTTTTTAAGTATGCTACTTTTCCTGTAGCGACACCATATTAAGCATTCAGTATCATTTCAAAAGGCTTCTTTTTCTTTTTGGCAGCACTGTGGATTGAACTCAGGACCTTGCACAAGCTAAATAAGTGCTCTGTTACTCAAACTACATCCTCAGCCCTTCTTTTTTGTTTTAATTTTGTGGCAAGATCTTGCCAAATTGCCCAGGCTGGCCTCAAACTTGCAATCCTCCCATCTCAGTTTCTCATGTAGCTGGAATTATAGGTGTGTGCACCACCACACTCACCTCAAAGGACTTCTTTATATAGCTTGAGGTTGTGTTTTCCAGTCAGTGACAAGATATTCTGAATAAACTTATGTGACTGGAGCACTTTAAGCATGTGAATGGTAAATATTTTCACCAATTGTCCTCAAAATTTTTTTTAATGCTTCCTCTTTATGTAGTGACCAGCGTTGGCTATGGATAGGTTTGAATAAAAGGAGCCAGCTCTACAAGGATCATGGCAGTGGAGTGATCGTACACCAGTAAGTTAAAACCTTCTGTTGGGGTAGTATGGAAGTAGTGTTTATTTCAACAACAGGTAAGTTGATTATTAAATAATACATCTGTACCTGAAATTCATAAGGACTCTCTAAAGAACCTGAATTACCATAGTCTCGAGCAAAAATTTTTTTTAATGCTTCCTCTTTATGTAGTGACCAGCGTTGGCTATGGATAGGTTTGAATAAAAGGAGCCCAGATCTACAAGGATCATGGCAGTGGAGTGATCGTACACCAGTAAGTTAAAACCTTCTGTTGGGGTAGTATGGAAGTAGTGTTTATTTCAACAACAGGTAAGTTGATTATTAAATAATACATCTGTACCTGAAATTCATAAGGACTCTCTAAAGAACCTGAATTACCATAGTCTCGAGCAAAATGTAGGAGGTGTCACACTCCTGGACTTCAAAAATGTATTACTTAGCTGGGCACGGTGGCACATGCCTGTAATCTCAGCAGCACAGGATGCTGAGGCAGGAAGATCAAGAGTTCAGAGCCAGCCTCAACAAAAGCAAAGTGCTAAGCAACTCAGTGAGACCTGTCTCTAAACAAAGTACAAAAAGGGCTGGGGATGTGGCTCAGTTGTTGAATGCCCCTGAGTTCCAATTCCTGGTACCAAAAAATAAAAAAATATTACATAGCTATGGCTACCAAAACAAAATGGTACTACCATAAAGAGATACACAGACCAGTGGAAAAAAGTAGAATGCTCAGGAAAAAAAAAATCCATACAGGACTGGGGATATTGCTCAGTTGGTAGAGTACTTACCTCGCATGTATATACAAGGCCCTGGACTCAATCCCCAGCACCACAAAAAAAAAAAAAAAAAAAAAAAAAAATCCATGCATTTATACACAAATGATTTCTGATAATCAAGAACACAGTGAAGAAAAGATAGTCTCTTCAATAAGTAGTGCAGGTAACACTGAATACCCACATGCAGAAGAATGAAATTAGATCCTTATCTCACTCCATCTACACAAATCAACTAAAAATGAATTAAAAGACTTAAATCTAAGACCCAAAACTATAAAACTGCTAGAAGAAAACATAAGAGGGAAAGTTCCATGATACTGGTCTGGGCAGTGATTTATTGAACATGACCCAAAAACAGGCAACAAGAGCAAAAATAGACAAATGGGATCACACCAAACTGAAAAGGTTCTACACACCAAAGAAAACAGCCAACAAAGATACAGCCTATGGAATGGGAAAAAATTATCTGCAAACCATATATCTAACAAGGGTTAACATCCAAAATATATAAGGAATTCAAACAACTCAGTAGCAAGAAAACAAATAAATCAATTTAAAATGGGCAAATGATCTGAATAGACATTTCTCAAAAGAAGACATTCAGATGGCCAACAAATACATGAAAAAAATGCTAAAAATTACTAATCATCAGGGGAATACAAACTAGAAACACAAACACATATTACCTCACACCTATTAGAACAGCTGATATCAAAAAGATAAAATATAGTGGGGGCTGCGTAGTGTGCACCTGTAATATCAACAATTAGGGAATCTGAGGCAGGAAGATCACAAGTTTGAAGCCAGCCTAGGCAACTTAGCAAGACCCTCCCTCAAAACAAAATAAAAATAGGGCTGGTTCTTTCAGAGAAAGAACCCTTTGTAATACACAAAGAAGGGGGGGAAAAAAAAAAACTACCCTATGATCCAGGAATTTGCACTACTGGGTATATATCCCAATGAAATGAAATCAGTATTTTTGAAAAAAAATATTTTTAGTTGTAGATGGACACAATGCCTTTATTTTATTTATTATTTATTTATTTATTTTTGTGGTGCTGAGGATTGAACAAAGGGCCTGTGCATGCAAGGCAAGCACTCTACCAACTGAGCTGTATCCCCAGCCTATTCATTTATTTTTATGTGGTGCTGAGGATCAAACCCAGTGCCTCACATGTACTAGGCAAGCATTCTACCACCCAGCTACAGCCCCAGCCCCCAAAATCAGTATTTTGAAGAGATAGTTACACTTCCATGTTTATTGCAGCATTATTCATAATAGCCAAGATATGGAATCAACTTAAATGTCCATCAGTGGATGAATGGATAAAGGAATTGTGTTATATATACATAATGGAATACTATTCAGTCATAAAAAGAAGGAAATCCTGCCACTTGCAACAACATGGATGAAACTGAGGTGAAAATATTAATTGAAATAAGCCAACCACAGAAAGACAAATGCCATATGATCTCACTGATATGTGAAATCTAAAAAAGTTGATCTCAGAATTAGAAAAGTTCTAGAATGGTGGTTACCAGGGATTAGGGTAGATGTGGGTTGAGGAGATATTTGTCAAAGGATATAAAATTTCAGATATTGATAAGAAGATTAAGTTCAGGAGATCTATTATTGTACAACATGGCAATTATAGTTAATAATGCTGAAAGTAGCTGGGCATGGTGGCGCATGCCTGTAATCCCAGCACTTGGGAGGCTGAGGCAGGAGGATCACGAGTTCAAAGCCAGCCTCAGCAATGGTGAGGCACTTAGCAACTCAGTGAGACCCTGTCTCTAATAAAATACAAAAAAGGGCTGGGGATGTGGCCCAGTGGTCGAGTACCCCTGAGTTCAATCCCTGGTACCCAAAAAAAAAAAAAATAATAATAATAATAATAATAATAATAATGCTGAAAGTGGATGTGTAGTGTTCTCACCACCAAAATGATAATTATGTGAGGTAAAGTATATATATGTAAATTAGACTTAGTCATTCTATAATGCCTATACTTCAAAACATCATGTTGTATATGATAAAAAAATACAATTTTACTTGTCAATTAAGAAATAGATAAATATAGCCACTTACCAAACTACCATTAAAATTGTGCAGCTTCATGCTTACTGAAATGAAAACAGATTCACATATATGAAATGGGGAAAAAAATCAACGTTCTAATTTACTTTTATTTAAAAAACATATAGTTTATGTATGGTCCAAAAGATATAAAAATATAGATACATAGATGTGGTGGTCATCCTTGGTTAGTACAAGTGATTTTTTTCCCCAAAGCTTTTCATTGTTCTGCTCTTAGTACTTTTCTTAACCTTTTTCTTGGGGGGTGGAGTACTAGGGATTTAACCCAGGGGTCCTTAACCACCAAGCTACATTCCCAGATCTTTTTTTTTTTTTTTTTAATATTTTTAGTTGTAAATGGACACAGTACCTTTATTTTTTTATGTGGTGCTGAGGTTCAAACCCAGTGCCTCACAAGTGCTAGGCAAGCACTCTACCACTGAGCTACAACTCCAGCCCCCAGATCTTTTTTATTTTTTATTTTGAGACAGGGTCTTGCTAGGGCCTTGCTAAGTTGCTGAGGCTGTCTTCAAACTTGGAATCCTCCTACCTCAGTCTCCCAAGTCACTGAGATTACAAGTGTGCAGCACCACACCTGATTTAATTTCTTTTTAATAATAAAAACCTTTTGTTTTTATTATCTAAAAATAGGAGTTATATAAAGAGAAATTATCTTTATTGGGAGAGATAATTCACTGGGGGGAACCTAAGAAATCTTCCAATATTATTTCAAATGTTTACATTATTCTGAAGAGACGTTTTAAATAACACTAATAGCAAAATTTTCAAATATTCAATATTTGCTACACCTTACCTTTCTGTTAATTCATTTTGTATTCTTTCTAAACGTTAGACTCCTGACCTTTTTTTCTGACTTTCATTTTCAATTTGGAGCATATTTGAGAATAGTTAATCAAATAACTGGCATTTTAACATATGAAAAACATGAAAAAGAAGATGGAATAGGAGGAAGAAGTAGTTGTTGTCATTGTCTTTACACTCTGATTCTCTGACTCTAGCAGTAAAATTACTACACCATTAACCTCCACTTGTGAAACTGTGGCTTCCTTTGTTTAGAAACTTATGACATTATGACATTGTCTAAGTCTCCTCATGATTTAGCATCCTAGTTTTTAAACTGTTTTTTTTTCAGTTGCATATGAACATGCTTCAGTTATTAAAGCTGCTTAAATTACATCTAAATTGCAAATATTTATGCATCATTCTTAAATTCTCAAGGCTCTTTTGTCTTTTCAGGTGTCTACTTTTATCATGGAAAATGAGTTTCAGCAAGATTATGACATCAGAGACTGTGCTGCTGTCAAGGTCAGTCCAGTGCTAGAAAATCTGCATTGAAAGTAAATAAATAAATCTGGGGCTGAGGTGGTTGCTCAGTAATAGAGAGCACATGTTTAGCATGTTTGAGGTCTTTGGCCTGATCCCAGGAAAGAAGTGGGGTGGGTTATTTTTAATGCTATGTTTAAACAACATTGTGAAATTAGATTAATGCCAGGAGAAGGTGTTTGTACATTTTTAAGGACACTTAAAAAAGTCTCTGAGGATGGAGAATGACATGAACCGAGAGTATGAGGAAGATTTATCTTGAGACAAATTTCAAGATACAGCAGATAGGAATGGAAGACACAAAAGACCCATTAGGAATTCATTCCTTTATCCATTTCATAAGTGACATATTCAGGGGGTCTGTGAAGGGGAATAAAACTGACAGGATACAAAACATTGTCATTGTCTTCATGGAACTTCCAGTCTAGTAGGAGATAAAACAAAGAAGCAGTGATGATACTATCAGGCCAGGGCTACGACGGGTAGAATACAGGTTACACACAGGAATGAGGTTGTCATGAAAGAATAATAATGATAATGGCAATGATGGTGGTGATGGTCAGCAGTGAACACTTATTGACTCCTTTATAAGTCAAGTACTGTGCAAGGCATGTCACATGTATTATTTCATTTAATGCATAACCTTGTTAGGTAGGTACCGTTACCATAGTCATTGTGTAGAGAAAGAAATTTGAGCTTTGAGTAACTTACTCAAGGTTAGGTGGTAACAGGACTGAAATGTTAAAACAACATGTCTGAGTCCAGTACTCTTAACCACTGTGTAATATGATTGGAAGGGGTACTGGTCTGTGCAGAATATACTATATTTTCATTTAGATAGTTTAAATCCAACCTTCACATAAGATGTGTCGTATCCTAAGTTGAAATCAAAGAAACTTTGAAGGAGTTTAAGGGGAGAAATGAATATTATAAAAAAGAAAGGGCCAAAAAGTAGATCTGAGGGAACTGCTTATTGTGTGTGTGTGTGTGTGTGTGTGTGTGTGTGTGTGTGTGTATACTTTTTTTTGTACTGGGTATTGAACTTAGGGGCACTCAACCACTGGGCTACATCCCCAGCCCTTTTTTATATTTTTATTAGAGACAGGGTCTCACTGAGTTGCTAAGTGCCTCGCCATTGCTGAGGCTGGCTCTGAACTCGCGATCCTCCTGCCTCAGCCTCCCAAGTGCTGGGATTACAGGCATGTGCCACCGTGCCCAGCTAGGAACTGCCAATTATAAAGTAAAAGAAGACAAGGAAGGAGGAGACATCTAGATAATATCTTCATTTTGTAGCCCAAGAAAGAGGACTTTGTAGCCAGGAAGGTCAGGGCCAATAAAAATTGAGAAAGTCATTGGAAACACTATTTTCAAAGTAACTCTTCTTGTAATAAACTCTTATAGTATCATGCCATTTTTACAGAATTCCCAAAGTAGCACAGAAAAGGTGGTAAAACACTTCAGAAAAGTTGCTGACTGGAATTCCCAGGGAGCCACCCTGGGCCATGTGATGAATGGAAACGTCCTAGAAATGGCAGAGCAACACTAAAGGAGTTTGGCCCCTGAGCCTGGACTTCTGTGTCGCCTTCCGATCTGCTCCAGTCACAACCTGGTGCTTGAATACTGCTGAAATAATATTCTTTTATTACTTGATCTTTTCCAAATTTTATAAGTACAAGATTCTAAGCCGGGCACGGTGGTGCACGCCTGTAATCCCAGCACTTGGGAGGCTGAGGCAGGAGGATCACGAGTTCAAAGCCAGCCTCAGCAATGGCGAGGCACTTAGTAACTCAGTGAGACCCTGTCTTTAAATAAAATAAAATTTAAAAAGGGCTGGGGATGTGGACCAGTGGTCGAGTGCCCCTGAGTTCAATCCCTGGTACAAAAAACAAAAACAAAAACAAAAACAAAAAAAGATTCTACAATTCCTTGCCAATAAAAACTGGGGGAAAAGAGATAGCAATTAACATTTTGGACATAAACATGCCCTTATAATTTATTTCAGTCCCCTTGGAAGGCTCTTGCTCAGGGAGTTACTATTTAAACATTCCATTCATTCATGTGTCATTTATTTTACAGATAGCTTAAGTGCCAGGGCTGAAAGAGGGACAAAAGCCACAGTCCATACAGTTTAGTGTTTCATAAGGGCACCAGCAACCTCAAAATATTCTGCAATCCTTTTCCTCCTTTAGGTCATGTATAGGCCATGGCGAAGAAGCTGGCATTTCTATGAAGACAGAGAATTTATTTATTTGAGACCTTTCGCTTGTGATACAAAACTTGAATGGGTATGCCAGATTCCAAAAGGTAAGTGGTAGCTATTGCTTTTCCCAGTACTTACTCGTGTTAACATTGCGAATGCTGAGCTAGAAGTACATAAGACAGCCCTTTAGTCCACAGTTGTAATTTTTAATTGCTGTGAGGTGCAACTAATATACTATGCCACCCCCCCTACTGCCTAACTCCCACTCCTAGAAGTCTAGCTTATAGAAATTTGGTAATAGCTTACTCTTTGATCATAGAAAAATTTGTATGGAAGACAAAATTTAAGGATTATTTAGGGAGATTAGATTTTGGGATAAAAGATTATTTTAATAAAAGGAGAGATGTAGAGAGAATCATTCCAATATTTATTTTGATGCAAAATGGAAAACAAAATGAAGATAATTTGGGGAAGAATTAGGCAGGAACCAAAAAAATCAAAATTCATCAGGTTATTATAAAATTTAGAAGCAATTGTCAGTGAACTCCAAAACTGCTAATACTTCATGTAAATTCAAATACAGGAAACCAGTTAGATTTATAGCAGAGCCTTTGATGACAGAGAGAAATAGATATTTTTTAATTTAGTATTTTACAAGGAAAATATTAAGGAATTATTAATAAAATTGCTAAGAAGATTTTACCTCCCCCATTTATTTTTAAACACACATTGTATATATTAAAGAGTGGAAAACACAAAGGAAGTTCTAAAGTGAATTTCTGAACTGAATGTAACAGTTGAAACTAAAGGTATATGTCCTCCTACAGATTCTCAAAGAACCCCAAAGTTTGGGTCATTGTTTTGCCCATTTTCCTAAAAAGGACCACCACATATGACCTCAGGCACAGTAATTGGCAAGTCTCTTTCACCAAGGAGGTCTCTCAGGCACTAGTAAGAGTGCCTCTGTGCCTATGCATGTGTGTTGATGTGTTTGTCCTCAGGGGGAAACTATGCCCTGTTATTCCTGATTATTTGATTAAACTTCAAAAAGGAGCAAAGGAAAACCAGTTTGGAAGGCCTTTAAGGAAGTGGAAGAGTAGCTAATATATACAGCCAATGTGGACCATGTCTCTGGTTGGAAGCATTCGAGTGAGCCTCCCATTTGTGGCATTTACCAGCCTGCTACAGAGTGTCCTTGCTCACTCCAAGGCACCTGCATTGGTAGCTGCTACCCCCCCCACCTCCTATTTGGGTGGAAGTGCAGACCAAGAGTGGAAACCAGGACAACTTAGAAATGACAAAACGGTAACTTCAGGAAATATTATGAAGAGCATGTGATTGTTTAAAGGGAATTGACTGTCTTGGCAAATCGAAAATCAACTAAACAAATCTAAATAACAACACACCCTCTCCCCCAAGCAGAAACAAAATAAAATGCTAAATAACTCCCTATCATTTGAATCAATTACCAGTCATTTAAAGCAATCAGTGATTGTTCAATCCAAGATTTAAATGTTATGTTAACTCCCCTTCGACAGTACCTAACTTTCTAAGTTGTAAGACATTGCATTCACCTGATTGGATATTTTTCTTGGTTACCACAGCAGCAGAAATCTACTCAATTTGCATTAGTTGGCATTTTCTGGTTTTCTTAAAGAAATTTTCCTCTTCATTGGCCTAAATCACCATGCCTTTTCTCTTCTTGCCTTTTTATTACCTGGTTCTAATTAGTCCCCTCTTCTCTAAAAGGGATATGAACCTGTGAATTTTAAGTAGCCATAATCACTAGGTATTCTTTTTAAATATTCTTTTTTAAAAATATTTATTTATTTGCTTTAGTTGTACACAATGTGTTTATTTGTACATGGTGCTGAGGATCAAACCTGGGCCGCACACGTGCTAGGCAAGCGCTCTACCGCTGAGCCACAATCCCAGCCCCAAATATTCTTTTTTTAATTGAGGAAAATATAAAAACTAAAACTCATAAAAATGTTTTTAGAGAAATTACCACTACCCAATACAGCAGTCATATTTGTTGCTATATATATATATATATATATATATATATATATGTACATACACACATTTATATATATATTCATAGTCTCATGTAAAAAAAGAAAAAAATTGGATTCTGTTGTTCTCACTAATTTAAAGATATTTAAAGGTTAGAAATCACTTCCCGCCGGGCGCAGTGGCGCACGCCTGTAATCCCAGCACTTTGGGAGGCTGAGGCAGGAGGATCGCGAGTTCGGTGTATAGCGATCTGGCACCTGTCTACGCGGGAAAGGTGGAGTGAGGCGTAGTGCACGCACAAACGCATAGGCAAGATGGGAGAGAGTTATTTTCACAGGGAAAGCCAGCCTCAGCAATGGTGAGGCACTTAGCAACTCAGTGAGACCCTGTCTCTAAATAAAACACAAAAAAGGGCTGGGGATGTGACCCAGTGGTCGAGTGCCCCTGAGTTCAATCCCCAGTACCAAAAAAAAAAAAGAAATCACTTCCCCAATACACATGCGTTCAGAAGACTTCGATGATATCGTAGACAATAAACTATGTTCATTTTAAAATCAATTTGTAGTTTTTTTTTTTTTTTTTGTGGTACCGGGGATTGAACTCAGGGGCACTCGACCACTGGGTCACATCCCCAGCCCTTTTTTTTGTATTTTATTTAGAGACAGGGTCTCACTGAGTTGCTAAGTACCTCGCCATTGCTGAGGCTGACTTTGAACACGCGATCCTCCTGCCTCAGCCTCCCAAAGTGCTGGGATTACAGGCGTGCGCCACCGCACCCGGCATCAATTTGTAGTTCTATTGATGAAAAGTACCCAATCTGAAGAGAACTTAGAAAAACCAAGGATGCTGGATGCTCTCAGGAGGGTCATGTGATGCCTTAGGCCTCGATATCGCAGCAAAATTAGAACAGCTGTTTTACCCTGTAATTAAATAAAGTGAATTATGTCTTAAGTTGAAATCACTGTGCCCTGTGGTCAGGGTGACTAGGGGCAGGGGTGGCAACTAGACTTCTGTGAGGACTGCTCTGTGCATGGAGCTGTGCAGGTTCCACTTTAGGGGTGATGTTGGGGTCTTCAAGCTCTTTGTGAGTAGACTCATTTTTACAAAGTAGATAATCAAGGCTCAGGGACTTAGTTAAGCAGCTCAGCCATAGTGTGTGAGGGCCCACACCCAGCTGTAAAGCCCATAATTCTGTGTAGCATATCTTATTTCCCATTTCCATTCAGGAATGTGCAGTGACTTTTATTAGTTTCCTCCTAGTTTTGTCTCACTTTCTCAAAAGGTTCAATACTGGATCAGTGTACACTGTGTCCAACCATATCTCAGGAGTCAGTAAACTCTAACCCCCTAAGTGTACAGTACAGTTACTCAAATTCCATTAGATAGTGATTACCTTGCTGCAAATCCCTTAGTGCTTCTGTTTAAATTATACAATATCATCATTTATTTACTTTTACTTTCTAATTATTAGCTATAATTTGTCCATTTAGTCTTCCTTTTGACTTCCATAATACAAAGCAAAAGACTACTAGTAATGCATACATATGTATTGTGCATATGATATATATGCAATTGCATATTTTATTATACATATGCATTTATATATTTTTTAAATATATATATTTTTTCCCTCAATGCTGGGGATCCAGTCCAGGACCTTGCTTGTTCTAGGCAAGTGTTCTACCATTGAGCTACATCCCCAGCCCTAGACTGCTTGGAATACTTTACTAATATTTAGCAAATCTGCCTTTTGCCACTCAAGAAGCTTTAGTACAAGCCCTACAAAATTCAACTCAAGTGACATAACTTGAAATAAAATGACTTGCTCAGAAATGGATAAACCTCTGTAACAGTGTAATTAATATTAAAAGGCCCTACTTACAGTATGCTTATCTGTAATCAGATACTAAACTCAAGCCACTTGCTTTCTTCTTTATACAGGCAGCACTCCAAAAACACCAGACTGGTATAATCCAGGTGAGTTGAGAAAACTGAAATTTAACACAAGCTGCTTTTATCTTTTTGACAATGTATATCATTACTTATTTAAGTGCCAATTTCTTCTCTGTCATGTTTTCAAGAGAAATAAAATTGTCTCCAGGCAAGGAAAGTGGGTAGATGGTGTGGAATGAGTTGATGAGGGTGGATTTTTCTTCTCTGTGAATACAGAAAGGTGGCAGAATCACTGGCTCAGGAATCTTCAGTTCCTTGTAGTTACCATGTCCACAGTCAGAGAGAGCCAGTAATCTAGATGGGTTATTGTGTTAATCAGGTTTTCCTTACTGTAACAAAATACCTGAGATGATTAACTTGAAAAGAGGAAATGTTTAGGCTCACAATTTTGGAGGTTTTAGATCATACTCTGTCAGCCTTGTTAGTTTGGGGCCTGTGGCAAGACAGCACATCACAGCAGGGAGCCTTTGGTTGAGCAGACTGCTTACCCCTGGTGGCTGAGAATTGAGAGAAAAAGGAGGCTCCAGGGTACTAACATCTCTTCCAAGGGTACACCTCCATATGACCAGAAGACTTCCAACTGAGCACCATCTCTGAAAAGGTTCCGCCCCTCCCAGTAGCATCATGGGCTAGGAACCAAGCCTTTAATACATGGGCCTGTGGGAGACACATCCAAACCAAAACAGTTACTATTTGTAAATAGTTTTAAATGTTACCCGTGCTTATAGGGTACAGTTTGGTTGGCGTGGTCCTAACTCTTATCTTCTTATTTAGAGCGTGCTGGAATTCATGGGCCTCCAGTTATAGTTGAAGGAAGTGAATATTGGTTTGTTGCTGATCCTCACTTGAACTACGAAGAAGCCGTCCTGTACTGTGCTAGCAATCACAGCTTTCTTGCTACTATAACATCTTTTACAGGACTAAAAGCCATCAGAAACAAAATAGCAAATGTAATTTAAAAGAATGCATTTTAAATATATTTTTATTGTATTTATTCCATTAAAAATACTTCCAAAGTCTACAAAAGTTAAATGTTCCTCTAAAGTAAATTTGTCTCACAACATCCATATTAATTGTTCAGTGTTTGAAAAGTTAAGAGATTGCTTAATGTTTTAAAATATGCAAGATTTATAATAAATATCATTTTATGAGATGAGCATTAGTAGATAATATAAATTATCCTAATTCATTACTTTATTAACAGTTAACTTATGTTAAAATTTGTGTTTCTACTAATTAATAAACTTATAAAATAGCTTTTGGGGAGAGGAATAATTTGTATATTTTAAAATTTATCGTTAATTGCAATAAGACACTGTATGCCCAATTAATGTATTAGTCCAATTAATGTATGCCTATAATTACAGCAACTCTATTTTCTAGACCCAAAATAGGTCCTGTGAATATATAAAATAGGGGCTGTCAAATTACTTTTTGGAGAAAGGTCCTGATTCATGTCATTTTGAGACCAAATAATGGAGTGTCTCGAAATTGGAGTTATTTGTGATTATAACAAGATGAAATATTTAAAGCAAAACTCTCCTTGAAAATTCAGCAGCTCTAAGGATAGGTGTTTGTTTTTTCTTGCAGATATCGAATGATGAACAGAAGTGGTGGGTGAGAACTAATGAGCAGCCACTAGATCGTCATTTTATGTAGTACGTGACATTGATTCTGCCTTTGTGAATTTATCACTTATTGCAGTCCCAGATTGTCCTTGACTAATGGGTTGCTATTTATAAACAGTTTTGAATATTAATCCATAAACTGCCTAGATTAAAGAAGCCAAGTCCCTTCGCATATTAGTGTCAAGAAAAAGTGGTATAAAATAATGACATTAACATTAAATTTAGAATTAAGATAACTTAGAGTAAAAAGCCAGAGTGGAATATCTAATTACCTTATGAGTTGTCGAATCTCTTATTTACTTTCAGCTCACGACATCCCTGGCACTACTTTCCTATGAGATTTGGGGAGGAATGCTTGCACATGTCTGCCAAGACTTGGCTTATGGGTAAAGTTAAGTCCAGACTCTTTAATGCTGATTATGTCATATGTGAACTTGAGGTTCAATTGCTAGCTTAATCTTGTTTTCATTTTGATTATGTATTTGGTAGCTTCATCTTATTCTGATTTATTGTTAATGACAATTGCCCAAATTCCAAATCCAAAAGGGCACTTTTCACTGTGAATAATCTAAACTTTCTTTATCCTAAAGTAGTTACTTATAAATAAACTTACCACTTTCATAATTGATAAGCATTTAGACACATTTACAAAGGTGAATAGACGGTAGTTGTAAAATATGGTTTATAACCCTTACTCCTAATTAAACTTCCCTTTCAACTCTTCCTGTTTCTTGCCATCATTCTTTGAAGGGAGTGGTAGTTATACCAACTGTGTGCTTTTTTTTTTTTTTTAAATAGGCAGTATTAGTGTGTTAGAATCTACTGATATGAATAATAATGGAAGACAGATGGTAATGGAAGAATGATAATGGAAGGCTAGAGAAAAAAGGGAATGTATTTTTTTAAAAATATTTTTATTTATTTGCTTTAGTTGTACACAATGAGTTTTATTCAATGCTTTTTATTTGTACGTGGTGCTGAGGATCGAACCCGGGTCACCCACGTGCTAGGCAAGCGCTCTACCACTGAGCCACAATCCCAGCCCCGGGAATGTATTTTAACCATTTGAGAAAGACTGATTTAAAGAGCCTTTCTTGCAGCTAGGGATTTAGCTCAGTCAGTGGTAGACGCAGGTTCAATCCCCAGCACCAAAAACACAAAGTAGAATTTAAAAGAACCTTTGTTTATTAAGTTTGTTTTTAAAATGTGCTGAATGAAAAAATTCTCACTATAGCAATCCTGCTTTTATTTCTCAGACTTAAATAAACCAACAGACTGCACAACGAAATTGCCTTTCATCTGTGAAAAATACAATGTGTCTTCTTTAGAGAAATATAGTCCAGATTCTTCTGCTAAAGTTCAGTGTTCTGAGAATTGGATTCCTTTTCAGAATAAGGTAAAAAGAGAATTGCTACACTGTGCAGACAGTGATTGCTTTCATGCTGGTTTATGGCCTATGGTGGAAGGCCAACCCATCAGACATCTTCACTAAGCATCTCTGCATGCATCAGTATCCTGCCTGATCCTCTCTGTTGCCAGAAACCATGGGTGACATCAAGAGTTAACTCTCAAGTTAGTCATGCATGCAAGTATTTCAAAATGCAGCATTTCTATTCTGATGCTACCAACACTTAAATTGCTAAAGTTGATTTGTCAATGGTTAGTAATACATTGACTAGTCAGGACTATTTCTATGGCACATAAGAAACTGACTTAATTTCTGGCTGCTGTTTTCTTTTCCCTGTCAAGGAGAGCATCCAGGAAGCATCTGACAATCCAATAAGATCAGCATTTCCCAAACTACTCTTCAGAGTCTACAAAATATTAATCATTGATTTTGCCTCCAAATGGGAATTTTATGATTAAAAAGGTTTGGGAAATGCCGCATTCTGTATCTGCCTCTTTGAGATGCATAATCCATTTTGGTATACATATCTGTTAGGAAATGTGTTTGCTAAAAAGAAATTGCTACAGTATGTTAAAACATTTATTCTCTCATATAAAAGAAGTTTAAAGGTAAAATAGCTGGGTTGGTGTGGAAACTCCTAAAGTCTTCAAACTGAGGCTTCTTTGTATCTGCTCTGCCATCCTTAATATAAGGCTTTCATGCTTAAGTTCAAAATTTCTCTCTAGGATCTTTTCTAGAAGTGACTTGAATAATTTTTGCCTACATTTTATTGGCCACTCCTGTCTATAAGAAAGCTGAAAAATAATTTTTTGTAGGATGTGGCAAGGAACACAATCTGGGGCATAACTCACACTAAGTGATTGTAATGTCAAAAAGAAATAGATATATTTGACACCTGAAAGCATCTTTAGTAAGGGTAGCAGTGTATTCTGACTTCTAAAAATTAGGACAATTTATTTAATTCCTCATGGTACTGGGACTATGTTAATTTGCATAGTTTATATAAAATTGAATTACAATATCCTGCCAAGAGAAAAAGAGATGATTTCTTTTCAAATGTGTTTCTTGATATAGAGAAGTAACGACTTTGAAATCAGATGGAACAGAATGTAAATGCTGACCTTACCACTTGGTAGCTATTTCACTTAGGTGTCAAGTTACTTAACTTTCCTGTGCTTCAGTTTTCCCATTTGTTGTAAGAATTAAATGAGAAAATACCACAAAAAAACTGCTTAGCACATAGGAAACACTCCACAAATGAAAGATCTATTTTCTTTTTTTCCATATTTTTATTAGTGCACTGTAATTATATGTAATGGTGAGATTCATTGCTATGTATTGGTACATTCACATGATATAACAATATAATTTGGTCAACATTGAGTACTTTATCAGTCACTCACAATAACCTATACAATGATTTACAAATGAGGTAACAAAGAGAGGATAAGTGACTTGTTCAAAGGCACAGAGTTACTGAGTGATGTGACTGGGATACAGTGAGAAGTTAACTGGAACCCACTATCTTCCCTTTGAGATTTTTTTTTAATGTGATAGTTTGACCATTCTTTTGTTCTTTATATTGAGAGTATAAACCTGAATCCTTATGGTACTACTTTGCAAATTTACATATTTCACAGATGGAATGTCTGCAGCCCTCTAAAAGAGAGGCATTTACTTCCTATGTGAGGTTTCTTGTGTCTGCAATCTTATGCTTCATATGTGTCTTTGTTTGCAGTGCTTTCTAAAGATCGAACCCAAGTCTGTTAAATTTTCTCAAGCAAGCGATATCTGTCACACCTATGGTGGCACCCTCCCTTCAGTGTTGAGCCAGAGTGAACAAGGTACCAGAAATTTTTTGAGAAATATGTTTTATTCTAATCTGGAAATTAAGTAAGTTTTAGGAGATTGTGGGAAATTCATATTTAAAAATAATCTTATTAGCCAGCTGTGGTGGCTCATGCCTATAATCCCAGTGGTTTGGGAGACTGAATCAGGAGGATTGCAAGTTCAAAGTCAGCCTCAGCAACTTAGCGAGGCCTTGCCTTAAAATAAAAAGGCTGGGAACATGACTCAGTTGTCAAGCACCCCAGGGTTCCATCCCTTGAACCAACCCCCCAATTGTTTTCATTAAAGTACATTTTTACAGAGCAGATAAAAGATTATTTTGATAGGTAAATGAAAGGTATTCATTGATATTTTTAGTACAGGTATATCTTTAATTTCAATAAATCAAATGCTTTTTTTTAAAAAAAAAAATCTCTTTCTAACAGATTTTATTACATCATTGCTTCCGGATATGGAAGCTAGTTTATGGATTGGTCTGCGCTGGACTGCCTATGAAAGGATAAACACAAGTGGACAGATGATAGAGAGCTGACATACAGCAACTTTCACCCATTGTTGGTTGGTCGAATGCTGAGTATACCAACAAATGTAAGCTTTTTTGAATTGATAATGTATACAATTCTGTGAAATACCTGAGTCTCTCATAAATTATTGGATTAAGAACAAGGACCTCGATGGGCATGGTAGTGCACGCCTGTAATCTCAGCAACTTATGGGGCTGAGGCAGAAGGATGGCAAACTCTAGGCCAGCCTCAGCAACTTAGCAAGACCCTCAGCAACTTAGCAAAACCCTATCTCAAAATTTTAAAAAGGACTGGGGATGTAGCTTACTGGTAAAGCACTCCTGGGTTCAATCCCCAGTAACACACACATACACAAAAGAACAAGGACCTATTGTATGATTCCATTTATATTACACCTGTGGAATAGGCAAATTGATAAATACAGAAACTAACTTGAGTGGTTGCTAGAGGCTAAGGAGGATAAAAGAGGTGGGGGCAATGGCTATAGCATATGGGGCTTCTTTTTAGAGTGGTAAAAATGTTCTAAAATCGATTGCAGGGTGGTTTTACAACTCTGTAGATAACTGAAAACTATTAAGTGTACACTTCAAATGAGTGAATTGTGTCCTGTATGAACTTTAGCCCAACAAAGCTCTTAAGAGAACAACAGGCACCTCGTAACTCTAGCCTTCAGGTGGATAACCTAGTTTTTCACAATAGCATCAGAAACCATAGCACTTAATTAACAAGCATGTAAAACTGTCAGGCAATTGCAAATAGAAGTAAATATGTATGTTTTACTTAACATTTGGGGGATGTGGACTCTCAACCTCAGCTTCCTGAGAGAAAACGATGTGTTTGGTAACCATGTTGTTTTGAAGAGCTGCGTGTATAGAAGCCACATACTTACTTTCTGGCTGACGTTCTCCTTCATGGGGAACAAGGGAAGGAGAGAGGGCAATGTGTTGACCATAGTTACACCGCCACGACGTCGCTGCCCATTGCTTATGTTCTTCCTATAGGCGGGGTGCCGAACATGTTTGTCCTCACAAAGGACAAAGACTGAGAACCTAATATGAAAGTCCGGTTTCAGAAGTACATCCTAGATAATAATCAATTGACTTTCCTAACAGTGCTGCTTTGTTTAAGGTTGATGTTGATAGCAAAGGAAATGCTGAATTTTAGCTAACAGTGTACAAAGTAAATATCAAAATAAGACTGGGTTATAATAGAAAATGTGGAAGTTACAGAAGGGTGTACACACACACACACACACACACACACACACACACAGAGTCAACCCTGATTCCACATAAATTTAGGACAGTGGATTTTAAACTTTCAACCATAACCCATGTTAAGAAATATATTTAAATCACTATCCAGTATATAGATATAGATATAGTACTGAATGAAAACACAAGTTTCAAGAAATAATACCCACCCTTAGACATTGTACATCCTTCTATTCTCTTCCATTTCATTCCACTCTTCTTTCTTATCCTATCCTATTCTTTTTTTATTATCACAAAGGCCAGCCAAAATCCACTGAATTGATTTCATGACCTATTTAATGACTTACCGTATTTGAGCCCTCATCTAGGGAACCACAATGTGTATTTCAGTATCTTTGCTACATGTTGGTTCCCTGGCATAGATGAGATCACAGTACAAATACTAATGTGCTCAACTTTCCTCATGTAGTATTATATCATAAGTAATTATAGGTATTATTAAGAGATCAACTTAAAGGCTGGGAATGCAGTTTAGTGGTAGAGCAACTTAGCAAAGAATGTGCAAGGCCCAGGGTTTGATCTCCAGCACCAAAAAAAAAAAAAAAAAAAACAGCATCTCAGGAGGCTGAGACAGGAGGATCTCAAGTTCAAAGCCAGCCTCAGCAACAGTGAGGTGCTAAACAACTCAGTGAGACCATGTCTCTAAATAAAATACAAAATAGGGCTGGGGATGTGGCTCAGTGGTTGAGTACCCCTGAGTACCCAAAAAAGAAAATCCCCAGTACACAAAAAAGATAAAAGAAAAAAACCCAAAAAAACTACTTTATGAGCATCTTAATGTTTGCACATTATTTCTTTTTAAAATTTTTTTTAAAAATTTTATTTATTTGCTTTAGTTGTACACAATGCAATGCATTTTATGTTTACGTGGTGCTGAGGATCGAACCCGGGCCGTGCGCATGCTAGGCAGGCACTCTACCGCTGAGCCACAACCCCAGCCCTGCACATTATTTCTTGATATGCCACTATTTCCCTAACCAATGCAGGGTATTAAATTGTTTCCAGTTTTGCACAATCATAAATAGTGCTACAATGATCATCTTTGCACACAAGTTTTACTTATAATCCAGATTACCTTATTAAGATAAATTTTGGAAAAGTTCTGGTTACCAAATTGCTTTCCAGAAAGGTCTGAGTTTATATTCCTGTTAGTAGCATATTCTGATTGCCCTTCTATCCTCATGAGCATTTTAATAATTTCTAACGTGTTGAGCCTACAATTGTTTATTGATATAATACTGTATGAGGAAAGTTGAACACATTAATATTTATACTGTGATCTCATCTATGCCAGGGAACCAACAGGTAGAAAAGATACTGAAATACACAAATGATCTCTAGCTTATCTTAGAAATGTGGAGACAGATACAGAAAGTGTCATTATCTGCCAGAGATTATGGAGCCTATGCATGCAGAAGCAGAATTTAAATCCAGGTGCAAGATTCTGCAGAACCAGGCTTCTTAGCTACTCTACTATATTGCCTCTAATGTGCACTTCTTAAATTCTTGATAATTTTGTAGCTTAAATAATTTCATATTTTCATGGACATTTCTCTGATTTCAAATGAAAATAAACTTTCATAAGTTAGATAATAATTTGTGTTTCAAGTGTGAATATTCTTAGTCTTTGCAAAGTTATCTATCAAAGCCTTCCTGTATTTCTGATTGATTTTATGCCTTTGTATACACATGCTCACCCTGTTTTTCTTGCATATATTACAAATATTTCCCTGGGTTGTTTTTTAAGTCTGAATACTAAAAATATTTCTGGAGCATTTAGAATTTTTTGGAACATGTTCAAATCTGTTTTCTTTCTTGTTTTTCCCTCTGTGTTCAGATTGGAAAGTTTATCATGTGTTAGCTAAATATATACTTGTATTTTCTTCTAGTTTTGTGTTATAGGTTGCCTTTTTTCCCTGATAACACATTATAACATTGATATATTGCATATACTGTCAGTGAATACTTAGTCCTTTTTTCCTAATCTTAGCCACTTGTTCTAGCATCATTATTGTATATATTTCCATTTGTTGAAAGCCATATAGGATGCCTACTTTGTCGTATATTAAGAGTGTGTATAAGCCGGGCGCGGTGGCGCACGCCTGTAATCCCAGCACTTTGGGAGGCTGAGGCAGGAGGATCGCGAGTTCAAAGCCAGCCTCAGCAATGGCGAGGCACTTAGTAACTCAGTGAGACCCTGTCTCTAAATAAAATACAAAAAGGGTCTGGGGATGTGACCCAGTGGTCGAGTGCCCCTGAGTGCAATCCCCGGTACCACAAAAAAAAAAAAAAGAGTGTGTATATATGACTTAGTCATGTGCAATATAATGACGTTTCAGTCAACATTAGATTGCATATACAACAGTGGTCCCATAGATTATAATGGAGGGCTGGGGATATAGCTCAATTGGTAGAGTGCTTGCCCTGCATGCACAAAGGCCCTGGGTTCAATCCCCAGCACCTCCCCTGCCCCCACCCCCCAAAAAATATTATAATGGAGCTGGAAAATTCTTACCTAGTGATGTTGTAGCCATGGTAACATTGTAGCACAACACACCATTCACATCTTTGTGGATGCTGTTGCAAACAAACCCACTGCATTTCCAGTCATATGAAAGGATAGTAAATGGCCAGGTGCAGTGGTGCATGCCTATAATCCCATTTACTTGGAAGTCTGAGGCAAGAGGATTGCAAATTCAAAGCCAGCCTGGGCAACTTAGTGAGACCCTGTCTCAAAAGTAAATATTAAAAAAGGGCCTGGGGATGTGACTCAGAGGTTGAGTGCTTACCTGGCATGTATGAGGTTCTTGGTTCTAAGCCCAGCACAGAAAAAAAAAAATTTTTTTGTGACTTTCTCAAAAGGTGTCCCCTCCTTCAGTAATACATGACTGTATTTAGAATGGTGTTTGTCATTGAGAGAACATGATAGAGTATACTTACAAAAACTAAGACAGCTATGACATCACTAGTTGATACAATCTTATGGGACCACGGTCACATGTGTGGTTTGTGGTTGACCAAAGTGGTGTTATACAGCACATAACTGTACTATGATTTTGCCATATTTTAAAAGTATAATAGCTTTCCTTTACATATGCCATTAAGACTGTCTTTAGCTATTCATGCCCATTCTTCCAGACAAACTTTAGAACCACAAGAATTAAACTCCTGATGAGAATTTGACTACATTTTAGGGAAAATTGATATATTTTTTATTAACCTTCCAATTAAGAAATGTGTTATACTATACTCTCCATTTATTCAAGTCTTCCCCTAGATCACTCTGTGACATTTGATAGAGTTCTGTCTCTTCCTTATTGGATTAAAAATGGCAGTTTATCTTGATTTTCTACTGATATTTGGAAAGCTATTGTTTAGGGATTTTTATATTTTCCATAGGCATCCATCTAACTAAATGCTCTTATTCTCAGTTTTTTTTTTTTTTTTTTTTTACTAAATTTTCTTGGATTTCTAATTAGAGAATTATAATCTTCAAATAATAGTTACCTTTTTAAAAAAAAAATTTTAGTTGTAGATGGACACAATATCTTGCTTTTAGTTGTACACAATGCGTTTTTACGTGGTGCTGATGACCAAACCTGGGCCACGCACATGCTAGGCGAGAGCTGTACTGCTGAGCTACAACCCCAGCCCTGGACACAGTATCTTAATTTTGTTTATTTTTTATATGGTGCTGTGGATTGAACCCAGTGCCCCACACACGAGGCAAGCACTCAATCACTGAGCCACAACCCCAGCCCAAATAACAGTTATCTTAATTTCTATACTTACCCCTCTCATTTTTCATTTCATGCCTTACTACATATGCCAAAACTTCCACAACTATGAGTAATAGCTACCACCCTGGATTTGATCTGGATCTTAACAGGACTGTCTTTTGTTGTTAAATATTGTGTTCACTTTTTAAGATTCTAGAACTGAGGATAGGCTTGGTGGTATAGTGCTTGCCTAATATGCACAAGGCCCTGGGTTTGGTCCCTAGCACCTCAAACACATACACACACACACACACACACACACACACACGTGTATATACATATTTATATTTATGTATAATTCTATTATAAGCTTATTTCAAATTTTTAATCATGAATAAGTATTAGATATTCTAAAACTTCTTTTCATCATCTGTTGAAATTGTCATGTAGTTTTTACCTATTAGATCTCTGACATGGTATAACATTAATAGGTGGGATGTTCTTAGCATAAAATCTAGTTGTTTGGAGTTCTACTGAATTAGATTTGAAAGAACTTTATTTGAGAATGTTTTCACCTGTGTTTGTAGAGTTAATTTTTTAAGCCATGCTGATCATGTGAGCCTCAGAAGACAAACCGGGGTAGCTTTCTATCTATGGTCTGGAATTATGAACCTACTGGGTTATTATCTTTCCCTGAAAGTTTGAAAGAACTATGTACAAAAATGTCAGAATCCTTTTAAGACATTAGTCTTTAAAAACAAAAGGGTTTGTTGCAGTAGTTAATGGCCCAAGCTCCAGAGTGAGAATACTGGGTTTTAATTCCAACACAGCCACTTACTGCACTTTGGAAGCTTATTTAATTTTTCCTGAGCCTCAGTTTCCCACCTGCAAGTTCTAATTCTATTGCACCCACCTCCTAGGGTCATTGTAAGGATTACATAAGAATAATTCCTTCAAAGTTTTAGCACAGTACCTGACAGACACATTGGATTTTTTTTTTTCTTAATAAACATTATTGTTAATTTCCAATTTTCTCCAAAGTTACTGGCACAGTTTGGTGTTTCTAGTTCTCTTTTTGATTGGTATTTTTCAAGAAGAGTATCTATTTGGGCTGGGGCTATAGCTCAGTGGTAGAGCGCTTGCCTAGCATGTATGAGGCACTGGGTTTGATCCTCAGCACCACATAAAAATAAATAAATAGAATAAAGGTACTGTGAAAAAAATTCTTAATAAAAAAGAAAGGTATCTATTTCATTTAGATTTTCAGCTGGGCGCGGTGGCGCACACCTGTAATCCCAGCACTTGGGAGGCTGAGGCAGGAGGATCACGAGTTCAAAGCCAACCTCAGCAATGGCGAGGCACTTAGCAACTCAGTGAGACCCTGTCTCTACTAAAATACAAAAAAGGGCTGGGGATGTGGTCCAGTGGTCGAGTGCCCCTGAGTTCAATCCCCAGTACCAAAAAAAAAAAAAAAAAAAAAAAGATTTTCAAACATATTAGAATAAAGTGGTATACAATATTTTTAAATCTTCATATTTTATTTTAAATGCATTTTACTTTTTTAATTTAGATTTTAGAAAAACGGGTGCATGTAATTCTCCACTCTCTTTTCCACTTTTGATGCCTATTGCTCGATCCATGCTTATTCATGCTACTTCCACATTTTCCTGTCCTGCTTTTCCTGGAATTACTCTTTTGTTCATTTTATGGTTTTTAATGTTTGATTTTTAGTTTGATTTTCCTTTAAAAAAAAAAAAGAGAATACATTAGTGATATACATTTGCCTCCACAAAAAGTTCTGACCATATCCCTTTTTTGGATTTTAAAAAATTTTATTTTTTATTATAATTATTTCAATTTTGGTTTAATATTTATTGAGTAGCTTTTTTTTTTTTTTAGAATTCTTGCTCCTAGTATAAGGCTACTTTTAAAAAAAAATTTTAAGTGTGATATGTTTCAAACATAAAAAATAGGGACAATACACTTTGCATATTTTTATGTCTCAAATTATTAATTATAGAATGAAATCTAGATACACTTTTATTTTAATATATGGAATTTTTGTAGTGACTCATATAGGAACAAACCTTAAAGGTGAATTCTCTATTATGTGGTACAGATTTTGTCATTACAAAAAGCTTATAAACATTGAATAAATTTAATTAATTGTGTTTTTGCCTACTTGAACTGTTAAGACTGAGAGAATGTTAAGTATTATTGTAGCTGTTTTTTATCTTATAGTTTTATTTTATCTGTTTGAAGATGTACTCACCATATTGCCACTATTTTGTTTTTTAATTTCTCAAGTTAATTGTTCTTTTCTCAGACTTTGAAAGTTTATCAGGGTTTTCATAGGAATTTCATAGTAAGTTCCTTGATGGGATACTTTACAGTTGGACAAAAACAATTTGGAATCCAGAATTTTCTTTCTGGGATCTTCAGACTGCTAGTTTCATAATCACATGTACATATTTGCCTTTTTGTTTAGTTCTTTGAGGAAGAGTCCCATTACCACTGTGCTCTGATTCTCAACCTCCCAAAGTCACCTTTTACTGGGACATGGAATTTTACTTCCTGCAACGAATACTACTCTGTATCTCTCTGTCAGAAATATTCAGGTATCAATAAATATATAGATAACTAAGGCATTTTATGCTATTAGATATATCTCGTTCTTTTTTTACAAAAATCTTATAAATGAATTCATATGAATATATAATCATGGGCAAATTGTATTAACTCAGTATGGCAGATTATCTCAAATGGAATGTGACTTTTTTCAAGTGGCATTCCCATACTTAATAAAATATAAAAATTAAATATATTTTGGAATTTGTTAATAGTAGTTGTCTAATAGAGTAAGTTATGGTTGAATTGTGTTCTTTCTACTCTGACATTTTTCAATTTTAGTTTTCATCTTGAAGAAAGGAGAAGAAAAAACAATACTTTAAATGCAATTGAGTACTGTATAAATATTCACCGTTAAATTTAGCATCAATTTTAAAGATACAAAACCCTATAAATGGATCACTGACTTCCTCTAATACAAATACAAATAAAATGGGTACTTAAAAACAAATTATCCATAATTTTAAAAAGATATCTCACTGCTTTTTATTAACCATAAAATTTTTTTTAATATTTATTTATTTATTTTAGTTGTACACAATGCCTTTATTCCCAGGCTGTGCACATGCTAGGCCAGCGCTCTACCGCTGAGCCACAACCCCAGCCTCCATAAAAAGTTTTTAACAAGGGCTTAAGAACAAGAAAAAAAAATTGTTAGACAATGAAAACCTTAAGTATATTTCTTGTACTTTGGCTTTTTTTTTTTTTTTTTTTTTTTTTGCTAATTTGATCTTTACCCATTTGTCCCACACTTTTTAGTCACTGCCTTATTTAGATAAATACTAAAAAGCAATAATTCAAATATGTCCTCTTGTAAGTGGCTTTGTATATTGTTTCAGGGTACTTTGTAAAGGGACACTTTTAATACCTTACCTGGTGAAGCAGTTCAGACAAAGGAGGTATTTGGCACCAAACTGAAATGGTAATCTTATTGCCGACTACTTTTATTTATAGCTTTCTTTTTTCTAAATCAGAACAACTAAACAAAATCTCGTTCTGATATTAGAAACCAAATGTTGCAGGTCAGACATTTTGCCTAAGGTACATAGCAAAACATACCTAATTATCCTACCCCCAAATTTACAACAAGTAAATAATCAAGAAATACCTAAAGCAGATTAGTCGGGAAAAATTTAAAAATCTGTCCTATGTCTTACAGTGTATGTGTGGGATGGTTGTTGTTATTGTTTTCTTTTACAGAAACTAAAGACAGACAGCCCTTGCAGAACACCTCAAAAACTGTAAAGTATCTTAATAACCTGTACAAAATAATCCCAAAGACACTGACGTGGGATGACGCCCAAAAGGAATGTCTGAAGGAGAACATGCAGCTGGTGAGCATCACGGACCCCTACCAGCAGGCGTTCCTGGCTGTGCAGGCAGTCCTTCGGAACTCTTCCTTCTGGATTGGACTCTTCAGTCAGGACGTAAGTTTTCAGTCCCAACCGTGAGGATTAGATGACAGGTGCGACATTTTTATTGTGCATTGCATCTCTTGTAGACTAAAAGAAACCAGAGGTTTTTTAAATATTACTCCAGTAAATTTTATGAATATGTGTTTTGTGTGTGTGACAATGATCTTTCCACAAGTAAAGGATCTAGTACTTTATTGGTTAGATCAAAAAATTGTTCTAGAGGATAAAAATACTTTAGAACTGGGCTGGGGTTGTAGCTCAGTGGCAGAGCGCTTGCCTCACACATATGAGGCCCTGGGTTCGAGTCTTAGCATCACATAAAAATAAAATAAAAATAAAGATATTGTGTACATCTACAACTAAAAAATTAAAAAAAAAAACTTTAGAACTTTTAATTTATTCTAGCCAAAGACTGTGCTAGATTCAGGATTTGCCATTTCTCTTCAACCAACAGAAAGAGAGAAGAAGGAAAGAATGTAAAGACCAGATGGGGTTGGGCATATGCAAGGGCTGTGGATGATGTTGAAGAAAAACTTTCCATCAGTTTCAAAATCGGCAGAGAAGTTAAGCCTCTCTAAAAAGGGATTAGAGTAGTGTTTCACATCTCAAGTCCTGTTCCTGGGTAGATGACTTGGATACTTCTCATTCGTTGCACAGCCCAGCAGAGTACTGGTCTCCTGTTGATTCCCAGCATTGACGTTTATGCAACATGAACAGGGATTGGTATGCAGCTAAGATTTGGCTCCAGTCAAATGGGGGATTTTTTTTTTTTTTTAAGAGAGCTATCATATTCCTCTCAGCATTGTAGGCATATTTGCCTCTCTTCTTGGACATGGTATACCCCGCTACACCAAGACAGGTCTAAGACTGCATGGAGAAAATGGAAATGAAGACAATTTAGTCCTGGAACAAACTGAGAATAGAACTGGTAAATGATGGAAAAAACAGAATCGTTGCTGGAAGCTCAATTAAAAGTAGCATTTAGAAATGACTTTCTGGGCTTCTGAGGATTCGGAAATTCACCCCCAAATCAAGCCAGAGCTGCTTCTCCAGCTTCACAGTGTCCACTCTTTCACAGCATTTACTTGCTGTCTTTTCAATGTTTACTGTTCTGTGAGACCTGTCATTGTTTCTGCAAGGGTGGTAATAGGTTACTACATTTCCTAGTTTCTCTCACCCTAATTATGAGCAGTATTGTCCCTGGAGAAAAATTTGTAAAATATAGTAAATTAAAACAAGAATATTGAAGTCACCATTTAATGGGAAAGTTGCTGTTATTCAAGTACTTAAAAATAAAAATAAATGTGATTTAGTATTTTGATATGTATCCTTCAACTTATTTTTCTGTCAGCATATATTTATTTTTAAAACAATTGGGGTCATACTGTTTTATAACTTCTTCCCCAACTTTATGATTTTGTTCTTTTTCTTTTTTCTTATTTTGTTTTCAATCTTCACTTATGCTTTTCTTTTCCTTAATTTTCCCTTGATTTTTAACATATCCTGTGTAGCTGTGTATTATATAACTTCATAACCTTCCCTAAATCTTAGGGAATATTTCTTAGGATATTAATACATAATACTCTAGTTTGAGAGCAATGGGAAGATATTGGAAGATTTTAAAGAGAATGGTAACAATATAAGATTTTTACTTAAGTAAAATGACACTGGGTGAAGGGTAGAGGAGGTAGTGAGCAGTATGGAGATGGGAAGAATAGCTGTTTTTATATGAATTTAGGCAGGAAATGGTGCTGATCTGACTAAGGCATGTTTGCAGTGTTAGAAGTGTAACAGTTCTAGGTTACAATCTCCCTAAGTTGTTGGCTGGGCCAGAAGAACAGAGCAAGACACAGGCCATCTTAGTGAATGTCAGGAAGGAACAGGGAGCCACATCCACAGAGAATTGAGCCAGAGGCAAGGATCCTGGGAGTTTCCAACGATAAGAAGAGCATAACCCTTACAGGAAGTGATCAAAAGGATAAAAATACTACCCCTTCTCATGACCCTTCCATTTCTAAGAATGGAAGAACAAACGCCCTTCCCTTTTGAATACTGAAAGGTTATTCCCTTGGGAAAGCCAGGTTTGGATTAAGATCAATTAAGGCCAAGAATTCAGTAAGGAAATGTTTATCATTTTAATTAAGATATCTTGTTTTCAGTAAGGAGACTGAGAGTGGGAGGATTAACTAGGAGGGAATGGAGGCTCCAAAGCCCTGGGCCAGGGACTGAGGGAGGTACAGCACAGAGAAAAGAGGGCAGGCAGTGTGGTTAAGAGTGTAGCAAAAATCACACCCCCGAAGGCCACATTGAGGCCTTGGGGGCTTAGGAATTGGTTCCAGGGTTACAACCAGAACTCTAGTCAGGAATAGTTCAGAATGAAGCAGCTGGCGGTGCTAAGACTTGACTGTTTGCTGTTTATGGTTCACTAAGAAGCCCATGTCTAGCCTTTGCTCAATATTCCAAGTAAACTGGTGAGGCAAATGGGCTCAGGCAAGCTTGATTCAGTGTTCAACCAGACCAGCATTGGTTATATAAGGCCCAGTGCCCTAGTGGCACCATGGGGAAACTCAGACAGTCCTGTACTGTTGCTGCCTTAATCGATTGCCGCTTGGAGCAACAACTTCACGGGAATAAGTTCAGAGGCGGACTGGAAAGAAACAGCCTCTTTATTCTGTTAGCTTCTCTCTCTGGCTCCAACAAAAACTCCTACCCGCAATCCACACTCCAACCACCACCAACCAATGGCGCCCAACCGATCCGCCAAGTCCCGGCTCAAATCTCGTGAGATCCTGGGCCAAGTCCCACGAGACCACGGAAGGCGGCAATGCCCAAACATCTCCATGGCCCACAGCCAACCGCAATCTCAGCCATCTCCCCAATCAGGGCTCCTGCACTGTACCCCACAACCCATGCCCTGGACTTGTACTCTATAAAGCCTTTCACAAGATAGGTGGGTGATCAGGTCCCTTTCAGGATGTACAGACAGGCGTCCCCAGACTTCTAGCTCACCCCAGACTATATAAAGAAGGAAACTTTGCCCCAAAGACAAGTGTCAAAACAGTAGTGAGAAATTTACAAGGCCTAAGGAGTTAAGAGAAAGGAAACTGGGCTGGGATTTTAGCTCAATGGTAGCGCGCTTGCCTAGCATGTGTGAGTCACTGGGTTTGATTCTCAGCATTGCATATAAATAAATAAAATAAAGGTCCATCAACAACTAAAAAAATATAAAAAAAGAGAGAGAAAGGGAACTAACATTTATGTAGCTCCGTGTTCTAGCTGACCATTGGGTTACATATTCTACACCTAACCATAATTAATTATCCCATTAATTCTAGCCCCATGAAGCTGTCATACCTATTTAATAGATGAGAGGACAGAAATTTGGAGAGATAGGCTCACAAATCAAAAGCTAGTAAGAACCAAACCAGATTCAAAACCAGATATGCTTAGCTTCAAAGCCCATGTTCTTCCCACTACACCATCTCATCCTTGCTTACAGCTGTCTTCATTTTAACTTTCCGGTTTCCAACAACCAACAGTTCCATGATATGTGAGGCAGCAGAGTGTCATGGTGAGAACCATAGATTCTAAGGACTGACAGCTTGGATTAGAATCCCAGCACTGTGGTATATATTCTGTGACTTTGCACTTATTACATACCCTCAGTTCCCTTCCTCTGTAAAATTGAGGTAATAATAGCACCGCTCTCATGAATGTTATGAGGGTTAAGAAAGTTGATATTTTTAGAGCAATTAGAAGAGTGCCTGGGACATAGTAAGTGTTATGTGTGACATATATCTCTGTTCCTTTCATTAAAATGTTCCTTTAAAAATAGAGGGTTAAAAAGAATACAAAAGGGATAACATGAGTTTTATCACTTGAAATATATTTCTGTTCCTTTCAGGATGAGCTCAATTTTGGTTGGTCAGATGGGAAACGTCTTCATTTTAGTCGCTGGGCAGACAACAACAGGCAACTTGAAGACTGTGTAATATTAGACACTGATGGATTCTGGAAAACAGCTGATTGCAACGATAAGCAACCAGGTGCTATTTGCTACTACCCAGGAAGTATGTGGATTTCAAATATTTTTTAAAAAATATTTATTTATTTGCTTTAGTTGTACACCATGCGTTTATTTTTATGTGGTGCTGGGGATTGAACCCGGGCCGCGCATGTGCGAGGTGAGCGCTCTACCACTGAGCCACAACCCAGCCCCAATTTCAAATATTTTAATGCTTAAATTATCAGTCTCATCAATAATAAAATTTTGGGTGGTTTTGTAAAATTTGATTTTGGAATTATAAAGAAATTATAATGTCTTTTTTATAACAAATTTTGTTGCAAGAATTATATTGAAGTAGAATTATTTAAAAAGTCACACATTTTTATTTTAGACATTTTTGTCTTCATTTTTTATCAGTTAACACTTTACTGACATGTAAAGTCCCATTTTTAGCCTCATTTTGCATATATTTTGAGTTCTGTTATTTTAGAAAATCTACTTTTGTTGGAATTCTTTCATCAACAACTAATAATAATAATTCTTAACATCAACAACTAATGTAACTTTTATGATCCACTGTTAAGATTCAGTCGGTTACAAGTAACAATGACAAGCTCAAGCTAGCTTAAAGTGGAAGGGAAATTAGAACCCTCGAGACAGGCAAAGAGCTGAGCCTCCTAGGGAATGGAGGTCAGGAACCCAGCGATGCTCACTTCCACCTGTTTCTCTCTGTATCTCTGCACTCTGCTCTTTATATACGGTCTACTTCTCTCTGCACATAGTGGAACTATTAACTTTCACTTAATAGATGTAACTGGAGGTGAGTTAATGTTTCGGAATTTAACTTTTCAAATTCTTAGACTCTGATGGATTTAGCCTGAGTCAGATATGCAACCTCTAGACCAATTAGAGGAAAATGGTTTCATGACTGTCAGAGGCCCACATTTGTGGGTTTGTGTGGTAGAAAGAACATGCTATTTTAGAGACAAAAGAATTTATTATGAGGTGGGAAAGATACTGAATGGTCTATACTACATATTAAGCCAATTTGATTTATTGTGAGTAGAGCATATCTATATTTACATCTTCTTAAATGTACAGCCTTACATAAAATGAACAAAGAAGCAGACTTTCTAGAGGACATATTTTAAATGATATTTCTGTTTGATTTGGTTAAAGTAATAACTTAGTTAAAACATCAAGTATTAAACTGTTTCTGTAGCCAGGTACAGTGGCACATGCCTGTAATCCCAGTGGCTCAGGAGGCAGAGGCAGGAAGCTGGAAAATTCAAGGTCAGCCTCAGAAACTTAGCAAGATTCTGTCTCAAAATAAAAAATAAAAAGGGCTGGGGATGTGGCTCAGTGCTTGAGTGCCTCTGGGTTCAACCCCTGGTACCAAAAATAAATAAATAATAATTAAATTAGAGATGTCAGTAATCAAAAATTTGAAAATGAATTCTTAAAGTTATAGTGAAGTGCCTATTAATTAATAGTTTCGTATCGTTTCTCTGAGGTGGCCCCCTTGTACTTGATATTTCATAATGCAGGAAGACAGAAACTGCATTTAATCTAAAAACACCTCACTTTTTACATTTTTCCATTTCACAGTAGGGGAAAGAAAATTTGTTCCCTACAGAAAGACAGTTTTCAATATGTAACATTTGAATATAAACAAAAAACAAGCATCACCAGGCTATTGCTCCTAGACTTCCTAAATATTTCCTACAAATTAGGTCTAATGACTATGAACAGGATTTAACATTTAGATCTAAAGTTAGAATTCTTATCATTAACTCTTTTTCTAGATGACACGGAAAAAGAGGTCAAACAAGTCAAAAGTGTTAAATGTCCATCTCCTGTTCTGAATACTCCATGGATACCATTTCAGAACTCTTGCTACAATTTTATGATAACAAAGAATAGACATATGGCAACAACACAGGATGAAGTTCACTCTAAGTGCCAGAAACTGAGTAAGTATATTGCACCGTTATTATATTTTGTATCATACTAACTTTTTTAAAAAACCTGTTATAAATATTTCTAATTAGCACTAGTAATTCAAAATTTCAAAAAAAAAATTTATCTCCTTATTTCCACATTATGAATGGCAATATATAAAATTTTGTGTTTGGTTAAAATGACAAATATGAAATTAATTTCTTTATTCATCCATTTGAGAACTAGTCTGTCTTTGTATGTGTAAACAAGATGGGTTCATCTTAAAAAGGAAAAGAAATGACACTAGAAAGCAGAGAACTGGATACTCAACTAGCTAGACAAAGGGAAAAGTGACAATAGTTTAGTTCAAGTGGTCAAAAGCTTAGAAATAGCACTGAGTAGCAGCCATGCTTAGAAGAAATGTACATTTCACACTTTTAGCTCTCAAGACTGGAGGTACTTCCAATGAAATCCATTGAGGATTTATGACTTCTATATGATAGAACTTTTGGAACTGTGTGAACTTTGTGGGAAGCACCTTTGGAAAATATCAAGCCATTATTCCCCAAAGTGTGTTCTGTGTAACATTAGTCTTGAGAAATGTCCTGCAAAAAAAGATTGAGAAACACTAGACTCCAAAAACTCTTGTTGGAACATTCTCAAAGTCAAAGTCATTAGCCTGTTTTAATACTGGCATAAATGAACTAGTTTGTCTTTGTTTAAAACACTGTTTGCAAATATTTTATCCATGTAGATCTTGTGTGAGAAGCCTCCTTGCTGATTTCCTGAAATACACATTTTTAGAAATACTAGACTTTTATTAACCCTAAAATAGGAAGTTGTCGTATGGTCCATTTCAGAGGCTTTTTTTTTTTTGGTACAGGGAATTGAACTCAGGGGTACTCAACCACTGAGGCCCTGTATTTGATCCCCAGCCCTATTTTGTATTTTTTTTTAGAGACAGAATCTCACTGAGTTGTTTAGCATCTCGCCATTGCTGAGGCTGTCTTTGAACTCGTGATCCTCCCAGCCTCCCAAGCCGTTGGGATTACAGGCGTGTGCCACCATGCCTGGCCAGAGGCTTTTTTTTTTTATTACAGAGTAATCTTTTGATAGTATGTCATTAATATAGGTGGATTTGTGCCATCTGGACGATGAGCTGTAAATGGGGAAAATTAAATGAATCAATGTCTAAAATTTTTTACTCAGATACTAGTTTTCTACTATACTATAGAACCAAATTTAACATTTAAATGTTTGAATATTTAATTTATTCATTTTAGTATAATGAGATAGCTTCAGTTTATGTGTCTTTCTAATTTTTCAGTATTGCATATGTTTTGAAGAGTATTAAATTGGGGAATAAAACTTTCTAAATTTGTCAAACAAAATAAAATATTCTGGATAATTATTAAATTTATCAACTTTGCTATTTAACAGATTCAAAATCACATATGTTGAGCATTCGAGATGAAAAAGAGAATGACTTTGTTCTTGAACAACTTCTATACTTCAATTATATGGCTTCCTGGGTCATGCTAGGAATAACTTATGAAAGTAAGTTGTAAATCTGCCAGTTTTCTCTGTTTATATTAGAACTTCATTATAGTCTACTTGTCAAACTGTAGAAATCTAGCTCTTCAAAGTATGTGTTTATCAATATACAAAAAATATAATTATACAGGGGCTGGGGATATAGCTCTGTGGTAAAACCCTTGCTTAGCATGTATGAGGCCCTGTGTTTGATTGCCAGTATTGCCAAAAAATATTTAAAAGCATAACTATGTGCTTGATATAACTTATACACATACCAAGACAGTTTTTATGCCTCTGCTAATGCCATTGTTACCTTTACCACCAAGCTGAGAGTTAAATAGTGGAAAATAATTTCTGTCCTCCACTCTTCCTTCTAGAAACTCAAGACTGACTAAAAATGACCCACACTCTCATATAAATCTCTAGTACTTACTTTATATCTCTACTAACTATGTGAAATGAATGAGAACAGGATCACACTTTCATTAATGTTTCACCTTTGTGTTTATAGCACTGGCTTGGGGTAGGCATAGGGTAAGCAACAGGAAAACAACACTTCTGGTCTTAGAGTGGAATAGAACATTTGAAAGTAGAACTAAACACCATTAATCAAAAATGTGCTTGATGCGAAAATTTTAAAAACACTGCATCTAATATAGGGAACACAGGACCAATTTAGAAAGCTGCTCAGAGGTATACTGAAAACCATGAAAGTTTTGAAATTACACAAAAGAAAATCTTTCTGTGGGCATAAAGTATGAAAAACATTCATTTCACCCAGGAGGGGGCACAGGTCAAGAAGCCAGAAGTAGGGTAGAAAAGGAAGCTAAGTTACTCAAATATGACCATTTAAAAAAAATTTTTTTAATAGAGTTGTAGATGGACAGCATGCCTTTATTTTATTGGCTTATTGTTTGTGTTTGGTGCTGAGGATTGAACTCAGTGCCTCACATGTGCTAGGCAAGTGCTGTGCCACTGAGCCACAACCCCAGCCCAAATCTGACCTTTTTTTTTTGGTACCAGGGATTGAACTCAGGGGCACTCGACCACTGGGCCACATCCCCAGCCCTTTTTTGTATTTTATTAGAGACAGGGTCTCACTGAGTTGCTAAGTGCCTCGCCATTGTGAGGCTGGCTTTGAACTGGAGATCCTCCTGCCTCAGCCTCCCAAATGCTGGGATTATAGGCGTGCGCCATTACACCCAGCCTGACCATTTTTTAAAATACATGTTTTTTCTTTGCTAATCTTGCTGCTTGTTAGGGTTGCCGCCATTTTCTTTAAATGTTTATTCTTACAAGTGAGTTAGTGAAGATTAAACTGTGAAGCAGTATGTAAGCCTTGGGCTGCTAGTTGAGGATGAGTTAGTTCATCATAGTAGGACTTAATTGGCCCAAAACTTCTCTTCAACAGAACTTGAGTACATTTAAATTTAGGGGTTGGGAAACAATGGAGAAAAACATGATAGAATAGGCTTTGCCTGAAAGTGAGTGAAGAAACAACGGTCTTGTATTGAGCATTGGAAAACAAACCCAGGTTTCAGAGTTTGAAATTATTACTCTGATGTAATTTGTAGTTATGTTATCAGAAACAACAGGAAACACATTCTAAATTCTGTAAAAGTGTTTTCCTATCTGAAGACTTCAGGTTATCAAAACTTCTTTTATAAAATGTATAGGTAACAAAAATTTTTACTAAAATATATAGACTGTGAAGAGACATAAAAGGATTTTTTTTCCAAGCAAACACTAAATTTGGTTTAAATCTAACTTTTACTGACTCAATTAATATATCCATAAGTCACTGTTTTCAGTTACTTAAGAACACTTACACAATATTTAATTGTATATAACACCTATAAAAGAGCTTTGGTTTTTAAAACATTCTGGTTTTTCAACAGTAGGTCCTTGAATAGAAATTACTAAGCCAATATGGCAGCTGAGAGATACTTCGGGCCAGGTGAAAAAGTGACCTGTCTTCACAGCAACTTTAGAAATATATCACTGCCTGTTGTATTGTTCAGAAAACTGATAATTTTTAGTGTTCCAAAAAGAAAAAGGAACTAGGAAACTAAGGTGATATAAAACAGCAAGCAAGAACAATACACACAGTCTTTGGGTCATGCTCTAACTCTTTATTGAGACATGCCTGTACCATACAATCCAGCTACTTACAGTATATAGTTGAATGGCTTTTAATACAGTCACAGAGTTTTGCAGCCATTAATTTCTGTCTCAAAAAGAAACACCATACCCATTAGCATTCTCTTCCCACCCCTCCCCATTCCCTACCAGTCTCCAGGCTTCAGCAACCACCAATCTGCTGAATGTCTCTACAAATTGCCTGTTCTAGACAGTTCATATAAATGGTATCATACAATATGTGATATTTGGGGGGCTGGCTTCTTCCACTTAACATAAAGTTTCATCCATATTGTGGCATATATCAATATATCTTTCCTTTCTGTGGCCAAATAATGTCCCATTCTATAGATATACCATATTTTATTTCCATTCATCAGCTGGTGGATAGTTAGGTTGTTTTCATACTTTCGGTTATTAGGAATAATGCTTCTCTGAACATTCATGTGTGAGTTTTTGTGCGGACATGTTTCTATTTATAGATATACCATTGATTTCCATTCATCAGCTGGTGATAGTTAGGTTGTTTTCATACTTTCCTAATAAATGCTTCTCTGAACATTCATGTGTGAGTTTTTAACATTTCTATTTCTCATATTTATGCCTGGGTGTATATAATTCCTATAAAATTCCTGGGTCTTTTGTTTAAATATTCTTCATATATTCTGGATATAAACCCCTTATCAGATAAATGATGTGCAGACATTTTCTCCCATCACTTTCCTGATAGCACAAAATTTTTTTGTTTTGATGTAGTATGATTTATATATTTTTCCTTTCACTACTTATGCATGACTAAGAAGGCTTTACTTATCATAGGGTCATGTCAACTTCTTTCTGTGTTTTCTTATAAAGGTTTGATAGTTTTAGCTCTTACATTTAGGTCTGTAGCCTATTTTGAGGTTTTTTTTTTGTTGTTGTTGTTGTTGTTGTTGTTTTTTTTTTTGGTGGTGCTCTGGATTGAACCCAGGGACTTGTGCATGCGAGGCAAGCATTCTACCAACTGAGCTATATCCCCAGACCTTTGAGTTAAGTTTTGAGTGTGGTGACAGCATGGGACACAACTTCTTCTTCTTCTTCTTCTTTTTTTTTTTTTTTTTTTTTTTTTGCATGTGGATATCTAGTTGTTTAGCACTATTTTTTAAAGAAAACTATAGTTTCCACATTGAACTGTCTTATCTTTCTTTAAACCAATTAACCATGAGTAGGCACAATTCTGTACAGCTTATGTCCAGAGAGAAGATTTCTGTCATAATTTTGTAATGTATCAATATTTTTTATAAAATAGTTGTTAATTTCCATTACAATTAAATATGTGTCAGAGAAAGGGATACTTTATAAAAAAAATAATAAAACAGGGCTGGGATTGTGGCTCAGCAGCAGAGCGCTCGCCTCTCACATGCGCAGCCCAGGTTCGATCCTCAGTACCACGTAAACATAAATGCATTGCATTGTGTACAACTAAAGTAAATAAATAAATATTTAAAAATAATAATAATAAAACATTAAGTTGTTGAAAGATGGAATTATAGGTAAATTTTGATCTTACTGTTTATAATTTATATTTTCCAAATTAGAAGTAAGCATGACTTACTGTTATAATCAGAAAATATTTTAAAGATATATACATGGGGCTGAGGCTATGGCTCAGTTGTAGAGTGCTCTCGCATGTGTGAGGCCCTGGGTTTGATCCTCAGCACCACGTAAATAAAATAAAGGTATTATGTCTGCCTACAACTAAAAAAAAAATATTAAAAAAAGAGATATACATAATTATACAACTTTTTAGAAGGAAGGAAAAGGAGACAGAAAATCAGTTGTTTGAAATATTAACCCCATTATAAATTTTGATTTAATCTCTAAGCATAGTAAAAATATGTTCCTTCTCTAGATAATTCTCTGATGTGGTTTGATAAGACCATGCTGTCTTATACACACTGGCGAGCAGGGAGACCCACTGTAAAAAATGGCAAGTTTTTGGCTGGGTTGAGTACTGACGGCTTCTGGGATATTCAGACCTTTAATGTTGTTGAAGAAACACTTAATTTTTACCAGCACAGCATTCTTGCTTGTAAAATTGAAATGGGTAAGTATGCAAAGGTGAGTTTCCATGGAAGGAAAGTGTAAGGCAAAAGCTCCGCAGGTGGGAATCATGCAGCTGTGTTGAGTGCTTCATTCAGTCGCAGGACAGGTGCTGCAGAGGTTAGAGAGGAGGAAAAAGTCTGGGGCCCTGGGGTCCTGGCCTCCTCCTGAAGGAGTAAAATGTAGTCAGAGAGATAACATTAACTTCTTTGTCGTATGTAAGATAGTGTAAGATAGATTATTTGGTACAAACAAAAGAGCTGAACAAAAACAGGAATAATGAAAGCAAGGAATGCCTCCAGGAGGAAGTGACACTTGGTTGGGCCTTAAAGGATGGAGAAGAAAAAAAATAAGAAAATGTGTTTGGGTAGAGATTTGACATTCCAGGCAAAATTAATGTCTCTTGACCTTGTGCTTAATCCTTAAATAAATCCATTTTGAAGTGCATGTTTAAATTTTCACAGCCGAAGACTGTTGTCACCACTACCCTGCTCTCAGCCCTCTGCTGCTGCAGAGCACATCACAGTTGCATCCTGGCTGATCATCTCCCCTCACAGTGCTGCAGAATGACATCCTGGCATCCCCTATTATCAGTTACTGGGAGTCCATGTAAATTCTTGCAACTTTAGAAACCAGCCTCTCTTCCCTATTTCTAGGCCTCATCCCAGCCCCCATCTGTTTCCCATTCTTGCTCATTAAGCATTTTTCCTCAGGCTTATTTCCTAAATTGTCTCCCTGTGTAGAGTATGTCCAGCCTCATATTTGTACCTTTTGATTATTTTTTCTTCCTGCCAAGAAGCTTTTCATTTTCTTCTCTTTTTTCATTTTTAATAAAGTGTTCATTTTAGAATAGCTTTATGAAAAGTTGCACAGAGAGTACAGTTCCCGTATACCTACAGCCACTCATTTCTGATGACATTAGCATGGCACATCTCTCACAATGAATAAGCCAGTATTAATACATTGTTATTAGCTAAAGTCTCTACATTATTTCTTTAGTTTTTACCCAATGCCTTTTTCTGTTCAGGATTCTATCCAGGATAGCATTCAGTTTATCACATCCCTTTAGCCTCCCCTTGGCTGTGATGTTTCCTCAGACTTCTTTTGTTTTTGATGACCTTGATAGCTTTGAGGAGCACTGGTGGTGTGTTTCGTAGAAGATCCCTTAGTTGGTTTGGCTGATGTTTTTCTTATGATAAAACTGGAGCTTTGAGTTGGGAGTAGGGGACCTCAGATGTAAGGTGTTCTTTTCATCATATCATGAATGGCACAAGCAATATGTCTTATCACTGTAGATTTTTAACCTTGATAGCTAGCCACTGTAAACTCTACATAGTGTTTATTAGGTTTCTCTGTTGTACAGTAGTCTTTCCCCCTCTCTACGCTGTACTCTTTGTAAAGGAGTTTCTATGCGCCGTCCACACTTACGGGATAACTGTCATCCTTTATCTTCCCGAGGGGGGAGTATCTATATGAATTACTTGGAATTCTGCATAAGAGATATGTCTTCTTCCATTTAAAATTTGGTCATTTATTTATACATCTTTTTTATTTTATGTTTTATATATTTTATTTATGTATTTACATTTATTTTTGCCTCATTTATTTCTGTTTATTGCTTTAGTACTTTCCTACTTCCTGGTTACCATACTTTTTTTTTTTTTTTTTTGTGGTACCGGGGATTGAACTCGGGGGCACTCGACCACTGGGCCACATCCCCAGCCCTTTTTTGTGTTTTTATTAGAGACAGGGTCTCACTGAGTTGCTCAGTGCCTCACCGTTGCAGAGGCTGGCTTTGAACTCACGATTCTCCTGCCTCAGCCTCCCAAAGTGCTGGGATTACAGGCGTGCGCCACCGCACCCAGCACCATACTTCTTTTTATTCTTACTTTTGCCTCACCCTCTAGTCCTAGGGTGCACTCATGGTTATTTGCTCTTTCCTCTGGCTGCAGTGTCCCTTTGAAATAGCCTCATCATTGTGGGGTTTTATTGTATTGCTTGTTTTTAGCACTTCCTTACTTTCTGGATAGCTTATTTCTCTTTAGTCTTAGTTTCTCTTGAATCTCCAGACCTGGTTTTCCAAGCAGGCATGAATACAGATAAATCTCTCCTTCACAGTCAGTATCACATATCCTAGTGGTTAGCAGTTTTGTCATAATTTCAGGTGTTGCTATTTTCTGTCTCCAAATATTATGTGAGCTTCTTAAATAAAGGCAATGTTTATGCCTTTTTAAAAAGTAAACCAGACAAGTGTAATATGTAAGAACCTAATATATGTTCTGTGACAATAAGAAAAATAAAGTATGCTTTTGACTACCCTTATGTATAAGGAAATAAGTTTAATTTTTAAATGATTACATGTCATTTTATCCAAAATATATATTTGAAATAATTTAAATTTAATTACTAACGCTTATTTTTAAATGTTACAGTTGACTATAAGGAAGAACATAATACTACACTGCCACAGCTTATTCCGTATGAAGATGGTATTTATAATGTTATTCAGAAAAAGCTAACATGGTATGAAGCATTAAAGACGTGTTCTCAAAGTGGAGGTCATTTGGCAAGTGTTCATAATGAAAATGGCCAGGTCTTTCTGGAAGATATTGTAAAACGTGATGGATTTCCACTGTGGGTTGGGCTTTCAAGTCATGATGTAAGTCTTGCTTTGTTTTCCAAAAATTTTCCAAAAACTTTGTTTTTTGTTTTTGTTTTTAATTCTAAGTTATAAATGACAGCAGAATGCATTACATTTCATATTATAGAGCACATTTTTACATATCTCTGGTTGTATACAAAGTATATTCACACCATTGTTGTCCTCATACATGCACTTGGGGTAATGATATCCATCTCATTCTACCATCTTTTTTTTTCTTCACCCTTTTGCCTCCTCCCTTTCCCTCCCTCCCCATTGGCCATTCTAGTGTTCCTCTAATCCTCCTATGCTCCCCGTCCCAACCCCACTGTGAATCAGCCTCCTTATATCAGAGAAAACATTCGGCATTTGGCTTTTTGGGATTGGCTAAGGTCACTTAGCATTATATCTCCAACTTTATCCATTTACCTGTGAATGCCATGATTTTATTCTCTTTTATTGCTCAGGTAATACTCCATTGTGTATATATACCACATTTTCTTTATCCACTCATTTACTGAAGGGCATCTAGGTTGGTTCCACAGTTTAGCTATTGTGAATTGTGCTGCTCTAAACATTGATGTGGCTGTGTCCCTGTAGTATGCTGTTTTTAAGTCCTTTGGGTATAGACTGAGGAGCGGGATAGCTGGGTCATAAGGTAGTTCCATTCCCAGTTTTCCAAGGAATCTCCATACTGCTTTCCATATTGGCTGCACCATTTTGCAGTCCCACCAGGAATGTATGAGTGTGCCTTTTTCCCCACATCCTTTCCAACACTTATTGTTGTTTGTGTTCTTAATAGCTGCCATTCTGACTGGTGTGAGATGAAATCTTAGAGTGGTTTTGATTTGCATTACTCTAATAGCCAGAGATGTTGAACATTTTTTCATGTATTGATTGATTGTATATCTTCTTCTGAGAAGTGTCTTTTCAGTTCCTTGGCCCATTTATTGATTGGGTTATTTATTTTTTTGGTGTTAAGATTTTTTATTTCTTTATATATTCTAGAGTTTAGTGCTCTATCTGATGTGCATGTGGTAAAAAATTTTTTCCCAATTAGTAGGCTCTCTATTCACCTCATTGATTGTTTCTTTCTTTTTTTTTTTTTTTGTGGTACCGGGGATTGAACTCAGGGGCACGCGACCACTGGGCCACATCCCCAGCCCTTTTTTGCATTTTATTTAGAGACAGGGTTTCACTGAGTTGCTAAGTGCCTCGCCATTGCTGAGGCTGGCTTTGAACTCGCGATCCTCCTGCCTCAGCCTCCCAAAGTGCTAGGATTACAGGTGTGCGCCACCGCGCCCGGCTGATTGTTTCTTTTGCTGAGAAGGTTTTTAGTTTGAATCTATCCCATTTATTGATTCTTGATATTAATTCTTGCGCTACAAGAGTCTTATTAAGGAACTTGGGGCCTAATCCAACATGTTGGAGATTAGAGCTTACTTTTTCTTCTATTAGGCATAGTGTCTCTGGTCTAATTCCTAGATCCTTGATCCACTTTGAGTTGAGTTTTGTGCATGGTAAGAGATAAGGGTTTACTTTCATTTTGTTGCATATGGATTTCCAGTTTTCCCAGCACCAGTTGTTGAAGAGGCTATCTTTTCTCCAATGTACATTTTTGGCGCCTTTGTCTAATATAAGATAACTGAAATTATATGCGTTAGTCTCTGAGTCCTCTATTCTGTACCATTGGTCTACCAGTCTATTTTGGTGCCAATACCATGCTGTTTTTGTTACTATTGCTCTGTAGTATAATTTAAGGCCTGGTATAGTGATGCCACCTGCTTCACTCTTCTTTTTTTTTTTTTTAATATTTATTTATTTGTTTTAGTTGTACACAATGCCTTTGTTTTTATGTGGTGCTAAGGATCGAACCCAGGCTGCGCACGTGCTAGGCAAACGCTCTTCCGCTGAGCCACAACCCCAGCCCCTACTTCACTCTTCTTGCTAAGGATTGCTTTAGCTATTCTGGGTCTCTTATTTTTCCAGATGAATTTCATGACTGATTTTTCTATTTCTATGAGGAGTGTCATTGGGATTTTGATTGGCATTGCATTAAATTTGTATAGGGCTTTTGGTAGTATGGTCATTTTGACAATGTTAATTCTGCCTATCCAAGAGCAAGGTAGATCTTTCCATCTTCTAAGGTCTTCTGTAATTTCTTTCTTTAGTGTTCTGTAGTTTTTGTTATAGGGGTCTTTCATGTCTTTGGTTAAGTTGATTCACAAGTATTTTATTTTATTTTTTGATGCTATTGTAAACGGGGTAGTTTTCCTCATTTCCCTTTCAGAGGATATGTCACTGATATATAGAAATGCCTTAGATTTATGGGTGTTGATTTTGTATACTGCTACTTTGCTGAATTCATTTATGAGTTCTAGAAGTTTTCTGGTGGAATTTTTTGGGTCTTCTAGGTATAAAATCATATCATCAGCAAATAGTGATAATTGAGTTCTACTTTACCCATCTGTATCCCTTTAATTTCTTTTGTCTGTCTTATTGCTCTGGCCAGCATTTCCAGTACTATGTTAAATAGAAGTGGTGAAAGAGGGCATCCCTGTCTTGTTCCAGTTTTTAGAGGGAATGCTTTCAATTTTTTTCCATTAAGAATGATGTTGGCCTGGGGCTTAGCATAGATAGCTTTTACAATGTTGAGATATGTTCCTGTTATCCCTAGTTTTTCTAGTGTTTTAAACATGAAGCGGTGCTGTATTTTGTCGAATGCTTTTTCTGCATCTGTTGGGATAATAATATGGTTCTTATCTTTAAGTCTATTGATGTAATGAATTACATTTATTGATTTCTATATGTTGAATCATCTTTACATCCCTGGAATGACCCCACTTGATCGTGGTGTACTATCTTTGTTTTATTTTTTTTTAAATATTTATTTATTTGCTTTAGTTGTACACAATTCGTTTATTTGTACGTGGTGCTGAGGATCTGCGCACATTCTAGGTGAGCGCTCTACTGCTAAGCCACAACCCCAGCCCCATGGTGTACTATCTTTTTGACATGTTTTTGTATCCATTTTGCCAGAATTTTATTGAGAATTTTTGCATCTATGTTCATTAGAGATATTGGTCTGAAGTTTTCGTTCTTTGATGTGTCTTTGCCTGGTTTTGGGATCAGGGTGATATTGGCCTCATAGAATGAGTTTGGAAGTGTTCCCTCTTTTTCTATTTCCTGAAATAAATTGAAGAGTATTGGTATCACTTTTTCTTTAAAGGTCTTGTAGAACTCGGCTGTGTATCCATCTGGTCCTGGGCTTTTCTTGGTTGGTAGGCTTCTGATGGCATCTTCTATTTCATCACTTGAAATTGGTGTGTTTAAATTGTGTATATCATCCTGTTTCAATTTGGGCAAATCATATGATTCTAGAAATTTGTTGATGCCTTTGATGTTTTGTATTTTATTGGAGTACAAGTTTTCAAAATAATTTCGAATTATCTCCTATATTTCCGTAGTGTCTGTTGTGATATTTCCTTTTTCATCATGTATGTTAGTAATTTGAATTTTCTCTCTCCTTCTCTTTGTTAGCCTGGCTAAGAGTCTATCAATTTTATTTATTTTTTCAAAGAACCAACTTTTTGTTTTGTTAGTTTTTTCAATTGTTTCATTTGTTTCAATTTCATTGATTTCAGCTCTGATTTTAATGATTTCTTGTCTTCTACCACTTTTGGTGTTGGATTGTTCTTCTTTTTCTAGAGCTTTGAGATGTAATGTTAAGTCATTTATTTGTTGACTTTTTCTTCTTTTGAGGAATGAACTCAATGCAGTGAACTTTCCTCTTAGAACTGCCTTCATAGTGTCCAGAGATTTTGATATGTTGTGTCTGTGTTCTCAGTCACCTCTAAGAATTTTTTAATCTCATCTTTCATGTCATCTGCAACCCATTGTTCATTCAGTATCATATTATTTAGTCTCCAGGTGTTGGAGTAGCTTTTATTTCTTATTTTATCATTGATTCCTAATTTCATTCCATTATGGTCTGATAGAATGCAGGGTAGTATCTCTATTTTTTTATATTTATATTTGCTAAGAGTTGTTTTGTGGCATAGTATATGGTCTATTTTAGAGAAGGTTCCATGTGCTACTGAGAAGAAAGTGTATTCGCTTGTTGAAGGATGAAATATTCTCTATAAGTCAGTTAAGTCAAAGTTGTTTATTATATTTTTGAGTTCTATAGTTTCTTTGTTCAGCTTTTGTTTGGAAGATCTATCCAGTGGTGAAAGGGGTGTGTTAAAGTCTCCAAGAATTATTGTGTTGTGGTCAATTTGACTCTTGAACTTGAGAAGTTTGTTTGATGAACATGGATGCTCCATTGTTTGGGGCACATATATTTATAATTGTTAAGCCTTGTTGGTGTATAGTTCCCTTGAGCAGTATGTAGTGTCCTCTTTATCCCTTTTGATTGACTTTAGCTTGAAGTCTACTTTTTTGATATGAGGATGGAAACCCCTGCTTGTTTCCTCAGTCCATGTGAATGGTAGGATTTCTCCCAACCTTTCACCTTCAGCCTATGAATGTCTTTTCCTATGAGATGAGTCTCTTGGAGGCAGCATATTGTTGGGTCTGTTTTGTTTGATCCAATCTGCTAGTCTATGTCTTTTGATTGGTGAGTTTAGGCCATTAACATTCAAAGTTGGGGCTGGGGTTGTGGCTCAGCGGCAGAGCGCTCGCCTAGCATGTGCGTGGCCCGGGTTCAATCCTCAGCACCACGTAAACATAAATGCCTTCATTGTGTACAACTAAAGTAAATAAATAAATATTTATTAAAAAAAAAAACATTCAGGGGCTGGGATTGTGGCTCATCGGTAGAGCGCTCGCCTAGCACGTGCGTGGCCCGGGTTCGATCCTCAGCACCACGTACAAATAAACACATTGTGTACAACCAAAGCAAATAAATAAATATTTTAAAAAAACATTTAAAGTTATTATTGAGACATGATTTGTATTCCCAACCATTTTTGTTTATTTTTGGTATTTAACTTGACATGGTTTCTCCTCTGATTGGTTTTTCCTTTAGTGTAATACCTCCCTCTGCTGATTTTCATCATTGTTTTTCGTTTCCTCTTCATGGAATATTTTGTCGAGGATGTTCTGTAGTGCTGGCTTTCTATTTGTAAATTCCTTTAACTTTTGTTTATCATGGAAGGTTTTTATTTTGTCCTCAAATCTAAAGCTTAATTTTGCTGTATATAAGATTCTTGGTTGGCATCCCTTTTCTTTCAGAGCTTGGTATATGTTGTTCCATGATCTCCTGGCTTTGAGTGTCTGAGTTGAAAAATCTGCAGTGATATGAATTGGTCTTCTCCTATATGTTATCTGATTCCTCTCTCTTGCAGCCTTTAAGATTCTATTCTTATTCTGTATGCTAGGCATTTTCATTATAATGTGTCTTGGTGTAGATCTGTTATAATTTTTACATTTGGTGTCCTGTAAGCCTCTTGTATTTGGTTTTCCAATTCTTTCTTCATGCTTGGGAAATTTTCTGATATTATCTCATTGAAGAGATTGTGCAGTCCTTTGGTTTGAAACTCTGTGCCTTCTTCTAGCCCAATTACTCTTAGATTTGGTCTTTTGCTGATGTCCAATAATTCTTGGATGTTGTGTTCATGGTTTCTTACTATCTTCACTGTGTAGTCAACTTTATTTTCAAGATTATATACTTTGTCTTCATTATCTGAAGTTCTTTCTTCCAGTTGATCTAGCCTGTTGGGGATGCTTTCTATTGTGTTTTTTATTTCGTTAGTTGTTTCCTTCATTTCAAGGATTTCTCACTGTTTTTTTTTTTTTTTTTCAGAGTATCTATCTCTTTTTTTAAGTAATCTTTTGCTACCTGTATTTGCTCTCTTATATCTTTGTTGTAGTGATCAACTTTTGCCTGTATTTGCTCATTTAGGTCATTCTTTAATTCACAGATCATTTTAATTATGAACCTTCAGAACTCCTTCTCTGACATTTCATCAACTTCACTGAGCATGGGTTCTGTTATTGTAGTATCCTGGTTTGTTTGGGGTACTTTCCTCCCCTGTTTTTTTTTTCATGTTGTCTATTTGCCTTCCTTCCTTGCAGTGTAGATCTGAGATATTACAGTTTCTACCCTATGTTCTTGTAATATCCATGCAGGTTGTCTATGCCTCACCTTAATGTTGGGCTTTCAGAACCTGTCCCTCGATGTGTGCTACTGCAACTAAATGTGGTGTCAGCAGTAGCGGAGGTAACTTGAGATAACAGTGAAGGTTCCCCAAGATGAATGCAATGACTTCCAGAGATGGGGCTGAAAAGTGTGGGCCTTATAATGTCTTTGGGATGCCTGCTCTGAGATGCAGCTGCTTTTAGGCCCTGTCTGTTGTCCAAAGTTAGGGGCTACTGCGTGGGGAAGGCTATGGCTATGTCTGCAGTATCTCAAGATGGAAGTGGGTAAGGCTTGTGCTCCCAAGTGGGGTGGGATAGTGGACTCTGGGCCTACCCTGGGGCTGGGTCCCATGCAGGTTGGTGAGGGCCAAACTGGTTAAATCTGAGCTCCTGCGGTGGTCTGCTGGTTGGAAGAGGCGGTCCTCTGAACAGAGGTCAGTGAAGCTGTCCTAGGCCTGCCTGAGCTCTGTGGGTGTTGGCTGGGCTGATCTGGGCCTGGCCTTGCTAGGGCAGAGGTCAGCAGGACTGACCTGGGCCTGGCCGCACTCAAGTGGATCCTGGGGGCTGTACTTGGCCCACCTGCACTCAAGCAGAGTTCAGCGAGGCTGTCCTTGCGTCGCCTGCGCTTGGGCAAAGGTTGGTGGGACTGACCTGAGCCTGGCTACACTCAAGCAGAGGTCAGGGGGACTGACCTGGGCGTGGATACACTCAAGTCCAAATCCATTACTTTAAAGGTCAGAAACTTGAGTGTGAAATATTAACTCAAAGGACAATATCAGATTAAGTCCTAGGACTCCATCATGGAACAAGTAAAAAATTATATTTGTAGAATGCAGTAGGGCAAATGGCCAGGCCATCCCAGGAACCCAGGGATCCATTTCTCAACAGCACCTCTATAGCTTATGTGGGGCTGACCAATTGCAAAGCTGGTGAAAAGGAAGTAGAAGCAGAAAAATCTGAATTTCAGTACTAATAACTGATCTTCCATTTCTATGCTAGCTGATCATGAGCATCTTATTTAACCATTGTAACCCAATTTCCTCATATGTAAAATCAGGGTAATAATATTTTCATTGAAACTTTAACACAAGAATTTATGTAAATTGCCAGGTAAATTTTTCAACACAGGTAGGACTTATATGTACACTGTTTTTCCACTTCTCTGTAGAATTTAGCACTGCTTAAGATTAATGTTCTGCTGATAAATATATCAGTACCACTGTTTTCTTTTTTAAGGAGGAATTTTAAAATTTATTTTATTTTTATGTGGTTCCGAGGATTGAACCCAGTGCCTCACAAATGCTAGGCGAGTGCTGAGCCACAATCCCAGCACCTGAGTGCCACTGTTTTAATTCTATTAATTAATGTAGTTTTTCCCATTTTGATTTTCTTGGGAAGTATTTTCCTTTTCTAGCCTTGCTGTTTGATGGCCTCTATAATGTGGAAATTGTAGCCAGACACAAACCACAAACCCACAAAACACACAAAAAAAAATATTTAGAGCAATATGAAGATTGGGAATACAAGACACTGCATGTCATTTAATTTCAAGTGTTATATAAAACTCATCCTTTAAAAAAATAAATTCATAAATTTAAATTCTTACTTAGATAATGCCAGAGCAGAAGTCCCAAATCACCGCATCAAAAGTAAATTTCTGATTATACAGATCTAATATGTCCAGACCTATATCTGTAACTGTGATATTTGTGAGCAAATAATTAGCATTCCGTTCTAATACTTCTTCAAGTATGTATATTGTTCCTTATGTAATTTTTTAAGGCATACATCTAAGCTTAGATTGTCTCCATTATTCTTAAAACAGGGAAATGAATCAGGTTTTGAATGGTCTGATGGCAGTGCACTTGACTACATCCCATGGAAAGGCCAAAAATCTCCTGGAAATTGTTTGGTCTTGGAACCAAAAGGAGTTTGGAAACATGAAAAATGCACCTCTGTTAAGGATGGTGCCATTTGCTATAAACCTACAAAAGGTAAGATTTGATTTTTAATAGCTGTTTTACTAAAATATGACATGATTTATGCACATAGTTGCTCAATGAAAATATTCATAGATTTTAAATACAAGGCTTATCCACAAATTCTATAAAAAATATTTTGATACTTTGTGGATGAATATAAATATTACATTTCTCCCAGGGAATTTGTTCACAAAGACTTTCAGTCATTCTATCACTCGATAAATTTTACTCTAGAATCTGTGAATTCTAGTTTCACATAGCTTTGTTGTTTAAAAGCTAAGATACTCCTTTTTTTTTTTTTTTTTTTTTTTGGTACCGGGGATTGAACTCAGGGGCACTCGACCACTGGGCCACATCCCCAGCCCTTTTTTGTATTTTATTAGAGACAGGGTCTCACTGAGTTACTAAGTGCCTCGCCATTGCTGAGGCTGGCTTTGAACTCGCGATCCTCCTGCCTCAGCCTCCCAAAGTGCTGGGATTACAGGCGTGTGCCACCGCGCCCGGCTTGAGATACTCCTTTAAAAGTACAATCAAGAACTGATTTCTCATTTGTTAGACACAGAAAATAAATGGAATTTTTTGAGAAAAACAATTGGAATACATGAGAAACATGATAAAGTACAAAGAAATTTGTCTCAGAGAAACAGACTTTACAGGATGAAGGAGAATGATAGCATGATCAAACGAGTTCTGTGCTATTCTGTGTTGGATAGTAACCCACGCCTAATTCCTATCTACTTTGTAAATGTAGTCTGTTGGAATGAGGTCATACTGGATTACAGTGAGCCCTAAATCCACTGGCTGGTGTCCTAATAAGGGGAGACACAAACACACAGGGAAGAAGGCCATGTGAGAACAGAGGCAGTGATTATAGTGACAGAGCTGCAGCCAAGGATTGCCAGCAACCACCAGAAGATAGCAGAGAGGTATAAAACAGATTCTCCCACAGAGCCTTCACAAAAAACAGCCCAGATACCATCTCCATTTCAGACTTCTAGCCTCCACAACCATGAATGAATAAACCTCTCTTGCATTAAACCTCAAAACTTATGGCTATTTAGTATAGCAAACCTAAGAAACTAATACAAGAGTCAACTTTAAAGACTGGATTTCCAAAAACCCAGAAAGTAACACATTAGTGAAGATGTGGAAAAATGGAAACTTTATGCATTGTTGGTAGGAATATAAAATGGTGTAGCCACTGTAGATAATGGAAGATTACTATATGATCCAGCAGTTCCACTTCTGAATATACACTCAATAGGACTAATAACAGGGACTCTAATAGGTATTTGTACAACCATGTTCATAGCAACATAATTCATATAACCAAAAGATGGTAGCCACCCAACTGTCCATCAGCGCATCCATTCATCAGTGAATAAGCAAAGCATGATGCGCGCATGCGCGTGCGCACACACACACCCACACCCACAGGAATGTTTTTCAGCCTTGAAAATTTTTACACATGCTACAATATAGCTGAACCTTGAAAACCATATACTAAGTGAAATCAGCTGGTCATAAAAGGACAAATATTGTATTATTCTACTTATGTGAGCTACCTGGAGTTCTTAAATTCACAAAAAAATAGAATGGTGATTATCAGGATGTAGAGAGGATGTAATTTGGGGACCTATTGTTTATGGGTACAGAGTTCTAGTTTTGCAAGATGATAAACTTCTAGATAAGGGTAGAGTTGATGGTTGCCAAAAAAATGTGAATGTACATAATACCTCTGAACTCTACATTTAAAAATTGTTAAGATGGTAAATTATATGTTGTCTGTATTTTACCACAACTTTAAGAAAACAAACTTGTTGAACAAAATTATATCAGGGGCTGAGGACATAGCTCAGTGGGTAGAGCACTTGCCTAGCGTTCACAAGGCTCTAAGTTAGATCCACAGCATCAAACAACAACAAAAAGAACATAACAAACTTAACACAATGCAGACCCCTGTTTGAAAAAGAATTCAAGAATAGGAAGCAAAACTTCATGAAGAACAGGAAGCAAAAATAATGTATGCAACCCAAGGCCTCTACAACCATGTTTCAGACAATACTAGAAACAAATAGACTTTGAAGATAAGGTATCTCCATATGTTCTCAGTATGAGAGTAATTAAAAAACATTTTAGAAAAGTCCACCAGTCCTAGTGATCCCATGGTGTCCTGTGGTTCCACGTGCTTTGGATTAAATGAAACAACACATAGCTAAGCCAGTGTGACAATGGAGTAATCCATAATATTCCTTTGGCAAACCAACTATTTTCACAAAGTAGCAGAAGAAAGAACTTGCTAGTAATATCTCCTTGCACCACCAGTATTAATGAGGAGTCGTCAGAAGATTACTGACTGAAACCAGGTCACATACTTGACTCAGATAATCTGTACCTCACCGAAGGGATATTGGCAATTTACTTTTTAGTTCTTGTTTGTTCCTCTGTTGGAGTTAATAATGGACAATAACCACACAGCTTCATTGCATAGGTTTCTTGGGTTACTTAGCACAATTAAAAATCAAACACTTTTAAGTGGAATTGAAGGGAATTTTAAGAACTGAGAAGACATACCTATTATTTTGGCTTGAGAGAGATTTTTCTGTGCTGATACATTTGTAAACCACATTCCCAAGTTTTTACTTGTGAGTATGACTTCCAAACATAGTTTTAGTATGTGTCTAGGTAAATGTAGGCTTATATTATCAAAATTAAAAGGAATTCAAGGGGCTGGAGTTGTGGCTCAGTGGTAGAGAGCTTGCCTAGCACATGTGAAGCCCTGGGCTCAATCCTTAGCACCACATGAAAAAAAAAAAAAATAGAGGCACTATGTCCATCTACAACTAAAAAAAAAAAAATAAAAAATAGAAATTAAAGGAAAGGAAGAATTTTAATTATTATTTAAGAGTAGTTTCAAGCTTACCCCTCCTGTATTTGTTTCTTTTCCCAGTCTGCCTTCTAGTTGTTTTTACTTCAGTCTAAAATCATCTCATGGACTAAGTACTTTCCTTCTCTGTTGTCCAGGTTTTAAAAATGGTATCATGAAAAACTAAGTAGAATGTGTATTCATAGATTGTGCTGTGTGCATACTGAGATAGATGCTTCTTACCCACCAAAGCAACAGTTTTAAATAGTGACATTTTATTAGGTTTGGAAAGGCAGTCTTTTCTCTATGCTTTATTGCTGCTATATCTAACATTTTTTTTTATTTTATTTTTTACAGCTAAAGAGCTGTCCCCTCATCCATACTCCTCAAGATGTCCAACAGCAAAAGAAAACGGGTCACAGTGGATCCAGTACAGGGATCACTGTTACATGGCTGACCAGGCATTGCACAGTTTCTCAGAGGCCAAGCAATTGTGTTCAGAACTTGGTGAGTTAAACTTCATTGATTTCCTTTGACTCAATAATTTCATTCTTAGAAATTTTTCTTAAGGAAGTAATTTGAAATAATGATTATATTTTGGGCAATATTTTTAAAGTATCCACCATTTTATAAAGCTGTTATAAACTGTTTGTTCAGTGGATAGAGACATGTTGAAGTATTTTATGATATAAGAGCTCAATGCAATTTTGGAATAGTCATTAAAAATTATCAGTGTAAGATATCATGGTAACCAGCAATCTCCTTTTCCGTAACATATTTTCACATGCAGATAAAAATATATTCTCTAGAAAAAATCTTTGGGTTCGTATTACATAAGTATTCTACAAATTTTATAACATTGGCATTTATCTTTATGTATATGTTATGTACAAAATGTAAATGTCTTTTTTAAATGTGACTTCCATCTTTATTGTATTGGTATTCCTCAAACAGAGACCTCAAACTTACAACTTTTTAGTAATATATGGGAAATCAGTTTGGTCTCATTATTGGACTGTAATATAGTGTATTTCAAATGACATTCCTGTTATAAAAACCTGGGAAATAACGTCTGTATTTGGCTGCAGTTGAGAGAGAAATTAATAGTGGGTTGAACTAGTTAGAAGTTAGTTCTCTTATATGTAGAAGTCCAGAGTCAGTCCAGGGCTGGAATAGTGGTTTTGTTCCACCTTCTTTAGGGACCCCAGCTCCCTTCACCCTCGGATATGGTCCTTATCTCATACAGACCAAGAGCTAGAGCTCCAGTTAGCATATCATTTCTTAATGTGTATTTTAATGGGAAAAAAACCTGAATAAAAGCAACCAGAAAAAAAATTTTAATTATCAGTGTAAAAATAAGTACATAGAACATAAAAATGAGAAGTAAATAAAAAATACTAGGTAAGCTACACACAGTGGTACACAATCCTAGTGATGTGGGAGGCAGAGGCAGGAGGATTACAAGTTTGAGGCCAGTCTCAGCAACTTATCAAGGAGACCCTGTCTCCAAAATAAAATTTTAAAAGGCGTGGGTAGTGCACACCTATAGTCCCAGTAGCTCAGGAGACTGAGGCAGAAGGATTGCAAGTTCAAAGCCAGCCTCAGCAATTTAGCGCGGCTCTAAACAACTTAGTAAGACCCTGTCTTAAGTTTAAATTTTTTTAAAAAATATTTTATTAATTGTAGGTGGACACAGTACCTTTATTTTATTTATGTGGTGCTGAGGATCAAACCCAGGGCCTCACACATGTGAGACGAGTGCTCTACTGCTGAGCCATAGCCCCAGCTCCTTAAGTTTAAAATTTTTAAAAAGGGGCTGGGGATTTGGTGCAGTGATTAAGCAGACCTGGGTTCAATCCCCAGTACAAAAAACAAAACAAAAAAACAAACAAGCTAACTAAACTGTTAAGTAAAAAATTATGACAAATAGGATAGTTTTTAATATAACTATGCTTAGATAAAAGGGGTAAGAAGCAAATCTTTTAAAAAAGTTGACTAAGTAGTAAATAAAAAATTATAGACTTACTTATTAATTAAGTAAGCTTAGCCTGGCCAGGATAACAAAATCAAAGCATGTGATGTCCATCATTCTGAATAGGATTGCCACACATTCTCAGAGCACCCTGACAGGACTTTTGTTCTAAGGTTTAGATATTTTAGAAAGAACAGCAATGATTGTCTCCCTCCCAGAATAAATTTAGCATACAGTTAATATATAAAATGACTTTTAGGGCAACCACCTAGAATATTTCAAAGATAGAAATTATTTATCTGTATCCTTGGGTAGCAGTTTAGCCAGCCAAATTGCATTTAACTAATTTATTGCTAACTCTTATGAAGACACTTGGTTAATTTAAAATTCTCCTAGTTACTGCTTAGCTGCATAATAGAAACTTTTGTGTGGTAACTGTTGTGTGTTACCCATGTATATACATGGTGTAAGCTGACTATACGCTCTGGAAGTCAGAAGCCGCTTCCTCCTAAGGCAGAAAATAGAAAAATTTAATGTAAACAGAATGTGTGGATTAAGCATTTAAGCTTTTGAAATTGACTGGATTAAAGTCCCACCTCCCACACACTTTCTTAGTTGAATTTATACAAGTGTTTCTCTTTTCTCATCCAAACAGTGAGAATGAAAATAGTACTTCCTTCAAAGGTTGGTGTAGTTTGGGCTGTAGGAATGTCATGGAGGGAGATCATGTATGCGAAGGTAGCACAGAGCCCTGCAAAAAGTGAACTCTCTCGGACTATTCTTCTTATTAAAAGATTGAGATTGACTTTCTAATTCTATAACTAGCTAGCTATGTAAACCTTAACAATTTAATTTCCTTGAGTCTCAGTTTCCTTGTCTGTAAAATAGTGATAATACCTTCCAGCATGGTCTAGCAGGTTATATATTAAACAAGGTGTCATATAGGGCACTTGCACATTGTAGTGTTTGATAAGGCGATGAAACCTTTGTCCTCTCTTAAAATAGTCCCCATTACAAAAGAAATACTTCAGCTCAAGTGTGGATAGGCTTGTTGCTGTTGAGGACTATTTTGTCTGGGGCTGAGTTCCAAGAGTAGCTCTTATTTATTTCTGTTCCTTACCTGATGCTGGTGATAACCAGAATCTTCTTTGTAGGTTAGAGTATTTATCAAACTTCAAGAATACTCGTTCATTCAATTCCACGCTGTTTTTAGGAACTTAACAATAAAGCGTGATAAAGTACATTTATATGTGATATTAAAGGAGGGATAATGTTCCCCAGAATCCCAAACCTATTTGTGTTTAACTCCATTTTATCAGAAGAAAGTTTAAAACTAACACAAATGCTTATTGAGGAAAGAATGCTAAAAAATCTTCAGGGTGACACATATTTCAACCATCACAAACCCCAGTTATTATGACTCCTCTCCAAACACAAAGATTTTCTTAGGCAGCCTTAAGATTTTAAAATATTGCCAGATAAATATTTTGAACATATATGAAATTTCTGCGTGTAAATTTTCAATGTAGAAATGTTTCTGACAGTGGCTCAAACCTGTAATCCCAGCACTTGGGAGGCTAAGGCCAGGAGTATCATGAGTTCAAAGCCAGCCTCAGCAATGGCGAGGCACTTAGCAACTCAGTGAGACCCTGTCTCTAGTAAAATACAAAAAAGGGCTGGGGATGTGGCCCAGTGGTCCAGTGCCCCTGAGTTTAATCCCCAGTACCAAAAAAAAAAAAAAAAAAAAAAAAAGGAATGTTTCTGTTATTTTTGGAAGTACTTTTAAATTTTGACATAAGTACCAATTTTTTAAACAGTCTCTGTGTAAAACTTGAATTTTTCAGTGATCTTGTTCATCAAAGATATTTTATTCAGATGGCTATTTTAGAATGAACTGCTTGCCAGTTTTCATAGAGCTAATTAGGTGCAATTTGTTTTCTTTCAACAGATCATTCTGCAACTATTGTCACCATAGAAGATGAAAATGAGAATAAATTTGTGAGCACATTAATGAGGGAAAATAATAACATCACCATGAGAGTTTGGCTTGGATTATCCCAACAGTCTGTTGGTAAGTGACACAATTGTGTGTGCAGTGTGCCAAGAGGGTTCTATCTTGTCCTAAATACCAAGTCAGCCCTGTTAAAGAATTTCAAATGGTGGCTACTTCAGTGTTTCTCATTGATGAATAATCTAGGTCTGCTGGCTGTTCTAGAGGCTTGTAAATTTTGAACGAATGTATAAGTAACTTATTAATAATGATGGAAAACATTAATGAAATACAATATGAGGTTGAATCAGCTGAAATTGTTCTAGAGGCTTAATTTCCTAAGATCCCTGAATCAACATCAGGATTTTTTTTTTTCTCCTATAGCAATGCTGTGTCCTATGTCTCCATAAGGAACTTACTTCCCTTAGAGTCCTAATGCCTTTCACCCCTTGGTGATGCAGCTTATAACTCTGTTATTCAGAGATGTGTCCTCTTGTTATTCCTTTCCCTCATAGGATATTTTACCATAGATCAAAATTGTCTTATTCCCCAGCACTGCAAAACAAAAAAGTGTTAATATTGATTTTTTTTCCACATAGCTTACTAAACTTGCAGAGAATTGATTTAAAAAGAATTTGTAGAAGAATTTTTCAATTAAGAAATAATGTAGGGTTTGAGTGAAGTTGGAATTGATAAAAAAAGAAGTTAGGCATATAAATTTGATAGAATAGGAAGTATGTTTCACACTTTATGCAAAATTGAATTTTGCAAAATTGAATTTTAAATTATTGAAGTAAATATGAATTCTATAATATTAAATACTTCTCAAAAACATGAATGGAATCAAACTTGGCCTTCTAAGTGACTTAATGATCCTGTGTTCACAGGCTCACCACAAGGTGGTGCTACCTTGGCTAGAAAACAAACATGGAGTCAAGGGGGTAACTCCTGAGCCCTCTATGGTTCATCCTCCTCCAACAGCATAACTTTTTTCAGTGAATTTTCTAAAGAAGGAAAGATATAATCCCAAGAAATCTCTCACAGAATAAATGTGCATGCACCCTGCATATTAATCAAAGCATCATGTTCTATAGCAGTATCCAATAGAACTTTCTATAAAAATGAAAATATTCAAGTTCTACACTAAGATAGTATTCACCAGCCACATGGCTATTGAGTTCTTGAAATGTAACATCAAGTGTGACTAAATATCTTATTTAATTTTTTTTTGTTCATTTTTAGTGGATTTCATTTTTAAATAGTGGCTATCATAGGACAACACCATTCTAAGTAAATGAGTTATTAGAGCCACATGTTTTTTTTTTTTTTGTGTGTGGTACCGGGGATTGAACTCAGGGGCACTCGACCACTGGGTCACATCCCCAGCCCTTTTTTGTATTTTATTTAGAGATAGGGTCTCACTGAGTTGCTAAGTGCCTCGCCATTGCTGAGGCTGGCTTTGAACTCGCGATCCTCCTGCCTCAGCCTCCCAAAGTGCTGGGATTACAGGCGTGCGCCACCGTGCCCGGCTGAGCCACATGTTTTTAACCCAGTAATTTAGTAGCAATAATCTAGTTATATTTAATGTCATTCTTCAGATCAATCTTGGAATTGGTTAGACGGATCAGAAGTGACGTTTGTCAGATGGGAAAATAAAAGTAAGAGTGGTGATGGAAAATGTAGCATTTTGTTAGCTTCCAATGAAACTTGGAAAAAGGTTGAATGTTCACGTGGCTATGGAAGAGTTGTCTGCAAAGTCCCTCTGGGTAAGTATCTAACTTGTCCTTAAGAAAACATTCAGAAAGAGTCAAAACATAAATGTATAGTCCAATTATGTGCTAAGTTTTTGTACTTGGTCCTGAAGTATTTATAAAGGATATCCAAAAATCTTCATTAAATCTTGGGCTGAGGCTGTAGCTCAGTGGCAGGGCACTTGCCTAGCATGTGTGAGGCACTGGGTTTGATCCTTAGCACCACATAAAAATAAACAAATAAAGGCATTCTGCCCATCTACAATTACAAAAATTAAAAAAATCTTCATTAAATCTTATGAGCTTTTCTCCCTGAAAAATAGATTACAATAAACAGTAAATGCATAGGACATCTAGGGATCCCAAAAGAAGCTATTAAATAATCTAAATTTTATATAATTATTTCATCAGAAAAATTGAAGCTATCAGAGTATTAGGGAGGTAATTTCTTTGAAAATGTTTTAAAGATGTATTTTATTTCTTAGTTTGAATATATAAAGGCTTAAAGGTCTATTTCTGAAGTTGACTTGCTTCCTTTGTCCCCATTCCCCAAAAACTCGTGATTAATTTTAAAACAATCTAAAACTAAATTTAATGCTTACAAATGCTCATGGCATATGAAGGAAATCATAATTTGAAGTTTAATCATGAATTAATAAACAAACTAACTATAAAATATTTTAACTTCATTTATGGAGAAAACTAAATTTTTTATATTAACATTTTAAAAGATCTAGCGTAAAGCTTTCCATTTTGGTGTATAAATATTAAAGATAAAACTCCAATTGTAGGTACTTGGTATCTTTTTAATGCATGCATTCATTTAGTAAATATGTCTCCTCTTTGATATGACCTGCTCTACATGCGGGGGTGCATCTGGGAACGGACAGATCAGGTACCTCTTCTCACAGAGTTTACAGGGTAGTAGAAGAAGATAAGTAAACAAGCAGGTCAGTCTTTGCAAAAAAGGAAAATATCAGATAGTTACAAACTGTGTGACTAGGTGGATGGCTGCTTTAGACTACATTACCAGGGAAGAGCTGGAGACATAGAAACCAAAATCTGAAAAGTCAGCCCAGCAGAGATCAGGGGAAGGCACAGCAGGCAGAGGATCCAGGGCAGCAAAGCACCTAAGGCTGAATGAGCCTGCCCAGAGCTCAAGAAGAGCTTCAAGGTAGCAGGGGCCAGACAGACTTGGAAGCAAGAGTTAGGGGCAACTGGAAGATTGGCAGGCTGTATGCATGGGAGGACAGGGGAAGTTAGAATGGGGTAGGGTTAGAGTGTTATAAATTAAGAGTTTTATTTGGCTGTTTTGAGTTGTCCATGTGGGGAAGACATAGCTACATGGAGAGTTCTAGTTTACAGTGGTATATATGAGAGAGACAGGATGTCAACATAGAGGTGGTCTTTAAAGCCATGGGTCGGGGCTGGGTATGTAGCTAGTGACAGAATGCTGGCCTTTGGCTGCACAAGGCCCTGGGTTCCATCCCTAGCACAGGATGGGGATGGGGCAGGATTCTAATTCATGGAACAGAATGAACCCATATGGGCAGCACGCAGAGAAGGGGAATGCTAGGGCTAAAATGAGGAGGTCATCCTTGAGGCTTAAATCATTTTTAAAGCAAATAATACTTTATTTGGCCCTAGGCAAGTCAGACACAAGAATTTACAGTTTTTAGCAATTTGCTATCAAAGGAAGATAATGTATGAGAAGTGATTCTCCAAAAAGACTGGTGGTAAGGAACTGAAATTGATTTCCATGCAAGCATGAGTTTACTGGGGTGAAGCCAACTACTATGTGTAACTATAAGGCAGAAAAAAAAAAAAAAAGGAAAGTGGTGGTAAGGGAAAGTATAATGACAGTGCTTTAATTTCTTTGGAAGAACATTCCTATAACAAGAAGAAGAATTTGAATGAAAAGAAAAACATTTAAATTTGAAAAGGAAGCATTAAATGTTTGATGATGAGTTTGAATTTTTTGTTCAAGCTGTGAAACAATCAGATATATCAGTGTCTTTAATTTGGACATGGCTTATGTAAGTCACACCTTAAAGAACAAAATCAATAAAAACATAATCATAATAATCATGACATAATCATAATAATCACAATAACATAATCGTAATAATCATAATAACTGGTGCATTCTCTTTTCCAATGTCAAACCTTTCCTTATTCCAGGCCCTGATTACAGAGGAATAGCTATCACGTTTGTGGTGCTCAGTGTCTTAGTTCTCATCAGTGGTCTGATTTGGTTCCTCTACCAAAGAAACCGTTTCCACTGGGCAGGCTTCTCATCAGTTCGGTATGAACAAGGAGTGAATGAAGATGAAATTATGCTTCCTTCTTTCCATGAGTAAATTCTTCTCAAAGTTTTCTTATTTGCACTACTATGTTAGGAAAAATGAGCCACTTAAATTTTTCCCAGTGTCAGTATTTACTCTGTTCCACAGTAGTACTAAAGTACTTTTTCAGTTGTTTCCTTGCAATGCTGGTATACACAATTGTCCACTAAATGCCATGTTTTTAACTTTGATTGATAGAATGGAAAGGACTTGAAGCTGGAACTAGTCCAAATTGTCGATAGGCTAAATTTAAATAATGTGAATTATCTCTGTAAGAATGTGGCTGGTAACTAGGATTTTTAACATAACTTCTTAGAAAATGAAAACCTGGCACATTACTAGGTCACAGTTTACCCTTTAATTCTTAAGAGCATCTGACATAATGCAAAATTAGTATCTCAAAGTAAAAACCCAACTGCAAATAATGTCAACATTGTTTCAAAATAGTCATTTGCAGCATTTGGGAAAAATTATTACACAGTGGGACATGCTTACTTTTTATATAGCAAAATGATGTCTGTTGACAAGATGCTTCTTATACTACTCCAAAGATATTTCATACCAATATCATTTACATGGAAATGTTTCTTCTATTCATAATTACTCATAAAACAATGGCTTTTAAAGAAGATTTAGTAGTTAACATTTTCTAAGGCATGAGAACATTATTGTTAGATTGATTAGGTACCCTGTAGCCATGTGTTTTGTGTTTTCTGATTTAGTACATTTGACTTCCTTTTTAAAGGGACTCAGCTAGGGATGAGACTGAAATTTCTACAATTTATGTTTCACATAGCATGTCAACTTTTGACTAAGAATTTTTTATTACTTTGTTATCTTTTTACATGAGCTAAACAGAGGAGTCTATGAAGGAAATTATTTAACTTGCATTTGAAAAAATAAGAATTTTATAGTGAGACTCTAAACTTTATGATTATTACTAAAAAGCTTAAAAATTTGAATGATTAAGGGTACATTATTTGTGGTACTTTTTTTCAATTTTACCACCTAGGATATACTTATAATATTCCCATCCACTACATATGGTGAATGTTTTATTCAGTGTTTAACTTATATTTGTACTTAAGAGTATTTTTGTACAAAACATAGATTCTATTTTAAATTTAGAGTGTTTATACTACCATAAAGTTGTAAATAATTTTCTAAGACAGTTTTGATATAGTTACAATTGTCCTAAAATGTTAATTGAAGTATCATTTATATTTTAGTTCTCTTGACATGTGATCTATACAATTTAGTCATTTAGAGTTTCCTCAAAGAAATAAACCAACTTGATGTGAAAAGTACAGCTGTATACAGTGGTGATGCCATAATAAAGTTGCTTTATCTTTTAAGTAAAAGTATTGATTCTTTTTGAACAAAACATCTCTAGTTTGGGCTTTCCTACATTAGGAATATAGTTATAATAAGAAATAAAATGTCCAATTATTTTAATCAGTGCATTCTTTAATGATTTTGTGAGCACTTTTTAAAGAATAAATCATTACTACACCTCTGAATGTTTGATTTTAGTTTCCTTTTGAGATTCCTCCATTGGTGTGTCTCTTGACTATGAGAATCATCAGGGATTCCTTCTATGCTCCACTAATTTCCAATTTTTTGCACTTCCTTGAGTAGCTCCTGTCTACTGCCTCCCCTCTGAGGTATTTCTTAGCTCATAGTTCAATACATAACCCAGGTTCATATTTTCAATTACTCACTGGAAGATCTATGTGAATGTCCTTCTCAACATGTCCAGAACTGCCCCTAATGGTTTCCCTCCCTCATTTCCTCTGTTCCAGATGTCTCTAAAGAACTAAAAGACAACCCATTCCAATCCGCCCTCACTAACCCAACTGCTACATAAAGTCTGACAAAATTGGTCTTTTAAAACCAGGCACCTAGAAAGTAAGTCAATAGGCATAACAATGGAAGTACAGGGGAACCAATACCAAAGTGATACTAATAATCAACTTCCCCCTCCCCAGTATTTCCCTTCCCTGATTCTAGGGCAAGATATTTTCATTATCTGGCAATTCTCTGCTGCAAAGGACTCCTGTAGTCTTAGGAACCCCCAAGCCGCACTACTGAGATTTTTCTGGAGAAAGCCAGAGGTTCAGATACTTCGATCTTAGGCTCATTAAATCCTAAAACCATGTTGGAGAAGAAAAGACCTAATTTTTATTAATTAGTTCAACATCTTATTTAAGAAGACAAATTTAGTTCTCATAACACTCTTTTTTTAACTATACTTCATGATCTGTACAGTTGTCTGTAATTCCCTGTATAGTCTAAATTAAAACATTCTATGTCTACATCTCAAAACATTTAGAACACATGTATTTCTATTTTATTCCCAAGTTACATTAATCACAAGCAGAATTTAAGAAATTTTTTTCCCATTTCTCCAACCAATTTGTCGTATATCCTCTTTCAGTTAATATGAAGACAGCATATTCTGTCTCCCCAGCTAGAAGCCCAGAAGTCATCCTCAGATCTTCTTTCTCACATCCCTAAGCCAGCAGTTTTCTCAGTTTCACATTGGACTTCTCAAAAAGCAGGTTATCTCCAGATGCCAACTATATTATTTTAGATCCTTATCCCCTGATCCCCGCCCTGGATTATTTGCACCAGACTTTTCACTGGTTCCCTCATCAGCCTTTTCCCCTCATTCGATTTTCCCCACTGAAAATACACAGAGCTGAAATACACAGAGAAGGATTCACACTCTGTTTTGGGCTAAAGTTACTGTTTTAGTCAGCTTTTGTGTCAGTGTGAACAACTTAGAGGAGGGAAAGTAAAACTAGTGTGAACTGATTGGCTTAAAACTCTCACAATCCAATCTGTCTCTGAACATTCCTGCATTAACACCTCATATCTAAACCATAATAGTTACTTATGTTTTACTATCTCAGGCCAAAGGAGTGCTCAGCAATGCCAAACCAAGGAACCTTATGTGGGTTGGTGATCAGTTCTCTGAAGAGTCTAGGTATTTAATTCCCTGGCCAAATAACCTTGCCTTCATCCTGTACTGGTGACTGAATTCAGGGGCTTGCTCACACTAGGTGAATGCTCTACTGCTGAGCTATATCCCAGCCCCTTCCCTGTTTTCTTTGAGGCAAGTTCTTGCTAACTTTTTCAGGCTGGCTTCAAATTTGCAATCCTCCTGCTTCAGCGTCCTAAGTAGCTGGGATTGCAGGAGTGCACCACTGCACTGGGTCCAAATAACTTTTTAATACAGTGTTGGACCAAGTTGATGTTGATCCAATCGCTAAAGAACTAAGAAGTGAAGTCAGACAAAGCTTAGGAAACCATTGGTGATCTTAGCCAGTGGAAATTCAACAGAATGGTGGAGCCATGATCCAAATGGAAGTGAGCCGAAACATGAAAGGGAAGTTAGGAAATGGGGAACATTAGATTTTGAGAAGTATGGTGGAAATGAAAGTGTGAAGTATTTTAGGAAGTAGAGATGGGCCATAGTCAGAGGCAGAAGGAAGGCTAAAGGTTTTTCGGGGGTGTTGTTAGTTTGTTTTTTCCTGAAGGGGGGTGGAGAGATTCAAAGGTTAAGAAGCCAAGAAAGAAAAAAAAAAAAAAAAACAGTGAATCTTCATTAATAAAATGTATTTTGTTTCCATGTATGTATGAGTTTGTCAGGATGAACCCAGCTACCATGTATAACCATGAAGCTCTAATAAAAAATAAATACATACATAAATAAATATATTTTGTAGCCTGAAGTGGGAGTGGAGAAGAGAACTTTTTCAGTTGCATGATTGCATAGAACTGTTCATTTTACTAGTTAGCAGGGCAAAAGTCCAATTGGAATCAAGATGTGCCAATGTTTAAATGCAGAGTATCTTTGGAATGATTTACTTTCAGTTTGGGTTTAGTATGTAGACCCATTATTGACAACTTTCATGGAAATAAAAAGTTATGCAAGGGCTGGGATTGTGGCTCAGTGGTAGAGTGCTCGCCTAGCACGCGCGTGACCCGGGTTCAATCCTCAGCACCACGTACAAATAAACACATTGTGTACAACTAAAGTAAATAAATAAATATTTTTTTAAAAAAGTTATGCAAGACCTTGAAACTTTGGCAGACTGAACCTAGCATCATGGGAGAATCCAGCAAAAGATTTTTTTTTGTATTTGCTATGTATCTGTGGGTAAGTCTTATCCCTGCTTTGATCTCAATTTTCTTATCAGTAAGTGAGAATGGCATGCACTACAACTAACACTCTATGACTCTCCTTATAAACTCTTTTGATCAAATTTACTTGATATAATCACTCCATTTCAGAATGGACTATCAGAAGCATTAAAAGTGGCTAGAAAGGATTGAAAAGGGCTAGATTGATTTTCTTAATACACTTTAGTTTTGGGTGTGCAAAAAGTATTGCCATATACTTCCTTACACACACACCCAGTTTCCCTATTATTAACATCTTCCATTAGGGTGGTACATTTCTTAAAATCAATAAGCTAATATTGATACATTATTGTTAACTGAAGTCCACAGTTTACATTGGTGTCGAGAGAGGCTCAGACCCTAAGAAACAGATTCAGGATCCCAGTAGGTAGAAGACATTTTTTATTCAGAGGTGGCAGCAGCTCCCAGCCTCCAGCTCCAGCCCCATTTTGCCCCTAGACAGTTCCAGGTAGCCCCCTGAACCATTTCCATAGGCCTTTTTCTTATAGGCAAATCAGACAAGAAAGGCACATTGCAAACAGGTTACATAAGTGGGTGCATGGCTCACAAGCAAATGTTTATGACCATGAGTACATATGCTGAATCAGGATGTTCATGACCTTGGCTACATACTAAAAACATAGCCTGCTGGAAGCCTTGGTACGGGAGCCTAACCATAGCTACCTTACTCCTGTTTTTCAATTGGGTTCATCTTTGTTTTGTAAATTGTATGAATTTTGAGAAATATATAATGATATGATCTACCATTACAGTATCACAAAGAATAGTTTTATTGCTCTAAAAATCCTCTGTTCCACCTATTCATTCCTTTTTCTTTTTTTTTTTTTTTTTTTTTTTCCCTCAGCCCTATCAAGCCCTGGAAAACATTTTTTTTTTTCTTTTCTTTTTTTCTTTTTCTTTTTTTTCTTTTTTTTTTTTTTTTTTTTTTTTTTTTTGTGGTGCTGGGGATTGAACCTATGGCCTTGTGCATGAAAGGCAAGCACTCTACCAACTGAACTATATCCTCAGCCCCCCTGGAAACCATTTTGCCTTTTTGCTGTGTCCATAATGGTGTCTTTTCTAAAATGTCATATAGTTGGAATCATATAGCCAGCTCAGATAGGTTTCTCCATGTCTTAGCTAGATAGCTCTTTTTTTTGGGGGGGGGCACTGAATATTTCATTGTATAGATGTATCACAGTTTGTGTATCCATTCACCTCTTGAAAGACCTCTTAATTGCTTCCAGTTTTGGCAATCACAACCAAAGCTGGTATAAGGATTTGTGTGCAGAGTTTTTCATGTATAGAAGTTTGGAACTCATTTGGGTAAGTACCATGGAGTTGTAATTGCTGGATTGTATGGTAAGAATGTGTTTAGTTTTGTAAGAAGTTGCCAGATTGTCTTGGACAGTGGCTATACCATTTTGAATTCCCACCAGCAATGAATAAGAGTTCCTGTTGCTCCACATTTTCACCAGGATTTATTGTTAGCATTCTAGATTTGGGCCACAGATGTGCAGTAGTATTTAATTTCTGTTTTAGTTTGCAATTATCTAATACATTTGATGTTGAGCATCTTTTCCTACTCTTATTTGCCATCTATGTGTCTTCTTTGATGAGATGTCTTATTCAGTCTGCCCATTTTTTAATTAAATATTTATTTATTTGCATTAGTTGTACACAATGCGTTTTTATTTTTACATGGTGCTGAGGATCGAACCCGGGCAGCGCAAGTGCTAGGCAAGCGCTCTACCGCTGAGCCACAACCCCAGCCCTGCCCATTATTTAATTGGGTTGTTTGCTTTCTTATTTTTTTAGGTTAGGCTTGATTTTATAGAACTCTTTTGCCAGTAACATGAGGCTGAACCAAGCAGAATGTTTGGCCCTGGTTTGTGTTGTTTGGCTCTAGAGACTCTTATGGGTCAAGCTATAGCTGTATAGTTGATACACACATTACAGCATTAGTTTATAGCATAATTTAAAGCCTCTTGATCCAAGAGTCAGTGACAGAAAAGGTTTTTAACTTCACCAGTAATGAAACATAATGATGTCATGTGTCTCCTGAGTGGTATCACTTCTGTGGTATTCTTGCCTATCAGGAGGAGCATCAGACAACTCAAAACCGAAGACTATTCTACAGAAGACTGCCAGTACTCTTACAAATGGTTTTGATCAGGAAAGACTCAGAATGTCAGAAGACTGTCCTAGATTAAAGGAACTAAGGAGACATGACATCTCAATGTAATCTATGTTCTGGATTGGATCCTAGAATGGGAAAAGAGAATGAAAGAGAAGGACAATTGGCAAAGTGTGATAAATTCTGTAGATTAGTCAATAGTAATGTATCAGTGGTAATTTCCTGGTTCTGATCTTTCTACTAGAGTTACATACGACGTTAATATTTTGAGAAGCTGTCCAAAGGGTTACAGAAATTCTTTGTGCTATTTTTGCAACATTTTCGAAAGTCTGAGATTATTTCAACCCAAACGAAAAGGGTTTTTTTTTTTTTTTTTTTGTTTGTTTGTTTTTGTTTTTTTTTTAATTAAAGAGGGAAGTTCCATGAGGCTGCTTTCCAGCCCCTTTTGCGCAATCTGGAGAGCCCGGGTCAGCGCTAGGTGGGACCCTCGGCTGCGCACTCCCTCGGCCTAGGTGGTGGGAGGGGTCGGGACTGCAGCTCCACTTCCGAGAAGCACTGCCCCCGCCCCGCTCCGGCCCGCAGTCGCCTGCCGCCTGCCCTCCGGCTCTTGCCGCCGTCATGCCCCGGGCCGCGCTACCCAAGCTCCTACTGCCACTGCTGGGCCTCGCCGCTGCCACCGTCGCGGGTAAGCTGCCCCTTGCCGCGCCCCGTCCCCGGCCCGGGAGCCAGAACAGCGAGCCAGCAGAGACTGTCCACTGCCGCCCGTCCCGGGGTGGCCCAGAGGGGCTGCACCTGGGCGGGACATCTCGCCCTTTAATGCACGCACACCCCAGGCGCCCCCGTGGACCCTGCTGTCTGGTCATCCCTCTGCTTGCCTTTCGGGGTTCAGTGGGTCTCCAGAGAGCGCCCTGAAGAGTGCTGGCAGAGAACGCGAGGGCTCCTTTTTCCCCAGTCCTACAACCTCAGCGCGGACCCCACTCCGGAGGAGGGCCCCCCCGGAAGGACCCCGCCCCGCACCCCGCAACCAGGCTGATTGGCCGGAGGGACTTAGATCTAGTCCCACGACCTGAGTAGTTTCTGGCTCGCTTGGATCATTGAGAAGCGGGAATGTTGGCAGCTGAGATTTCCCCAGCTAGTGCGCAACGGGGTAGGGGGTTCTGAAAGGAAGTAGGCCCTCTTCAGCAAGCGCCTGTTGTTTGTCCAATTGGTTGGTGCTGAAGTTGTTGAAACAGGAAAACGGTTCAGCCAAGTAACCCCTGGATGGAAGAGGGACGTGAACATGCAAGACTCGGATTCCATTTAAATCGTGATTTTAAAAACAGTCAACAACAACAAAAAACTTTGGGGGCTGACACAAGTACGCTTACCTAGAATTCTAACTACTCCAGGCTGAGGCAGGAGGATCCAAAGTTGGAAGCCTGCCTCCGCAATTTAGCAAGACCTGGTCTCAAAATAAATAGGGATTGGGATGTAGCTTAATGGCAGAGAGCTTGCCTGAGTCCCTGGGTTTGATCCCCAGTACCACACACAAAATAAACAATAAAATATTTGATCTGCTGTTGTGCAAGTGACATGTGAAAAATTATACAATTAGTCATTTCCAAAATGAGTCCTGAAAAAAATAGACAATTCGGTTGGATATATGTCTTAAACAAGTTTTCCACACAGGGATGTCAAGAATATGTTGATGGGGAAACTCTGGAGAAGACTTCCATCCAAAAACACTATTGATTTAACAGTTCCAGGAATTACACAGCAAAATAAACAAGAACTAAATACTTGCATTGGTTTGAACAAAAGAATTATGCAAGAGATCCCCCACACCAATTTCACTGCCTTTTTATAACTTCCTGTGAAGTCTGCTGACAGGCAGGAATATTTTAAAGGCCCTCAAGAGATGGAAGTGGCAACACAGTAAGCAGTTCAGAACTTGCTTACAAATTTAAAGCTCCTCTCCTGAAAGCTTTTGTGGACCAGCATTTATGACCAGTTATGCCATCTGCTACCTATCAGAGGAGCAGAGCAAGATGTGCCAGTTTTCACTGTTCAGCCTATACATATTGATTTTGTCTAAGTCAGGCTGGACTGGATATCCCATGAAGGCTGACCTGTTTCTGAGTCCTCCTTATGCACATCCTCCTTATCCTCCTGAGCCAGTCACATCTGAACTCCCATTAAACCCACCCTCTGCAGTGCCATACATTTGTACTTCGGTCAAAAAAAATACACCTCTTGACAGATTTTGAAAGAGAATCAGTTTTCAGATTTTGGTATCTTTCCTCTTCAGAGAAGCTGTTTTGACCAGCAATAGAAAACAGACTTTTCTTTGGCAAGTTATATTCTTTTCCCTTTATAAGTCTAGTGTGGATAAATAGAGTTTTTGAGAGCTTTAGAAGAAAAAAGTGCATGCTGAATAATTTCATGCTATTATCAGCTTCTCTCAGGAGATTTTAAAGATTAATCTAGAAAAAGTATGAACTTTGCCCTTGTTACCCAACTTATCTGCACTTCAGTAACATGGAGATAATACATATTTCATAGGGTTATTATAAGCACTAGTGAGAACTCTGTGGATGGTGCTTATTACATGGTAAAACTTGGTTTCCTTCCCTTTGATAATTTCATACAAAAGGCAGGGTAATTATTGTAACTAGAAAACATCATGTGAGTTCCACTCCATGTTGGATGTTTATGGCTTCTGAGCACATTCACATACATGATAATGTTGTAAGGCTAAATAACAGGGATTATTATTATTATTTTTTTTTGGTACTGGGTATTGAACTCAGGGGCACTCGACCACTGGGCCACATCCCCAGCCCTTTTTTGTACTTTATTAGAGACAGGGTCTCACTGAGTTGCTAAGTGCCTCACTATTGCTGAGGCTGGCTTTGAACTCGTGATCCTCCTGCCTCAGCCTCCCAAGTGCTGGGATTACAGGCGTGCAGGGATGTTTTTCATCATAGCATCTCACAAATCTATCCAGACAAGATCAGGAGTTATATTTGGCTTATAATGGCTTAGAACTAACTATCGAAAGAACCTGTCAAAGTTATCACAGAATTAGCTGAATGGCACCATCTTAACAAAATCTCTTATAATATTAAAGTTTAAATGTAATGTTGAAATAGAAATCATTGTTATTTTTTATCTTAACTTTACAGTTTAGTGAAGGAATCTTATGTTGTTCTTAGCTATTATCTTAAAAGTCACAATGAGATGTAGCTCAGTGGTAGAGCACTTGCCTAGCATGTGTGATGGCCTACGTTTGTTCCCTGCACTCAAAAAAAAAAAAAAAAAAAAAAAAAAAAAAAAATCACAGTGGACCAGACATTCAATTTCTGAGTAAAGTTCCATAATATGTCTTTTAAAAAGCTCTGTGATGGATTTTGCATCTAGTATATGATCAGCATATGTCTTTGGGGTCAGTGATTTCTCAAGAATGGCATGGGACAAGTGAATATTAAATTTGTGTGTGTGTGTGTGTGTGTGTGTGTGTGTGCGCGCGCGTGCGCGCTAGGGATGAAACCCAGGGCCTCGAATAGGCTAAGCAAGTGCTGTACCACTGAGCTACATATCCCCAGCTTTGCGTCAGAATCTAGATTTCTAATTTTGAATTGCCATGGCTTTAAAACCTTTGATGAGTTGGCTGTGCCTTTCTCTCTAACGTCACCTTTTACATTACAACACTTCCCGACATTCACCCTGTTTAGCCACACTGACCTTCTGGGAACACTGACACCTCTGGTCCTTTTGCACAGAATACTTCCCACTTATCCTTGGCATGGCTGCCCTTTCTCCACCATTCAGATCTCTGTTCATGTCACCTCCTAAGCCCTTTCATAAACAGCATCTTTTTCTGTCCCATTGCCATGTTTTGACTTCTTCAAAGCACTTTCAAGTGCATTTTGTTTATTCATCTGCCCTCTTGCATGTTACTTGTCTTACTAGAAGGAAGCTCCAGAATAGCAGGGATTTTGTGTCCTGTGGATTTGTGTTTTGATTTGTGTCTCTGTGCTTTATTTTAACTTACAATAAAAGAATGAAAAATTGAGGCGAATGGTTTAAAAGTAGAAAGGATAAATGGATTACACTTTCTTTCAAATTATGTTACCTCTGCAATGAACTCATCTCATAATTGAATTAAAAGCATTAAATCCTCTTAATCTATTGATGCCACATTTTCTGACCCTTCTAGGTAGCACAGTTGTTTCAGGGGAGCATCTCTCGAATTAAATATTAGAATATTTTTATAAGTTTTGAAATGTTACTATTTTTCTTCCAATGAAAATGTGAATTTAAGTATTATTTTAGGACTTCTTTCATTGTTGAAAGCTTTTAAGAATTTGCTTGTGTTGAAAATCATGTGTTGAAACAGTTATCTTCCACAGTTTCTTATTGTACATGTAAAATACTTTACTCATTTGGTGGGTGGGTTATTTTAGATTTTGAGAGCAAACCTTGAGACTGAATCTGTGAGAGCAGATCAGTAATGCCCAATGAGAAAGACACAGATGAACACTGGCCACCTCTCCTATGAATGAGTATCATGACAGCTCTTCTGGGAAGTGAGGGGAGAAGATGCAGGTGGGCATGAAGCTAGGCTGGGAAGGGAGATGGGGAAAAGGGAAGGGGTGTCAGAATAGCTCAACTCCCTTGGGATTCAGGGAGATCTTGCAGCTGAGAGCACAGCCACAGGACCTCTGGATTATTCGGGGACTTGGAACAGCCTCTCCCTCCTCCATTCACAATAAATCCAAACAGCCCCTCCTCTTCTGTCCTGCCAAGTTGCCCTTATGAAGATAAGTGACTGAAATTCTCTTTCTATTTCCTTTTTTGGTACCAGGGATTGAACCCATGGGTGCTTAACCACTGAACTACATCCCCAGCCCTTTTTATTATTATTATTATTATTATTATTATTATTATTATTATTATTATTAATTTATTTTTGAGACAGGGTCTTGCTAAGTGAGGCTGGCTTTGAACTTGTGATCCTCCTGCCTCAGCCTCCCAAGCTGCTAGAATTATAGGTGTATACCACCGCAGCTGGTTACAATTCTCTCTTAATAGCAGAGGAGCAAAGGTCTTTTTATTGAGAAGGAAAGAGAAGAACATCTTTATTTTATCTTTGTTAATATTTAGAACAAGTATGTTCCAAGGATTGCTTCCTCTTGTGTTGTGCCAGGCTGTTAAAAAAATAATGCTTATAAGGAAACAGAATTATATGTTTATAAGGAAACAGAATCTTAGTAGATTTGACTAGTTATGCAAAATTTCCTCAGGATATGACCTTTTGTTTTTTTAGCACATGATAATTTTAGGCAGAGGATCTATATGGAAACTTTCAGAGTTAAAAATAACTTTAAAATTTTTCATCTGATTCCTAAGTTTCTGTACATATTAAATTAATAGAGGGGACTATAAAATTATAAAATCCCTAAAGAGTCATTTAGGTCATTATTAACAACCACTTATCTTTCAGGATGGCTGTGAAAAGATAAGAATTAATAGAAAATCACTTTGTGTGGGGCAGGGGTTGTGGCTCAGAGGTAAAGCACTCACCTAGCATGCATGAGGCAATGGGTTTGATCCTCAGCACCATATAAAAATAAAATAAAGATATTGTGTCCGTATATAACTAAAAAAAGAAATATTTAAAAAAAGAAAATCACTTTGTGGAGAGCTTTGTAGGCAAGTCTTTAATTATAACAGGATTAGAGCAAAAATACTTAGCATTGAGGATGACTTCCTTCAGTTAGCCTTCTGCCTGTGAGATGCATGAACCTCAACAACTGTCCTCACAGGAGTTTTTCAGCCTTTTTTTTTTTTTTTTGGCACTGGGGATTGAACTCAGGGGTACTCAACCACTGAGCCATATCTCCAGCCCTATTTTGTATTTTATTTAGAGACAGGGTCTCACTGAGTCGCTTAGTGCCTTAAAGTTGCTGAGGCTGGCTTTGAACTCATGATTCTCTTGTCTCAGCTTCCCAAGCCACTGGGATTATAGGTGTGTCATAGCACCTGGCTCCAGCCACCTCTTTTTGACACTGTTCTTCTCCAAATAAAAATATTTTGTAATGAGTAATGCCTAAGGCTTATTTCTGGGGCACACACTCTGACCTAAGTATTCATTGTTGAGTTAACTGGAGTTATAGCTAATGCTGGAATGAGCCTCAGAAGGCAGTTAAAAGTTTTGGGGAAATGAGTTAATAATCTCTTTTCTGTGTACAGTTTTTTTTTTTCAGTCTTATCACATATAATTTCATTATTCATCAATGATCTTTGAATAACTAGCTATCATTATCATACTTAGTCCCATCTCAGGGTCCTTATTTTTGCTCTTCTGTCTAACCTAGATCTCCATATGACTTTTTCCTTCAGCTTCTTCAGATCTTTGTTGCCTTTAAAATATGATCTTTTCTAGACACTGTTGTAAAATTGCCCTGGCTGTTCTTGAATTTGAGATTCTCCTGCTTTAGTCTTCTGAGTAGCTGGGATTACAGGTATGCACCATTGTACCTGCTATGTTTCTTGCTTTGAATCACTGATTTGTTACTAGCAATAGATTGCTAATACACGTGTGTGTGTGGGGGGGTGGTCAGAGGGCCTCATGTGTTCTAGGCAAGTGCTCTACCACCTAGACACATTCCCAGCTCTAACCTATTATTTTACTTATCCATCTCACTTTTATGTATCTGCTTCAAGTAGAATATAAGCTACATGAGGGCAGGAATTTTTTCCTTTTTGTTCACTGTGGAATTCCAAGCACCAAGAATCTTTTTCACTATCACCCAGATAGGTATTGTTATCCCCATTTTAAAAATAAAGGGTGTAGTAAAGTTAAATAACATACCCATGATCATGCCCGTCCAAACCAGACTTTTCCTCAACCCTAATGTGTGCCACCTGCACTGTCCCACTTCTATCATGTTCAAGATAGTAGCATAAGCTGGATGTGGTGGTGCATCTGCAACACCGACAACTGGGGAGGCTGGGGCAGGAGGATCACAAGTTCAAGTACAGCCTGGACAGTAGGACAGTTACTAATGAGGGTACTAATGAGATCATTAAGATGTGATCTCTGCTGTCATGCAGCTAACAATAAAACTGGGGAAACAGGATATGTATCAGATAACTACTATATAGAGCAGGATTTGATGAATTCCATATGATATATATTGGCTCTCAAAGGGTAGCCCAATTCCTTTTCCAAGAAGAATGACTATCTATGGTTCTCATGCATAAGTACCTATGGTTTGTGCCATATTAGGTGAACAACTCTAGCCACAACCAATCAAAATAAGGCTAATTTCTTAAATTAAAAAGCTGACTATTCTAAGCTAGGCAGGCAGCACAAGAGGGGACCTGGTGTAAGAACTCTTAAGAGAGGTGGGCACAACAACACACACCTGTAATCCCATCAACTCTGGAGGCTAAGATAGGAAGATGACAAGTTTGAGGCCAGCCCCAGTGAGGCCCTTAGCAACTTAGCAAGACCCTACTTAAAAAATTAAAATAAATAAATAAAATAAAAAGGGCTGGGGATGTAGTTCAGTGGTAAACACTCCTGGCTTCAATTCCCAGTAACAACAACAACAAAAAAAACAAAAACAAAAAACAAAACCTAAGAAGCTTGTTTGCTGAGATAGTATATTATTACATTAAATCTCTATTATCTGGGGTAACCTGAACATATATTTAGTCCTTGTAACCAGAAAAGCCTTCTTTTTCTTTTTTTAGTTGTAGATAAACACAATACATTTATCTTATTTATTCATTTTTATATGGTGCTGAGAATTGAACCCAGTGCCTCACACATGCTATGTAAGCACTCTACCACTGAGCCATATTCCCAACCCCCAGAAAAGGCTTCTTATACAAAGTGTAGTAAAAAGTCCTATAGCAGTTCAGAATAATCAGAGGTATGGGAGGGCAAGGGCTGGACACTTTATGGAGAATTGACACATGAGCTTCCACTGAAATAAGCATATACTTTAACCAGTGTATTAGAGATCATTTTAATTCATAAAGTGTAAGAACCACAAGTATACAAAGAAATAATTGTTTTGGGCTTTGATTATATTTTTGTGTACTAATAATTAGACATGCTTTATTTCATATAAACAGTATTTCAAACGTTATTCATTTTGGTATATTCTAGAGGTACTTATTATCAGCAGAAAACACTATCTGTAGTTTTGACTAGAAATAACATTAGGGAACACTTCTCAACCTGTGTTAGAATGCCCAGTGATTTATAAAGATGTTTCAGGCATCATTTAATATGCTAAAAGGATCTATTTCCATTTCAATTTTCTTTAATTTCACAAAGCTAAGGAAAAAAAGAGCAGCATAATAAAATAAACTAGGATAAGGGGGAAAAAGAAATAATAAAAGCTTATAATTCAGAGAGCCGCCATTATGACTTTCAGTTTGAGTTTCATTCTGGAAGTGACTGCTTGTTTTCTCTGTTATGCCCTAATATGTAACATTCTATGGTGACATGAAGAAAGAGGGAGGGAGAATCCTGCCTTTATATTTTTGTTCACTCATTCAACAAGTGTTTGTTGAGTTCTTACTAGATGCCAGGCTATGATATTTATTGGAATTCCTTCTGTCTGGACTTTTTCCTTTTTTGCATGGCAAACTCCTATTTATCCTGCAAGATTTAGCTCAAATACTGCCAACTTTTTGAAATGTTCTCTTTTTTTAAAATTTTTTTTAAATATTTATTTATTTGCTTTAGTTGTACACAATGCAATGCATTTATGTTTACATGGTGCTGAGGATCGAACCCGGGCCGCACACGTGCTAGGTGAGCGCTCTACCGCTGAGCCACAACCCCAGCCCCTGAAATGTTCTCTTATTCCACAAAGTTATATACTCCTCCTTCTCTAGGCTTATAACATCTATCACACCTTTGTCATACCTCTTTCATCGGACTGACCACTTTTTAGTATCTCCTCCTTGATGTGCTAAGTGTTCTATCTTAGCAACATGTAGGAGTTATTCAGCAAATGTTTGTTGGATGGATGGTGGACAGATAGAGATAAACAATTGTTGACAACTTGTTGAAAAGTGTAAGAGGGAATTAACTCTGCTTCTGGCTACAATGTAGTGGGAATTAAATACACCCCCTATGAACAATTAGGAAATCTGGCTAAAATTCCTTGAGAATCCTATCTGTAGGCCTCAGAGAGTTCCTAAGTCAGTTCACTGAGGGAAGTCCAACACTTTTTGTAACTTTTGCCATTAGGAGAACTGCCAAATTTTTAAACAGCTAAAAGCAGGGCAGTTTCAGACTTTCTCATGGTGTTGAGACAAAAATTTGAGTTTTAACCCACCAAAGAAGAGAGACTCTAGTTCATATCCAGGTTTTCACTTGGAATCCACAAACTCTTAACACTTCCTCAGGTCAGCTCAGTCCCTGATTGTATTACAGTGATCTCTGCTACTCAGATGGCTACCAGAATCCTTCCTAGAGGAGAAAACATCATTTAGAGGCACTACATTTCTTTCCTACACAGTGTATGGCATTTGATGTAAAACTACCAGGCATATCAAGAAACAGGTCCAAGGGGCAAAGGACAGAGAGGATCTAGAGGGATAGAGGACAGGTGACCTAGAAATATAGTTATCCAAAATAGACTTCTATGATAAGTTCAAGAATATAGGTGATAAGATTGAGAATTTTACCAGAGATCCAGAATCTATAAAAATATAAACAAATAAGCTGGGCACAGTAGTGCACGCTTGTAATCCCAAAGACTTGGGAGGCTGAGGCAGGAGGATTGCAAGTTCAAAGCCAGCCTTGGCAATTTAGCAAGACCCTGTCTCAAGATTTAAAAAAATTTCAAACAAACAAGGGCTAGGGATGTAGCTCAGTAAAATGCCTCTGGGTTCAACCCCCAATATCGATAAATAAATAAATAAATAAATAAAATGACAGTTCTATAACTGAAAAGTCACTGGCATCATAAGCTCAGTAGATGGTTTAACAGCATCAACAACCAAAGTTACCTTTGTCTTTAGGTTATAACTGAAGAGTAGATTAGCAACTACCCCTCACCCCCAATTATAGTATAGACAGCCCAAATTATTAAAATCATAGAAATAAATACAGGGAGTCCAAAAGAGATATATGGGACATAGTGAAAATTCTAACATATATGTAATTTGAGTCCCAGAAAGACAGGAGAGAGAGAATAGAGCAGAGGCTTTATTTGAAGGAATAATGGCCAAGGACTTTTCAAAAGTGACCAATGAAAATAAGCCACAGATTCAAGAAATGCATTGAATTCTTAGGATTAAAACATTAAGAAGTAGGCATATCATTATAAAACTGCTAAAATCCAAAAACAAAATCTTGAAAGCAGCAGGGGTGAGGTGGGGAGAAGGGTGAGGAAGGGGACATTACTATTGACACAGCAACAATGACATTGATGGTTGACTGCTCAATAGAAATGATAAAAGCCAAAAAACAACAAAACTACATCTTAAACAGTAGATCAGCTGCCATTTCTAGAATTCTATATTTGCAAAAATAACCTTTAAGCATGAAGGCAACATAAAGACATAGAATTTCATGAATTGAGAGAGTTTCAAAAAAAAAAAAAAAAACCACCAAAGAGGTTTCTTCAAACAAATGGAAAATTATCCCACTCAGTAATAAAGAAATACAAGAAGGCTCAGAGAGTAACAGAGAGAGTAAATAAAGCTAAAGGAACACTGACCTTGAAAGACAGTAATAAAACAATAACACAAAGGAAATGAGGTCATTGAAGTTCAAATATTGTGTGATCCTAGCATTGTCTAGCAAGTGGTAAAAGTACTAATTAATTTTAGGTGTTAAAAGGTCAAAGTTGTATATTGTAATTTTCAAGGTATTCACTACAGAAAAGAAAATTAAAGAATATATATTTAATAAGTAAAAAAAGGAAAAAATATTAAAACATTTAATAATCTAAAAAGAAAACAGAAAAAAATAGAAGAAAGGAACATAAAGCAAGTAGGACAATAAAAAACAAATAGATGGCATATCAGCAACTTGTAAAATATTAATGGAAATCCTGCAATTAAAAGACAAGGATTATCAAACTGGATTTTTAAAAAATGACTTGCTACTTATAGGAATGGCAATTACACTTGGAAAGCGATTGGCAGTATCTGCCAAAGCTGGACACATGCATACTTGTGTCTGTTGTGCTAGTATAACAGAATACCACAGATAGAGTAATTTATAAAGAACAAAAATTTATTTTCTCACAGTTCTGAAGGCTGAGAAGTCCAAGATCAAGATGCTGGCATCTGTGAGGGTTTCTTGTGGTATCATACCATAACAGAAGGCAAAAATATAAGAGTGGGGGACTGGGCAGCAAACTTACTTTTTTTTTTTTTTTTTTTGGTGCTGGGGATTGAACCCAGGGACTTGTGCATGTGAGGCAAGCACTCTACCAACTGAGCTATAGCCCCAGTCCAAAGTTACTCTTTTATGAGTAACTTTTATGAGTTATCACTTGATAACCCATTTGTACAGTGCTAATCCATTCATGAAGACACAGCCATCATGACCTAATCACCTCTTATAAGTCTCACCCTTTAATACAATCACAATGTCAGTTAAATTTTGACCTGAGTTTTGGAGGGGACATTCTAACTATAGCACCCAACAATTTATTCCGGAAATACACCCATGAAAAAGCATGCATAGAATGCTCATAAGGATATTTCTTGTAATAACCATGAACTGGAAACTGTCCAACTACTCATCAACAAAAGAATACATAAATTTGTACAGTGATATAGTAGCAGTGATACAGTGATTGGCATACACACTACAGCATAAATGAATCTTGTAAAAGTAATGTCTATCAGAAGAAGCCAGACACAAAAGTGTACAACATGTATGATTTCATTACTATAAAATTCTAAAACCGGCAAAACTAAACTATGGTATTAAAAGTTAGGATGATTACTTTTGGAAGGGTGTATTGATCAAAAGAGTTAATGTTCTATTTAATTTTGCTGATGATTGTATGGCTATGTTTTATAAAAATTCATGAAGCTGTGTATTTATGGTTTGTGTGCTGCATGCATGTTGTATTTCAATAAGAAGTACATCAGTAAAGTATGAGAATTGACAGCAAGATCAGTTCAGGTATATTTTAGAATATAAGAAACTTAGCCTCCTTCATAAAGCCACAGGAAAGCAAGTTTTTTTTTTGTTTTTTTATTTTATTTTTTGTCTTTTTTGGAACTGGGGGTGGAACCCAGGATTTTGCAAATTCAAGGCAGATGCTTTGCCACTGAGCTACATCCGAGCCTGAAAAGCAAGATGGTAAAGAGATGATAAGTTAAGCCATAGAGGTGAAGATGAGGATTCATTCATTAGTAAGTATTTAAAGACCCTGTTGTAGTCCAAGAGCTATCTGAGGTGTTGGGGATCCAAAAATTAAGACTTAGTTCCTGTTTTCAGTATGGTCACATTCTAGGAGAGAAAGATACCAATTATAAAACTGGTTGAATGATTATGGTTGCCAAAACCTACATATTTAAAAAAAATTTTTTTAGTTATAGATGGACACAATACCGTTACTTTACTTACTTACTTATATGTGGTACTGAGGATCAAACCCAGTGCCTCATACATGCTAGGCAAGTGCTCTACCGCTGAGCTACAACCCCAGCCCCCAAAAGCTACATATTTTGATCACTTTCCTTGTATTAAACATTGTGCTGTGCAATTTTGCAGCACCTTAGCTAACGTTCACTATAACAATCCAATGAAGTAGATATTTATCCCTTACATTCCTAGGAAAATACAGAAAAAAGGTAAGCTATCCAAGGTACAACCACCAAGATAAAAACTCCTCTGTCCTGACTTCAAAGCCTTGTTCTGATACCTTATGCTGCCATAAGATGGTGACTTAAGAGAGAAAGAATTGTGTGGTGAAATTGCAAGTGAAAGTTGAAATAAATTCCAGTGATGATGTCTTGGAAATGGTGGTGTAGATAGATGATCTGCACCTCTGAGCAGAGAATAATATTTGATGGCCTGGAAGTAGATTTAAAGAAATAAAAGTTTCTCACCTGAGTAAAGCCCAGGCTTTCAGAGGCAGAGGCAAAAGGTGCACAGTAGACCTGACATGGCCAAGTGCTATTACTCAGGAAGAAGACTGAAGGGCCTAGCTGCTCCATAACAGATTTTCAACCATCTGCCTTGGTTTCAGGCCCTCTGAACCTACCTCCTACAGTAGTGTCTGGTATCTCCTGAATCTGTCTGGTTTTTCTTCTTTGTATCTTAGGATAATACTATACATTTAATTTTTATAGCCAGCTTTTTTTCCCTAATGTTTCATTATGAGCATTCTCTCAAAGAAAAGGGCTTGTTTGCAAAATGTCCTCTCCAATTATCTTTAAGCCACCATAAGGAGAGAGTTCTAGATTTTTGCCAGAGTTCAAGCCAAGGTCGACGCATGTATAATGTGCTTATAAAACAGCAGGAAGGAAGACTATCTGCATAAAAAAAGAAATAACTGTGTCTTGGGACATTTATCCTCATCCTAGTACATCTTGGATGGTTTAACTTTTAAACAAGATAGCATGCAGCCAGCAAAAGCTCACATCTTATGAATTTGAATATATTTATTTATTTTGGGGATAATTTTAAATAGTCCATCCTATTAGGTTATTGGTCCAATTGATAAATGAGTGACCTAAATTAACAATGGCTTACTTCTCTCTCATTACAATCTGAGTGTGTGATATGGCAACTTCGCCTACAACCCACCCATCTTGTTGCCTTGTTATCCTAGGGTGTTTCCTTTGGTCACATAATTAAAGGTGGCTAATACAATTTAGCAAGTGGGAGCTGGGCGCGGTGGCGAACGCCTGTAATCCCAGCACTTGGGAGGCTGAGGCAGGAGGATCGCGAGTTCAAAGCCAGCCTCAGCAATGGTGAGGCACTTAGCAACTCAGTGAGACCCTGTCTCTAAATAAAATACTAAAAAGGGCCGGGGATGTGGCTCAATGATCAAGTGCCCCTGAGTTCAATCCCTAGTACCAACAAAACAAAACAAAAACAATTTAGCAAGTGGGAAAGGGGAAAGAAATGTGGTATGAGGATCACACTCCTGCCTTTAAAGGGAGGACCTGTGTGTTGAACATTTCACTTGTGATGGCTCATTATCCAGAATTTACTAGAAGACTGGGAAATAATCTATCTTGGTGGTATGTTCTCTGGGCTGTAAGAAGCTGAGATCAAATATTGGGAACAACCAATGGCCTCTGCAATATTCTGAGCTTAGTAAAATCAAGTGTTGAATTTAGGTTAAGGTGACTGGTAAGTTCTGATCTTTGTAGTAAGGCTTGCTTCCACTCTTTTATATTAAAATCATAATATGCACAGGACTTGAAAATAAAACCATATAGGTAAAATCTTTCTGATTTTAAATAAACCTAAAAGAATATGGGAACAGTACTTTGTGCTCCTTTATTCATTAGAATTAAGAATTCCAGTCCTTCCAGCAGTTTTACCCAGTGAAATCAAGCTCTTTCAGGTTTACTTTTGCTTATAATGCTAACCAGCGACATTCTAGAACCTGGGCATAAAGATATACATCTTCATAATGAACAAAAAGAGACCAAGGTAGAGATAGTTGATGAAGATGTTCTTCCATCCTACAGGAATAGCAAAAAGATATGGCTGTGTTTCATAGAACTAGCAAAGAATGTGCTTTGATGAAGTGTTAAGAACATTCATAAGGACATTGATCTTGTTTTCCTGTGCAATACTAAATGTCTGAATATTCATAATCTAGCCACTTGTTCTCTGTTCTTAGAGGTATAATTTGAACAAAAGGATTTTGTAAAGCTCTTCAGACTTTTGAAATTGTGATTACACATTGCAAAGATAACCTTTAAAGAGAATCCTATAATTCTGACTGGTTGTCTTCCTTGAGACTTTGTTGCCTTGGTAATAATGCTGTAATTTACATGGCTGAATTGCTAAACAATCTAAAGACTCATAATTTTGCTCTGTCACATCAGAAGAGAATCACTGACACACTTCTCTATTCCCACATGTATAATGGAGAGAAACAAATTTCACACTAGTTGATTTATTTTAACAAATATTTAACAAGGGAAATTGCCTTTGTGTGTGAAAATTAAATATCTAATATTCTTATCTTCAGAAATTCATGTTAAATCTTATTCCTGAGTTATTTAACAGCATTTTTCTTTTTTCCATAGACTGTCCTTCATCCGCCTGGGTTCAGTTCAGAGATAGCTGTTACATTTTTCTTCAAGAAGCCATCAAAGTTGAGAGTATAGAGGATGTCAGAAATCAGTGTACTGACCATGGTAAGTGGCTTTTTACCCCCTCTCACAAATTAGCAGCGATCACTAATATTTTTTAAAAGTGATGTTATCATACTTTTCACTGGGTTCTTAGAATTAATGTCCACTCCTTATTCTATAACATGCAAGCCACAGGTAGTAGTATTGAATGTACATTTAATCCTTGATTTAGAAGACATTTATTGGACAATACTGTCCGTAATAGTAACAGACCTTAGCAACATCATCAGAGTCTATGCAATGTGTGTACCTTGAGCCACACATTGTACTTCAGCACTTCATATTTCACCTGGCTTTAATTATCACAACAAACCTATCAAGCGGTTTATTTACCTTTCTTTTATTTAGTTATTTGTTCAAGGCAACACAGACATGGACTTGGACATGTGCTGGTGCTCCCTCTCACCGAGGACTGCCCTCCCTACCCAGGATCTGTCTAGGCTACTATCCTCAAAGATAGCTGTCAATAACTCCTTTCCTCCCCCTTCGCTCATACAGTATGAGCAATCTTTTAAGTGGTCTTTATGACTTGCTTTAACCAATTAAATGCAGCTCGTGGGACTTTTGAGGCCAGACTTTAAGAGGACTAGTAGATTCCTCCAAAAGCCAAGAGAATAAAGTGATTCAAAAAGAAGATAAGCAGCTGTGTCAAATGCGGCTGATAATTAAGTAGAATGGGAATGAGGTACTGGCCACTGGATACAATCATGTGGATGTCATTTAGAATTTGGATTGTAGAAATCTCTATGGAGTGTTTGAAACAAAATACTGAGTGAAGTGGGTTTAAGAAAAAACAGAGCCAGGCGCGGTGGCGCACGCCTGTAATCCCAGCACTTTGGGAGGCTGAGGCAGGAGGATCGCGAGTTCAAAGCCAGCCTCAGCAGTGGCAAGGCACTTAGCAACTCAGTGAGACCCTGTCTCTAAATAAAATACAAAAAAGGGCTGGGGATGTGACCCAGTGGACGAGTGCCCCTGAGTTCAATCCCCGGTACCACAAAAAAAAAAAAAAAAAAAGACAGGAAGAAAGGAATAAGGGAAAACTAATACAAATAACATCTCTTGCTGAAAATCCAAGAGTATCTGAAGGGGGATGATGACATATGATATGTGGCAAGAGCTAGCCTCCAGGCAGAAATAGCATCAATTTATATAAATCCTACAACACAATCCGTAGGTTTAACCTACAATTCAAAGACAGCATTGATGCATTGTAAAAACAGGATTCCTAAAAGCAAAGTTAATGTTTGACACACAATACCTTGGCAAATTGTCTTCCCTGAATCTCATTTTCATAATTTGTAAATGAGTTAAAATTATCATTTTATAGAGTTATAAAAAACTGTACCAAGGTCTGTTGGATTTTAAGCTTAAAATTTTTCATTACTTTTTTATTCTATTTCAAAAGTGCTGTTTCAGGGATGCAGTGTGGGCAAAAGTCAGATTACATAAGCCCACGAAGTGAGACTGTGGTAAAGAATAGTAAGATAAAAGGGCTATTTATCAGTTAGAATATACACTCAATTCGGGCTAGAGTTGTGGCTCAGTGGTAGAGCACTTGCCTAACACATGTGAGGCACTGGATTCGATCTTGAGCACCATATTTAAAAAAAAGGTACTGTGTCCATCTACAACTATTTTTCTTAAATATTTATTTTTTAGTTGTAGACGGACACAATACCTTTCTTTTACTTATTTATTTTTATGTGATACTAAGGATCTAACCCAGGGCCATGCACATGCTAGGCGAGTACTCTACTGCTGAGCCACGACTCTAGCCCATCTACAACTGAGCCATGACCCCAGCCTATCTACCACTATTTTTAAAAATCAAAAAAAAACACTCAACTTCACATTGTGATATATTTTAGATTTTTTTAAATGCCTTTTTTTTTTTTTTTTGAGTCTGGGTCTTGCTATGTTGTCCAGGCTGGCTTTGAACTTGAGATTCTTTTGTCAACCTCTCCAGTAGCTGGGACTACAGGCACATGTCATTGTACCAGGCAAAATTTTTTTTCTTTCTTTTTTTTTTATGGTGCTGAGGATTGAACTAAGGACCATGCACATGCAAAGCATACACTCTACTATTGAGCTATATCCCCAGCCCTAGGTGGTTTTTCTTTTCTTTCTTTCTTTCTTTCTTTTCTTTTTTTTTTTTTTTTTTTTGGTTGTAGATGGACACAATACCTTTATTTATTGATTTTTATGTGGTACTGAGATCGAACTCAGTGTCTCACACATGCACTCTACCACTGAGCTACAATCCCAGCCCCAATTCTTCCTCCCATCCCTCACCCCTGGGAACTGGGTATCGAACCCAGGGCTTTTCAAATGCTTTGCCACTGAGCTACATCTCAGCCTTCCCAGCCCTAGTTTTTAAAGGTATGATTGGAGTGGAGGCAATTCATGTTTTTGAATTTTGGCAGTCATTAGCTCAAACTAAAACTATGCTGTAAGTAAGCATCTTTTTCAATTAAAAACAAACAAACTAGTGACTTGAGAGTCCTTGGGTCTTACTAAAGGTAGTTTTTGTTACTGTATGAAACCTAAAAATCTCTCCATTATTCATGTGTTTTCTTAGGCATAATCACAACTCCAGCATTTAGAAGTGTCCTCCACCTAAAAAAAAAAAAAAAAAAATTCCAACAACTCACCAATGTAACATTTTGAAGGCCTATCAAATTGTATTAAAGATACTTTTATTAAAATCATACTAATTTATTATAGAATGAATGAAAGCAAACATAGTTTTTAATTCACATAGTTAATATATATTATTTTCCCTTGGAAAATTCTTATCTATCAAATGGTGTGCTGCATAAGCTCTTAGAAAAAAGGATAAAATTTCCAACATGCCAATAATTTTACTTCAAGGCAGTTTAATAAAATAATAGCAATTTGGCAGGTCTTAAAGATTTTTTTTTTAAATGAAGTTTCCTCTCCAACTACTTTGTCTTTTTAAAAACCAATTTCTATTAGTTATACTTAGACATAAGCATATATTTCAATAACAAGTTATTCTGAGGCTGAAAGTCAAGAAAACATGTTCCTATATCCTTATTAGTTTGTATGAACTACAAGATCAAAGTTCATTGTCAGCATTAACATTTGTTTAAGTTACTGTTGACTATACTGAAGCAAAATGAATGTGTTCATTTACTTCCTCTATGACCCAAATATAGTCCAATCATAATAATTTTTGTTAGCAAACTAAGCAAAACTAAATTAAAAACACTGAATAATGAATGGGCTTGGGTTGTGGCTCAGTGGTAGAGTGTTTGCCTAGCATGTATGAGGCACTGGGTTGAATTCTTAGCACCACATAAATAAAGGTATTGTGTCCACCTACAACTAAAAAACATTAAAAATAAAACAATAACAACAAAAAAAACCACTGAATAACTTTGTGGCCTGAGGGTTGTGCATTTTTTGTTTCTTCCTTTCTTTTTCAGTTGTAGGAATTGAAGCCAGGGCCTTGTACATGATGGGCAAGTACTCTCCCAGTGAGCTATATGCCTAGCTCTGTAGCCCGAGTTTTGATTGCTATATTTAGAAGTCCATTAACTATAGTAGTAGTAGGGTAGCTATTTAGGATTTTACATAGTATATATACAAATCTGTTCATAAAATATCTTATGTCTAAATAAAATTATGTCTTTTTCTCTACTTAAAAATTTCTAAATTAAGGGGCTAAAGTGTGGCTTAATGGTAGAGTACTTATCTAGCATGCATGAGGCTCTTGGTTCAATCCCTAACAGACACACAAAGTTATAAATTGTGTATTTATAATTTTGATATTTTAAAAGTTCTTCATACATGGATAATATTCCTTCTGTTTATTTCATAATCCTATACATTTACTTCTACTCTGGAAATACCCATTTCATAGATGAATCAGAAAGCTAGCTAAATTTAGTATTACTGTTACATATTTTTAAGACAGCAGTATTTTGTTTAGAACAGCAGAGTAGATCAACATGAATTGTCTTTTCTCTGCTATGTATGAAGAAGAAAAAGCTTATTACTAGAATATTTACATTTGGAAAAGTCTTCACAGTCATACAAAATCTTTTTTGTTTGTTTGTAGTTGTAGATGGACAGCATGCCTTTATTTTATTTCCTTATTTTTCTATGCAATGCCTTATGCATGCTAGGCAAGTGCTCTGCCACTGAACCACAGCTCCAGCCCCCAAAATCATTTCTTAAACTTACCATGGGAGTATAGAAAATAAGTCACTTGTTACTTTTTGGGCTGCAGATAGCTACATTTATACTATTCCCAGTGCTTTGTGCTTCTTTACTCAGTGTGCTAATTTTCTTTCTTTTGCTGATATTACTCATTTAGAAAATAATTGTGAAAAGCTAAAGTATTTTATTTTACAATATTTACCTTTATAAAAAATTATAAATATTTTCACTCTTTCCTTTTGGTCATAAAAAAAGAATTAAAGAATTAAAGACCCAAATTACATCTCAGTAGGTAGTGTCAATGGTAATGTAGTCAGCACATGCATTTATTCTGTCATTTAAGAAAATGAAAGTGTTTTATTTGCCTTACATAATAATTTAAGTATATATGACATTTAATTATATTATAATGTAAAAAATCATTAAAGTTTTTAAAGGCTGCCACAAGGTCAAAGAAAAGGATAAAAACCATCAGCTCTGGATACTTAAGCCTAAACTATTATCTAGTTAAATATTTCTCCTGAGGATTTTTCTTGAGTGGCGTTTTGGTCACATTTCAGCAGTAAGTACTAGGGTAAAACAGATTAAAAGTCTATGTGACATTTAACAGACACACGATAGGAGCTAGAGCTGATAAAAAGTCATCAAGTTTTAAAAGGTGAACTGACTCAAAGAATCTTGAATTCTGTGGATTAAGTAATATTTTAAAGGTCAGTCTTTTTTTCTTTTAAAAGTTTTTCATAATTACATAATTAAGACATGATCGTTATAGAAAAACATACATGAAAATTTAAAAAAAATTAAAATCACCCTAAGCTGCACCACTCTGAGGTACTGAATTGTTAACATTTTGGTAACCATGCTTCTGGACTATGAAACTATCCTAGATTGTTTCCGATTTAATTGTGCCTATGACTTGTGAAAACAAATTTGTGTATTGTTGAACACGTGACTTTGCCTGTTTAAGAGCCAATGACTACCTTAGCATACATTGATTAAAGACTGCTGGGTCAAAGAATATATGCTTGGGGATGGGGTTGTGACTTAGCGGTAGAGCCTGGTTTGATCCTCAGTACCACATAAAAATAAAGGCTTTGTGTACAACTAAAAAAATAAATATTTTTTTAAAAAGTATATGCTTATTTTAGGGCTTTTGGCCTGTATTGCCAAATTGTCTCCAAAAAGTTGATACTTACTTTTGCTCTACTGCTTTTAGTTCTTATTTTCTACAATGAAAGCCAGAACTGTTTAGTTAATGTGGAATTTGCTTATTTTGTTTTTTTGTATTTTAGTAGTAGCAGGATGAGTTTTCACACATTTCTTGTGTTACATTTTTCTTTGGGAAGGCAAATTGTCTAACAGTCTGAGATCAATTTTTTCCCTATTAAGGTGTTTGCCATTTTATTTCATATTCAAGAGAGCTATAGGTTGTCCATTTTCTGATTTTCCTTTGTTTTTTGGTACTGGGGATTGAATTCAGGGGCACTCGACCACTGGGCCACATCCCCAGCCCTTTTTTGTATTTTAGTAGAGACAAGGTCTCACTGAGTTGCTAAGTGCCTCGCCATTGCCAAGGCTGGCTTTGAACTAGAGATCCTCCTGCCTCAGCCTCCCAAGTGCTGGGATTACAGGCGTGCGCCACCGCACCAGGCTGATTTTCCTTTTTAACAATATATGTTTTGATTTGGATCCTTATAGTTTTCTTCATTCTGTAGTTAACTTTATTGTGCCCTGCCCCAAAGCCCTCTTTTAAAGATGTAAAGGTGAAGCAAATACAGCTCATAATTTTTTATACCTCATGTAATTTTCACTGATTCTTGAGCATGCTCCCCTACCCCCCACCCTGCTTTAAAATAATTTCAGGTGCAGACATGATAAGCATACACAATGAAGAAGAAAATGCTTTTATACTGAATACTTTGAAAAAGCAATGGAAAGGCCCAGATGATATCCTCCTAGGCATGTTTTATGACACAGATGGTAAGTGTAACTGTTTTTCTGTTAATAAAACTTAGGACATTTTGATTCTTCAGTTTTTATAGATCAAGGTGATGTTTCCTGGGGCATCCAGATACTGCATTTCCAGTGTGCACCTATGAATTGTACCATAGCTTTCCCCTAAGTAGCTTGATGTGTTTGACAAATGAGACACAGCTGATTCTCTTGTCTGGATTAAAATATTTCTAGGCTCAGTATTTTTGTAATACTGCAGTCATAAAACTTATTAGTGTCAGCAGTTAATAGGGTAAGGTTAGAATAAATTATCTTTATGTTATACAATGTAAATGTGTATTTTGTCACTACAGAAAACTAGAAGGGACATATTTAAGCATTTTCAAAAGAAATGAAATTACTAAGGTTACCAAAAATATTTAAACTTAAAAAAGTTTTCCTGTGAAAATACATCTTTCCTTACAAAAATGGGACCTTTTCCAGAAACCACTTAAAATAAATACCTTTGTGTGTGTGTGTGTGTGTGTGTGTGTTGCTGGGGATTGAACTCAGGGCCTTATGCATGCAAGGCAAAGCACTCTACCAGCTGAGCTATATCCCCAGCCCAATAAATACCTTTTGCTGATTTGGCTGCATAGAGAATATATTCCTCCTTCTAACTTTAATCCAAAAAATTGAAAACCAAAAATTGACTACATACCTTCCCACCTTTAATCCAAAATATTTTTCTTTGGCTTTAACACATTTTTAAACTGTCATGATGTTGAAAATGTTACTTAATTGACAGATGCAAGTTTCAAGTGGTTTGATAGTTCAAATATGACATTTGATAAGTGGGAAGACCAAGAAGATGCTGAGGATCTAGTTGACACCTGTGGTTTTCTGCATACCAAGACAGGTGAATGGAAAAAAGGAAATTGTGAAGTTTTCCTCTGTGGAAGGAACGCTTTGTAAAGCAGCTAGTAAGTATGACTAAATGTCTGTTTTCTGTTCTAAGAGGGATGGAAAAAGTAAGGCTGGTTTTTAAACAATTTTTTTAAACCTGAGATTAGCATTTCTCATTAAATAAAGAGTAAGAATTCAGAATATAGTAGAGTGGTTTGATTTTAAGTCTCTTGGAAATTAAATATGTAATTGTCTTACATTTCACAGGCAGGGTCAGATCATGCAAGCCAGGCATAATTTAATTCTATCAGCTTAAAGTTTCCAGGATATAAAAATATCTTGTTTTTCAGTAGTAAGATTTTGATGTATGATTTGATTGAGCAGCAGTGGTGAACAGTAAGTTTGTATAATCCCAGAATTCTAATGTTACTTTACAGAGAATTAGATTCTTTACAAGAAGTAACATCCTTCATTTAGGCAAACAGAAATTATATCACAGTTCATGATGTATTTTAGATTAAAATAATAAATTTTCTTCTGATTTATTAAAATGAATTTTAGTGAACAAAACTGTCTGATCCACAATATTTTGATGTTACTTGTTAAACTTTGTACAGAGTTTGTGCTTTTAAATTCTGGAGAGTAAATCCTTTCTCAGTAAAGAAATTTAAAGTGCCAAAATATGAATTTGGGATGCTTGAAACATGACACTGTTTTCATCCTTAGTATTCTCTCCTGCTTAAACTGTAAACCAAAACCAGACATTTGACTCTGGTTATTTCCTTTTTAAAAAATTAGTTATATATGACTGTAGAATGCACTTTGATACATCGTATAGTGGAGTATAATTTCTCATTCTTCTGGTTGTATTTGATGTGAATCACACCAGTCATATAGTTATATATGAACATAGGGTAATAATGTTTGATTCATTCTACTGTCCTTCCTCCCTCCTCCCCCAACCCCTCCCTTTATTCCTCTCTACCTAAAGTAACTCTATTCTTTCCCAGCACACCCCACCCCATCGTGAATTAGCATCCGCATATCAGAGAAAACATTCATTTTTTAAATATTTATTTATTTACTTTAGTTGTAAATAATGCAATGCATTTTATGTTTACGTGGTGCTGAGGTTCGAACCCGGGCCTCACACGTGCGAGGCAGCGCTTTGCCTCTGAGCCACAACCCCAGCCCTTTTCATTCATTTTTAAGGCTGAGTAATAGTCCATCATTATATATATAAAATCACATTTTTTATCCATCTATTGAAGGGCACCTAGGTTGGTAGGTTATTTCCTTTTTTAACATCTAAAATTATGCATGTTTTTTAACTTATTGCAGCAGAGTTCTTGAATATAATTAGTTTTATAGAGATTACATAAATATTTGTCATAGTTTTATAGAATTCAAATATCTGATTTTTAAAAAATTAGTTCTTTTGATATACTGTACTTCAGGGCACTGATGTATAAAACAAGTTTTTAGTAAAATGATAAATTCAAAACATCAGAAATAGAAAATCCATACTAACAAGGAAAGGTTATGATTGTTTAATTTTGCATTTTTTTTGTACAAACTCTCCAACAGAATTCTCTTCATTTCCCTTCCTGTCTCCTCAAGTTCTCTTATTCTTTTTCCACCAACCAAGTTGTTGCCTTTGTTAGGGCTCTCTATATATCTTTAAAAGCTACATTCAATAACAGAGACAAGTCACAAAGTAGTAGAAATAGGAATATTAAACTAATAGTGTTCATGTTTAACACTGTCAATCTTACAATAAAGCATACTAAAATTTTAATTTTCTTTTGTATTTCAGTCCCATATAACAAGAAATATTTATCAGGTAAGTAATATTCTGGTCTTAAATTTCTTCCCCTTAATTAAAAATGCCACGATAGACTATAGACCCCCTTATAAAAGTATGTAACACGGAGTTTTTTATAAAAATGTAGAAAAGCCTTTTAGCTTAGTAATAAGATTCGACATTTTAAATATGGTAACCACAAGTTATACATGAAATGAACATTTTTTTTTACACCAAATTCTATTTTTCCACAGAACTGCATTATGTTTTTGCGGGATATGACTGCATCTTTTGGTAAAAAGTTTCAACTCCTAGTTGTAATTATTATTCGAGTATCCATTTTAAGGGCTTACTAAATCATTCTTTAAAAAAACGTTTTTTAAATTTTTAAAAAAATTTTTGGAGTTGTAGATGGACAGAATGCCTTTTAAAAAAATATTGTTTAATTGTAAATGTACACAATACCTTTATTTTGTTTATTTTTATGTGGTGCTGAGAATCAAACCCAGTGCCTCACAGATGGAACCCAGTGCCTTAGGCATGTGAGACAAGTGCTCTACACTGAGCCACAACATACATTCTTTTAAAAAAGGGGACAGGTAATAATACATGGTTCAAAAATCCGAAGTATAAGGCAAACACTGCCTCCATCCACCCTTTCATAGCTTTACCTTTACTGGATACCATTTTACTTAGTTTCTTCTTTAACCTTCTGTGTGTCTTTTGCTAACCTAATTTTTGTCCCTGGAACTAATATAGAGTCCGCAACATATCATACATTTTCCTCAGCATTGATCTATAAATAGATCAGTTTTCTTTCTTTACAACTACATATGCTTCCATGGTATGGATATACCTGATTGAACCAGCTTCAAACTTCCACTTTTTCCAGACACTTGCTATTATAAACAATGCTACAGTAAATAATTTTGCACAAATACAGATTTATCTGTAGGTTCCCTGAAATGCAATTGCTGGATTAAAAAAAATGAACCCAACTTTGATTACCACTGGTATGTGGGAGCTATAGTTTTGCCTTCCCAGTAGCAATGGGAGTACCTGTTCTGAAACTTGTGGATTTTCATCAATTGGATAGTTTTTAATCTTCATATTTTGAAGTATAATTGAGTAAAATGCACAAAATCTTGCATGTGCAGCTTGATATTTATGTATTACCAGTCAAACTACCAGTTAAGATACCTAGCATTTAGTTGGGCATGGTGGCACATGCCTGTAATCCCAGTGACTTGTGAGACTGAGGTAGGAGGATTGCAAGTTTGAGGCCAGCCTCAGCAACTCAGTGAGGTCCCAACCAACTTAATGAGACCCTGTCTCAAAATTAAAGAGCTGGGGGTATAGCTCTGTGTTAGTATGACCCTAGATCCAATCCCCAGTACTGAAAGAAAAAGAAAAGTAATTACTAATATAGCTGGGGCTATAGCTTAGTGGGTAGAGTATTTGCCCAACATGCTCAAGACCCTGGGTTTGTTCCTGGGCACCAAACCAAACCACACCAAAAAACCCACCAACATTTCTGTCACCTGTAAAGTTTCAATGAAAATCAATATTATTACCCACCCACCCCACAGGTAACTAATCACTATTATGTTATTATAGATTAGCTGCTTTTTCTTAAACTTTGCCATGTTCTACTTTATGCACTTTTGTCTGGTGTTTTTTTTTTTTGTTTGTTTGTTTGTTTTTTTTTTTGGTACCGGGGAGTGAACTCAGGGGCACTCGACCACTGGGTCACATCCCCAGCCCTTTTTTGTATTTTTATTAGAGACAGGGTCTCACTGAGTTGCTAAGTGCCTCACCATTGCTGAGGCTGGCTTTGAACTCGCGATCCTCCTGCCTCAGCCTCCCAAAGTGCTGGGATTACAGGCATGCGCCACCGCGCCTGGCAGCTTTTTTATTTTTTTACTCAGGAATTTTTCTAGATTTGTCTGTTAACAGTTGAGCATGTATAATATTTTTAAAATTGCTTCATTGTATTTTATAAATATCACTCTACCCACTTTCTTTTCAGATATTTGAATTTTGTACCTTGCAATTAATATGAATATAGCCACCTATAAACATTCTCATGTCCTTCTGGGGTCCTACATTCCCATTTTGAGTATATTCCCTAAAGTGGAGTGCTCTTATTGCATCTTCATTCTCTTGATAATGATGCTGAGCACCTTTTTGTGTCTTCTTTTGTGAAATGCTCATTCAAGTGTTTTGCCCATATGTTTTATTCAATTGCCTATCTTATTGATAAGTTTTTAAAAAGGAACTAATAAAACATTGACCCTGAGTCCTTTGTATTAAAAAAAAAACACCATGTATATTCTCTATGTAGGACTTGCTGTGATAGAGAAGGGAATGTGTTAAGTGTGTGGGCATATGGGAGTTACATCTCATTCTTTATAGGAAGACCATGTAGGTTATTTTTTAGGGGGAGGGAGTACTGGGAATTGAACTCAGGAGTACTTTACCACTTAGCTACACCCCCAGCTCTTTTGATTTTTTGAGACACAGCCTCACTAAGTTGCTGAGGATGACTCTGGAGAAAACTCGGCTACATATAACCAGTTATATAACCAATCACAAAAAGATAAATGCAAGCCGGGCGCGGTGGCGCACGCCTGTAATCCCAGCACTTTGGGAGGCTGAGGCAGGAAGATCGCGAGTTCAAAGCCAGCCTCACCAATGGCGAGGCACTTAGCAACTCAGTGAGACCCTGTCTCTAAATAAAATACAAAAAAAGGGCTGGGGATATGACCCAGTGGTCGAGTGCCCCCGAGTTCAATCCCCGGTACCACAAAACAAAAAACAAACAAACAAACAAACAAACAAAAAAAAAAGATAAATGCATTATTTCATTCACAAGAGATATTTCGAGTAGTTAATCTCATATAAACAGAAACAAAAATGGTATTTGCCAGAGCTTAGTGAGGAAGGAATCGGTCAAATAGGTAATTTCAGTTTTGCAGTTCTATAGATAGATGGTATCACACAACCTTACTTAATGCTGCAGAACTATACACTTAAGATTGTAGCTTTCATTATATGTATTTCACAATCAAAATATTTTTAAAAATTAAAGCAGTATAATAATTGTTTAGAAACACAAGGCAGAATAGTAGTTAACTTCAAGAAATGGATATTGAGTACCAGGGCAGGAGCTATTTTTTTTCATTATGTACTTTCTAGAATTGAATTTGTACTAGGTATACATATACTTTGGAAAAGATTGAAACATGTTATTAGAAGAGCAGGTAGGTCTCTAATGGGTCTCAAAATCATGTCTGGAATAGCTGGAAAGACCTGGCAACATGTGGTCTTTAGATTCCAGAGAGTGTAATCTTGAAATACACACACACACACACACACACACACACACACACACACACACACAGAAATATATATACAAATACACATATGTAAATGTACATTACCTAAAGATGTATATATAATTTAATACTACGTGCCAGGCTTTCTTCTGAAGTTAGTCATTGAAGACATCAATGAACAAATCAGAAAAAGGATTTTCTTTCAATATTACATTCTAGTGGAAGCAACAAGGACACAAGTTAAACACAGTGACAATCTTGACCAAAAAAAAGGAGTTCCCAGTCATACAAATTAAGTCTCCCTGGCAAGAACGTAAAAACAAAACAAAACAAAAAGTGGGTTACATTAGGATGCACATGGTATGGGGCGTACACAGGTCAGGGGAAGGTTAGTCCAAGCTGAGTTTATCAAAGGTTTCTGGAAATGATCCAGGAGTTAAATATTGAAGGATGAGTAGGCACTAGACAGGAAAGGTTTTCCTAATGGATAACCAATGATCAGCATTAACCAACATGAGGGTTTGAGTTTTTGCTTGCTCACTCAACGGGTTTGGGAAAAGTTATATACATAGTTGGCACTCAATACTAACCTACAGTTAGTCCAACAAAAGGTTGTAATTTTAAAAGGCAGACTGCATAGTTTGGGCCTTAGATGATCACTGCCATAACTAGGATACACAGGTGGCAGGAGAGGTTAAAAAGATAATAGCACCCTTATCCCCCAAACACCGCTAAATTGTGTCAACTTTATTTTAGGATTAAAAATAATTCAGTTGCGGACATTTACTCTTCCTGAGTTTTTAAAGAATCTTGTCAATACTTTAAAAATACAAGTGGCTCTTCCCAACCTTAAAAATAGTGACATTCAGGGCTGGGGATATAGCTCGGTTGGTAGAATGCTTGCCTCGCATGCACATGGTCCTGGGTTCAATCCTCATCACCAACCCCCCCACCCCAAATAGTGATTTACCTGACCAATCTTATTTCTGTCAGGTCCCACTTTTAACAAACAAAAGATTATCAGTATAGTTAAATAATTAAAAAATGCACCAGTAGCTAGGTATGGTGGGACACACCCATAATCCCAGCAACTCAGGAGGATGAAGCAGGATTCCAAGTTCGAGGCCTTAGCAATTTAGTCCTGGTCTCAAAATGAAAAAATAAAAAGGGCAAAATAAATAAATAAAAGAACTGGGGAAGTGGCTCAGTGGTTAAGTGCCCCTGGGTTCAACCCCCAGTACACAATCCCCCCACCACCAAAAAGGGCACATCTACAAAAGAAAATAATTCTGAAATTTTCTCACATTTTGCCAAGCATGGTGGTGCACACCTGTAATCCCAGCAGCTCAGGAGGCTGAGACAGGTGGATTGTGAGTTCAAAGCCAGCCTCAGCAAAAGCGAGGCGCTAAGCACTCAGTAAGACTCGGTAGCTAAACAAAACACAAAGTAGGGCTGGGGATGTGGCTCTGTGATCAAGTGCCTCCTAGTTCAATCCCCAGTATCTTATAGTTATAAAGGACTAAATATGTGAAAAATCCTTCTTAACTGTAATAAATAGTTACCTTTTCAAAACTATTTCCTTCCTAACTACTAAACCAAATAATTCTCAATTTGATAAGTTAAATTCTAACAGGAAGATGACAAGGGTTCTAAATAGGCAAGAAATGCAAAGTTGTACTTGAAGAAGTTCAGGAAATACATAAATACATAATATTCAAATGCATGTACTGCAGCTTATGACGCTTCATCCTGTAAAGCAAATCTTAAATCCTCAAAAGGCAAACCATTAAAAACCCCACTAATGTAACAGAGATTTAAATACTACTAATCCTGAAAAGAGCAGTATATCTGAATTTGCAGTCTTAGTTCAGAAAATAAAAGCCAGCCGGGCGCGGTGGCGCACGCCTGTAATCCCAGCACTTTGGGAGGCTGAGGCAGGAGGATCGTGAGTTCAAAGCCAGCCTCAGCAATGGTGAGGCACTTAGCAACTCAGTGAGACCCTGTCTCTAAATAAAATACAAAAAAAAAAAGGTCTGGGGATGTGACCCAGTGGTCGAGTGCCCCTGAGTTCAATCCCTGGTACCACAAAAAAAAAAAAAAGAAAATAAAAGCCAAGGAAGACATAAACAGGATTGTGGACTACTTTTATCATTGTTAATACAAGGAAACTGCAATATTTACTTGAAATTTTGAAGCATGGCCTTTTTCACACTAAGAAATTTAAATCTTGGTAATAGTTAATGTATATTTTTTTCTCAAGTATGGGAAAATTTCAATAAATACTTATGTGATTAAACTACACTGTATTCTCCAAAATGCAATACTCACAACCTGATCTCCCATATATTCTTTTCTCTTTTTCAGATAACCACATTTTAATATCAACTTTGGTGATTGCTAGCACAGTAATTTTGACAGTTTTGGGAGCAATCATTTGGTACCTCTACAAAAGAAATTCTGATTCTGGTTTTACCACAATATTTTCAACTACACCCCAATCACATTATGATGATGACTGTGTTTTGGTAGTTGCAGAAGAAAATGAATATGCTGTTCGATTTGACTAAATTTTTGGTAATGTCAAAACAGATTGACACCAAATGCCTTGACAGCAATTGCTGTGCAAGACTTTCATTTAAAACTTGATATTATATATTATAACTTTTATGTTAATTCCCTTTTCTAGTAACAATATTTTCATGTACTCATTGGGACAAGAATTAACCTTCCAGTTCATTACTAATGTAGATTTTAGAAAAGGAAAGATCTTAAATCTAACTTGTAGGTTATAACCAGTTCTTTAAAGGCAGAAACTTTTCACTTGAATTAAGGAAAGCTTTATGTCCAATAAGTTGATAATCCAGCCTAGTTGTCTTACCTACTCTATCTTCCATTCCATTTAGTTGAACCAGTTTCATTTTTAATTTAATAGTCTTGCTCCTTTATTGATAAAGGTGATTTGGGGAATTAACCCAATTTTTTAAATAGACCCTGTATGTTTAAATATCCCTGGCTACTGGCAGATAATTCCTCTACTTGTATTTTATGATTTAGATGAAGAAAATTCATATTCCACATAATTTCACAGTTTCATCATTTTTAGATATGTCATTTTGGACCACAAGCAGTATTTAGCACTGATCATAAATGATTAAAGTTTATGAAATTTTTTTTAAAGAAGATTATAGCCATATCTAGGAACTCATGGAGAAGGCTGGCAACTCAATTAACACTGGTATCAGTGTCCCTGTAAGGATTCTTCTGCTCTTCTATCTTTATGTACTCAAGGTATTATGCTCCCAAAACATTTAGAAATTTTATCTTTTAGTGACGTGAAATTACAGAAAAAATAAAAATAAAAATCACACCCCTACTATTCAGAGAAAAATGACGAAGACTAAAAAACAAACAATGTACAACTGTAATGAAGATGCATAAAGTTTTCAGTATATTTATTGCAAATTTCAGGAGAAAGGTGAAATTAAACATTTGGGAGTTAAAAATAAAAACAGAAGAAAGCTGAAAAGAATGATTTTCCTTAGTATTTAAAAAAATAGTATCAAAAAAGATAAAGAACGTATAGGTTTCACTTGAAGCTGTATTTACTATCTGTATTAACTTGAAAGCTCTAGTAATTTCTCCATAACCCTCACCTGATCAATCATCTTGGAAGGAATAATTTTCTTAAAAGGAGATCCACTCTAACTCCAGCTTCACTAATGACAGCTTATACCATTTGTTTTCACTAACCACTGTAAATCAGAAACATCCCTCATCACAATTAACGGCCCTACTGTTAATAAGACTCCAGTAACTACAAAGTTGTGACAGAAAACTATCAATAGTGTAGACATGTGGTACTAAAAGAGCAAGCCTTAACATACTATCCGCATTACCTGTGCATTATTATTACTCTATAGAAGACTTGAGATTTTGTACAGTGATTGAGATGTAGATAGGCTATTTATAGTGGTAATAATGAACATCAGCCAGGAATTCCTTCCTACTCATTCTACTCCAATTATACCATTTAAGAACTAAGACCAATCTTATCACATCCCATCTTTCAGATCTCTAGATCACTACCCACAGGAGGCTACTTAAGTTAAAAGTAAATAGTTTAAAATCACACACATTTTGTTAGTGACTACCATACTAGGTAGCATGTATTAAAGAACACTTTCACTATTACAGAAAGTCTAAACAGAATAGTGCTACTCTAAAATCTACTAAATTTCCATACAACTATTTTCTGTACACATTTTGACAATTTCTACTTAGCACAACTCTTGCAAAATGGCTGTTTTAAATTATTTAATTTTCAATGCTTGATTTCATTTTATGACAAGTCTAGAAGTCCCTGGTAATTAAATGTTAAATCTTAATTATATTTTTATATCAAAATATATAGCTGGATTATGCCTGTAATCCAAACAATTTGGGAGGCTGAGGCAGGAGGATCACAAGTTCAAGGCCAGCCTCAACAACTTAATGAACCCGTCTCAAAAAATAAAAGGGGCCGGGCGCGGTGGCGCACGCCTGTAATCCCAGCACTTTGGGAGGCTGAGGCAGGAGGATCGCGAGTTCAAAGCCAGCCTCAGCAATGGCGAGGTACTTAGCAACTCAGTGAGACCCTCTCTAAAATAAAAAATACAAAAAAAAAGGGCTGGGGATGTGGCCCAGTGGTCGAGTGCCCCTGAGTTCAATCCCGGTACCAAAAAAAAAAAAAAAAAAAAAAAAAAAAAAAAAAAAAAAAAAAAAAAAAAAAAAAAAAAAAAAAAAAAGGGGATGGGGACAAAGCTCAGTAAAGCACTCTGGGTTCACTCCCCATTACAAAAAAAAAAAAAAAAATCTCTAACAGGTCTTTGTATCTGTTGGTCAGCAGATAATGGAAATCACCAACTCCTATATTTATTTTTAATATTAACAATAACACAGGCAGGCTTTTAACTGCTTTCAGTATATAGAAATTGCTTTCTTCAATAACTTGTTTCTGGTTGTTGATGACTTTTTTTACCTTTTTAGCAGTGCTGGGGATCAAACCCATGGCCCCCCACATGCTAGACAATTATCCCTAGCTTGGCAGTAATAAAGAACAACTTTAAACTACATTGTCTTAGGAATTTGCATTCTTTGTAGTGATGTATGATCTCCTTTGTTCAGAGTTTAAAACTGATAACCAGTGAAGACTTTTTCCTTATTCCTGTTTATTCTACTAGTGTTAAATTTACAACTGCAGAAGCTAACATGACAAAATTTAAATACTAAGTGGCACAAAGAACTACAAAAATACTGTAAGATTCAAACCACTGTCTGTAATTAATGTTGTTTTACAGTTAATGAAAAACAATAAGGAAATTACATAATATCTTGGGGTAACATTTTAAAATATAATATATTGTGGGTTAAGCAGAAGACAATTTTCATAATGAATTCTATTTAAAGTATAATATTTTAAATCCAAAGCATCTCTAAGGACTGACAGAATATATTGAAACTGGCATCCTCCAATTTTGTGTTTTTGCTTTAAGTAGGCAATGCAAAGGTAACAGGGAAGAGTTAAGCAAATGTTTTAGAAACATGTATGAAATGGGATGTGAAATTTTAATAAAATTCTTGGCTACAAGGTCTTAAGTTTTCTTTAAGCATCAGTTTAAAAGGAAACAGTTCAAACTGTAAAATCAATCAATCAGTATGCACTTTATTTCAAGCCAAGGTGTTACACACAACCAACAAACTAAGTGTGGGCAAACGGTTCATTTACATTTGAGAAATTACATGGTTTCTATTTAGATTTTTAAAAGAGTAGTTTGTTGCCATAACATCAGAATTTAATCTGAAACCACCTGAAGGTGTTATCCTAAGGTTGTTGACAGAGGAAAAATACAATGTTATGGAAGTATACACAACTCATGACCATACTGTAGACTCATTCATGTTGAATAGGTAATGTTCATGTGTTTGAATTTCAAAGGTAGTGAAAAATATTAATAATCATCAAATAAATGCTCAGAATTACCAAGAAACAGTTAAAAATGACCAGGATCCAAATTGGTTATTTATATTATATTTATCTATAAAGAAGTGACAACACTAAAAAAACACGTTGAAAACCAGTGTTTTAAACTTTGAATATGGGATTTAAAAATATTCCATCAACTTGGAGATTGCAACATTTTTTTTTAACCCAAATATCATTTGACTGGCAATTCTGATATAATTTATAGCTATAATATTCCTAAAAGGAATACTATACATACTATGGCCTATCAAATATAATCTGCATTTTGAAAATCAATACAAAAATTTATCCATCATTTCTACGTCTTTTATATACTTTTTTTTAAAAATTAGGTTTTATTGCTAAGTGAATTAGAATTCAAATTAAATTTGGAAACCTAATATAATGTTCTTCATAACCTTCTTCCCATTCTTAAAAGAATTATTTTTTTTCAAAACACTGGAGTAAATGATTATTAAAAATGTGACTGCAACTTAAGGCATTTAAAAAGGAAAACTAGGTGCCATTTGGCATTTTATTTTAAAAGCATATTTCGTCCCACTTTTCTCACTAGCAAGAGACTAAAACACAAACCTTTTCTTATAAATATGACTACTCAGAACACAAAAAAGGGTTGATGGGCACTGCTTAGATATTGAAAACAAGGGTAATACTTTCCCACTCACCTAAAAGAAAAAGTTTTTGATTACCAATTTTATAAACATTGAATTTGCTGGCCAGTGTTAAAAGGTCCAGCAGAATTTTAATTCAGCAACACTTGAGAATGAATATATATGTACATGTATACATACATGTATGTGTATATATTCATTTTATGTATAGTCAATATATTTAATAGGCATTCCCCCCACAAAATTAATTCATACTTAATTGCCAGTTTTAATAACACTTGTTCACAGATCATCCATTTGTCTTAAATGAAGTTAGGCAATATCAAATGTTCTGTTATGGTCTCCATCTTCTTCAGAATCATCCTCTGAAGCTGTTGAAAGAAAACAGGATGATCAAGAATGATTTTAAGGGGGATGAGAATGGGAAGTGTAAATATGAAGCCAGAACAGCAATGACTTGTAAAATAAAAATCCCAATTTAGTACACTGTTTTGGTCAAAATGATAAGTTATCATGACAGGGTTAGGGTGGTTTGATTGTGAGTGATGCCTATCCACAATGCCCCCACCCCCACATCTTTTTGTGATATTACACAGTTTTTATAAACATGAAAATGCTTAAAAATGTGGTTCAAAAGTATCTTCTAAAACGTTTCTGAGATAAATTTGTGTTCATAGTAACTAATGATATATACATCAGAGAAAAAGTGAATTTAAGGCAAGTCCTCTCACACACCTGAGTAGAATCTGGCTTATTACCGCTGCATGTTTGATGCATCCGATGAGAATGGAAAAAAATGTACATAGAATAATAGGTTATGGGTGTTCTTGCAATTTACATCAATGCTATGTCTATACAATGCCAAGAAAAAAGTTTATTTAGTAAGTCAGAAAGCTTTATATAGACACAGCCTAAGTTAAAAGATTTGGATTTAGTAAAGAACTACTATTGAGATTATCCAAGTCTCTAAACTGAGAGAAGCTTATCAATTTAGCAATATTTCTGACCTCAGTTTATTCAAGAGTCATTAGTAGCTCAAGATTTAATATAAAGCATCATGGAATGTCTTTAGGAAGGACATGGTAGTAAAATAATTTTCTATGTATTCTGTAAACTGCTTTACATGTGAAGGAAAATGAAAGTTTGTGAAAATAAACACCTAATTAACTCCTCTCCTATTATCAAGGGCAGAAAGGTTTAATGTACTCTTTTCTTGTATTAATATTGCACAATTTAAGGGCATCCAAAGCAAAGCACAGGAAAAGTATGCAACATATATAGATAAAATCTATTTCAAATAAATGACACCAAGCATAAACCCAGCTCATGACTGAGATAAACCCTATGGTTTTATGTTTAAATATTATGTTGTATCAATAAAGAAATGCCAAACTAAAAAACAGAATACCCTTATGGGAAACTTTTGTGTTTTCTACTTGATTAATTCCACAAGAGAAGAAAATACAGTTGGGATTAATTTTCAGAATTATTAGTACTTTGGTACTTTTTAAAATTAATATTAGCACCCACATCTTTCACTGTCAGCTGAATTTGGAAATATTTCACCTTCACCTTTTTCTTCTTCATCACATGTAGGGAAAAGACTACATTTAGGAAAGCATATTCTAAATAAAATTAAAAAAAAAAAAACCATTGCTATGCTTAAGAAACCATATTCTAAGTAAGAATAAAAAAAAAAAAAAGAAAGAAAGAAAGAAAGAAAGAAAGAAAAGAAAGAAAGAAAGAAAAGAAAGAAAGAAAGAAAGAAAGAAAAGAAATCTGGGGGAAGCATACCAAAACATTACTATCGTCACATCTTACAGATTATAGATTATTACTTTTAAAAGAATAAAAAACTAAAGAGACTTATATAATGGCTAATATAAGGGATAGGAACTAAGAATTTATAAAAAAAATTTACATTAAATGAATTCCAACTGATTCCTTTATTTTCACACATACTAATTAAAATGGTAAAAATGTGTTGTTCAGTTTTATCTTAAATCCTTTTAAAACTTAAATTAGTAAACTTACTTACAAAAATCCACATCCTAAGAGTATTCAAGAAATTAAAAGGTTTTTATGAGAACTAAATTCTCAAAATATTGTCAAAGGATGCTGAGCTTTGTCTAAAGGTATAAATATTATATACACTATAGGTTAACACTCTTAAGAATTTTGAAGATGAGTATGTAAGGTAACCAAATGGTGAATACATAGTTAAAAACACTTTAAACAGCATACTGGAGTGGGGAATCTTTTGCTTTGGGTGAAAAAGTAGAATAGGCAAGGATTGAGTAATCTTGGATTTTCTAGCAACTGTTCTAGAGATGTACCCACCAGGCATGAGGCAATAGGAGGTGTTTAGGACTTTGAGGAGGACAGGCTGTTAAAATGCCTTTAAAGATTTGGGGTTTATGTACCTTTACCTGAAAACCCAGACAAGCCCTAATGCTGGCATGTAGACTTAAAAGAGATTGGAGGTATCTACAAATAAAGGTCCACAAGGACCTGAACAAGGAACAGAAAACCTTAGGACTTTTGTTATGGATTTAGAACCAGGATTCTTTCTCCCATGTTTTCCTAGAACTGTGTATAATACCAAGGAAAACATTTTATGATCTAATGAGCTGAATAAAAAGTAAAATTTCTTAAAATATTAAGATAGGAGATATGCCTTGATTAGTAAATTTATGACTTTATTACAAGTGCTAAAATTAAAGTGATCAAAAATAACTTATTTATAATAAAATGCTAGTGGTTAAAACTACATCCTTCCATACTTTAAAATAAATAATTTATTACAATGCTGTTAAAAAACTAGTGTCAACTGCCCAACCCATATTTCCAAGATCAATCATTTTGGTATTAATAAGCCTATACATGAAGCTTTAATTTGGTAGAAAAGAATATATATACTTATGTTTTGTTCTGTGGGTTTAATTTGCAAAAGTAAATTCAACAAGTCTGGGGAGGGGAAATTCCACCTACTTTCGAGATCTTCCATATGTGCCTGAAGAGTTCTTGCAAGGTTAATAAACTAGAAACAATGCAGAAAGAAATACAGTAGTTTAAATGTTGCAAATGGATCTAAAGAAAGAATCAGTATAGGAGATTCATTTTTACTTTAAAAAAAAAAAAATCAAACATCATTTTAATCCTTTAAATAGGGGACTTTCTCCCCCAACATCAAAAATTATAACCTTAGGGTATTATTGTTATTAAATGTTTATTATATAATCATTATCAATCAGGTAGAAACCAACTATTGGAACTGGAAGCAGACACAATAAAATAATTCCATCCAATTGTATTGTCTTCTTATATTTTTTAAAAATTATGAAATGAAGGGGGAGGGACCCCCCCCAAAACCCTTGCTATTTGGATAAAATGAATTCAAATATGCCTACTTAAATTTGATAGCTCTAGATATATTTAACTCTATACTCCAAAAAATTCTAACAATGACTTTCACCTTAATCTTATTATAATATTAATAATATTAACTTTTTCAAGGTATAAATTCTACAGACATATGCTTTACATGATTTATTCATTCTCCAGAGTTAAGACACTTGTAGAAATCATTTCATAGCGTTAACTAAAGCTAAGGGCTCATGATTTCTGAATACTTAGAAGTCAAGAGATCTTTGATCAAATTCAATGTTGCTTCTAATAGTTTATTCTCTTTTCTTTCAATGATAATCTTTCAATAGACTCACTGTTATAATATTCACATAATAAAAGTATTTTCCTAACTTAGAAGGAGCATTATGTAAAATTTTTAAAATAAAAACATTACATCTTCACATAAAATCTACTAAATTTTTAATCAACAAAGTGAACATTTACATAAAAACTAGTTCAAAAGATATATTTATGAACACATTTCAATATATTATTCAGAATGATTCTGTAATAATAGATACAATAGAGACCCTAGGCCCTGCTACACAAAATGGCCCAGGAAGCAGAGAGTACACAAAGGCAAACAGCATTGTTTACTTAACAAATACCTAACATACAGCTAGTCTAAATGTTTTATTATGATTAGTAGTGTACATAGTTAACAGTAACTAGTCCATATCTTAGTTTGTAATATGGACACTTAAAAAATTTTACAGTATACTAACAAACTGAAGTTAATTTCCCATTTTTTTGGCTTTTAGAGTTTAATACTGAGGGCCTTTTTGTTTTTTTAATATTAAAAAACATGTACCCTTTGTGTTTATAATCCTGTCCTTGTTTTTCCCTGAAATATATTCCAGTTACTTTCAAGAGCTAGAAAATTACTTCTCTAAATAGCTTTATGAGAAAATAAAGCTTGTTGCAGAAGTAAGGAAGACAGCAATTTTCATTAAACCTACAATACTTTTATTTTTAACTTGCTTTCCAAGGCAAATACTTGCTGCTGTATCACACCCTCCCTCTTCCCCACTCCAATATTACTTACTCGGACACGTGTGCTTGGTTCATTTGTATTTCCCATCATATCAGAAAAGCTTTGTTCACACAAGTGTAATAACACAACTAGGTAGAGACCAGAGCTGATAAACTCATACTCAGCCTTCAATAGGGAAGCAAACAGGAGAAAAAGAAAAATGGAGAATGAAAAATTAGAATGTGACTGGTAGTCACAGTTCATTGATAAACTAGAGGAAATGTATTTATATCTAATTCCTGGTAACGTATACAGTGCCATTCTATTAAAATAAGAAATAACAAGTTGCCCTTCATGATTCCCTAAACTTTTACTAATGCCATGAGTCCAAATAGGTGTGAATATCTTCTTTATTTTCAGTCTTCCTTTATGTAATTATTTCTATAAAAGATTAACTTAATAATTTGACTGTAGAATGAATGCTTTGGTTTTTTATAAAGCTCATAACGGATGGCCTTTTACTAAAAGCAAGTAGCTATATGTTGGCTTAAGTTACCATTTTATTTACACTAAATCAATATATTACTAAACTAATACTAACAAGATAACGCTGTAACTCATTCACATAGAAATTTTAAATAGTAAAGAGTCCTTTGCTTCAAAATTGTGTGTGTATGTGTGTGTGCGTGCGCGCGTGTGCACTTATGGTGTGTTGGGAACAGAACCCAGGGTCTCGAATATGCTAGGTACGTGCCCTACCACTGAGCAATATCCCTAGCCCTGTTCTGTTATTTTAAAACCATGAATACAAATCATATTAGTGTTTTTAAAAATCTAGGGCTAGGAATGTGGCTCAGTGGTATAGCCGTTTTCTGGCATGTGTGAGGCCCTGGGTTTGAGCCTCAGCACTGCAAAAAACAAAAATCTAATTTGCCCTATAATTTTAACAGTGAAAAGGTAAGTCGTGCCTTTTTTGGGTAATTAAATCATCTCAAGTTAATAATATTTATTTTTAGCAAGTAATTGGTTATCAGATTCTACTAAGCATTCAAGAAATTTAAAATTTGTTTCTTATAATGCTTAATTATTTACCATTTTGTAACTCAAAAAAATCATATATCAAGAAAATTTTTACAAAGCCTTAAATGCTTAATCATCTTGCAAAAAATGAAGCCACTAGAAAATGAGGAAATAAACTCTTATCAAAATAATCACTTAAAATTAGGGTAGTTGTCAGTTTACTAGAATTCATGATTCATATAGAACAAACAAATTAAAGCCAGGAAAGGAAGCTTAATCAAGCCCATCATTGTCTTTAATAATGACTCCACCTGGTATTTCCAAACACTTTTAAGTTATGTAAGAATGTGAGTCATTAAAGTGCTTGAAGAAATCCTCCCTGATGGAAAACCAAAGCCCTCATTTTAAGAGAAATGATGAACATCTAAAGAAAGAAGATGGCAGGAGAGAATCCTTTTGAAACCTGCTTGTTCTTGAAAGACAAAATTATTTCTTTTCCCTGCATTAATCCATATTCCTATATACTCTTTCCCCTGCTCTTTAAAATACAAATGCTCAGCAGTCTACACAGACTCTTTGGGGATTTAAGTGATTCTTTGCTGAAAGTGATTTTCTTTTTGGACAACTGGCTCATTAGAGAGAAAATAATAAAGTTGTTATAAGATATAGCGGTTATGCTATATAAACCACAAATGTTTCATTCTTTAGAGATCAGTGATTCTTAAGCCTGGATCTAAGCAATTACTTTTAGTTTTAAGAGATCTGGGAATTTCGTAAAATTATATATATTTGCGCTATATATTTTATAAGGAGGATCCATAGTTTTAACCAGATTTTCAAAGAGTATCCATTATTTCCATATTTTATTTTAAAAGTAAAGGCTGTTCACAAAAGACCTTATATATTGTAAAATTTTATTTATATGAAATGTCCAGATCAAGTAAATTTATTAAACAGACAGGTAAATGCCAGGGGCTAGGAGACAGAATGCAAACCACTGGTATTAGCTACAGGATTTTCTTGTAAAGTAATGAAAATATTTCATAACTAGACAAATGGTGGTTGCACATCACTTTAATATGTATCAAAACCATTGAACTGTTCACTTTAAAATGATTTTGATATTGTGTGTACATCACCTCAGTATAAAATTGGGGATAAGGACGGGTCAAGCATTTCATACATTCCCTTGCCATTATATTTCTTTTCATAACAAATACACTAACCGCACTTGAATAGTTTGGCTCTAGGGTCACCCTTTTGATCTCTTAAACACATACCTTCTGCTCCCAGAGTTTTCTTTCAGTAGGGAAAGATATTGAGCTCTTTATCCTAACTATCATTTAAGCATCTCAAACAAAGTTTCTGGGGAAATAAGGCTGGCACACGTAATCTGGGACCACTTTCCTAAGCTTTTATTATTTTCAGGCTTATTTAGGGAGCACAGCAAATTTTACCTTGATGAATTAAAAATCTGTACCATGATTGCCTTTCACTTAAAGTTAAGGAAAAATTATAAACACCTAATGCAGTAACAGAATCATGTTAAGAGTATTATTGCTATTTTAATGCAGGGTTTCTGACCATGACTTAATCTTTTCTTCAAGAGCTGTCCTTTAAGCATAGAATAGACACTTACCAAATTAGGCAAAATATACTAACTTGTTCATTTGCATGAGCTCTATGTAGTTCATGAATATCAAAATCCTCCAGGTTAAGCTGCAACTTCTCTTTACAAAGTTCACAGGTGGTTACAGCCTCTAATGAAGAACCTAGTAAAAATTAAATGACAAGTAAAGCTTATTTTATACTGTCCTCGAAAAACATTTCCCCTCCTAATTTTTAGGTTTAAAATGCAGAAAGTCTCAAGAAGGGGACTTTTTGGAAAGAAAGGGGAGAGGAGAGGAGAAGAGAGGTTATGTTCCTTCAATAAACCAGCAATGTCTCTTAAAATAGTAATCTGTAACACCCAATGTGCATGTCAAGTCCTATCCTATGATAGTTAAGCCTCCACCCATTATTCAGATATCTTTGCTGTTTTCTTCTCCTTGATGCTCAGTATCCATTTGATTGTGGGAAGTTGAAAGAGGCAATGGAATGTCATCTGTACTTCCTACTTCCTCCTCAAGTATCTTGACATGATGCCATGTAAACAGCTTAATGACAACATCTTAAACTGGTAGTTTTTTTATATAGTCAGGCCAGTATTTTTCAGGTAATAGCCTATATGTAAGATCTTGTGGCATTTAAGGAATGTGCCTGCCCTGCTGACTAAGAGGGGGAAACAATGGGTTCACTCTGTGTCTAGATAAAAGCAGCTCCTTTGGGAGTGCAAATGTAGCTCAATGGTGGAGTGCCTGCCTAGCATTTGCAATGCCCTATGTTTGATCTCCAAGCACCACTAACCCAACCAACCACCCAACCACCCAACCCAGCTCCTTTTGCCTATTAAAGAATTAAGTCCTGATACCTGCTAACACTATGATTGAACATGAAAGCATTCATTATGCTAAATGAAATAAGGTAGACACAAAACAAAAAATATTTTATGATTCTACTTACGTGACATATCTACATTAGGCAAATTCAGAGAGACAGAAAGTAGATAGAAGTTACCAGGGACTGGGAAGGGAGTAAGCAAGGAGTGGGGGGTTACTGCTTATCATAAGGGTACAGTTTGTGTTGAGTGATAAAAGTTTTGAAAATAGATGGTAGTGATGGTTACACAATAAATGCAACTGAACTGTAAACTTAAAAATAGTCAAAATGGAAAATTTCCTATCTATTTTACCATATTTTTTTAAAAGAGAGAAACATTTGTTTTATATGCGCTTTTAAAAAATTCTGGCTCTAATTTAGTAGGATTAGTGTTACTTAAAAATATGGTTTCCCCCCATTCTTGCTTTAAACAGGGTTTTCAAATGAAAAATGTCCTAAATTAGAATAAGTTACATGAATAACAGAAAAGATGTTTAAATTAAATTCAACTCACATTTCTTGAAATAAGTGTTTTGTGCCAAGCAATATTAGAGGTTTTAGAGATTCTGCAGAGAGTAAGCAGTAGCCTGTCTTCAAGGAGTACAAAAAAACTCTTAACTAATGCATTTTTTCAAGAAAATAGCTAAAAGGAAGGTGAATTCCAATCTGAGGAAGTATATGATAATGTCTCAAAATGAATTGTAGTCAAATTATGTTAGATTTTTGCTATACAGTCATGCAGTTTAGTCAACGAGAAGAGTGATATACAATAGTGGTCACATATGAATATAATGGAATGAAAAATTCCTATTGCCTAGCCCAGGTGTCCAACAGAGGGCAATGAGTTTGTGCTCATGAGGATGTCAACAAATCTACTACAATGCCAGTCATGAAAGTATAATATGCACCATTTTGTATAGCATATAATACTTGAAAATCTAGTAAACAACTGTGTTGCTTGCTGTTTTTATGAATTTACTATACCATACTTTTTGTTGTTATATACCCCTTTTGCTTATTAAAAAAGTTTATTGTAAAAATGGCATGCTGTGTTATACTGGCAGTGGCTTCATGTATCTCGTGTTTACTGTCTCTTGAGTGCATCATTTTCTCTCACACTAGATTCAATCTAGCATTTTGTTTATCATGCTCCTAAAGTTAAGTCCAGCAAGACCCTGTCTAAAAATAAAAAATAAAAGGGCTAGAGGTCTATGGGCCCAAAATAAGAGTTGCTCTTAAATAAGAAAACCAAACAATAACAAAAAAAAGTGGCAAGCTATTCCACAGGAAAAAAGACAAGCAAACAGGAGAAAACACACTGGTGTTATAACTCAGGGGTAGAGTTCCTCTGGGTTCAATCCTTAGAACCTCACAAAAATAAATAAATGAATAAACCATTCTCAAGAGCCTATAGCTAGCTGAGTGTTGAAAACAATAGTCTAGTCTAACTCCAAAAAGGTAATGTTCTTAAGCAATAAACTTGTATTACGTGTTCCTCCACACTCAACACTAACAATCCAATTGCCAATGTATCAGAAGTTGAATCAAGTTGTTCTTCATTTTAATATCTAACATTGCTGGGCCCTTACTCAGTGTCAAGAACCATGCTAAGCACTTTATGTGTAATATCTTAATGAATCCTAATAACACCCCACGGCAGTGACTAATTAAGTCTATAAGATATTCAAAACACCAGACTACTAAAAGAAGAGGCAGTTACAAAAGAAATGCCTTGTTCCAGAGCCTAGGACTCAGATAAGCTTATAAGGTAGACTACTTCTCCCCACTCATGCTTCTTCAAAGGAGGATTTTGCTCACTCCTTAAGAATTAATAAATGGGATAGACTCAAATTACAAAGCTTCTTCTCAGCAAAAGAAACAATCAGTGAGGTGAACAGAGAGCCTACTAATTGTGAACAAATTTTTACCACATGCATGTCAGATAGAGCACTAATCTCTAGAATATATAAAGAAATAAAATATCTTAACACCAAAAAAACAAATAACCCAATCAATAAATGGGCCAAGGAACTGAAAAGACACTTCTCAGAAGATATACAATCAATCAACAAATACGTGAAAAAATGCTCAACCTCTCTGGCAATTAGAGAAATGCAAATCAAAACCACTCTAAGATTTCATCTCACACCTGTCAGAATGGCAGCTATTAAGAACACAAACAACAATAAATGTTGGAGAGGATGTGGAGAAAAAGGCACACTCATACATTGTTGGTGGGACTGCAAAATGGTGCAGCCAATATGGAAAGCAGTATGGAGATACCTTGGAAAACTTGGAATGGAGCCACCTTATGACCCAGCTATCCCACTCCTTGGTCTTTACCAAAAGGACTTAAAAACAGCATACTACAGGGACACAGTCACATCAATGTTTATAGCAGCACAATTCACAATAGCTAAACTGTGGAACCAACCTAGATGCCCTTCAGTAGATGAATGGATAAAGAAAATGTGGCATATACACACAATGGAGTATTACTCAGCAATAAGAGAGAATAAAATCATGGCATTTGCAGGTAAATGGATGGAGTTAAGAGAATATAATGCTAAGTGAAGTTAGCCAATCCCCAAAAGCCATATGCCAAATGTTTTCTCTGATATAAGGAGGCCAATTCACAGTCGGGTTGGAATGGGGAGCATAGGAGGATTAGAGGAACACTAGAATGGCGAATGGGGAGGGAGGGAAAGGGAGGGGGCAAAAAAGTAAAGAAAAAAGAAAAGATGGTAGAATGAGATGGATATCATTACCCTAAGTGCATGTATGAAGTCATGAATGGTGTGAATATACTTTGCGTACAACCAGAGATTTGTCAAAATGTGCTCTATATGTGTAATATGAAATGTGATGCATTCTGCTATCATTTATAACATCTTAGAATTTAAAAAAAAAAAAAAAAAAGAACCACATTTCAGAATTTGCAGGAAAAGTTTCCAGTGGTGGGCTGGTGATATAGCTCAGTTGGCAGGGTGCTTGCCTTGCATGCACAAGACCTTGGGTTTAATCCCCAGCACCACCAAAAAAAGTTTCCAGTGGTACCTAATCTCCATCTTGAATGGGTAATCTGACTCCTCCAACAAAATATGAAAATTAATATCACTGCTATCAAACTTTACAACATATGACACCAAGCTATACTTATCAGACCCTTAATTTTACACTTATGTTCATTTATTAATCTGATCCATTTTCCCAGCTTTGTCACCCTACCAGGTCGCTTCCACTCTGTTCTCTGGTACTCATGGTCTAACACCAATAAATTCCTTTATGAACCAGACTCTTTTGAATCATCTCTTTACCTTTATGTGTGAACACAGTGCCTTCTGACTACACCCTCTTTTCTTCCCCACAGGCCTTGTACCTCATAATTAAGAAGTGAGGGCAGATGCTCACCCATCAATATTTTCAAACCTCATTCATCAATGACTTTTTTTTTTTTTTTTTTTGGTACCGGGGGTTGAACTCAGCAGCACTCGACCACTGGGTGACATCCCCAGCCCTTTTTTGTATTTTATTAGAGACAGGGTCTCACTGAGTTGCTAAGTGCCTCGCCATTGCTGAGGCTGGCTTTGAACTCGCGATCCTCCTGCCTCAGCCTCCCAAAGTGCTGGGATTACAGGCGTGCGCCACCGCGCCCGGCTTCATCAATGACTTTTAACACCCACCTTGCTACTTTCTTCTCTTTTGGTTCCGGGAATTGAACCCAGAGCACTACCACTGAGCAACATACTCATTCCTTTTAATTTTTTATTTCAAAACAGGGTCTTGCTAGGTTGCTGAGTCTGGCTTTGAATTTGCAATCCTCATGCCTCAGATTCCCAAGTCTCTGGGATTACAGGTGTGCACCACCATGCCCAGCTTGCTATCTTCTTTATCAACTTACCTTTTGGTTATTTCAACATCCACACAGAACAAGTCACTTGGATTCTAATTTACTCAAATTCTTGTTTCCATTCTGATCCCACCTAAGGTACCCACTTTAAAGTCATACCCTGACCATTTATGGCACTACCCCTAGATCTGCATTTCAAGCATCTTCTCTTTTTGCATACCTACAACTTAATCATTTGCGCTCTTTTCAACTTGTCCGTTGGACAGCTCTCTTTAATATCAAGACTCAAAGACAATGATTTTACCATTTTCTATCCACTTCCTGATATCCTCACTTCCTGATTTAAATTTACACGACCATACCACAATATGTCCTTAATGATACCCTTAATTCCCTTCATGGTATTTACCCAGTAAAGGACCCAAGCCCAATAAACTACAATCAGTGTCTGTATCCAAGAAACTGTGAACTGCTTTTTTAAAAATGCATGTGTCTTATTTTAAAATGTTATTTAAAATCTGTGTTTCTGTAGCACTAGGGATTAAACTCAGGACCTTGCACATGTTAGTCAATCATTCTACCACTGAGCTATTACCTCCTGCCCTAAAATCTTAGTTATAGATACTGATGCTACCTGGAAATCCTACTGTACAGCCTTAGAATGCTATTTCCCCACACTTCAATATCTCCTAACCTGTCCTACAATCAGATAAAAAGCTTATTTAAGAAATCAGAAAAAAAAAAAAAAAAGAAAGAAATCAGAAGCAATTATATAGGAAGTAATGTACCATCCCACCAAACCAACAAACTGATCAATGTCCATATCAGCAATAGCTTTTGGGAAATGAAATATCCCTTCTCCTTCCAAAGGGTAACCATTCAACAACTTGTGTGCTCTAGATCTCATCTTTATCTCTTTTTCATAGACTCTTTCCCTCTCCACTGGATTCTCCAACACATGCCTGAAAGTCTCCCAACCTGAAACATTTTCTGTGACTCCATAAGATTTTCTAATTCCTGCTGCTATCTCCAATATCCCTGGCAATAATTTGTTGAAAGGGGCATCTATGATGCTGTCTGCCCTTTCTAATTTCATTTTCTCTTCTCAGTCTGGTCAAAATCACTCCAGAGACTGAAGCCACCAAGGATATCCATGTTATCAAAACCAACTGTCATTTCACTGTTCTTACTTTACTTGACACCTTAGCAGTATAAGGCTGATCATGCTGCCCTTAAAACAATTTCTTCTCTTGGTTTGTACAACATAACATTTTCTTAGCTTTCTTCCTATCTAACTATAGGCTGCTTTTCAAATCTCCTCTGCTCTCATTAAATATTTGGGTGCCCCAGTGCTCTCTCCTGGGTCTATGTCTTTGATATCTAACTCCTTCACTAGAAAATTTTATTTAATCTCAAAACTTCAAATGTTATTTATTTCCTGTGGTTCCAAAACTGTAACTTTGAGTATTTCTCCCAAAGCCTGGCACAAAGTGCCAGAAATACTTGTCTAGCTAATAGAATACTTGACATTTTTATATGGTTACCTAAAAAGTAGCATAAATACATATGTCCAAAACAAAACTCTTTGTTTCCTGTCCCAAACCTGCTATATTTCTGGCTTCTTTCCAATCCAATTCTACCTCCAAAAACATACCAAAAATCTATCCATTTCTATCATCACTAGATAGCCATCACTAACTCTAGCAAGTGCTATTGTAATAGGTTCCAGGTTGGTCTTCCTGCCTCTACACCTGATCCCCCTAAAATCCATTCTTCACAGAGCAGCCAAATATAAATAATATCATTTTATGCCTTTCCCCTCAGTGGCTTCCCATCAGACTTAGGTAAAAATCTAAGTTTTAGAATTTATCTTTAAAAGTCTTACACAGGGGCTGGGGCTGTAGCTCAGTGGCAGAGCATTTGCCCAGCACCTGTGAGGCACTGGGTTTGATCCTCAGCACCACATAAAAATAAAATAAAGGCACCTAGTTCCCTTCTACTTAAAAAAAAAAAAAAAAGTGCACAAGCTAGCCTCTGCTGATCTCTTTCAGTAGCGATGTTATCACACATTCCCACTAATTATACACAAGCCATACTGAGCAAATTTCAATTCCTCAAATATACCTAAGTCATCCCCACCTTTAAGTTTTTTTTTTTTTTTTTTTTTTGGTGGTACCGGGGATTGAACTCAGGGGCACTCGACCACTGGGCCACATCCCCAGCCCTTTTTTGTATTTTATTAGAGACAGGGTCTCACTGAGTTGCTAAGTGCCTCGCCTTTGAACTCGCAATCCTCCTGCCTCAGCCTCCCAAAGTGCTGGGATTACAGGCGTGCGCCACCGCGCCCGGCTCCCACCTTTAAGTTTTTGCACTAGCTATTCTCTCTGATAAAATTCCCTTCTCACTCTGGAATAGCTAGTTCCTTATTGTTCAGCTATCAGTTTAAGTGTCCTCGCCTAAGAAAGGTATTCCTTTAACAGACAATATAACCACAAGAGCAGGTGCCCAGTTCATCTTATTTACCAAGCTATGCCCCACACTGAACATGCCTGGCTCAATAACAGTACTCAATGAACAAATGAATCCCTGTGATAGGTATTACTCTTATTTACTAAGCAATACAACAGCATGAGAAACAAATATTTTTCTCAAAGATACACAGATAGTAAATGGTGAGTGTATTTCTTTGATTCAAAAAGATTTTACATGACATAAGGGTCACCGGCAATTATAAATTATTTTATACATGAAATAGTTGGGTAGCAAACTATAAATATTACTATAAACTATTACTATAAATAAATTTATGAAGCACAACAAATACTCTTTTTTAAAAAAATGATTATAATGCTTTTCCTAAGAGTCTAAATTCAACATTTGTTAAGTCTAACTTCAACAATTAATAAATTATAACTTTGGGGCTGGGGTTGTGGCTCAGTGGTAGAGCACTCGCCTAGCACATGTTCGGCCTCGGTTCGATCCTCAGCACCATGTAAAAAATTTTAAAAATGCATTATGTACAACCAACGCAAATAAATATTAAAAAAATTATAATTTTGTTAGCTAAAATGTATACATACGTGTATCTCTTGGAAAAAATTTGAAAACAAAATACACAAAGGGGTAAATCTTACCAGAGTTAATTTTGGCCTGTAACCACTTTTTCATACACTCTTGGTGGACATACTGTAAACTTCCTGTGCACTTGCATGGCTCTATCAGCAAATTAGATGATGATGCAGCTGCCATCTGACAAATTCTACATAAATCACCTTCTTCTTCTTCAGAGTCCTCTAAAAGAAGGCTAGAAAAGAGGGCACAGTTCCCAAGACAGAAATCATAACTCATCTTAGTATATCATTCCAATTATACATAATCCTAATCTCTCATTATTCTCCTCACACTAAGTGGAAAAAAGCAAAGGGCAACAACAACAAAGCAGTGACAATAATAAATAGTAATCACCATAAAAAAAAAACATTTCACTGAAAATAAAAAATTTAACATATTTTTGAAGTAAATGAAATAGGGTATTCTACCACTTATCTCTAAATAACTTAAGTAACTATGTCTTTGGTAGCAGTTTTTAGTTCCATATTTTTCACAATCACTTTATAAGCACCTGTAAGATATTTTATGTTTTGCAGTATTGAAGCATACTTCAAATTCAACAGTACAAACATAACATATACTCATCATTTTTGTCTCCCATCACTCCCCCAAATTTAAGACTATTTCAGTGACTAAAACACATACTGACTTGTGCTTTCTCAGTTATATGTTATCAGAACCACCTTTTTTTTTTTTTTTTTTTTGGTACCGGGGATTGAACTCAGGGGCACTCGACCACTGGGCCACGTCCCCAGACCTTTTTTGTATTTTATTAGAGACAGGGTCTCACTGAGTTGCTAAGTGCCTCACCATTGCTGAGGCTGGCTTTGAACTCGCGATCCTCCTGCCTCAGCCTCCCAAGTGCTGGGATTACAGGCGTGCGCCGCCACGCCCGGCAGAACCACCTATTTTTAAACTGGCAACTTCTTATATTAGATCACAGTAAAAAATGAGTAAGATTGCTAAATTCTCCACTTCCCCACTCCCAGCAATCTTATTAAATCATCCTGATTTCTACAAAGGTAGGCTTTTAAAGCCTGAACAGTTTCTATGACCATCTGTCCTTTAACAGGTCAACATACGCTATTTAATTTTGATGCAGAATAGTAGTTCTATAACAACAAAATAACTTTTTGCTAAAATTCCTATTGTGTAGTCTGCCTTGACACCAAAGGGTAAATAAACAGATAATACTGAATGCTGAACTGCTACTGAAATACAGTCTGAATTGTATAGTCTCCTAATGAATCTGGCTAAAGATTTGTGGAAAGAAAAAAGCAGATTTACAACTTTTAGGTAACTTTCATGCCCTAGCTTTATCAGAGAAACAACCAAGCATACATTATTTAGAAATGTTGAAAATATGGCATTTGTATTACCTTTTTAAAAAAAATATTTATTTATTTGCTTTAGTTGTACACAATGCATTTATTTTTACGTGGTGCTAAGCATCGAACCCAGGCAGCGCACATGCTAGGCAAGCGCTCCACCACTGAGCCACAACCCCAGCCCCTGTATTACCTTTAATTCTCTTCCCTATTAAGTTTATTTTTCACTTGGGAGATCAATTCTTAAAATTCTCATATATAAGGCAAAATGAAAACACACACACACACTGTGGTAAAAATAACCCCAAAGTGCTGCTTTTCAAACTATCTAACCCAGAAAGATGGTACAGGCCTAATTTGTTTTGTGGCAGAGATACCAGATCTGATTATAAAATGAAATTATATGAACATTATAAGGAAGAACCAATGCCTGGAGAAAGGGTTAATCACCCCCCCCAATCTATTGGACTTTCTTGGGTCCCTATCTATTGGACTGTAAATAGCTATCTTTAGGAGCCTAAAATGCAAACACCTCTGTGACAGGCTTCCAAGGCCAGAGATTCAACAGATGACTGTAACTTTTAACTTAATAACTTTTTGACCTGGGTAGAAATGTACCTACATGGCTTAATTGCTAGTACAATTAACTGCTGTCTAAACTATAACCTCCTAGACTTAGTTCTTAGAAATATAGCTCTTAGGGAGGTAAGCTCAAGTTATCCGGAGTTGCTGTAGTGCCACCCTCCACAGAAAATCTTAATTAAGCTTCTCCAGAAATCTTCACCATAATTGATCTGTCAGCAAAAGAATCTCTACAAAAGAGTTCAATGTAGTTAAGCTTCCTATTTCCTGTTGCTCTATCTTACAATAATTAAATTTGACCACGGGCCTGAAAGAGATCAGCACTCCAGGCACTGAACACCTCTTTACTAGTTTTTTCACAAACATTTATGATCATATATATAGATAGATATAAAACAATTTGTAAAGGTTTTCAAGAGAAGTATGTCTGCAAATGCAAAATGTGATATGAAAAGATTCTTTTTAAAAAATATTTATTTATTTATTTTAGTTGTACACAATGCAATGCATTTATGTTTACATGCCATGTGAGGCCGCTGAGCCACAACCCCAGCCCCAAGAAAAGATTCTTTTAACTAGGCCTCTGGCTTGGGCAGGTGCTTCACAGAGATGTTTACATTTCAAAGAGAAGAGATTACTAATTGGGCTCCAGGGTAATAGGGGGCTGGGGGAAGGAAGAAAGAGGAGAAGAAACTCCCCTTCTCAGGTGCTGTCCTTTAAGGGTTAACTTGCCCAGAACAGTGAAAGAAAAAGCTGCTTTAACATGAACTTCAGCAGCCTGTGAATTTCTGAGCCCCTCCCCTTACATGCTGGGTACAAAGTTCTGAAACTGCCTGCTGGAGGTGGGATGGGGGGGGATTAACCGATTATACTGAAAGCTGTACCCTCTGAACCTGGTTGCAGCCAAATGAACTGTTTCCTGCTATCTTTGGTGTCCTGCCTCATCTGTCCCCTACAACATTACAGCTGCCTGTGAAGGCTACTTACCCATAAAACTCAGAAGTGTTGTACTGTTTGTTCTACTCCTGTGAGCTACTTATCATAAATTCCCTGTGCATGGTCTTTGGTTATGTAGGCCAAGAATTAAAACTCACCAACGTTCCATAAAACTCAGAAGTGTTGTACTGTTTGTTCTACTCCTGTGAGCTACTTATCATAAATTCCCTGTGCATGGTCTTTGGTTATGTAGGCCAAGAATTAAAACTCACCAACGTTGTTATGGTTAAGAAATGATATCAAATTTCCTATAAAAGCCCCATGTAACCTCAGCTCAGGGCCCAGAACTTCACAGAGCATTAGGTCATCTGAGAACCCTGGCATAAATAAACCTGAGTTTCCAACCCTCCAGTGATGCCTGGTCTCTTGCTGAGGGCTATGTCCCTAACAGTTTCTCTTTGACTTTGCCTTCTATTTACAATATTGCACTCAAATTAACCTAACTTTGAGGGTAAGAATTATAATAATTACTATATTCCTCCAGCAAACAGCTTATAGAAGAAGTTGTACAAAAGATTTCTTTTGTACAAAAACATTGCAAGACCTGAATTAAAACTGACACTTGCAGGGTACAGTGGTGCATGCCTGTAATACTAGTGGCTCATGAGGCCAAGGCAGGAGGACAGTGAGTTCAAAGTTAGCCTCAGGAAAAGCAAGGCGCTAAGCAACTTGGTGAGAACCTGTCTTTAAATAAAATACAAAATAGGGATGGGAGATGTGGCTCAGTGCCCCAGAGTTCAATTTCAGCCCCCCCCCCAGAAAAACAAAAAAAAAAATGACACCTATCAATAAACCCTATAATGTAAAGAAATATTCAATATACACTTGAGCTTCAAAAACAAAATAAAGTTAGGTGCAGTGGTGCATGCCTGTAATCCCAGTGATTAGGGAGGCTGAGCAGGATTCCAAAGCCAGCCTGTAAAACCCTATCTCAAGGAAAAAAAAGGGGGAAGGGAGGGGGTGGTTAAGTATGTAGCTCAGTTATAGCATGCATCTGGGTTTGATCCCAGTAAATGGTAAACAAAATCAATTTAGTAAAGGCAAATACAGATTTATGATCTCTTGCCAATCCCATTTTCTGATCAAGAGAGAGGATAAAAGACAAAAGATTTTTAAAAAAATCTCTGCATCTATATCCTAAATTGGTTAAAAACAACCATTAGATTATTTCTTGATGCAATTTACAACCCTAAGTGCCTACCTTATTATTAATTCTCTCCATTTAACTGTAAATGAAACAGTACCATCATAGTTATGTCTGGGAAGGAATTTCAGGTATCCATATTATTAGAAGCCACATATAATTAAAGAGTTCTTTCTCTAATTTGTTCTAGCTATACAGGCTTAAGATGAACATTCAGTTTACCTCTCTTTTATTTTCTGTAATCTCTCTGGATCTCTTGAAGGTGCACTTTTAGTTTTTTCACTCTTTCCATCAGCTGAATTCCAACCTGAAGGAATAATATCTACAGTGATCATGACGTTGTCAGTCAAATTACTTCCAAGTGCTGGGGGGACTGCAAATCGGAATAAGGAACCAGGAAGAATCCCTGCTATTCCTGTACTTCTTCCACCTTGAGCAGAATCTGAGGAGGAGCCACCTGTAGAGGCACTGCTTGATGCTCCAGCTGCTTGTGGTCTGTTGGCAGTAGCCCCAGGAGAATCACTCTGTGCTTCAAGGTGAACTACTTCATTTGATTCTCTTCTGAAAATATGAGATCTAGATGGTATATCAGAGGCAGTTATCCTTGAAGATTCATCTCTTCCCTCTCGCCTCCTTCTAGAGAACAAAGGTGTGCATCTATTTCTAAGGGAGGAAGATAACCACGGTCCTGTATTTCTACCTTCAGGTTCCTGGCTAAAATTTTCTGAATCTGGCTCAGAGCTATGATTCTGGCTAAGTGATGACAAACCCCATCTTCGCCTAAGAAATCGAAATCCTTGAGAAGCTTCAGATCCCCTATTATCATTAACTTCAGAAGGTGAAGTTGCATTACTTCGAGACTGTGAAGTTGTCAGGATTCTTGGAGAAGTGTAAGAATTTTCAGAATTCAGCGATCTTGTATTCAAGGAATCCTGACTAGATCTTCGTGAAAAAAAATGTAGATGACATGCTAGAAGCTATACGTGACAGCAATCTCCTGGTTGTGCGTCTACCTTCATTGTCAGAAGATTCTTGAAATGATCTTTGAGATGAACCAACTCTTTCTGAACTGCTTATGGTTGGGGTTTCATCTCTGCTTGAAGTATAAGAAAATCCAGGATGTGTACTGCTTCGAACAGATTCTGATTCTCTTGGAGAAAAATTTGATCTTAAAGAATTTCTGCTGGAGTCCCTATAACTTGGTACTGTTTGATGTTCAGAAGGCAACAGGTGGCTTGTGGATGATGTATTCAACTGTAAAGTGCTCAATGAGTTCTCTTTTGGTCTCGCTCCCTGTGAATATGAAGAAGGAACTCTGTCTTGAACATCTATTTTTGAAAGGAAGGAAAGGTAACCAATTATATGAAATAATCTTAATATTATTAAAATTTGCATTTATTAACTACTTGCTGACAAAATGAAATGCTAAATTTGAGCTCAATACTGCTATCTTATAACTAGAGAGCTTAACTATCACTAGAGAAAAAAACCAGTAATGTATTTCTCTTCTTATTCCCACTGGTAAAATAAAGTACCACCATGTAAAGTCAATATTGCAAATTCAAAAGAAAGACTATATCATGAGCCAATGAAAAGCAGTTTCAGTTTAAAGAAGGCTAAGCAATTGAATTTATTGTCAGAAACTGATATGGTAGAAGAGTCTCAAAATATCTAAACTGATAAAGAATTTTATATAGACCAAATAATATAATCTAAACAACTCTTAAAATGATTAAAAGCAAAATCACCATAGGGAGATTATTTGAGATTCTTTTTACCATATGTAACAAACACAAGTTACTTTATGTAAAGATTATCACCCTTCTAATTTTATGACAAACCCTGCTAATAGCTAAAATTTCTCTAATCTTTTGTCTTTTAAGTTAACAGCAACAGTTTGAATCTCTAGGTGCTCATTAGAAAAAAAGTTTGCCTTGGAATATTGTTTGGAACTGAAGCAGAACAGAACTCTGGAATCTGTATTTTTAAAAAATATATCTGAACTGGAGTTTTGAATTTTTCTTTGTGAAGAACAGTTAGCTATATACTGTGTAGGAGAGCTCTATTACTACTGTGCTAAACATGGAGACTCGTGAAAGGACAAACTGTTAGGGATTTAATCTATTTTTGTCCTGTATTTTTATACCCTCCAATCTAGAGGCCATTGGTACTATTAAAGATACTTCCACCAAAGCCAAACAAACAAAAAGGTGTTTTTTTTTTTCAATAAAGCACCCTAATTAGATTACTTAAAATAACCCAAACTTTTTAAAACAAATGTACTTTACTCTTCTATGTAAATCAAAACTCCACTTCTGTCTGCTATATTTGTGAATTTTGACTACTATGTTTCCCTTTCAATTACATGGAGTAAATATTTTAAACGCTTAAATCTAGATACAGTGATAGAAACTGTGCAGGTCTTTACTTCAATTTAATAAAAAGAGACATACTCAAGTTATACTAAAAGTAATTCTAAATTATAACTTTTAAAATAGCTGATTTCAACATTTAGCTATTTCAGAATCAAATTGACTAAAACTATCTAATATGTTAAAGGTTAACATACACATTCTTAAAAGGAATAATTTAAGCAAAAAACCTTAAAGGCAGATAAAATCTGAATACTCAAGTAAACTGTTTATATTTTTTAAAGCAAAACAACATATAAAGTACAATAAAATATATTATGTGGTTCTGGGATGTGGTTCAGTGGTAGGGCACTTATTTGTCTGACATGCTTGAGGCCCTGGGTTTGATCCCCAATAACGCCCACCCAAAAGGAAAGAAATATTATGCTATTTTGTACAAAGTCTACATAAGGACATATGATTCAATTCATTTATTCCTTGGTACTGTTTATAATGACATAAAGAAGAAAACACAACACTACTAAATAAGCTGTACTTAACAATGGGAGTTTATACATACATGATGAAGCTGTGAAATCACCACTTCGGTGACTATAATCCATAAGATTACTAACAGAGGAATCTGTTCTTCTCTCCAAATCTCTCCTCTCTCTCATTAGGTCTGTTCCAAATGAACCAAGTACCAATGATGAAGATCTGGGAACTTGACTATGCCTCCAAGAAGAATCTTAAATTAATTGAAGAAGTTTTATTTTAGAGAAAGTTTTCAAGATTTTTGGTAAGAGTAAATCTTCTGTAATACAGAAGGAGGTTACTGTTAATTATTATGGGAACCCTCACAGTTATCTAGTTGCAACCAGAACCAAAATTCAGCAAAACAAACGATCCATTAATGAACTAATTACCCCCTCACCTCACTCATTCTCTTTTGGTTTGTTTTGGGGCTGGGCAATGAACACAGCACATGCTAAACCATAAACACATTCTTAACACTAAAATTTATCCTTATACATGATGTCAGTGTCTTAGTCACCTCCTCCTTAACATATTTTACAAGGTAAACATGATTTAAAAAAAATGCAAATCTGTCAAAGATGACAGAAATTCATAGTCAATGAAAGTGATGTTGGGAAACTGCCAAAAATCAAATCAAAGCCATCTTGACATGCAATTTTAATTACAGATTACAACACAATTTTATCATAAAAAAATTTGTTTTGGGAGTACTGGGGATTGAACCCCAAGGCTTCACTCATACTAAACATGCACTCTACCACTGAGCTATATACCCAATCCGAGAAATATTTTTATGGCTACCACATTTGGTTCTTTTTTTTTTAGTCTAAGATTAATGTATTGCAATTATGATCAAAATGTTACTTAATATAATTTCATTTAAAGTAAATTAAAAATTAAGTCTCAAACCTTGTCTATTTATTGTGAAAATTTGGCTTCTTTTCCTAGTCCCAATAGCCTTAATTAAGGGAAATAGCCCTATGTACTTAATGCCGTGCCTTCATGTAGCAGAAGAAAACAATCATCTCTGCAACAGTGATGTATGTCTACAAAGTTAAGGCCAGTCTGCTCTTACCCATCCTATACAATACTTTTTTTTTTTTTTTTTTTTTTTTTTTTTGTAGTACCAGGGATTGAACTCAGGGGCACTCGACCACTGGGCCACATCCCCAGCCCTTTTTTGTATTTTATTTAAAGACAAGGTTTCACTGAGTTGCTAAGTGCCTCACCATTGCTGAGGCTGGCTTTGAACTCGCGATCCTCCTGCCTCAGCCTCCCAAAGTGCTGGGATTACAGGCGTGCGCCACCGTGCCCAACTCAGATGGCTAGAATCAGAACTAATTCCTTGAACAGAATTCTTTCTAGGATAGCACCAACTTCATTTTTTAATTAAAGAGTTTCCAGTTTCCTTATTTTGTATTACGGCACTGGGGACTGAACCTGGAGTGTTCCATCACTGAGCTACATCCTTTTCATTTTTGAATTATTTTAAATTTTGAGAGTCTTGCTAAGTTGCTGATGTTCTCCCTAAGTTGGTGAAGCTGGCATTGAACTTGCAATCCTCCCGCCATAGCCTCCAAAGTTGCTGGGATCATAGGTATGTACCACTACACAGGGCTGAGTTTCCATATTTTCTGAAAATAAACCTCATATACCATAAAGTTTATCATTTCCAAAAAATTATGCTCAGGAAGTATTTTCAACATGTATCAGTAGTTTTGGCTTTCCTAATAATACTTGAAAAATTAATCTCCCATGAAAACCAGCACATACATACATGTCACTTTTAACCAACCTGATTACTACTCTAGTTGTTAATATCCTTTATATTGTAGGACATTTGTACCAAATTTAGAAAAAATGCAAAATGAAGAGTTAATTTTAGTTCTAGCACTAACTTAAAGTAAAATCTGCAAACTGCACTACATTTCCAAACCATTATCTTACATGAAAGTCTATCTGCTAAATCCCAAACCCAAGAACAATAAATGGCTTTAGTTCAAAATACATATACAGTGACTTTTACAGAAATTGAGTAATTCTTACCTGATACTGCATTTAAGCCACTTCCAACATTTCTCCCAGCTGAGGTAGATGTACAATTTGCACAGGAAAGTTTAGGTCTTTTTGAATCATGATCCCGTTGTTGATTCTGTGATCTTGAGCGTGCTCCCTGAGTTATCTCAGATTCACTATACCATGCAGATTGAAACGGTGATGCAGATGCTGATGCTGATGTAGACTATTAAGTTAAAAAAGTTTATAAGAAACAAAACATGCTTATATTCAACATTAAATTTAACCTATAATGCTCTAATAATTTCCCAAGGGACAATTTATTCCCTTAAGTACCAATTTTCTACCATGTTTTTTTCTTAGCTTTTATTTCCTTCTACCCATGTATCACTTTACTACACAATATAATTGTTATTTTGCTGGTTATAAATCTCTCATTTATAGCAAGTTCTCTTTATAACTATACATACAAACTTGGTTGTGAAACATGGAAGAGCAAAAACTTCATCTTTACTTTTCCTGGTTAAATATTTCAATCTTCTTCATAAAGGCAGGCAAGAACACCTTTAATAAAGGCACTGACACAAACTAATTACGAATACCCTACTATGAAAATGAGATTTCTAAAGTAATGACAAATTTATTTATCAGCTGGGGGTACGTACATACACTCAGTGGTAGAGTTCTCATTTAGCATTAGGACCTGGGTTTGAGCCCCAGTAGAAATAAAACAAAACCCAAAAAGTTTATTCCTAATCTGATTCCCATTGTCAGGAATACAGTCAGACAACGCTACTTATGATTACATTAAACAAGAAATCCTAGCGCTTGGAATTTCTTCACCAGTGAACCAGTACACTAAAATACATATTGAAAAACTCTTAGCTCTTTTTTAAACATATAAATATGTGAATACAAATTAAAACTTGTAACAAGTCGGGCGCAGTGGCGCACGCCTGTAATCCCAGCACTTGGGGAGGCTGAGGCAGGAGGATCACGAGTTCAAAGCCAGCCTCAGCAATGGTAAGGCACTTAGCAACTCAGTGAGACCCTGTCTCTAATAAAATACAAAAAAGGGCTGGGGATGTGGCCCAGTGGTCGAGTGCCCCTGAGTTCAATCCCTGGTACCCCCCAAAAAAAAAAGAAAAGAAAAAAGAAAGAAACTTCTAATAAATGTCAATCATAATGTACAAATACTCCCAGTTACTTCATTGGTTAAGCAGCTCCAAACACAGACAAGTAAAAAATAAATAATTATAAAATTAAGTAAGGCCGGGTGCAGTGGCACATGCCTGTAATCCCAGCACTTGGGAGGCTGAGGGAGGAGGATCATGAGTTCAAAGCCAGTCTCAGCAATGGCGAGGCACTTAGCAACTCAGTTGAGACCCTGTCTCTAAAAAAAAATACAAAAAAGGGCTGGGGATGTGGCTCAGTGGTCGAATGCCTCCGAGTTCAATCCCTGGTACCAAAAAAAAAAAAAAAAAGTAAGTATGTTGAAAGTTTTACAGAAAAAAGCCTGTCTTTGCTGGAGGTAGGGGAGGATTTTAGAGAACGTGAAAATTGGAGTTTATTGGGCAGGCAAATGAAGGAGGACATTACAACCAGACAACACAAAACATATGTCTATAAACCATTCTATCACAATCCATGGTTAACAATGAAGAATAAACTTTGCACATATACGGAAAAGCACAAGATGCAAAGTTCAAAGATGAAGAACATGGAGATAAGATTTCATTAATGTTTTATAACACTCTTCAGTTTAGCATTAACTTGGTCCTATAAGCCTTCTGTACCTAACAATCCACAGAGACACAATAAATTAACTACAGCTGGCACAAGAAATAAAACTCACTATATATCTCAGAACCAAATAATTTTATGTATCATTATTCTCTGGGCAGTGGTTCTAATAACTTTGGATGTCAAACATCAAAATTTAAAAGGTTTTAATTTAAAATTTGAAAAGAATGCCACTAATAACTGGCAGGTTTTTCTAAAACATAGCAACTATCACCTAACCCTGCATAAGTTGGTCAATTTCATTGTCCATTACTTCCTCTTCTCCCTCACCCTGATCCCCATTCTCTACTGGTCTCCCTTTTCTCATGAAAGTCTCTTTTTTTTTTACCTTCCACATATGAGAAACCATATGGCTTATTTCAGTTAATGTGATATTCTTCAGTTCCAACCATTTTCCTAAAAAATGACATAATTTTGTTGTTCTTTATGGCTGCATAAAACATCACTATGTATTTATACTACATTTTCATTACACACTCACCCACTGATAGGCATCTAGGCTGGTTCCATAACTTGGTTATTATGAATTGTGCTGCTATAAACATGGGTATGCATGTATTGCTATAGTATGCTGACTTCAGTTCCTTTGAAAAATTACTGAGGAATGGTATATTTTATTTAGAGACAGGGTCTTGCTGAGGTGCTTAGGGCCTCACTAATTTGCTGAGGCTAGCTCTAAACTTGCCATCCTCCTGCCTCAGCCACCCCATCCCCAACCTCATGCACTGGGGTGATACCCCACCCAGGTTATTTATACTCTTGATAATGAGATGAAATCTCCATGTAGTTTTGATTTGCATTTGCCTGATTGCTAAGGATGCTGAACCTTTTATCATATTTGTTGGTCATTTGATTTTTTCTTCTGAGAAATACCAGTTTGATTCATTTGTCATTTATTAAATGGGTTATCTGTTTTCTTTAATCCTCTGTCAGAAGAGTAGTTGACAAAAACTTCTCCCATTTCTCTCTTCACTTTTATTTCCTCTGCTGTGAAGAAGTTATTTTTTTCCCCCTGGTTCTGGGGGGTTGGACCTGGGAATGCTCTACCACTAAGCAACATTCCCAGCCCTATTTTGTATTTTATTTAGAGACAGGGCCTCACTGAGTTGCTTAGCACCTCACTTTTGCTGAGGCTGGTTTTTAACTTGTGATCCTTCTGCTTCAGCCTCCTGTGCTGCATGCACCACCAAACCTGGCAATTTATTTATTTTTATCTGGTGGTGAGGATCAAACCCCGTGCCTCACATGTGCTAGGGTCTATCACTGAGCCACAACCCTAGCCCAAAAATCTATTTAATCTGATGCAACCAAATTATTAATTATTGATTTTATTTTCTGAGCTTTAAGAGTCTTTACTGAGGAAGTTGGAGCTTGTGCCAATATGTTCGCGTGTAGACCCTATGTTTTCTTCTAGCAGTTACAAAGTTTCTGGTTTAATTTCCATCTTTGATTCACTTTGAGGACATTTGTCCAGTGTGACAGAGACCTAGTTTCATTCTTCTACGTACGGATATCCCAGTTTTCCCAGCACCACTTGTTTAAAAAGTTGTCTTTTCATCAATAGATGTTTTTGAACCCGTGTTAAGGATTAGATAACTACCTGTATGGGTTTGTCTTTGGGTCTTCTGTTCTATTCCACTGATCATTGTGTATGTTTTTATGCCAGTACTATCCTGAGTTTGTCACTATAGCTCTATAGTGTAATCTTTTTTTTAAAAATATTTATTTATTTACTTTAGTTGTACACAATGCAATGCATTTATGTTTACGTGGTGCTGAGGATCGAACCCGGGCCGCGCACGTGCGAGGCGAGCGCTCTGCCGCTGAGCCACAACCCCAGCCCTTATAGTGTAATCTTAAGCCAGGTATTATGAGGCATTGTTCTTTTTGCTTAGAATTCCTTTGGTTATTCTGGGTCTTTTGTTCTTCCATATAAATTTTGGGACAGGTTTTTCTAGTTCTGTAAAGAATGTCATTGTTATGTAATGTGATCTGCTTTAAATCTGTAGATCACTTTGGTAATTATCTGCCCTAAACTTTAAGGGTATTAAATAAATTATAGAAACCCAAAGGATATAATTCAGAATAAAGGTGTTTTAAATTGGATAAATTTGTGCAAACTTTATAAATTGTCATTATTTTTTTCATTTTCCATGGGATATATGAACTTATTGAACAGCATTTCTGCAAACATGACTTTAGAAATCATGGAAGGAAGGAATACTATCAGATCTCCTACTTTACAGAAAGACTTAGAGAAATGTAGAAGATGAAATAGGTGGAATGACTATATAATAAGAAAAGAAATTAGAAAGCCATTGGAACAGCAAGAAATATATCCCAGTGACAAAAGCAATGGGAACAGAAAGCAATTATGAAAGACTCAAACGTTCATTAGATTTGATATGGAAAGTAGCCATCGGACTTAAGAGACAATTTGAGAAATTTTTAAGGATCTAAATTCACTCCATAGTGTTTTGGTACTGGCTACTAATGAGATACTAGACTATGCCAGTCATTAAAAATATTGACTACAGTAGGAGACTTAATAAATGATAACATTTAATTTCAGATACTTGAAATCTAAAGTCACTAACGGCTTAAAGACACAAATACTGTTTGTGAAACAATTTTCATAACTGCCAACTCAAATGGTAGCCTATGAAGTCTATATTTATTCCCCCAAAGACAGAAAAATACTTGTAATTATAGTATATAACCTGGAGAAAACCTTTTCTTACTTCCTACCAATCCAAATTTGTCCATTGTTCAAACATTTTCAGCTTAAGGTAATTAGATACCTCCCAATCATTCATTTTTTTGGTGACACTAGGGACCAAACCCAGGAGTGGGCAATCACTGAGCTACACTTTTTATTTTGAGACAGGGTCTTATTAAGTTGCTCAGTTATAGAAACTAGCCTCAATCATGCCTCCTGCCTCAGCCTCTGGAATCACTGGGATTACAGGCATATGCAACCAAACCCAGGACCCTCTAAATTCTTTTAACAATTAAATTGGGAATTCATGTAACAATAAATTTTCTCCTGCTATCTAGAACTATTCAGGCCCAATGAAATCAGGGAGTGAGAATGTCTTCAAAGTATATTGCTTTGTATATAAACAGTGCTTAAACAAGTAGCTTTGGGGTTGTTTCTAGTTTGGGGCTATTAAGAACAATGGTGCTATGAACACTCATGCACAAGTTTTTAGGTAGACATGCTTTCAATTCTCTTGGGATAAGAATTGATCACACAGCCAGGCGCGGTGGCGCACGCCTGTAATCCCAGCACTTGGGAGGCTGAGGCAGGAGGATTGCAAGTTCAAAGCCAGCCTCAGCAATGATGAGGTACTTAGCAACTCAGTAAGACCCTGTCTCTAATAAAATACAAAAAAGGGCTGGGGATGTGGCCCAGTAGTCAAGTACCCCTGAGTTCAATCCCCGGTAAACACACACACACACACACACACACAAAAGATTTGACCAATCTCTTATGCTTCATCCATATCCAGTATTTTAAATATATCCTCAATTTACAAGCATAGCTTCTTGCAGGGTATATAGCACATGCCTGCAATCCAGCTACTCAGGAGGCTGAGATGGTAGGATCACAAATTCAAGAACAACCTGTGCCACATAGGGAGATCCTGTCTCAAAATTTAAAAATGAAATTATTTATTTCAATTATTTATTTATTATTGTTCATCTTTTCTAGTTTAGCCACTCCAGCGAGCATTAAGTGGTATTGCACCATAGTTTTGATTTGTGTTTCCCTAATGATTGATGGTGATCAACTATTCAGATGATTATTGGCTATTTCTTTGGAGAAATGTCTATTCAAGTTCTTTACCTGTTGAAAGTGGGTTATCTTTTCATTGTTGGGCTGTAAAAGTTCTATTTTGGTTACAAATCCCTGACGATTATATTTTTGCAAATATTTTATCTCATCCTGACTTTTTATTCTCTTGGTATCATTTGATACACACAATTTTTTTTTTTTTATTCTGATGAGGTCTAGCTCTTTTTGCATTTGTTATCTCCAGCCTATGAATACTCATATGAAATTTAGAAGTGAATTTAGAGTAATTAAATTTCCATTTGAGTAGAGACATAGCTCAGTGGTAGAGCATTTGGCTAGCAAGTGGAAGGTCCAAGGTTGGATTCCTAGTACCACAAGAAAACAAAAACAAAACCCACTAAAAATACATTTGTATTTGAGAGTCATGGCATTCTCTTTCTTCTTATTGTATTCCTAGTCTCTACCCAGAATATGTAACAGATTTGGCTCCCGGAATAACCATTTTTCCATAAGTTACTTCCACTTCAAGTCTATCTGGGCTGGGGCTGTAGCTCAGTGGTAGAGCACTCGCCTAGCTTGTGTGAGGCACTGGATTCGATCCTCAGCACCACATATAAATAAATAAAAGATCATGACAACTAGAAAAAAATTTTAAAAAAAGACTAAGATATGAAAGGTGAATTTATAATACATGAATCATAACTTAATAAAGATTTTATTAAAAGGGGGAAGAAAGGGAGGGCATCTACCTCCTACCTAAAACGCAATTCTCATTTTATATTTACCTTCATAGTACTTACTCAGGTTACCTTTCCAACCAGAAGTTTATTGGAAGAATAATCAGTGAAATAATTTGCCATTGTTATTGTATTAATCAACTTACTTTTAGAACATTACTTCAATGGATATTTAAAAAATATTCCCAGCACAAATGCTCTTAAACTAGTGCAATAGTAAAAAACCTTAATGAGAAAGCATTTGCAAATCATAATCATAATAGGTAGGGAACTTAAATCTAAAATAAGGAACACTTACAACTCAATAAAAAAGACAATCAAAATTTTAAAATGCCCCAAAGAGCTAACAGGCATTTCTCCAAAGACATATAGCCAACTGCATATGAAAAGTTGTACAGCATCTTTAATCATCAGGGAAATGTAATATTTGGTGAGGATGTAAAGAGATCCCATCCTTTACCTTCATATACACTGCTCAGGGGAAAGATTAACAGAACAATTGGTTTGGAAAACAATCTGGCACTTCCTCAAATGATTGAACCTAAGATTTTATATGACTCACTAATTCCACTCCTGGTGTATGCCCAAGAAAACTGAAAATGTAAGTCCACACAGAAACCTGTACTTGAATGTCTATAGCAACATTATTCATAATGTCAAAAGAAAGAAACAAGCCCAATGTTCATCAGCAGATGAATTTCTAAACAAAGCACATGGAATAACCATACAATGAGATATTAGTCAGTCATAAAAAGTACTAATATATGCTATAATATAGATGAAACTTGAAAACATGCTAAGCAAAAGAAACTAGTCACAGACTACACAGTACATGTTCCTACTTATATACAAAGAGGTCCAGAATAGGGAAATCTACAGAAACAAACTAGATTAATGGCTGTTCAGTATTAGTGGAAGAGAAGGGGGCTCAGTGTAGCAATAACTAAAGGATCTGGGGTTTCTTTCCTGAGGTGATGTAAAAGGTTCAAAAATTAACTCTGGTGGGCTGCAGGTCTGACTCAGTGGACGGGGCTTACCTAGCATGCATGAAGCCCTGGGTTTGATTCCTGGAACTACCAACAGCAAAAGAAACAAAATAAACAACAAAAAACCTAAAAAAGAAAACAAACAAAACCCCAACTGTGGTGATGTACTAGAGCTCTTGTACACATAATAAAAAACACTGAACTGTACACTCTAACCAGGAAAAGTGCATGGAATGTGAAATTATAACTTGGTAAAGCTATTTTTAAAAAGAACTATTTTTTTAAATGTAATCAATGCTATCCACTGGCAAATGCTTAATCGATGGAAATCATAAAATGACACAGTAATAGAAGCAAGAAAAGAATGGCATGCTTTTCCTGGGCTCCTCATTTCCATGAATTAATGGCTTGCCTATAACAACTGATAAATCCTGCTTTGAAAATTTTCCAGATCAAAATTACCTCAGCCACTACCAACAACTTAGAATTTTGAGCTTATTAATTAAAACCTACATAGTATCTACTCAGTATGGGTAGTTCTATTTTCTCTTTACAGAACTATTTTCATTGAATTATACTTTGTCATCATGTCTTTTTCTTACACTAAAGTTTACCAAGAAACAATTTCACTGAGTATGTCTTTACTGTAGGAATTCTCAATGTGGACACTGTCCAATATATCATTTGACTTTCCACTTTCAGATCAAATTGCCAAGCTTCGCTGCTTCTAAGGAAGGTATGTCTTTCACTTATGAACAATACACGTTATAAAGTTAGCTGTGTTTTCTTGTGATCATCTTGATACCTCAAATATAGTCCAGACTTAATCTTTTTTTTTTTATTTTAATTTAATTTTTTGGCAGTGCCAGTGATCAAACTGAGGGCCATCTACACATTACCTAAGTACTCTGCCACTGAGCAATTTAAATGATGCCTATCACTCAGGTTTAACTTGAAAACATTCAGGCATATCTGGGGGTGTAGCTTAGTGATAGAGAGCCTGTCTTAGCATGGAGGACAACCTAAATTCCATCACCCACAACCCCAAACAAAAATATGAACAAAAATTACAACAACAAAACACATAGAAACTGCAGGGTTCATTTAATGCCTAACAATGTTAAAACTTTTATGCACTTGGTATTTTTTCTGATCACACTGCACAAAGATTTTCATTTTCTTAGATTGTAGAAAATTTGTATTTTTTTTTTTTTTCCTTAAATGTTTAGTAAAATTCATGGTAAAGCCATCAAAGATTGCTGCTTGATTTTTAGGAGGTTATTAAATATTGATTTAATTTCCTTATAATAGACTAAAGTTAAACACAGATGTTCCATGTCTTTTGTATGCACTGGGGTAGATTGTGTCTTTTAAGAAATTGGTACTTTTCCTGTAGCTATAAAATTTGTGGACATGGAGTCAGTCATTCATAGCATTCCTTTACTATACTTTTAATATCTTTGGGATCTGTATGAATAATTTTTCTCCTTAATCTATAGTAATTTGTATCTTCTCTTTTTCTTTAAAAAATTTTTTTCTGGTTAGCCTATCTTGATATTTACTAATTTTATGGATGTTTTCAAAGAACTAGTTTTTTTTTCTTTTTCCTTTGTCTATTAATTTTTTTAAAAAATTTATTGATTTCTGCTCTAGTTTTCATTATTTCCTTTCATTAATTTGAATGCGATTATTTCTCATCCCCCTCCTCTTCCTTCTTATTCTCCTCATTCTTTTTAGTTTACCATGATGGAAGCTGAGATTACTGATTGTAGGTCTTTCTCCTTATTAATACATATGTGTTCTGAGAGTACAGATAGTAATATCTTTTTAAAAAATAATTATTTATTTGTTTTAGTTATACACAATGCCTTCATTCTTATGTGGTGCTGAGGATCGAACCCAGGCCACGCACGTGCCAGGCAAGCGCTCTACTGCTGAGCCACAACCCTAGCACAATAATTTCTATCTCTTAGCTTTTTAAAGGTGTGTTTTGTGGTCTAAAGGTGATCTATTGGTAAATGTACCACATGAGCTTGACAAGAATGTATATTCTGCTTTTGTTGGGTGAAGAATTTTATATAAATGTCCATTTCATCCAAGTAATTGATGTTGTTTAGTCAAGTTATAACCTCATTGAATCTTTATCTACTGAATTGTCAGTTACTAAAACAGAGGTATGAGTCATTTTAAAAAGCATCTAAATAGCTCAGTGGCACAGACAGCACTTGTCTTGCATGTTCAAGGCCCTGGGTTTAATCCCCAAACTGCAAAAAGAAAAAGGAAAAGGAAAAGAAAAATAATAAGCACACATAACAAGAACCTTATAAAAAGCCTCTCGTGCCGGGCGTGGTGGGGCACGCCTGTAATCCCAGCACTTTGGGAGGCTGAGACAGGAGGATCGCGAGTTCAAAGCCAGCCTCAGCAATGGCGAGGCACTTAGCAACTCAGTGAGACCCTGTCTCTAAATAAAATACAAAAAAGGGCTGGGGATGTGGCCCAGTGGTTAAGTGCCCCTGAGTTCAATCCCCGGTACCACAAAAAAAAAAAAAAAAAGCCTCTCGTTTTATTACTAGTAAAAGAAACCTCTGAGCAAAACAAGAAAATGCTGCTATAGTAGTTTTTTCTGTAGTAGTATATTTTTCTGCTTAAGTTGTAGAAAAATATATAAAGGTAATGTATGAAATTAAATATTCACAGAATACTCCATTTTATTTTTAACAACATGAATCATAGGAATTAAATTTTATTTTCAAAATATGTAAAATTCTGTTATGAAAAAGAGAGGATAATCATAGTTTTCCACATTCAAATTGTGATAAAAATTTAAAGATGTAGTAATGGAAACACTAGTAAGATTAATAACAAGTGAAGCCAAGCTTGTAAGTGGCCGAGAACTAAAAGAAAGATATTTAGGAAACCAATTTTTCAGAACTTAGAACCTCCAAAGAAATAATACTATTCCAAAGGCTTGGATTCTTCAGCTTAAGCAAATTACATACTAATCATGTAACAAGGGGAAATAATTTATTTATTTTTGTAGATTTCAGATCCTTTGCTTATGAATGATGAAAATATCCATTCTATTTAAATTAAAAGTGAAAAATTAGCTGGGCATGGTGGTGCACACCTGTAATCCCAGCACTTGGGAGGTTGGAGGCAGGAGGATCATGAGTTCAAAGCCAGCCTCAGCAATGCAAGGCACTTAGCAACTCAGTGAGACCCTGTCTCTAATAAAATACAAAAAAGGGCTGTGGATGTGGCCCAGTGGTAGAGTACCCCTGAGTTCAATCTCCGGTACCAAAAAAAAAGTGAAAAATTTTCTACCAAATGTCAAGCACTATATAAAGTGTTTCCATAGTACTTTATCTATACTTTAGCTAAAAATGATCTATCATACTCTAGACCTGAACCTCCTTTCTGAAGCTTTAGATTCACTAAGGGCTTGAGATATGGTGAGTTTTATGCATTGAACAGCTGTTAAGAATGCTTCAGCAATTAAAAAAAAGTGATTCCTTTGCCATTTAAATGGGCTCTCTCAGTGGCTAAATAAAGTGTGCTGAGTAATCTTAAGACAAAGAAAACAACATATGTGATATATAATTTAAATATTTGGGTAATATTATACTATACTCTAGGGATATTATTCACTGAAACTAATGTAAAGCCAGAAAGCAATATTAGTAGATCATAAATGTAACTGGTAACATCTAAGTTCCTCCTATGTTCCAGCAGCTATTGTTCTGAGTGCCTCACATGTCTTGGTTCTTTGAATTAATCTTAACAATACCTTTTGAAGAAGCCATTATTACTACAATTTTACAGCAGAGGAAAGAGTTTGCATTTTTAAAGCAAAACTAAAAAAGCAAGGCAGGATAAAAAGAGCTGATTTATTACTGGAACTATTCCTATAATTATTTATTTGAGGTACTGGGGGAGCCCAGGGCTTGGCACACTATAGGTAAGCACTGAGCTATGTCCCCAGCCCTTTTTATTTATTTTTAAAAAATATTTATTTATTTATTTATTTATTTATTTATTTATTTATGTACACAATGCCTTTATTTATTTCTACGTGGTGCTGAGGATTGAACCTGGGCTGCACACGTGCTAGGGGAGCGCTCTACCACTGAGCCACAATCCCAGCCCTTATTTTATTTTTGAGACAGGGTATTGCTAAGTCCACACTGTCCTCAAATTTGTGATCCTCCTGCTTTCCTGCTTCAGCTTCCAAAAATCACTGGGATTAAAAGTGTATGCCACCATGCCCAACTACAATTTGCTGGGGGTGGGAACAGAATTGTAAGCAATTTAAAGCAACTTAAGACAGCATTAATGAAACCCTCCCAAATTTACTGGACTAATATTAATAATTAATTTTAAAAGGCTTAAATTTTATTTCATTTGTTTTTTGGATGCTTGCAAGTAATTTCTGGACTTTATTTTGGTAATTATTGACATTAAAATTCTGGAACAGAGGGATTGGCAGTATAGCTCAACGGTACAGCGCTTGCCCTGGGTTCAAAATCGCCAGCAGCAGAGGTTAAAAATTCTAAAACAAAATGAGTTCATCCATTCTGCCAGTCTATGTTTTGAACTGCATTGTTGAGACCATTTATAAAACAGAATGAACTCAAAATTAATAGGCTGTTTATTACCAGCATGTTTTAGGTGGCGTCATTTTTACAGTAACTGAAATTTTATTTAAATGATTTTCTTATTCTTATATTTGTTTAACACAATAAAAAATATGACTTTTTGGAGTAAACTACAACAATGAGATCAAACTGTAAAGTTTGAAAATCTTAAAAAAACAGTGTAAATAAATCTTATAAAACATTCAAAACTTTAGCTCCATAAAATAGTATAAAGATTACTATAGTTGGGCAAGGTGGTGCACACCTGTTATCTTAGCGGCTGGGCAGGCTATTAGGAGGATCATTCCAAAGCCAGTCTTAGCAACTAAGTGAGGCCCTAATAAGCAACTCAGACCTTATCTATAAATATTTTTAAAAAGGAGAGAGCCGGGACAAATTTAAAGGAAAAAAAAAAAAAATGGGGAAGGGAGGGGACAAAAGGGTGAAGAAAAAAAAAAAAAAAAAAAGATGGTAGAATGAGATGGATATCATTACCCTAAGTGCATGTATGAAGCCATGAATGGTGTGAATATACTTTGTATACAACCAGAGATATGTAAAAATGTGCTCTATAAGTATAATATGAAATGTAAAAAACAGAATAATTGCCTGAAAATTTCATATTAATAAATAAATAAATAAATAAAAAATAGGGCTGGGGATGCGGCTCAGTGGTCAAGTGCCCCAGGGTTCAATCCCAGGTGCACCACCCCCAAAGTTACTATAAACAAAAGAAAATAAAAGATGCATTAGTAGCTAGCATTTATTTTATCACATGCCAGGCACTTGTCTCATTTAATATACTAATTCATTTAACTTTTAGCAACCAGACAGGCAGATGATGTAGAAGATAGACAAAAACAAAACAAAAAAATTAACTTCCTCAGGCTCATACAGATATGAAGTAATGAGGCAGGACTTCAACCCTGGTTTCAGAGTTTGTGTTTCTCATTAATAATCTATATAAAATTAATAATCTATATAAAAAATTAAAGATGAGTAGTCAAAATTTTATGAAAAGATAAACGTGGAAAAATCAACTTTGCCTTTTATGAGTCAACTATAGCATTCTACAGAATACAAAATATATGAATCTGCACCCCTGGCAGGCTTATATTTGTCTAGCAACAGAATGAAAAATATAATACCAATATCATTCAATATTTTAAATGAAATCAAGTGAACAGGTCCAGTTAAATCAGTTAAAAATGGGTAGTAGATATGGGCATTTTAAAGAAAGTTTTATTCATTCTTTCTCTGAACACATTATAAAATGCTGATGACTATGCAGGAATTTTCTTATTAAAGTAGACTGTCATATATTACATGTTACATGATACAGAAACAACACCTGAAAAGAAATTTTCATTAATGGATTCTTTTATATTGTTACCTTAAAATTACTTTTGCAAATCCCATGTTACTTAATTAGCTGTTCAGTCAAAATGCAATGAACTTAAATTTAAAAGATGAGCAACATAAACTGAATTAAACCCATAAACCATGCCTTATGAGATTTATACAATTTTATATTACAACTATTATATTATAATACTGATAAGCCTTTTCAAAAACCAACACACTAAAATAAACCAAAAAAACCATCAAGCTGTTGGTCCTAAGGAAATTGAGTAGATGAATGAATTAATGCAAACATATCATTAACCACAAAAATAAAATCCAAAATTCACATAAAAGGCTGTCAAATATCTTCATAAAAGGACAAGACTCTTACTTACTTTTCCCCCTTTTCTTCCTGGGGATTGAAACCAGGTCCTAGGGCTATGCACACACTCTACCACTGGACAAGAAAGCCCCAGCTGTTAACAATCACCCACCATTAAAAGCAAAATACTTAAAAACCACATTCTCAAAAATAACATTTAATAACAATCCTTATTCTATCACCACTTTGGGAACATGCAGAGAAATGTTAGATGAATGAATATGCTATTTAGATGACAAGGATTCAGTTTTGCTCTTTAACAAAGCTTTCCAAGTCTTTGGAAAGTATTTTATGTAAGGCCATGATCTCTTATCCATAATTCTGAAGTCCAAAAGTTTGAAAATCACTAGTCACTTATTTTGTTACTACTATACTAATGTTTTGATTACAGGATGCATTAGATTCAGCAACTTAAAAGAAAATTAATAAACGTGACCCAGAGACTTCTGAAAAGGACTGTGTGTACACATATTCTAACATAGATATTACCTGATATTCAGAATCCAGTCTAAATGAAGAGTCTCTTGAGTGATAGGCATCATTTAAACTACTTCCTCTGCTTCCAGACATCATCCTAGCACTTAAGGAGCTGGAGGGCTGAACAGAAATTCTTCTTGGAATCCTTGAAGGTTTAGACTCCATTCCTCAATATCCTGTGAAATACAAATTTGAAGTAATTGCCCTTGGGAACATGCAAGCTTTTATTTTTTAACCCTTCTTAAACAGAAGAATTAACCATGTAAATTAAATACATCCAAGAAAATAAACTGAAACTATCACCACCTCTCTTTTCAAGGCAAGAGGTCTAGGTCCTACCAAGGTTTCTAACTGTCTATACAACGTAGCAAAAATAAAGATGTACAATAAGAAACAATGTCTAGACTCTTTTGTACTCAAAGTTGTCTCTATATTAAGTCCAATCAATTTGCCAAGGTTGCCTTACCATTCTTCACTGTTAGTGTTCAATGTTCACACCTATTATACTATTTGCATACCCCTGAACACAATGTGCTCTCACATGCCTTTTAATATGCTTGGGAAGTCCTTATATTCCCTATTCAATTTCCCCTCATCAGTTTAAACACAAACATCATTATTCTGTTTCCAGTTGGTAAAGAGTTATATTAAAACATCACACTACCTTATACTGTACTTTGTTTAGTATGAAATTTCTCTAGGTTAGAATCATTTGACGTTATAAAACCATTGCCAGGAATAGAACAGGTACTCAAAAAACAAGCTAAATTGTACTGAATGAATATATCTTGCTTTTATTTACTACCAATAGGATCTCTTAATTATTACAACAAATAATAACCACAGCAGATAATTATTACTGAGTATTATATATCAGTCCTGGGGGTAAGGATCTTCTGATTATTTATTAGTGCAAGCTGGGGGTGGGGGACAGTAGGGAGTGAGGGGTGTTATTCTATCATTCCTACTTTATAGATAAGAAAACTGGCACTAAGGTTAAGTAATTTGCAAATGACTGCCCAGCTATAAATGTTTTCCTGGAATGTTTCCAAAGAATGTTTATTATAATACTGGAAAGTGATAATGTTTTAAGGGAAAAGCTCAACCTACAAAACTATAAAATCACACATGGTGTTGATTCCAACTATATAAAAAATGGAAAAAGGGAAGAAAATCCTACAGAAATTAACAAAATATTAAATGTGATTTATATAGAATGTGTAATTGAATGCTTTCACCATGTAGATTAATAATTTCTAAATTTTCTTCACTAAATATTTTTCAACCCATGACAAGAGTAACCATTGGCTATTCCTGATTATTATTATTTTTGGTACTGGGGATTGAACTCAGGGGCACACGACCACTGGGCCACATCCCCAGCCCCTTTTTTGTGTAGAGACAGGGTCTCAATGAGTTGCTAAGTGCCTCGCCATTGCTGAGGCTGGCTTTGAACTTGCAATGCTCCTGCCTAAGCCTCTCAAGTGCTGGGATCACAGGTGTGCGCCACCATGCCCGGTGCTGATTTTTAACTATACACAAATGGAATCATACAATGGGTACTTTGCATTTAACTTCATTTGCTCATCATTATACTTGTGTGATTCTTCTAAGTTGTTGCATGTAGTTGTAGTAAATTCACTAACTTTTCATAAAGTGTTTCACTGTTTAGGTGTACACAATTTATTTTCCTTTTCTAATGTGAATGGACAAAGGATTATCTCCAGTTTTGGGCCACTACCAATAGTACTGCTATAAGAACATTACTTTTCCAAATTAAAATAACTTGCTGAGTATGCTGGCACAAGCCTATAATCCCAGCAACTCAGGAGGGCGAGGCAGGAGGGTCTCATGCTCAAGGAGAGCCTGGGCAATGTGCTAAGACCATCTCAAAATAAAAATTTTAAAAAGGCTGAATGAAGGTATAGCTAGGCAGCAATGTGCAAGGTATGGGTTCAATCTCCATTATCACAAAAACAAACAAACAAATAAATAAATAAATAAAAACTTTCTGGGACATAGATTTAGAAGGAGGTCTTGGAGACCTAGGAGAGACCTTGGAGACCTAGGCCTACACTCAGGAGAGAAGAAAAAGGAGAAGGAACCCCCGAAAAAGTCATGAATGGATATCAAAATAATCTATCCAACTTCTTCTACTTATCCATTTTCAAGGTCAAAACTTATTTATCTCCTTTTTGTTCTGACAGTGGATTAGAATTCAGGCAAATAGCAACAGATGCGCTTCACCTGTCAGATATACATCTTAGATAAAATATATACTTACTTTATTAAAACACTCAAAACATTTAAGTTAAAAATATCTAATTCATTTTCTGCATGTAACCTTATTAATTTATCAACTAAGTTTTGCATTAATCACATCTTTCTACCTTGAAGTTGTTAGAAAAGAATTTACTTTTCCAATAATCTTTGTCTTAAAAACACTGTATCAGTAACAGAAAAGAGGATGAACAGGGCTAGGGTTGTGGCTCAGCGGCAGAGCGCTCGCCTAGCATGTGCGCAGCCCAGTTCAATGCTCAGCATCATGTAAAAATAAATGCATCGTGTACAACTAAAAGCAAAAAAAAAAAAAAAAAAAAAAAAAAAAAAAAAGGATAAACAGAGTATGAAATGGTAGCACACAACAAGCCACTGGGAGGCTGAAGCAGGAGGATGGCAAGTTCTGGCCCAGCCTAGGCAATTAGCAACACAGTATCTCTAAATAAAATGTAAAAGTGCTGGGGATATAGCTAAATGGTATAGCACTTGTCTAGCACACAAGAGACCCAGGGTTTGATCCTGAGTACTGAGGGGATAAAAAAAAAGCAGGTATGGTTAGTGAAGCAAAGACATCAACAAAACATAAGGCTCATATTGTAGTGGAAGGACACGAACACAGTCCAATTATCAATTAGAATTATGAAAATACGAAGAAACCTAGAGTAAAAGTTATACTATAGAACAGGATTAGACCAAAGAAAGTTCATCAAAAACTTCTAGGTAAACATTATAGGTTATCTTTAGGCATCTATAATGCACACGCCTCTTAAAATCCATATAAAATGACACTAAATGAATCAGAAGCTTTAACCATGAAAAAAATAATAATAATGGAAATGACTACGTAAAGCAAAAAATTTAAGTGGACCTGGACTTGGTAGTACATGCCAGTAATACCCACTTGGGAGTCTGAGGCAGGAGGAGAGCAAGTTTGAGGTCAGCCTGGACAACTTAGTGAGATGCTATTAAAAAAAAAAAAAAAAAAAAATGGGGGTGTAGCTCGGTGGTAGAGTGCCCCTGGGTTCAATTCCCAATACCTGCCCCTAAAAACAAAACACAAAACAAACAAACAAACAAACAAAAAAAAACCCCCAGAAATCTGAATACATATTTGGGTAATCTAAAGTAAGGGAGGTACAGTAACTCAGCAGAAAGGACACAACTATAGGTACCTAGAAAGAGGTAGAAATTGGTAGCAAAGCATTTGGTCTTCCTATCATGAAAGGATCAAGACTTAGAAATACAAGCTACCATAAAAGGGAATTAAGCTTTAAAATGATAAAACAAAACAAAACAAAAAAACTGTTGTGGAAAACAGTATGGTGGCTCCTCAAAAAATTAAAAATAGAATCACTTTATGACCCAAGCAGTTTCACTTATGGGTATACACCCAAAGGAACTGAGAATAGGGTCTCAAGGACATATATTAGTATGCCTATATCCACAGCAGAATTATTCACATTAGAAGTTGATAGTCACAAGTGTCTATCAAGAGATGAATGATAAGCAAAATGTGGTAATTGACCTTGAAAAGGAAGGAATTCTGATACATGCCATAAAAGATCAACCTTGAAGACATTAAGTAAAACAAGCCAATCATTAAAAGACAAATACTCTATAAGTCTATGAGATATTTACAGGGGTAAAAATCCAAGAGAGAAAGTAGAGTGATAGTCATCAGGGCCTAGGGAGTGAGGAGTTACTGTTTAATGAGCACAGAATGTCAGTATTATAAGAAAAAAAGATATGGTGATGGATAGAAGTAATGGTTGCATACTATTATGAACCTATTTAATGAAACAATTAACTGTACACTTAACAATAGTTAAGGTGGTAAATTTTATTTAAAATGTATTTTACAACAATAAAAAATTTGAGGGGGGGAAAGGAGTGATATGTAGGGATGAAAAAGTTAAGTTGCCGAATTAAAACCTAATTTTGGAGCAGAACCCCAATTCTTCCTCAGCTCCATTCTTCCTAACAGACTATTCATTCACTGGAAAATAAAGATTTTATAGGTGACCCACTCCTACAATGCACAATCTCTGCAGGGGTTCAGGCAAGGGTCAGTATAAGTATAAAAGGAAAGTTATAATAAATTTTGAGTTTCAAAGTCTTTTTCTTGGTCCTGTTTCTATAATGTTATCAGGAAACTAAGGACGTCTACCTTTGGATAATTAATACCATTGATAAGATTTACTGAAATGACATATGGAATGTTCCCACTTGGCCAGCCTATCTCACAGTCAAGTCCATTAGATAGCAAAAGTTTCAATCAGCTGTTTTAGTGCTTCTCTCTAATAGACAAACATCCAGCTGGGCATGGTGGCACACTTCTATAATCCCAGCTACTTGGGAGGCTGAAGTAGGAGTATAAAAAATCTAGTAGTGAGGGGTTGAGGTTGTGGCTCAGTATAGAGTGCTTGCCTAGCATGTGTGAGGAACTGGGGTCAAACCTCAGTACTACATAAAAATAAATAAAATAAAGGTATGTGTCCATCTACAACTAAAAAAATATTTTTAAAAAATCTAGTAGTGAAGCCGGGCGTGGTGGCGCACACCTGTAATCCCAGCACTTTGGGAGGCTGAGTCAGGAGGATCGCGAGTTCAAAGCCAGCCTCAGCAATGGCGAGGCACTTAGCAACTCAGTGAGACCCTGTCTCTAATAAAATACAAAAAAGGGCTGGGGATGTGGCCCAGTGGTCTAGTGCCGCTGAGTTCAATCCCCAGTACAAAAAAAAAAAAAAAAAAATCTAGTAGTGAGACTCTACCTCAAAATTTTAAAATTAAAAAAAAAAAAAAAAAAAAAAAAAGGATTGAAGATGTAGCTCAGTGGTAAAGTGCCCAGGGTTCCAATCCCCAGTGCCTGTGGTGGGGTAGAGCATATATGTACACAAAAATCAAGTATCACTGGGTATACAAGGGAAGCCTCAATATAAAAACCAAAGTGGCAGCTTTTATAAGTTAGGAATTATCTATATCTTCCTTAGAATTTTTTTTTAATAAACTGTGCTTCTCCATCTTGCAGTATGTGCTACTGGTGCACCTAAAACAGCATCACCTACCTTTTTAAAATCACATCAGTAGCCGGGCGCGGTGGCGCACGCCTGTAATCCCAGCACTTTGGGAGGCTCGCGCAAAGGCGTGGTGGCGCACACCTGTAATCCCAGCACTTTGGGAGGCTGAGTCAGGAGGATCGCGAGTTCAAAGCCAGCCTCAGCAATGGCGAGGCACTTAGCAACTCAGTGAGACCCTGTCTCTAAATAAAATACAAAAAAGGGCTGGGGATGTGGCCCAGTGGTCTAGTGCCGCTGAGTTCAATCCCCAGTACAAAAAAAAAAAAAAAAAAAATCTAGTAGTGAGACTCTACCTCAAAATTTTAAAAAAAAAAAAAAAAAAAAAAAAAAAAAAAAGGATTGAAGATGTAGCTCAGTGGTAAAGTGCCCAGGGTTCCAATCCCCAGTGCCTGTGGTGGGGTAGAGCATATATGTACACAAAAATCAAGTATCACTGGGTATACAAGGGAAGCCTCAATATAAAAACCAAAGTGGCAGCAAAAAAGCTAACTATAACATCCAATCTGAGAAAAGATCCCTATTCAAAACTAAAAGCATCATCTCTACCTAATGCATATTGCTTTTATAAGTTAGGAATTATCTATATCTTCCTTAGAATTTTTTTTTAATAAACTGTGCTTCTCCATCTTGCAGTATGTGCTACTGGTGCACCTAAAACAGCATCACCTACCTTTTTAAAATCACATCAGTAGCCGGGCGCGGTGGCGCACGCCTGTAATCCCAGCACTTTGGGAGGCTGAGGCAGGAGGATCGCGAGTTCAAAGCCAGCCTCAGCAATGGCGAGGCACTTAGCAACTGAGTGAGACCCTGTCTCTAAATAAAATACAAAAAAGGTCTGGGGATGTGACCCAGTGGTCGAGTGCCCCTGAGTTCAATCCCCGGTACCCAAAAAAAAAAAAAAAAAAAAAAAAAAAAAAAATCACATCAGTGCTCCTAAAAAAAAAATTCACTCATCTGTTTATTGGACAAATATTTATTGAGCATGTAGGTATAATTTCAGGTGCTGGGATGTGTCAATGAACAAAATGGGCTAAATTCCATGCATTCATGAGTTTAAATTCTAGTTGGGGGAAGATAAAATAAACAAAATAAATTATACAGGTTAAAAAAAAAACAACAACAAAAAACACCACCAAAACAAGCATAAATAAATAAATAAATAAATACCTGCAGGTGATTCAGGGAAAAGAAATTTGGGGGATGGGAGGTAATGACTATCCTCAAAAAGATCAAGATCGTTCATAAAATAAGAACAGGATGCTTGAGAATGTAATCAGAGTATAATAGTTTGTAGAAATCCAATAGTTTGTAGAAATCCAAACTGTGGTATACTTTTAAAAATGAGATACACCGGGCTGGGGTTGTGGCTCAGTGGTAGAGTGCTCGCCTAGCTCGTGTGAGGCCTGGGTTCAATCCTCAGCACCACGTACAAATAAACGGATTGTGTACAACTAAAGCAAATAAATAAATATTTTTAAAAAAGAGATACACCAAAATAAATTCAACATACTTAAAGGAACCTTTCCAGGATTGAACGTTACAAATCTCTACAGTGAACGGATTCAAGAGTACTCAGCAGCAGGGCATGGTGGGGCATGCCTGTAAACCCAGAGGCTCTGAAAGCTGAGACAGGAGGATCAATAGTTTAAAGCCAGCCTCAGCTTCAGCGAGGCGCTACACAATTCTGTGATTCCCTGTCTCTAAAAAATACAAATGGGACCGGGGATGTGGCTTGGTGGTCTAGTGCTCCTGGTACCAAAAAATAAAAATAAGAATACCCAGCATCACCAGTGAAACTCCATATCATGTACAACCACAGAATGGGATCCTAATTAGAATTAAGTTATACTCCATGTATGTATATCAAAATACACTCTACTGTCATGTATATCTAAAAAGAACAACAAAAAGAGTACTCAGCAAGATCCAAGAAAACAAATAAGTCCAACATTAAAACACAATGTATCATCTTTAAATGTCAGAAAACCAGAAATAAAGAGAGGATCCTATATGTTGTCAGTGGAAAATGGATCTTGGACAAAAGTAAAGTGATAAGAATGGCTTAACAATATTAAACTCAAGACACTGACTGTAATAGTGAGAAGTGTTTGTTTAAGTGTGAATTGCAATCTAGCAACTAAGTGTGAGGGGAAGAACAGGACACAATTGCATATATTCACAATGAATCAAAAACAAAACAAGAGGCTCTGGGTATAGTTCAGGGGTAGAGAACATCAAGGGTGAGGCCCTGGTAAATCCCCAGCACCACAAAAGGAGGGTGGTGAGAGGACCCACAACCATAGGAACCTAAATGAAGAGCATGTCCTAGCAAAATGGGAGCGTAAATCATGAAATAATCAGGTGAAAGAACCTAAAATGCAGTGACAAAAGGGAAAGTTTAAGAGGATGGTAAAGCACGTAAAATATTTTTTAAAACTGCATCATGGGCAAACTATATTTCATTGGCATGTGGTAGAGATAATGGATGGTACAACTGGAAAAACCACACTGACTATAAGGATCAAAAGATAATTTTCAAAATCAACTTTTTACCTTAGAAAATATAGCCATTGTTCAAGATGGGAGGTATAGCTGTATTGGTTGAACTCTTTAAAAATTTACAGTCATAATAGAACAGAGGTCAGAAGGGGAAGTAAGAATAATGGTGAAAAACAAAAAGCATTATTTAAAATAATTTTAAAAATCATGAAATAACATTATAAACATATCACGTAGAAATATGGAGGTAAATAAATCCTAGAAGAGACAGCAAAACATTGTAAAGAAACTTTGGAAAGTGGAACTAGGGAAGCCACGAAGGGTGGGGCAGGACTTCCGTTTTCTTTATAAGTGGGATGACAATACTTCACCATTTGCCTAGAAGAGTCCCAGTTCATGTCCTGTACCAAATTTATGTTCATTACCCAGTACAATTATTAAAACAGTGTCTACATTGTCCCTTACAAGTATCCTGATTTGGAAGATAAAGCATGTGGTCATCTTACTTAGAAATCTTTTCTATCATCAGCTTTTTATAAATTATGTGCATATTTGATAAGGCCATACAGAATCATTTTGGAAAGGTGAATTTTGGAAATTTAAAGAAGGCATATATTAGGAGAAAGAATATTCATGTTTAAACACTGACATTCAAAAGCCCATAAATGAACCCCCAGCACAAAAAAGAAAAAGCCCACAACAATAAGCAGTAGACATTATTTTATTAAGAGGGATATGAAAATACTAAACAAAGGACTATATTTGTGATCTGAGGATTTAAAACAGGGAGACAAAATGCTTTTTGAAAGGTAAATGTCTACAGTTGCTTTTTAAACAACAATAATGCTCTTAATTATGCCTATCATAGTTCACTTTAGCAATATTTATACCCAGTTCTTACTTGCAGAATGAAACTAACCTAGTAGGAAATCTGCTCAAAACAAATCCCCTGGGAGAAGGCAAAGAGGCAGAGTCCTCTGAGAGATTTAATTTGATACTGTTTGAAACTATTTTTGGCAACTCCTCTACATAAACTGATTGAATTTTGACAATGTAGGTGTTATACGAAAACTTATGTAATTTGTTGCATAAGTTGTAGGTCAAAAGCACAAAAAAAAAAAACAATAAAAAATGTAATTTGCAGTCCTTGGAAAACTCTACCAGACCACTTAACAAGGTTCTATGAGGCAGTTTTTTTTAGAGTCTGCTGATTTCATTTAATAATTTTTCTGATGTTTACTATGTGCTAGGAATGTTAATATTAAACAGAAGGATGAGGTGGTGGCTGGTCACACTGAAAATATTGATGTGGTACTTACAAAGAAACTATAATCTTGTGAAAAACAAACTACAGAAATAATCACAATTTAAATATTATAAGCACTATAAAGTAAAAGGTATAAGGAAGAATAAAGAGCAAACCACAGTAAGAGGAAGATATTTTAAATGTAATAAAAATAAATACTGTAATAAATACTACAAAATTCATATGTACAATCTTTCAACATAATGGTCTCTTAGATTCCTTATGTTATTATATTATTATGAAACTTTAAATTCAGATTTGATTCCAGAATTGGAGAGTCAAATGCACCCTCATGTTTGGTGATAAGATAAAAATTTATCACCAGGGGTGGCTTCAGAGGTTGGCCCTGTACTTGACTAAAATTTCTACTGCCTGACATCCTGAAATTCTGGTTTCTCAGCTTCAGCAGGAGAGGCTATATGCCTCTCCACCATATGTCACCACTCAATCTGCATATAGCACACCTGATTGTTGTGCAGTTTCTATAACACACCAAATCTGTACTTGCTTTGAGCCTCACTGATTCACTGGAACTCTATGCTTATGTCCCTCATTAACAAGTCTATGACTGAGCAAGGGGAGGCAGGCATTAACAGATACAAGAGGCCACATTTTCCAGTTTCTAGAACATGTTTCAAATGATAAAGGCTATGAGCTGCAAAGCCACAAAAACCTTGTTATCAATCTTTGAAACTCTGGGAGTTTTATCTTCCGCACCACAAAATAAATTTCCCTCACCTTAAGGCATTTTTATTGTGGATGACATATGCAACAAGGGTAGTATTCATACCAATTTCACAGTTTATACAGTCTGTCCATTCACAAATGAAGTTTGCCTTATTTTTAAATTTATTGGTACTGGGGATTGAACCCAGGAATGCTTAACCACACAAGCAGCTCTTTCTCATTTTGAGACAGAAAATTGCTAAATTGCTGAGGGCCTCGAACTTTCCATCCTCCTGCTTCAGCCAGCCTCCCAAATTATTGGGATTATAGGCGTGCTCCACCACACCCTGTAGTTTGCTTTAATTACCAAAAAGATTAACTAATTTTTTTGCAGGTAATTTCATTCGGCATCCTAGGAAGCTCTGCAGAGCTCTTTAAAACAAGCTTGTGTTTTTGTTGCCTGTTGAACACTACACCAAAGGATATTTAGACAAATTTCTAATCATAAACAGCATTAAATCTATTTGCATCAATTCTGTGGAAATAATCTTGCCTAAAACTTTCTCTTAGCCTGGGTAAAAGCTAAATGGAATTCTGTGTCATTACCCAACATGCAGAATTCTGAAATTATTTCTGTGCCTTGTTATTTGCAACTCACCAAGATCTTAGTCACATGTTAACTGCACCTAAAGAACCTTTACCTCACAAACTTATCGTAGGCCTGGTATCAAGCCTACACTGTTTCATCACATAAGATTTTACGTGGATAACAGGATAAACCAACAAACCTCATCTCCAATTATGCCCTATACTAGGCTTTGCTTAAAGGGGAATTCATAACCACATATTTTATTTTTTATCTCATCCAACTAGTAACAGTAGCATTTCCCAAGCAAATTTTCAGTTGCTTTCCATCATCTTAAAAAGGAAGGCTACAATGGTTTGAATGTACCCCCCCCCAAAAAAAAAGTGGATGCTGCAAACTTAGTCCCCAATACAACAATGTTGGGAGGTGGGGCCTGAGGTTTAGGTCTTGAGGACTCCAACTTCATGAATAGGTTAATGTAGACTACAAGAAGGCTTGAGACAGTTCAATCCTCACCCTACCTGTTCTTTTATAGGAAGATGCAGCAAAAAGAAGATTCTAATCAGATATAGTCCCTGAACCTTGAACTTCCCAGTCTCCAGAACTGTAAAAAAATAAATCTCTTTTTTTTAAAATGTTGTTGTTGTTGTACATGGACACAATGTCTTTATTGTATTTATTTATTTTTATGTGGTGCTGAGGGTCAAACCCAGTGCCTCACATGTGCTAGGCAAGCGCTCTACCACTGAACCACAACCCCAGCCCCAAATCTCTCTTTATAAAATTACCCAGTCTCAGGTATCATATAGTAGCACTGAACAGACTAAGACAAAGTTCAAATTCTTTAGCCTACCATCCAGAATGCCAACCTACTTTTTCCATTTAATTTCCAATCAGTATCTTAAAAAAATCCTAGCTCCAGTTCAACTTTTAAGTTAGTTACTGGGCTGAGGTTGTAGCAGTGGTGGAGTGCTTGCCTAGCACATGTGAAGCACCCTCAACAGCACGTAAAAATAAATAAAGGTATTGTGTCCATCTACAACTAAAAAAGAAAATTAAAAAAATACATAAAATTTAGTTACTGAGTATCTAACAGTACTGAGTTTAGCTGCTAAACTCTAGGTATGTAATAATAAAGATTTATCTCCTGAATTGTATTTCATAGGTGGGGGTAGCATATGAAACATAAACAAACATGATACAACATTAAGATGAATAGAGATATACAAAATGCTATGAGAGAAACTGTCAGTTCTTGATAATAGCAGATCATTCACAACAATCCTTTCTTAAAGCAATGAAAAACACTAGATAAAAATACAGAGGTTTCTCAAAAGCAATAAAGTGATGAAAAGATAAAGAATTATTAGGTCAGGCTGGGCACAGTGGTGCATGCCTGTTAATTCCAGTGAATTGGAGGTTGAAGCAGGAGGATCACAAGTTTGGGCAAAAAAGGGTTGGAAGATATAGCTGTGGCTGAGCACACCTGAGTTCAATTCCCATTATCTCTCCTTCACACACACACATGCAAATTACTAGGTCAATAATGAAGGCAAAAGGGAATCCAAAGAGATATGAAAGTACAAGAACGATTTCTGTCCCGAAGGCATTTATAAAGCCCCAGATTTAATGTTCATTTTGCCAGTCTCACAGAAGGATGTCAAAGCTCAGGACACAAAGACGGTGAGAAATTTAACAGACACTAACTCAAAATAAGCTGGATTCCACAGGACCACGACTTCAGACTAAGAGTTATTCCAATAATAAACAAGTTCTTGTGCCGATTTGCAGACCAGGCTGATGTTATTTGGATATATAAATGGAAGTTCAACCCTGAATTTGGCTTAAGGTAGTCCCAAACTAGTAATCAACCAACCTAAAATTTGCTGAAGGGCTATGTCTTTATACTAGGTTTCAAATTATTTCTTTTCTTTTTTCTTTATCTTTTTTTTGGTACTGGGGATTGAATTCAGGTATTTTACTTAGAGACAGCGTCTCACTGAGTTGCTTAGTGCCTAGCAGTTGCTGAGGCTGGCTTTGGAACTCGTGATTCTTCTGTCTCAGCCTTCGAAGCTGTGGGATTACAGGCGTGCGCCACCGTGCCCGGCTTCAAATTATTTCTACAGATTATTTTTCGAGAGCAAGATGCAGGGAATGACTAAGTATATGCTGAAATAAGGCACTATTTACAAGGACACTGAGACACACAAGAAAGAAAAAGAAAAAGTAGCCAAAGTCTGCCAAACTAAGTATTTAGGGCAGATATAACTGGATTTACAACATTTAAATAAAGAAAAGCTTGAAAATATGTGCAGGAAACAGAAAAATGCAAAATGAACACTACTAAATAAAGGACTAAAAAGGAATTTCAGAACTGAAATATATAATAACCATAATTTAAATGACTACACATACATTCAAAATGGAGGAAATTCTATTAAGATAATTGCTCAAGTCTTCAAAAAGTCAATGCCCCCCCCCCACAAATATGTACTGTTGAGTTTGATACTGAAGATAATACAAAACCAAATGCAATGTATGAACCTCAACCAGATGCTGTTTCAAAAAGAAAACTGAAAGATGGAATGTGCACAATTATTTTGAGTTAGTAATTTCATAGTGTCACAATACTGACTAGTAAATACAGGCAACATTATGTGGATACTAAATTTGCATTCTCCCCCCTTTCTCATCTTTTTATTTAAATTGGGGAAGTGTTTCATCTCTGCATTATATTAAGTCAAAAAAAAAATCTCTAACATAATGAGAATAAACTGGATAATTTATAAAATCATGTTTCTTAAGTACACCTCAGAGCTGATGTGGCAAAGCAACTAGATGAACTGAGCTACAAAGAGTGGCAAGCCTCTCCACAGGGATGGGACAAAGGTGGCTACCATAAAAGTGCTAAGAATATAACAAAATTATGGAATTCCTAAATTCATAAAGGCCAAAGATTTCTTAATGAAACAGTTATGAACTCTGAGCCAATTCAAGGAAAAGTTTTTCTACGGGCCCTCACACTAAGTGTTCACAAGAATGGGGACAGGCAGAAAATCTGAAAGTCTCCCTCTCTGCAGCTTAACCTGGCTACATTTAAAAGGAGAACCTCAAAAAACCCATCTGTGTTTCACATCCTGAGTAAGTTCAAGGCTGCAAAAAGCTACTGCTAAGGTAAGGTTAAGAAAACCAGTTTCTGCAAGAACTCTGCACTAATACAAGGTAGGTCTGTGGCGACAGGGACAGGGTAGAAAACAACCTGTCCAAGATCCACCACTGACACAACGCAGAGATAAGCTGCCATAGCGGGAAGAGGAAGGCACAAACTGCCTATGCCCTAGACTCTAGAATTAAAAAAAAAAAAGGCATAAAAAGAGCAGAAATGCTGGCAAATCCCCATCTGAGAGCCAACAGAGCCTCCCAAAGACTGGAGAAAGCCGGGCGTGGTGACGCACGCCTGTAATCCTAGCACTTGGGAGGCAGAGGCAGGAGGATCGAGAGCTCAAAGCCAGCCTCAGCAATGGCGAGGCACTTAGCAACTCAGTGAGACCCTGTCTCTAATAAAATACAAAAAAGGGCTGGGGATGTGGCCCAGTGGTCGAGTGCCCCTGAGTTCAATCCCTGGTACCAAAAAAAAAAAAAAAAAGACTGGAGAAATATCAAAAAAATTAAGAAATCTTTCTCCTACCACCACCACCACCACAGCTTTGCTTCAAATAAAGAAGCAAAAACAGTCTACTGATGAGGAAGGTACAACAGCCCTTGAGAGACCTCTCTGTGGGGTATGGCCTGCAGAAAGCCTTGAGGGTGGTATAAAAATACTGAAAAAAGGGGCTGGGATTGTGGCTCAGCGGTAGAGCACTCGCCTAGCACGTGTGCAGCCCAGGTTTGATCCTCAGCACCACATAAAAATAAACATATTGTGTACAACTAAAGCAAATAAAAAAATATTAAAAAAAAAATACTGAAAAAACATTATCCAGGATTCTAGGTCTCACACTAAGCACTGAGCAGTGGCAATCAACTACTGAAGTACTCTGAAGGCAAATAAAAATAATAAAGTTCAGACACAGCTTAACTACCAACTAAACCAACTCAACCCATCACACTAATGCCTCAGCAAAAGGAGAGTATACCTTAATCAAGGCAGTCTCTATTCTTTCACTTACAGTATTTGTTAATTCAACAAAAAAAATTTTTTTTTTTCTTTTGGTACCAGGGATTGAACTCAGGGGCACTCGACCACTGGGCATGTCACATCCCCAGCCCTTTTTTGTATTTTATTATTAGAGACAGGGTCTCACTGAGTTGCTAAAGTGCCTCTCCACTGCTGAGGCTGGCTTTAAACTCGCAATCCTCCTGCTTTAGCCTCCCACGTGCTGGGATTACAGGCTTGCGCCACCACGCCTGGCTCAACAAAAAATTTTAAAGAAAAATGTAGGAAAAAAGAAAGAAAAATCCAGAGATAAAACAGTCAAGAGAACTAGACTCAAAGACACGCCCTCACAATGTTAGCTAATAGGGAAATAAATGGTTAGAATGAAGCACAGAAAAACAATGGCAAATATAGTATAGAGGGTTTGAGAGAAAGAATGATGGTCTAGTGTACACATACCTGAAGTGACAAAAGGAAAGGAGGCTTCAGCACAAAAAATATTTGAAGAAACACTGTCAGAAACTGATGAAAAGTCAGGAAGTTCAACAAATACCAATTAGAATAATTAGCAATTCACACCTAAATAACTCCTACCAGACTGCTGAAAAATCACTTTACTAAAACAAAACAAAACAAAACCTTTAATGTTATGGAAGCACTGATTGGGGAGTCAAATGTTCCAACAAAATGAAGATTTTAGAAGAGGTAACATTTGAGTTGACCTCTGATAACAAACTAGAAAAAGGGAATACATAAAAATGCTAAATGCATGTTTAAGAACTAAAAATAGAAAACAACATATAAGGGGTGCAATTCAAAGCACAGGAAACAAGAACACTGATGCTAATAAATGCAGAAAGCAGATTATATCCAAATTGTAAAGGCACTTGTATTGTCTGCTCAGCAGTAATTTAATAAGGCTGTGACCCTGATGATCTCTACCACCAGTGCTTTGGGTATTATTTTTCTCCCTAATGACTTCAAAAATTATGTTTCTGACAAACAACCACAGCTTTCAAAAAAGAAACAGGACTCCAACAAAACATCATCTAGTTTTGTCTACCCTCAATAATATGTTCATATATAGCTTGCTGTATTTTTTTTTCAATATTAAAAGTAACTCAATAATTAATGTTACTGCCTTAATGGACTATGAGGAACAAAATATTGTCACAGGCTAAAGGCTTCGGGACCTACTAAACATTTTGAAACAGGGTAAAGTAAAAACAAAACAAAACAAAAAACTTCAAAGCTATACTGATATCCTGGTCAATTTATAGAAAGAAAAACACTGGCTCCAAGACAAATATGTGAAGGCCGCAAGTAGTGAATGGACAGAAGACACTTACATCTAAAGAAGAGAATTTTAACTGGGGAGAGAAGGAAGCAATTATTCAAAATACTGATAAAGAACAAATATTTTAATGTTCTCCTTTTTATCCCCAGGGGGTTAGAAATAGAAACAAGCGGGTCTTAAAGAATGAACTGTCTGAAACAGCCAGAAAGCCAGGATGCTGGAAGTAAAGTTTAAAAACATGGTAGAACAGTGTGGGCTGACAGATTTTTCTATCATACTGATCTATTCCCAGGCATTTACCTTTACCTTTTGCTTGTACTATGCCTTCTATCTGGTAAGTCTTTTTTTTTTTTTTTTTTGGTACTGGGGATTGAACTCAGGGGCACTCGACCACTGGGCCCCAGCCCCAGCCCTTTTTTGTATTTTATTAGAGACAGGGTCTCACTGAGTTGCTAAGTGCCTCGCCATTGCTGAGGCTGGCTTTGAACTCATGATCCTCCTGCCTCAGCCTCCCAAGTGCTGGGATTACAGGCATGTGCCACGGTGCCCCGGGGCTATCTGGTAAGTCTTAACACTCCCTGTTGCTGTCTGAAGCGATGGCCGCTTGAAGCAATGGAAGCCGTGGGAAGAAGTTCAGAGGCAAACTGGAGACAAACAGCTTTTTATTCTGATAACTTTTCTCTCTGGCTCTAACAACGACTAACACGCGCCGCACACGGCGCCAAAATGGCACTGACCCGATCAGCAATCTCGGCCAAGTCACTCGAGATCCCGGGCCAAGTCTGTGAGACTACGGAAGGCGACAATGCCCAAATCTCCGTGGCCCATAGTCAACAGCAATTCAAGCCATCTCCCCAAACAGGGCTCCTCCAACTCCCTTCTCACAGGTTATTCTGTAATTAGTAAAACTGGGGAGCTATGAAAAAGGAAACAAAAACTTCAAGCAGTGTAGGAAAATACTTGGAACAAAGCTCCACCTACTACCCTACCTTACAAGTACAGCTTTCTCTGTACACTACCAAAAGTTGCTTATCATGTAGGGCTTGGGCTTTTTAGTTCACCAAATTTGGAAAGCTGTGAATTCCTAAAAGGAGAGCAACAACAGGGCAATTGCCCAAAAGTTTTTCTCTGATTCTGCTTACAAAGGCTTTACTTAAGTATCTTTTTTTTTTTTTGTCACTGTGTGTGTGTGTGTGTGTGTGTGTGTGTGTGTGTGTGGAGGGGGGGCGGGGCTGGGGTTGTGGCTCAGTGGTAGAGCACTCACCTAGCATGTGCGCTGGCCAGGGTTTGATCCTCAGCACCACGTAAACATAAATGCACTGCATTGTGTATAACTAAAGCAAATAAATAAATATTTTTAAAAAATCTTATGAAAAAAAGATCACTGTGTCCTATTACTATACTCATGGTTTTCTTTGGCTGTCACGAGTCACATAGTAGTCGCAAACCAAATAACCTATACAAAAAAAAACAAACCTTATCCATATTAACAAATTCTAGTTCCTATACTTAACAATTTTTGCCTATCTCTTAATACATTCATTAATAAAAATGTATGGGAGGGAGGCGAAGGGAGGGGGCAAAAGGGTGAAGAAAAAAAAAAAAAGATGGTAGAATGAGATGGATATCATTACCCTAAGTGCATGTATGAAGTCACGAATGGTGTGAATATACTTTGCATACAACCAGAGATTTGTAAAAAAGTGCTCTATATGTGTAATATGAAATGTAATGCACTCTGCTGTCATTTATAACATCTTAGAATAAAAAAATAATTTAAAAAATGTATTTAGCACATTAATAAAAATTAATTTCCCATTTTTTCCAAAATATGCAACTGAGGTGTATGGCAGGAAATACAATAGGCACTGCTTAACTTTTAGCATATGAGCCAATTTCTGACAATATGTAGAGAAATGAGAGTTAAGAATGCAAGTTTTGAAATAGGCCCCTTACTTGGTGTAACTCTAGTTTACTCTAATACTTCATTTCCTCACCTATTTCACAGGTATATTATGTATTCTGGGGACACACAGCATGTGCTTATTAGCAAATACTAGTTATTAAGCAACACCATCAATGTTAAGAATTTCATATTAATAACTCAGTAGAAATTCTGTTAGCTTTTTCACTATTTCAAATTTGTCTTTAAGTCATTCAGATTTATGTACAGGATATTTACTGCAAGGAAAGAAACTTCCTTGAGCTTATATATATAATTATATGCATTTAAAAACTGGAAATTTATAGCCATTTTAATCACATTTGTAGTATTTCTGGGTGATAGCATTACTGTTTTGTTTCTTTGTACTTGGCTTTCCAAATTCATTAATGTAATTGTCTTAACTAATTAAGAGAAAGTTACATACAGGGAAACACACACACACACACACCCCACACACATTTTTTGCTGGGCCCCACTGGCACATACCTGTAATCTCAATAGCTCCAGATGCTGAGACAAGAGCATTGCAAGTTCAAGGCCAGCCCCAGCAAATTAGCTAAGTCCTCTCTCAAAAAAAACAAACAAACAAATAAATAAAGTGGGCTAGAAATGTGGCTCAGTGGTAAGCTGTCCCTGGGTTAAACACCAGGACCAAATAAATAAATAAATAAATAACCATAACATAATAAAATCTATACAGTACTCCAAAGGAGAAATAATCTGTCTCTAAATTGCAAGTTTACAGTCTTGGCATCAAAACACCACAAAGTCATAATATCAAAAATTAAAGGGCTGGGGTTTTAGCTCAGTGGTACAGCACTTGCCTAGCATGTGTGAGGCACTAGGTTTGTTTCTCATCACCACATATAAATAAATAAAATAAAGGCCCATCAATAACTAAAAAAAAATTTGAAAAAATTAAAGTTTGGTTCTAATAAAAACCAAATGAGAGTTAAGGTTTAAATCACTTAACAAAGTAGAGTTTAGATTACCTGGGTATGATCTTCCACATACCAATCAATAGTCTTCAACAATTATCAATATTTGAACAATCTTGTCTATTTTACCTACCCCCCACACACATTATTTTAAAGCAATCCCAACCATGACATTTATAAGAATGCCTAGTCTCGCTGGGTGTGGTGGTACCTGCCTATTTGTTTCATGAACTGAGCAAGACAAGGCAGGAGGATCTCAAGTTCAAAGCCAGCCTCAGCAACTTAGCAAGGCCCTAAGCAACTCAGGGAGACCTTGCCTAAAAAAAAAAAAAAAAAAAAAAACAAGAAGCAAAAAACAAATACACCTCACACACAAAATGACCTAATCTTAAAATTGTCTAACCCTGTGATAAATAGTAAAATATGGGTAAAATAATCCCTCCACCATAGAATGGAATCGCCTTTGCAATGTAATCCTGAAGGTCTGCCATAGACAAGACAGTGTCTCATTTTCCCATCCCCCTGAATGTGAACTAGCCTTGTGACAGACACTGTGATCAACAAAATGCAATGTAAATAACATTACACGATTTGAAAAGGTTGTAAGAAGTTTTATAGCTACCATTTTTACTCTTGGAATGTTATCTAAGACACCCATATCATAAAAGATCACGTGGAGCAAGGCCTAGATGTCAACCAACACCAACTGCCAGACATGTGAGTAACAACATCTTGTACCTCCCAGCCTGGGAAACCCTCCAACTGAATGCTGGTACACAAGTGAACCCAGACAAAACCAGAACTACCCAACAGGCACAAAGAGCTGTAAAAAAACCAGTAAACAGTTGTTTTAATTCATTAGGTTTTAAGGTGGTTTATTATACATCAACAGCACAAAAGCTTCCTAAGAGTGTAATTTTTACTTTCCTACTATTATGCTATTATTTGATATGAAAAACCTGATTCTAACTGGTTCTGACTCAAAATCTATCTTAAATATTAAGAAAGGTTAATGAATCACCAAGAGCACAACATTACTATATGATAAATTTGTGGCACAAAGGCCAGAGTTTAAAACATCAATGTGTTTCAATAGCTGAGAATGTTCCAGAAGAGTTACAATTCAATTATTTATCTGCACTTCCTTATCCTTTTGTTTTAAAAAACAAAACAAAACAAAACACTAGATCCTGGACAAAACTATTTTTTCTTTTCTTTTTTTTTTTGGTTAATGAGAAATTACTTTATTGATCCCAGTGAACAGGGAGACCTGAAAGATAACAATGGAAAAAACAAGGGGAAAGCAATTTGAAAGCACAGGACTTTTGGGGCCTTAAAATTAAAAAAAAAAAACTGATTTTTTAGCTGACACAATTTATGGCACAAAAATATACCCAAATCTTAAAAAACAAAAACTAGGTAAAAGTTTCAACATCCCCACTGGAAAATATAACTATGGTGTTGCCTATACTAGAGCACTTTAAAAGAGAGCCTGTTCTAGAAGTGAATTTACTCTGTAGGTATCATGTTTCAAGAACCATTTTAGGGTTCTTTTTGGAAAGTGAGAAACACATGATAACTAGCTTTTAAGGTTCAAACCTTGCCTTTTATAAAAACGGTTGACAAAAATGAGTATAGAGCAATAGGTGATTTTAAAACCAGGTGTTAACTTATCTAATTTAACCGGTAGAGGCAAAGAAATGTATTTGAGAACAGGAAAAACTGGCTTTGACCACAATAAGTTCATGTCAAAACAGAAAAATTAGAAATGAAGATCAGCGAAAACAAAAACCCAGCCAACTCTCCAATTATAAAGTGATTTTATCTCTTACACCCACCCATTTTGGGTTGATCTTACAATAAGCAACTTTTGTGATTAATTCCCTATAATAGAATTCTACTTGAGTGAATTCAAGTAATCTTAGTATGAACTTAAAATCTTTTCCATTTTAATTTTAATCAATTTTAATGTGATCCATTGTTGATTTAGTGATTTAGCTGTTAAAAGGTACATTAATTTGGGGCTGGGGTTGTAGCTCAGTGATAGAGCGCGTGCCTCCTGTGCCTGTGGCACTGGGTTAGATCCTCAGCACACATAAAAATAAAATAAAATATTGTGCCCATCTACAACTAAAAAATATTTTTTAAAAAAGGTATGTTTGGGGCTGGGGTTGTGGCTCAGTGGTGGAGCGCTCGCCTGGTGCTTGCGCGGCCCCGGTTCGATCCTCAGCACCACGTAAAAACGCATTGTGTACAACTAAAAGCAAGTGAATATTAAAAAAAAAAAAAAAAAAGGTATGTTAATTTGTGGCTTAGAAATGAGGTTTGATGCAAACCTGTGCATTTCACTTAAGTATTTTCACATTGTTTTTTAAAAAAATTACTAGCACTGTGGTAATAGAAGAATGTATCAGCAAAGAATCTAAAAATCATTTTTATTTGGTGCAGCTTTCCATTCCATAACACAGAACACTAAATTTTTAATATGGCAAGGAAGTCTTTCATGTCAAGCACTAACCTCCCATACAACTTAGGTTTCAGCTATGGGAAGCAAACTGTCAGTTCCTAAAACAGACCATATCATGACTTTGCAGTTTTCTTATCAAAGTCCTAGCCATCTTTCACATCTTAGTTTAAGGAATACTTCCTGTAAAATTTCCTCCCAAGATTAAGCACCCCTGCTTTATGCTATCACAGTACTACAAAGTACACTAAGACAATAATAGTAGTTCTTTATATATTAATCTGATGACTAAATTGTGAGCTGTGGAGAGAAGCACTATGTCAAGCTCATTCCTGTAATAAGAAGCCCTAATCTACTAGCCAGACAATAAACTATGCAGTGTCAAAACATTTTCCATTACTTGATAAATTTGCACTATAAAATTATTTTGCTAAAATATATTAAAATGTGGGCAACTCTTGGAACATAACACAAAATGAAGAGGTGTGAGAGATGGATATGCAGCTGTGTAAAAATTGGCTACATGAGAGTCACTGATGACTGTCCATGTTGACACCTTCATGTAGCATATACAGGGGAAATAAGCCCTCTTGTCAACATGGCAGGAAAAGAAGATATCACTTGAATTTATTATAGGAGGAGTTCTTATTCAAGACACCTAACCCTGGGCTAGGAGTAAAGCTTTGTGATACAGTGGGTGCTTGGCAGGCACATGACCCTAAATTGGATAAAAAAGACACCTGACCCATCAGGACACTGAAAATAACCCAAGACTATGCATGTTGACCATTTAGGTTAAAAGAATAGTTATTAAAAGTTCTTATCTAAAAAAACCTTTGTAACATAGACCTTGAATTTAACTGCAATGTTCCTGAGGAAACCTGAAGAGGTTAAATAATTATGACAAAAATTGACTCAAACCAGGTTTTCCTACACTAGTGCACCCACTGTTTCTTCATGAAATACTGAAAAAGCAATAAAATAAATACCCCATTTCTGAAACAAACTTGTTACCCCATAAAAATAACTAGTTAGCACTAGCAATCTACCTTCATAATGGTTTACTATTTGCCTCAAATCAAAAATTCATCTCAAAGGCCTTACCTTTCAGTTCTGGACGGAAATGGGGAAGATGGGCCTAAGAAATGGGGAGATTTAAAATCATTAAAAAAAAGTCCTACAAACATTGGGCCCCTACTAAATTCAATTTTACATGTCACACTTTTACATGTCACACTTAGTATCAGACAGCAATCATAACGAATTTATTACCCACACTGAGATTTTTGTTTCCCCGTATACTGATGTTGACTTTTGAACAAAGGAGAAAGTATAAACTGTAGTATTTTGGTGTGTGTTTACGTTCATCTTCACTACGCAGTTTCATCAAAATCAGAGTATTCTACTACTCGAGCCTTCCACGTTTTCACTTCTTAGGCCAACAGGTCTGTTTTCATACATATCACCACATCTTTCAATTTGAAGAATACATTATCAACCACAAAAAGTGTCACGATATTCAGGAAGTGGAACTGTCAATTAAGGACTCTTCACCGAATCCAAGGGGCTGACAAAGTCTCTTCAAATCGAGGCAGTGTTGGCTAAGTCCTAACCCTCCCCGCCAACACCGCGCTCACTGAATACCTCACTCGCGACACCCCAGACTCCCAAGGCGCGGTTGGACCCTCCGCACACCAGCCGAAGAGAGGGCCGCCCTGGGCCAAAGTAGGACACCAGCCCCTTCCCCGCGCCCACCACGCGTCCACACGGAAGACGCATAATCCTGTCCTACACCCGTCACAAACTCCTACACCGGTCTACAGGGTACCGGCGGCGGAGGACTGCACCGGAACCCAGCTTCAGCACCCCATCCGGCGAGGTGGCAGCCTCTGTCCCCAGGCCCGCACTAGGTGGCCTCCCCTCCCCCACCCGCGGCCTGGCCTCGGACCCGCTCCCCCGGAGGGAGAAGTCCGAGCTACGCAGCGTATTACCCAGCTCCCGAGCTGCCACCGTACAGGGCACGATGTGCTGGCAGCGACCACACAGCCGCCTTCCTCCTCCGAGTTCCAGGCCTCAGTGCGAGGCAGAGCGCTCCGCAGCGAAGCACAATGGCGCCGGCCCCTCTCTCAGATCCGGCGCAGAACCAGCCGCCACCGTTAAATGCCCCTCCCTTCCTCTCCCCCCCGCCCCACTACGCGCACCTCCCGGCTTCTCGCGAGAGGGGCGGCGCTGCGGGAATCCGAGAGCAGCCGGCGCGCTCGACATACCCCACCGCGGGGTGGTGCTCTGACTGCGGCAACCGTTGAAGGGCTGCCCCCCGGGAGGCGGCGAGGCGCCACGGGTAAGCGGCTGCGGCTGGTCGGCCAGCGTGCTGGTGACTGGGCGGGCGTGTGTCCGGGCGCGGGGAGCTGGCGCTGGAGGCCTGGCCCTGGTTGGCCGTCCTCGCCTAGCTGACAGGGAGCTCCTAGCCAGCCCCTTGCTGCCTGGCGCCCGGGTCGCCGCCCACAGGCTCTCGCCCCCTGGGGCCAACCTGCTGGGCCCACAGCTTGGAATACCACCGGGCTTTTTTTTTTTTTTCTTTTCTCCTTCTTTTTCTTTTTCAAGCGCTTAGCAAGTGGCGCAGTGAACGTTTATTGGATTGAATGAAGCACTGCCTTTTCCAGCCTTCCCTCTTTCCCCGCCCTACCTCTCTGATTTGAAGGCGACCCCTGAAGGGTTTGGTTTGACCACCTGTGGTGGTGTCCTTGTGGTAATGAAGTCTTGATGGGTTACTTTCACAATCATATCCTTTAAAATCATGATATTACCCTTTGATAGTGTAACTACAGATTTTGCAGTAGAATTTCACTTACTTAGAAAAAGGGAGGGAAATTGTGACAAATGGTTGGTGAATATTAGACGAAACTTTCAAAACTGCTGTAAATGTAAAGTCAGAGGTAGGTAAGTACTGATACATAAAGGAATAGGCTAAAGGAAAAAGCCACAATTTGTGTGGATTTAGATGATATGTGGATTTTGAATAACACATCAAACAAGTTTTTTAATGGTAAAGATCAGTTACTTACTGAAACTTGGACATATACTGAAGGCAAAAAAACAATCTATTGGTTCCAAAAAATTCCATAAGTGGAGTATGATGTTTATATGTATTTGTCATCTTATCTGAACGGAATGGAATATCATTTTACTGTATCTTGGAGACTGGCTTTCACTATATTTCAAAATATTGTGAATTTTGAAGTGTTTTTTTCTTTTTTCTTTTTCTTTTTTTTTCATTACTGGGGATTGCTGTACCACTGAGCTACATCTCCAGCCCTTTTTATTTTATTTTAAGACAAGGTCTTGCTCAGTTGCTAAATTGCTGAGGCTGGCCTCAAACCTGCCATCCTCCAGCCTCAGCGTGCCAGGTCCCTGGGATTACAGGGTTGTGCCATGGCACCTGGCTAATGTTTGATTATATTAAAAGTTGACACAGATTCCAGTCTTTTAGGGTATGAGATGAAGATTAAATGTCTAGTGTCAGGTAAAGTGAACACAGATTACTTGTGAGGAAATTATTTTGCCAGTTTGAGTGGTCCTGTAGCACAGTGGTTGTATAAATAAAAATACACATGCACACACACACAAACACATTCCATGAAGATTAGGCTGCATGGATTCAAATGCCAGTCATGTCTCTTACTAACTTTATCTTGAGCAGTTCTTTAACCTTGCTAAGATTAGGCTTTCTGTGAAATTGGGGTTAATAAAAATACCTATACCTCATAGGTTGTCAAAGGGATTAAATGAGATAGTGCTGTCAGTTTCTAAAACATAGTAGGCATTCCAAAATTATTAGCTATTACTTTCCGTGTCCAAACCACCACTAATATTATGTTTCTGGGGCTTAATATTACATAGGTCCCTTAAACATCTTTCCAAGTTTATTCAACGCTAAGAGAAATGATGGCATCATTTTCCTGAGCTATGGCAATCAGACCTGGTAGTGGGAACTTCTCTACAGAACTCCCAAACCTGGAAAGAATGCTACAGATTATGGCAGATGATGGCTTCATCCCCTCCCAGCACTGAGGATATTATTAGAGGTGAGTGTGGCACCAATCCCCAAGAGATTCCAGATTTTAGTTTTTTTACTGATGCTAGTAAGTAAAGATCACTGATAAATGTGTTTTTATTCTTTAAGTGTGGTTAGTTGTGTCATTATCAACAAATAATTATTGAGATTTTGCTACATTAAAGACATTTTGCGCTGGGTGTGGTGGCGCACGCCTGTAATCCCAGCACTTTGGGAGGCTGAGGCAGGAGGATCGCGAGTTCAAAGCCAGCCTTAGGAATGGTGAGGCACTTAGCAACTCAGTGAGACCCTGTCTCTAAATAAAATACAAAAAAAAAAAAGGGCTGGGGATGTGACCCAGTGGATGAGTGCCCCTGAGTTCAATCCCTGGTACCACAAAAAAAAAAAAAAAAAAAAAAGACATTTTGCTAGGAATTAGACATTTTGCTGGGGGCTGGGGTTGTGGCTCAGTGGTAGAACATGCGCCTAGCATGTGCACAGCCCGGGCTCGATCCTCAGCACCATGTAAATAAACACATTGTGTACAACCAAAACAAATAAATAAATATATATATTTTTAAAAAGTAGGGATCATGGTGACCTTTCTTTTCTGAACTCAAAATCAGGACAGATGATTTGATAGTCAAGTATCTGAAATCAGAACTGTTCTAAACAATTTAGACTCCATGATTACCTTTCATCTATGGAGTTCCCCCACTTGACTTTTCTTTGCTAAACTTTTTATTCTTTATGACTGACTCTGGCACTCCTTTCTGTATCTAAACATCTTTGTTCACCACTTGCCAATACCATTCACATTATTTTACATTTTTGAACGTGGCTTCTATTCTAAGTTATTGACTATTGCCTATTATTAATTTCCCCCCTTGTCCATCATTTAGTTATGGTCAACAGACCTTTAGTCTTATGTTTAAGTATTTATTTCACTCATCGCTTAGAATTTAGATATTGAATTTTAAGGTTCTTATCCGCCCCCCTTTTAAAATCATTTTATAATCTAACCTTCTAAGAAGGTTCTCTATGGCAAAGACGATTCTATAGATATTCTTTATGTTGTAAATCATGTCTTCTTTTTTTTTTTTTTTTCCTGACAGTACTGGGGATCAAAACCAGGGCTTTGAGCATACTAGGCAGACATTCTACCACTGTGCTATATCCTCAGCCCATTTTATTTTATTTTGAGGTAGAAAGGCCTAAGTTGCTGAGGCTGACCTTGAACTTTTGTTCCTTCTGTCTTAGCCTCCCAGGTATCTGGGATAACAGGTGTGTGACAGGTGTGTATCACTTGACCATATCATTTTTTAAATTATTTTAAAGATTTTTTTTAAGATGGACACAATATCTTTATTTATTTATTTTTATGTGGTGCTGAGGATTGAACCCAGCGCCTCACGTGTGAGGCAAGCGCTCTACCACTGAGATATAACCCCAGATCCCATGTCATTTTTTTTTTTTTTTTTTTTTTTTTTTTTTTGTGGTTACCAGGGATTGAACTCAGGGGCATTCGACCACTGGGCCACATCCCCAGCCCGTTTTTGTATTTTATTTAGAGACAGGGTCCCACTGAGTTGCTAAGTGCCTCGCCATTGCTGAGGCTGGCTTTGAACTGGCGATCCTCCTGCCTCAGCCTCCCAAAGTGCTGGGATTACAGGCGTGCGCCACCGCGCCCGGCCCCATGTCATTTTTAAAAAATTTTTTAAACATTTATTTATTTGCTTTAGTTGTACACAATGCGTTTATTTTTACATGGTGCTGAGGATCGAACCCGGGCTGCACACATGCTAGGCGAGCGCTCTATCACTGAGCCACAATCCCAGCCCCCAATGTCATTTTTAATTATAGATTATTTTTTTAAACTTTTGTGAAACAGGTAGTCAAATCCCATGAAACAAGCCGGGCGTGGTGGCGCACGCCTGTAATCCCAGCACTTTGGGAGGCTGAGGCAGGAGGATCGCGAGTTCAAAGCCAGCCTCAGCAATGGCGAGGTACTTAGCAGCTCAGTGAGACCCTGTCTCTAAATAAAATACAAAAAAGGGCTGGGGATGTGACCCAGTGGTCGAGTGCCCCTGAGTTCAATCCCTGGTACCACAAAAAAAAAAAAAAAAAAAAAAAAAAAAAAAAAAAAAAAAAAAAAATCCCATGAAACAGAGTGCTTATAGTGAGATCCCCAAGTTGAAAACAGAAATACCAATTTCTTAAATGGTAGTCTTGTTAATTCCTAGAGAAGGGAACCTGGTATCATCATCTAACTTAACAATCTACGACTTGAATTTATAGATAGATCCCAGTGGTAAATTGAGGAATCTTACTTCTAAGAAATATTACCTAAAAGTTCTTTGCTTTATATCTTTGATGAAAGGAATTTCTCTTGTGCCAAAAATAATAGACTCCTCCCCATTTAGTGCTTTTTAAAATTTTTACTTTTCTCATCATATTTTACTAAAGGTGTACATTTAATAAATGAACATCCAGGGCTGAGGATCTAGCTCAGTGGTAGAGAACTTGCCTAGCATGTGCCTGGCCTTAGGTTTGATCCCCAGCACTTCAAAAACAAATAAAAGAAAAGAACATTCAAAATATTCTGTTCGTTAATATTTGCTAGGTTAGCAGCAAAAACTTTCAGTCCCCAAAGACGATAGTCAAAAAGATAAAACAAAAAACACACACACACACATTAAAAGAACACCATCTCAAAACTCTGTCTTAGAAATCTCTATAATATACAAGCTTTCGGTTTATAGCTCACAATTAATAGGAAGATCATTTCTTAGTTTCTCCAAAATATCTGACCTGGCCAGGAACAGTTCCCAATTTATGAGGTATAGTTCCTATTCCATATGTGAAGTGCTTTTCATACTGCCTTAATAAAGGCAGCTATCTTTTTTTTAAAATATTTATTTATTTATTTGCTCTAGTTGTACACAATGCGTTTACTGAGGATCGAACCCAGGCCGCACACATGCTAGGCGAGCGCTCTACCACTGAGCCACAACCCCAGCAAAAGGCAGCTATCTTACCAATAAAACTATGATTTGGAAAGCTATGGTACACAGGCCAAATCTGGCCCAACACCTGTTACTGTAAATACTTTTATTGAAACACAGTCATGCTCATTAGCTTATATATTGTCTATGGAATAGGGTTCTCCAGAAAACAGAATCAATAATGTACATTATCTATCAGTTGATTTATATTAAGGAATTGGCTGATACAATTGTGACGTTTGCACATTAAAATAGGTGGGGCAGACCAGCAGCCTGGGAACTCATATAGGAGTTGATGCTGCAGTCACAGAATTTCAACTGTAGGAAATCTCATGTTTTGCTCTTAAGGCTGATTGGATGAGGCCCATCCACATTATAGAGAGTAATCTCTTTTCTTAAAGTCAGCAGGTTGTAGATGTTGATCACAACTACAAAGTACCTTCACAGCAATACCTAGAGTGTTGTTGAGTGTGTAACTGTGTACTATAACCTTGCCAAGTTGGCACATAAAATTAACCACCATCCATCCATGGCTGATTTCTCCCTACAAGAGTAGAATTGAGTAGTTGTGACAGAGACAATATGACACAAAAATCCAAAAGTAGTCAATATTTGGTCCTTTATAGAACATTTGCTGACTTCTGGAGTAAACCATAACACTAGATTGAACTAACCTCTGTTCTTATAATGGAGTCCAGACAAATACATGCACATACATATTCAGTCATGCATACCCACACATAAGATAATAATAAAGAATTGTGTGGACTGGGAGTATAACTGAGTGGTAGAGTACCTACCTGGGTTCAATCCCCAGCATCCCCTGACAAAAAAAAAAAAAAAAAAAAAAAAAAAACAACTTCAGATTACATTTTATGAAACAGGAAAGGATACTAATGTAAATTCCTTCAACATTTCTTCTAACAAGGTTCTGTATCTCCCTTCTTATCTTAAATTGTTTCATGTGTACATAAATACACAGATTTATAAAAAGATGTGTAAGCAATTATATCATCCATATTATTTTATTGTAGTCCTTTTCCTTTCTTCCCCTTTTTCTTTCCTTCCTCCCCCCTTTTCCTCTTTAATTTGGATATCTTGCCTGGATTTATTACATTATTTATTTATTTATTTTAAAGTTCAAAGCCAGTCTGGGCAATTTATTTTATTTATTTATATGTGGTGCCAAGAATCAAACGTAGTGCTTCACACATGCTAGGTAAGTGCTGTATCACTGAGCCACAACCCCAGCCCAGGATCTGTACTTTATAAACATCCTTTGCAACCTACATTGACAAACTACTGTATATTTCTCCATTTTTTTCCTCTGTATGATCACGTAATTTTAAAAGAACTCTGTGTATATGTGTGTTGTGTGTATATATAGATATATATACACAGAAATACTCATGTAGATATGTTGATGTTTTTACCATTCATTTTATAAACAGTATAAAATTTAAACATGTATATGTAGGGCCAGGAGTACAGCTCAGTGGTAGAGCATTCACTTAGCATGCAGGAGGCCCTGGGTTCTATCTCTAGCACTTCAAAAAAAATAAAACTAAAAACATGTATCTTCATCTTACATTTTTCCCTCAATAGTACCTCTTCTCTGAAAGTTTATTTGTAATTGGTTATTTATCTTTTACTATCAATTTGCAATTCTTACTACCACTGTGTTGCCTTCGTGTTTTCTCACCTCTATTGATTTTTCATTTACTATCTTTTGTTGTAGATAGACACTTTTTATCATTAAAGCTGTGGTTCCTTTCTTTTTAACTTCTAGATTTCCAGTTTAGATTTTAAAAATATTAACTATCCCTGACTTGTATTATGTAGTATCCTAGATTTCTAGATTAAGTGATCTTTTTTATTTTTAAATTTTTTTTTTTTTTTTTTTTGTATAGGGGTTTGAACCCAGGGATGCTTAACCAACTGAGCCTCATCCCCAGTCCTTTTTAATATTTGATTTGGAGGCAGGGTCTTGCTCAGTTGCAAAGTGCCTCACTAATCTGCTGAGGCTGGCTTTGAACTTTTGATCCTCCTGCCTCAACCTCTCAAATTGCTGGGATTACAGGCATGTACCACTGTGCCCAGCAAGATTAAATGATCTTAATTAGTCTCTCCTGTTTAAAAATTTTCATTTGTATATATAGAATAACATAATAGGATCTAGTTTTATCTTCTCTAAAGGTAACCAGGTGTGTCAATAGCATTTATAAATACTTCCTTCTTTTCTCTATGATTAGAAAGACTACCTTTGTCATATATTAAATTTTTAGATTTATACTGAATTTATTTCTGGATTTTCTATCCTGAGAAGGAAATTATTTGACACTACAAGCACTAAACTGTTCATAAAACAGTTACTACCTTTTGAATCTTATTTGTTAATGCTGTTCTACATTTCTGTCCCCTTTCTATTCCATGATTACTGAGTTTCCTCTAGACTCACCCAATATGCCTAACTGGTTTTTGAATTATATAATGCATGTTAGGCTATCAATCTGCCTAAAATTATCTTAATTCCTTTTTTTTAAACTTGTGTTATTTTCCTTCATCAGCAATTTGCTTAAGCCATTGAATATACTTCAGTTACTTAAAAACACCTCATTAGTACTTTTGTATATCACAATCATTTTTTAAAAAACTGAACAGGTTCACACATGTGTCACATTAATTAGTTTCTCAACCCTGTCCCAGAGTCCAATCTTAAGTTTTTTACCATGGAGCTTTAGCCACTCTTTTTTTTCTTAAAAAAAAATTTTTTTATAGTTGTAGATGGACAGCATGCCTTTATTTTATTTATTTTTTTCATGTGGTACTGAGAATCAAACCCAGTGCCTCACACATGCTAGGCAAGTGCTCTGCGACTGAGCTACAGCTACAGCCCCAGCCTGCTTTAGCCACTTTTTTTTTTTTTTTTTTTGGTACCTGGGATTGAACTCAGGGGCACTCGACCACTGGGCCACATCCCAAGCCCTTTTTTGCATTTTATTAGAGACAGGGTCTCACTGAGTTGCTAAGTGCCTCACCATTGCTGAGGCTGGCTTTGAATTCACGATCCTCCTGCCTCAGGCTCCCAAGTGCTGGGATTACAGGCATGTGCCACCGCGCCTGGCACGCTTTAGCCACTCTTAACAGCAAGTCTGCCATTTGTATCATGGTCAATATAGAAGAAATCATACCCCCTCCCCCATTATAACATCATACATGGTATGGAAATGGTGACATTCTTTTCTTTTTTTGGTACGAGAGATTGAACTCAGAGGCACTCGACCACTGGGCCACATCCCCAGCCCTTTTTGTATTTTTTTATTAGAGACAGGGTCTCACTGAGTTGCTAAGTGCTTCGCCATTGCTGAGGCTGGCTTTGAACTCATAATCCTCCTGCCTCAGCCTCCCAAGTACTGGGATTACAGGTGTGCGCCACCATGCCCAGCTACATTCTTTAAATACATAGCATAAAATGCGTTTATAATATAGTCTTAACTTTTGCATAACATATAAGCATTTTGGTAATGATTATTGATTTGTCATGGTTTGATATTGTCCTCTGCAAAACTGAGAACTCTGCACTTTTAAAAATTACATTTTAACTCAGTTTTTTAGAGTTTGTTCATTTAGTACTTTGTGTTTTTTTTTTACTAAGATTTAACACAGAGGCCCATTGAACTAAATCCTCAGCCTTTTTATTTTTTATTTTGAGACAGGGTCTTGCTAAATTGCTGAGGCTAGCCTCGAGCTTGCAGTCCTCCTGCCTCAGCCTCACCAGCTCTGGGATTACAGGCATGCTCCCTGACTCCTGGCCATTTAGAACATTTTTTGTTTCTTTGGATAGGACCAATTTTGCATTAGTTTGTGGGAAGACTTTTCTTGGGAAATTGATTATTTCATTGTTTTCAAATTCATTAAGGTGTTTTCTTAAGCTTGTGTTTATCTCAAATAGTTACTTGCATTGAAAGTTTAGTAATGAGGCACATGGTGCCCACATGTAATCACAGCTAGTTGGGAGGCTGAGGCAGAAGGATGGCAAGTTTGTGGCCAAGTTCAGAAACTTAGTGAAACCCTCTCTCAAAAAGTTTGAAAAAATGGCTGGAGCTATAGCCCAATGGTAGAGCGACTGGGTTCAGTCCCTAGTAGTAGAAAACAACAACAACAACTAAACTCAGAATTTAAATATGTATTTGCATATTAGGGTATTAATGAAAATATGAAAGATGTTTTAATGAATATTTGATTTCCTCATAACTTTTAATGGTTTTATAAATATATCGATTTGACTATTTTATGTTAGAATTTATTGTCTCAGGTTAATAACCAATATTTTTGTTACATCAATTTTATGATTACTTGTAATAATACAAATTACTAGAGTAGTTCTAAAATACAATTTTTTATAAAGTTGTTTATCAGGATTTTAACAGGCTTTATTAATAATTTTAAGTCTGACTAAATAAGGCATTAATCATACTGTAGCATTTGGGCTAAAGGGTATAGCTTAGTGATAGAGCATGTGTTTAGTGTGCCCTGGGTTTAATCCCCAGCACCAAAAATAATAATAGCAGCACTAAAATTTTAATTGGGCAGATAAGAAATCTGTCTGGAAAAAGTTTGGGTAAGCCACATGTAGTGGCATTCACCTATGGTCCCAGCTGTTTGGGAGACTGAAACAGAAATATAGGGGCCAGCTTGGGAAATATCGGCAGAGTACGTCTCTTAAAAATTTTTTTAAAAAATAAAATAACTTGGGTAAAGGGTTTTATGTTAAATTTAATAATAATTCTTGATAATGTTCAGAAAATAAAAATTGCTGTGTTTAGCTTATTTATGCTTGGAAGAAAGTTACATAGAAACACTTAGCATTTATTCTTTTATTAAAAGATAAATATATGGAAAAGACTAAGAATACAACACCTAGCTTCTAAATCAACAAAAGTGGGAGGAAAAAAAACTCTCAGACTTAATAGGAGCTTTATAAGCCTTATTTAGAAGTCTTTCGTTTTCTTGGTAGCAGAACTAAGTGTGGAATTTAGGCTTTGTTCAGAGCAAAATTGGCACTAATCACCCTTACAAGTATTCTTATTTTATGCAGCAAAAGAATGCATAATTGGAAAGAAATGTACAAAATTATTAATACACGGCAGATAAAGAAAGCAGTTTTAAGAATAGAATATAAAGTAGAATTTTAAAGATCAGATAACAACTATTAAAAATTACTTGATAGGTCTGGGGATATAACTCATTGGTAGAGCATGGCATCTGTGAGGCACTGGGCTTAATCCCCAGTACTCCCCCCTCCCCACAATTGTAAAATTTTAATTAGTAGTGAAATGGTCTCATAACATTTTTTATAACATTTTTATAACATTTTATAATGCATCAATTCATACAGATAAGTGGGCAAATTACCTTTACTTGTTAAACAATGATAGGAAAAACAAAAGAAACAAGTCCTCAGTTCTTTAGAATAAGAGAACAAGGCAGGCAACAGGGTTTGTGCCTGAAATCCTAGCTACTTGGAAGACTGAGGCAGGAGGACCACTACGATAGGAGTTTAAGAACAGTCTGGGCAACATAGTGAGAACCTGTATCAAACAGAGACAGACAGACAGACAGACACATACACACACACACACACACACACACACACACGGAATATATCTTCTAAAAATAAAATTTTTTTTTTAATTTGTGAGAGTAGGCTTCATTATTACTTGTAAAAATTAATGAGAAAAGAAAGAATGAAAAGAATAGTGTCTGTTGTATCTATAAATGAATATTATTTTAAAATATTTACTGGAAAATATATGTAAATTTTATTTTACAATAAATGTGTTTTTTAGCTTCATGACTTACATTGCATTTACGTTTCATTTGTAAAATAAAATATTCTTTTTGATTGTCATGGATTAGAAATTTTATTCTGTAGTTTCTATTGGAGACCAACCATTATTCTGTTTAACACATCAAAAGTAAGTGTTATAATAGTTTCCTTAATCAAAATGTTTTCAGTAAAATTTGTTAACATTAGGCATAATTAGATCACATATTTAACTATCAAATATACATAACTAGAAATTTAATATAAATTTTAATAGTCTTTAAGAACACAAATTACAACACTTTATGAGAATAAGAAATTTTTTATTCTATTAGTATAAAATATTCTTTTAAGTGGAATTTGCAAGGAGGCAAAATTTATTCTTGTAATTATTTTGTAAATTTTGAGTCTGTTATTAGGGAAATATTATGTTCTGAATGTCACCCAAAATTTGTTTTGAAACTTAATGGCCAATGTAATAGTAGTAAGAAGTAGGGCATTTAGGAGGTGATTTAGTCATGAGAGCAGAGCCATCATGGATGGGGTCAAGGCCCTTACAAAAGGGCTTGAAGGAATAGATTCACTGTCTTGTGCTTCGCAACCTGAGGAGGACATAGCAGTTTGCTCCTCCTAAGGATACAAAAATGAGGCACCTGTGGGAAGCAGAAAGCTATCCTTACTAGACACCAATCTTGCCAACAACTAGATCTTGGACTTCCTAGCTTTTGGAACCATAAGAAATAGGTTTCTTTTATTTAAAAATTACACAGTATGTGGTATTTTGTTATAGTGGCATAACTGGACTAACATAAGAATCAAGTAGTATGTTTGAATGGTCAAATTTTATTTCAATAATGAATGGAGGTAGGGGGCTGAGGTTATAGCTCAGTTGTAGAGCACTTGCCTAGCATGTGTGAGGCACTGGGTTTGATCTTCAGCAACATATAAAAAGTAAGCAAAGAAATAAAATAAATAAAGATATTGTGTCCAAAATAATAATAATAATGAATGAAATAGTAACTATCATCTATGAATATGTAGTAGATTTTAATAACAAGTAAAATAAAAAATGATTAAAATATTTACATTTTATGCTAATTTTTAAATTAAATTATTCTAATTTGTTATATATGATGGCAGAATGCAATTCATTTCATATTACACATATAGAACACAATTTTTCATTTCTCTGGTTGTACACAAAGTATTTTCACACCATTCGTGTCTTCATACATGTACTTAGAGTAATGATGTCTAACTCATTTCACTGTCTTTCCTACCTCCATGCCGCTTCCTTTCCCTTCCCTCTCCTTTGCCCTATCTAAAGTTCCTCCATTCCTCCCATGCTCCCCACCACCATTGCCATTATGAGTCAACATCATCATATCAAAGAAAACATTCAACCTTTGTCTTTTTGGGATTGGCTTACTTCACTTAGCATTATATTCTCCAACACCATCCATTTACCTGAAAATGCCATGATTTTATTCTCTTTTAATGCTAAGTAATATTCCATTGTGTATATATACTGAAGGGGGCATCTACGTTGGTTCCACAATTCAGCTACTGTGAATTGCACTGCTATAAACATTGTTGTTGCTGTGTCCCTGTAGTATGCCATTTTTAAATCCTTTGGGTATAAACCAAAGGATAGCTGGGTCAAATGGTGGTTTAATTCTCAGTTTTCCAAGGAATCTCCATACTGCTTTCCAGATTGGCTGCACCAATTTGCAGTCTCATCAGCAATGTCTGAGTGTGCCTTTTTCCCCACATCCTCGCCAACACTTATTGTTGTTTGTATTCTTAATAGTTGCCATTCTGACTGGAGTGAGATGAAATCTTAGAGTAGTTTTGATTTGCATTTCTCTAATTGCTAGAGATGTTGAACATTTTTTTCATATACTTGTTGATTGATTGTATATCCTCTTCTGAGAAGTGTCTGTTCAGTTCCTTGGCCCATTTATTGGTTGGGTAATTTGGTTTTTTGGTGTTAAGATTTTTGAATGCTTTATATATCTTTGAGGTTAGTGCTCTATATGATGTGCTTATGGGAAAGATTTGCTCCCATTCTGTAGGCTCTAAAGAGAAGAAACATTTTAGTTTTAATCCATCCCATTTATTGATTCTTGGTTTTAATTCTTGCCCTATAGGAGTCTTACTAAGTAAGTCGGAGGCTAATCTGACATGATGGAGATTTGGGCCTACTTTTTCTTCCATTAGGCGCAAGGTCTCTGGTTTAATTCCTAGGTCCTTGATCCACTTTGAGTTGAGTTTTGTGCATGGTGAGAGATAAAGGTTTAATTTCGTTACATGTAGATTTCCAGTTTTTCCAGCACCATTTGTTGAAGAAGCCATCTTTTCTACTATTTATGTTTTTGGCACCTTTGTCTAATATGAGATAACTGTAATTACGTGGGTTTGCCTCTGTATCCTCTATTCTGTACCATTGGTCTACAGGTCTATTTTGGTGCCAATACCTTGCTGTTTTTGTTACTTTTGGTCTGTAGTATAGTTTAAGGTCAGGTATAGTAATGCCACCAGCTTCATTCTTCTTGCTAAAGATTGCTTTGGGGGCTGGGGTTGTGGCTCAGCGGTAGAGTGCTCCTCTAGCACGTGCCCGGGTTCAATCCTTAGCACCACGTAAACATAAATGCATTGCATTGTGTACAACTAAAGCAAATAAATAAATATTTTAAAAAAGATTGCTTTGGCTATTCGGGTTTCTTATTTTTCCAGATGAATTTCATGATTGCTTTTTCTGTTTCTATAAGGAATGGCATTGGGGTTTTGATTGGGATAGCACTGAATCTGTATAGTGCATTTGGTAGTATGGTTATTTTGACAATATTAATTCTGCCTATCCAAGAACAAGGTAGATCTTTCCATCATTCTAAGGTCTTCTTTAATTTCTTTCCTTAGCATTCTGTAGTTTTTATCGTAGAAGTCTTTCACCTCTGTCGTTGATTTCCAATGTTGTTGTGTTTTTTGTTTGTTTGAGGCTATTGTAAATGGGGTGGTTTTCCTAGTTTCTCTTTCTGCAGATTTGTCACTGATGTATAGAAATGCCTTTGATTTATGGGTGTTGATTTTATTCCTGCTACTTTGCTGAATTCATCTATTAGTTCTGGTGGAATTTTTTGGGTCTTCTACGTATAGAATCATATTGTCGGCAAACAGTGATAATTTGAGTTTTTCTTTTCCTACCCGTATCCCTTTAATTTCTTTCGTCTGTTTAATTGATCTGGCTAGAGTTTCAAGAAGTATGTTAAATAGAAGTGGTAAAACACAGCATTCCTGTCTTGTTCCAGTTTTTAGGGGGAATGCTTTCAAATTTTCTCCATTTACAATGATGTTGGCCTGGGGCTTAGCATGGATAGCTTTTACAATGTTGAGATATGTTCCTGATATTCCTATTTTTTCTAGTGTTTTGAACATGAAGCAGTGCTATATTTTGTCAAATGCTTTCTCTGCATCTATTGAGATGATCATATTATTTTTATCTTTGAGTCTGTTGAGGTGATGAATTACATTTATTGATTTCTGCATGTTGAACCAACCTTGTAGCCCTGGGATGAACCCTACTTGATTGTGGTATGCTATCTTTTTGATATGATTTTGCATTCGATTTGCCAGAATTTTATTGAGAATTTTTGCATCTATATTCATTAGATATTGGTCTGAAGTTTTCTTTTTTTTGATGTGTCTTTGTCTGGTTTGGAATCAGGGTGATATTGGCCTCATAGAATGTGTTTGGAAGTGTTTCTTCTTTTTCTATTTCATGAAAAAATAGTTTGAGGAGTATTGGTGTTAGGTCTTATAGAACTCAGCTGTGTATCCATTCAGTCCTGGGCTTTTCTTGGTTGGTAGGCTTCTGGTGGTGTCCTTTAGTCCCTGCTTGAAATTGATCTGTTTACATTGTATATATCATCCTGATTTAGTTTGGGCATATCATATGCCTCTAGAAATTTGTCGATGCCTCTATATTTTTTTTTTTTTTTTTTTTTTTGGTACTGGGGATTGAACTCAGGGGCCCTTGACCACTGGGCCACATCCCCAGCCCTTTTTTTTTTTGTATTTTATTAGAGACGGTCTCACTGAGTTACTAAGTGCCTCGCCATTGTGAGGCTGGCTTTGAACTGGAGATCCTCCTGCCTCAGCCTCCCAAGTGCTGGGATTACAGGCGTGCGCCACCGCGCCCGGCTATATTTTCTATTTTATTGGAGTACAAATTTTCAAAATAATTTCTAATTATCTTCTGTATTTCTGTAGTATCCGTTGTGATATTTCCTTCTTAATCACGGATGTTAATAATTTGAGTTTTCTCTTTCTTTCTCTTCAGTAGCAGAGCTAATGGTTTATCAATTTTATTTATTTTTTCAAAGAACCAACTTTTGTTTTGATGTCAATTTTTTCAGTTGTTTCAATTTCATTGATTTCAGCTCTGATTTTTTTTAAAATATTTATTTATTTGCTTTAGTTGTACACAGTGCAATGCATTTATGTTTACATGGTGCTGAGGATCTAACCGAACTGGGGCCGCGCACGTGCTAGGCGAGCGCTCTACCGCTGAGCCACAACCCCAGCCCCCGATTTCAGCTCTGATTTTAATTATTTCCTGTCTTCTATTGCTTTTGTGGTTGATTTGTTTTTCTTTTTCTAGGGCTTTGAGATGTAATGTTAAGTCATTTATTTGTTGACTTATTCTTCTTTGAAAGAATGAACTCCATGCAATGAACTTTCCTCTTAGAACTGTCTTCATAGTGTCCTAGAGATTTCTTTTTTTTTTTGGCTGTGCTGGGGATTGAACCCAGGGCCTTGTGTATGTGAGGCAAGCACTCTTCCAACTGAGCTATACCCCTATCCCCTTGTGTCCCAGAGATTTCTATATGTTGTATCAGTGTTCTCATTTACCTCTAAGAATTTTTTAATCTCCTCCTTGATGTCTTTGCAACCCATTGTTCATTCAGTAGCATATTATTTAGTCTCCAGGTGTTGGAGTAGCTTTTATTTTTTATTTTATTATTTATTTCTAATTTCATTCCATTGTTGTCTGATAGAATGCAGGGTAGTATCTCTACTTTTTTGTATTTACTAATATTTGCTTTGTGGAATAATATATAGTCTATTTTAGAGAATAATCCATGTGCTGCTGAGAAGAAAGTGTATTTGCTCGTTGATGATAATATATTCTATATATATCAGTTAAGTCTAGGTTATTGATTGTATTAATGAGTTCTATAGTTTCTTTGTTTAGCTTTTGTTTTGGAAGATCTATCCAGTAGTGAAAGAGGTGTGTTAAAGTCACACAGGATTATTGTGTTGTGGTCTATTTGACTCTAGAACTTGAGAAGAGTTTGATTGATGAACATGCCATTGTTTGGGGCATACATATTTATAACGGTTATGTCTTGTTGATATACGGTCCCTTAAGCAGTATGAAATGTCCATCTTTATCCCTTTTGATTAACTTTGGCTTGAAGTCTACTTTATTTGATATGAGTGTGGAAACCAGTGTTTGTTTACGCAGACCATGTGAATGGTATATTTTATCCCAACCTTTCACCTTCAGTCTGTGGATGTCTTTTCCTATGAGATGAGTCTCTTGAAGGCAGCATATTGTTGTGTCTTTTTTTTTTTTTTTTAATCCAATCTACCAGTCTATGTCTTTTGATTGGTGAGTTTAGACCATTAACATTCAGGGTTATTATTGAAACATGATTTGTATTTCTGGTCATTTTCGTTTATTTTTGGTATTTATCTTAACTTGGTTTCTCCTTTGGTTGGATTTTCCTTTATTGTAGTTCTTCCCTTTGCAGATTTTCATTGTTGTTTTTGATTTCTCCTCATAGAATATTTTGCCAAGAATGTTCTGTAGTGCAGGCTTTCTTGTTGTAAATTCTTTTAGCTTTTGTTTATCATGGAAGGTTTTTATTTTATCATCATATCTGAAGCTTAATTTTGCTGGATATAAGATTTTTTGTTGGCATCTATTATCTTTTAGAGCTTGGTATATGTTGTTCCAGGATCTCCTGGCTTTGAGGGTCTGGGTTGAAAAATCTGCTGAGATATACGAATTGGTCTTCCCTTACATATAATCTGATTTTTCTCTCTTTTGGCCTTTAGTATTCTATCCTTATTCTGTATGCTAGGCACTTTTGTTATAATGCGTCTTGATGTAGATCTGTTGTAAGTTTGTACATTTGATGTCCTATAGACCTCTGGTATTTGATTTTACAATTCATTCTTCATGCTTGGGAAATTTTCTGATATTATTTCATTGCAGAGATTGTGCATTCCTTTGGTTTGAATCTCTGAACCTTCCTCTATCCTGATAATTCTTAAATTTGGTCTTTTGATGGCACCCCATAATTCTTGGATATTCTGGTCATGGTTTCTTACCATCTTCTCTGTGAGGTCAACTTTATTTTCAAGATTGTATATTTTGTCTTCATTGTCTGAGGTCCTGTCTTCCAAGTGATCTAAGTCTGTTGGTGATGCTTTCTTTCCTTTTTTTTTTTTAAATATTTATTTATTTACTTTAGTTGTATACAATGCGTTTACGTGGTGCTGAGGATCGAACCCGGGCCGCACACGTGCTAGGCGAGCGCTCTACCGCTGAGCCACAACCCCAGCCCTGGTGATGCTTTCTATTGAGTGTTTTATTTGGCTTATAGTTTCTTTCATTTAAAATATTTCTAGGTTTTGTTTGTTTGTTTGTTTTGTTTTGTTCTTTGTTTTTCAGAATCTCTCTTTTTTGAAGTAATTGCTTGCTACCTGTATTTCCTCTCTTATCTCTTTGTTGGAGTAATCGATTTTTGATTGTATCTGGTCACTTAGGTCATTCTTTAATTCCCAGATCATTTTAGTTATGTATATTCTGAACTCCTTCTCTGCAATTTCATCTACTGTGTTATCTATGGATTCTATTGTTGTAGTATCTTGATTTGTTTGGGTGCTTTCCTCCCTTGTTTTTTTATGATGTTTATGTGTCTTCCTCTCTTGCAGTATAGATCCGAGTTATTACAGCTTCTGTTCTGCCCTATTGTCTCATAGTGTCCTTGCAGTTTACCAATACCTCACCTTTAAGGGGGAGATTAGTATTACAGTACTCAATGAACCCAACGTGCAGCCATAGATCAGTTAGCTTCTATTTTTACATTAACAGTTTTGTTGCTATAATCAGAAATGATGAGTTCAGTTATCTTCTACCATATAGTCAATAGGTTTGTGTAATGGTTTACAGTTTCTAATGGTAGAATGGGGGGCTGGGAGGGTGGGTGGGATGTTTATGATGTAAGGATGTGAGGCTATAGACATATTAGATTGAATGACCAGTGAAAGGGTAATCATAAAAAGTTGGCTGTTAGTCCTAGGAACAAGAGAGGCAACCCCATGCAAGACTCCCTGTTACCTCAGCAACAGGATACCTGTTAGCACCCCTAGTAGAAATACCTCTGGTGCAGCCAGGCCCACAGGGATCTTGGTGTTGTCTTAGCAGGTCCTTATTTTGTCCCTTGTTAGAAGCAACAATATCCCAGTTTTGTGTCGGGGCAATCTCAAGCCTATATGTACCCTGATGTTGGACTATGGAGCCAGGCTTTGGTGAATAAGGAATCCCCTGGTGCGGGCTGCCTCTCCTCGCTGGCACAGGGTAAATTTTTTTTTATGGCACTGGGGATTGAACCCAGGCCTTGTGTATGCTAGACAAGTGCTTTCCCACTAAGCCACATCCTCAGCCCCTCTATGCTGAATATTTTAATAGCAATTGAGGTGTATGACATCTTCCTTGAATTTATTTTATTTTTTTAACGTTTATTTATTTACTTTTAGTTGTACACAATGTGTTTATTTTTACATGGTGCTGAGGATAGAACACAGGCCGCGCATGTGCTAGGCAAGCGCTCCACCGCTGAGCCACAACCCCAGCCCATCTTCCTTGAATTTAAAAGAAAGAAAATAATCTATATTTTTGTAGATACCAGTTTTGAATGAATCATTTAAATGGTTAAATTGAATATATATTTTATAATTCAAATATTTTTTAAATAACCATTATCACAAATTAAGTTTTTCAGATTTAACATTGTACTTTTTTTCTTTTTGGTAGTGTTACACAAGGTTTATAAAATCTTACATTTAAGGAAAAAGAAAAATATGATAGATTGAGATGGATATCATTACCCTAAGTGCATGTATAAATACATGAATAGTATGAACATACTTTGTATACAAATAGTGATATGTAAAAATGTGCTCTATATGTGTATTACAAATTGTAATGTATTCTACTGTTATATACAACAACTTCGAATAAAAAAATAAAATGCAGAACACAGTCTTTTCAGAGTATATTTATAAAACTTCACATACTTTATGCAAATAACCATACATGTGAAAGATGTCGTGTAGAAATAGAGTATTAATGCCAAATTCTCCAAGCTTTTAATTTCTTTTTTCTTTTCTTTAAAAAAATTTTTTGTAGTTATAGATGGATAGCATACCTTTATATGTGGTGCTAAGGATCAAACCCAGTGCCTCACACATGCTAGACAAGTGCTCTGTCACTGAGCTACAACTCCAGCCCTTTTTTCTTTTCTAGTGATGCTCGGGGGTCAAATCCAGGTCCTTGCACATGCTAGGAAAGCATTCTACCACTGAGCTACACATCCCCTCCCCAGCCTTCTTAAAGCTTTTTAAAGGAACATTTGCCTAAAAGGAATATAGGAAGTAGTCATGGTGGCACATGCCTGAAGCTGGAGGATCACAAGTTTGAAAATAGTCTGGGCAATTAGCAAGACCCTGTCTCAATATAAAAATAAAGAAGGGCTGGGAATGTAGCAGTGGTAAAGCATCCCTGGGTTAAATCTCTAGTACCACCAAAAAAAAAAAGACTGGTAGGGATGTAGTTTAGTGTTCAGTTCCCCTAGGTTCAATGCCCAGTACTGCAAAAAAAGAAGGAAAAAAAAAAAAAGTCAGTAGGAGTCTTTATGATTACTTGTGTTTATGATTTGAGATAAATTTATAAATTTTTAAAAAACTCAGTATTTTGGGGCTGGGGTTGTGGCTCAGTGGTAGAGTGCTCACCTAGAATGTGTGTGGCCTTGGTTCGATCCTCAGCACCACATAAAAATAAAGGCATTGTGTACAACTAAAGCAAATAAATAAATATAAAAAAACCTCAGTATTTTTTTATTTGAATTTGTTATATATGATGGCGGAATGCGTTGCAATTCATATTACCCACATAGAGCACAAGTTTTCATATCTATGGTTGTATACAAAGTATATATATTCACATCACCTGTGTCTTCATACATGTACTTTGGATAATGATGTCTATCTCATTCCACCATCATTTCTAACTCCATGCTTCCACCCTTTGTCTCCCACCCCTTTGCCCTATATAAAGTTGGGCTATTCTTCCCATGCTCCCCCTCCCTATCCTGCTATGAATTTTTATGTCAGTGTTTGTTTTTTTGGGATTGGGATTGGCTCACTTCACTTAGCATTATATTCTCCAACACCATCCACTTACCTGCAAATACTATGATTTTATTCTCTTTTATTGTTGAGTAATATTCCATTGTGTATAGATACCACATTTTTAAAATGCATTCATCTACTGAAGGGCATCTAGGTTGGTTCCACAATTTAGTTATTGTGAGTTGTGCTGCTATAAACATTGATGTTGCTATGTCCCTGTAGTATGCTGTTTTTAAATCCTTTATGTATAGACTGAGGAGAGGGATAGCTGGGTCAAATGGTGGTTCCATTCCCAGTTTTCCAAAGAATCTCCATACTGCTTTCCATATTGGCTGCACCAATTTGCAGTCCTACCAGCAATGTATGAATGTGCCTTTCCCCCCACATCCTTAATTCAGTCGGTAGGACACATTTTGAAAACCTTATGCCTTCATTATGTGTGTTTGTTTTTGCAGCATTGGAGATTGAACTCAAGGCCTCACATGTTAGGCAAATGTTCTACCAACTGAGCTATGTCCTCCTTTACTATGTTATGTGGCTCCATAATTGTAACACATACAGGCTGTATGTTTTTTTTTTTTTTTTCTTTTTGTTGTTGCTGTTATTGCTGCCATTTTGTACTGGGGATTGAACCCAGGGGTGCTATACCACTGAGCTATAGCCCCAGCCCTTTTAATTTTATTTTGAGACAGGGTCTTGCTGAGTTCCTAAACTGCTGAGACTTGCCTCAAACTTGCCATCCTCCATCTCAGCTTCCTGAGTCCCTGGGATTACAGGGTGTCATGGATCTGGCATTATAGAGGTCTAGAAGGAGGGGTAGAACTCAGATGTGTGGTAAGAAGTAACATTCCAGGTAACTGATTGATCAAGGTGCAGAGAAAAATATTAGAGAGTATGCATTCACTGAAATTTTTTTAAAAATTTATTTTGGTACCAGGGATTGAACTCAGGGGCACTAGACCATTGGGCCACATCCCCAGCCCTTTTTTAAATTTTCATTAAATACAGGGTCTCACTGAGTTGCTAAGTGCCTCACCATTGCTGAGGCTGGCTTTGAACTCCTGATCTTCCTGCCTCAGCCTCCCAACTGCTGGGATTACAAGCATGCGCCACCACACCTGGCTTGAAATTTTTAAAAAAGACTTATTTATTTACTTTTTTGTAGTTGGACACAATACCTTTATTTTGATTATTTATTTTTATGTAGTGCTGAGGATCAAACCCAGGGCCTTTCTCGTGCTAGGTGAGCACTCTACCACTGAGCCACAACCCCAGCCCCACATCCACTGAAATTTATTGCCTGCTTCATGAAGAACACAATTAGAAAATTCAAGGTCTGTTTCTAACTCTAGTTTTTTAATAGTAGTGTTGATGTGCTTAGGCCATCTTAAACATTGAGTTGCTATACAGCCTAAAAACCTCCAATGAAAGGGCAACACAGTTTTACAAGGGAAGCTTGAGTTGTCCTTAGTTATATGTTATTAGTCCCTGTGCAGGTACTGGGTATGATTAACTCCATTCTGTATTCTTTACTTTGTCACCACATGCTACTTCTAGTATCTGGAATTACCAGAGGGCAGTCCTTACAAGGTGTAGTCATTCAGTAAATGTTGACAGAATAAGCCAACATGTTATTGTCTTAGCTGTTTGGTTGTTGGTTGCTTAAAAAGTTAAGTGGTAAATATCTGGTAATACTGCATATCCAATAATATGTTCAAGACAGAGTAAATACTTTTTTGTTGCTAATAAATCTTCAGTCAAGATACTATATATGTCAGAAATGTTTATAGACATGAGAAATATTAAAATTATTATTAGTGCTTTGGATACAATAATAGGTTTTAACTCCTAAGAACTATTGAGAAAGAGAAAGAAAGTATTGATTCAGAGGATTATTAAGAATGAACTCACTATTGTATAAAATTACGATAGGAAGGACTAAACATTTTTTTTTTTTTTTTTTTTTTTGATACCAGAGAATGAACCCAAGGGCACTTAACCACTGAGCCACATTCGCCAGCCCTTTTTATTTTTTATCTTGAGAGAGGGTCTTGCTAAGTTGCTGAGGCTTGCCTTGAACTTGTGATCCTCCTAGCTTATCTTCCCCAGTCACTAGTATTACAGGAGTGCACCACCATGCTGCCATACCCCACTCTAAACTAAACATTCTTAACATGGGGCTGGGGTTGTGGCTCAGCAGTAGAGCACTCGCCTAGCCTGTACGCGGCCCGGGTTCGATCCTCTGCACCACGTACAAATAAACTCATTGTACACAACTAAGCAAATAAGTAAATATTTAAAAAAAAAAAAACATTCTTAACGTGAAGTAGCAGTAGTTCATATTAAAGTATTTTTATATTGAGTAAAGCAAACTGTAAAACTATGTACTAAATAAATAAATAGTGTTATCTAGAAAGGGTGATACAGTCTTATGTATGTGAAGTAGTAGTAACTTTTAGTTAAAAAACAAAAACCAAAAAAATTATTTCTTTTTTCTGTGGTGACAGGGATTGAAGCCAAGGCCTTGCACATGCTGGGCAAGTGCTCTCCCACAGAGCTATGCCTGTAGTCCTCTAATAATAAAATATTTTTATGTTGAGGAGGAGTAGATTGTTGGAGAATTCTGAGTTTCATAAAAATACCACAATGAGTTCTACCATTGGTGGTTAGCATTATAACATACACTAGGCAGAATTATAATTTCTAGTAATATGCATTAAGTCTTTCCATTCTGATATTTTGAAGTACTTTATAAACACTAATTAAACCTTTCAAAATCTATGAAGGCTTTAAATGATTAAATTAATTATATATTTCATATGAAGAAACCAAAGCTGAGAGAGGCAAGTTATTTACCTAAGATCACGTATTATTTAACTGATGGAAACTGAGTTGTTCCAAATTCCCATTAATCAAATCTAACTCTTACATGAATTCAGTGTAGTGACGCCTAAGGAATGCTCTTGCAGCCCCCAGAATAAACTAAAGATATTAAGTTACAGCAATTTAAAGAACTATGTCAATAAAATGAGTATTCTGATTTAATTTCTGTTAAGTATAGATTAATATGTATAAGATGTTTATATTTAAGAAGATAGTAATTTCATTTTATATTTAATTTTTAATATCATGGTCATTAGTTTTTTTTATACAGGCTCTTTTTATGTAAGCAAAGCTCAAAATAGCCAAAATTGGAGACTGAGGCAGGAAGATTGCAAGTTTGAAGCCAACCTGGGAAATTTAGTGAGACCTTGTCTCAAAATAATAAATCAAAAGGGCTGGAGATTTAGCTCAGTGGTAGAGTACCTTTGAGTTCAGTCCCCTCCAAAACAAAAAAAGCAAAATTGGTGTACACTGTGAATCAAATACTCTCAAATGATACTGTTTAAATTTTTAAAAATTTCATAATGGGGAACCCTAAACTTTTTTTTCTAGTATAGTCATTACTGATTAGATATATGATTTTTGAATATTTAAATGTCATAGAAGGAGTACAATATCTTTTTTTTTCTTTCTTTTTTTTTTTTTTTTTTGGTGCTGGGGATTGAACCCAGGGCCTTGTACATGCAAGGCAAACACTCTACCAACTGAGTTATGTCCCCAACCCCAGGAGTACAATATTTTCAGAAAGAATTTATCCGATGCTATATTAACAAATGATCAGCTGTTTTCAGAATTAACCACATATGGTATACCACTGCAGTGGTAGAGCAGACAAATCCCAGACCATTCAAGACCTGACAATTCTTCATCTAGGGAAAACAAACAAACTACTTACAAAAATATTTTAAAATATTGAGTAGCTGAAGTAATGGCAGATACATTAATCTGAATCTCCCCATATATCCTCTAAAACACAGTAAAGAAGAACAAATTAAACTGTACATAACCATGCCTTAAGTAGAATACAGAGAGTGCTCCAACTTCAAATTATCTGTAAATCAAAAAATAATAGCAAATTCTAGTCGGCCACCATTCAATCCCTTGTATAAGCCTTGGTGAAGAAAAAAGAGTTATCTGTGAAAAAAACAGGAGATAGATCACAGCATACTACAGAGAAGTTTGTAAGGAACCTCAAGTAGGCAGTTTTGGGTAAAAAAGGAAAGGATAGATGCCATTTGGAATCTAACCAGTTTTGGTGAGGGAAAAAAAGAAATGAAGGGGGAAGTTTAGGATCCTGAAATACAGAAGCATATTTTAAAAATCAGAGGAAAAGTATCCTTGCTCTGCTTTGTCCCCAAATCCAATGAATGATGAAACCATACTTCATTGGAAGAAGGGGGCATTCTGGTTTTATTTGTCTATTTTGAAGTATAAATTTCCCAAGGGAAATTTTATTGATAGCTCTAGTTTATTCCCTCCCAAAAGACCAACTGCATCCAAATGAAGTGATAAATGAATATAACCTCAAGATTTTATTGTCTTTTGCAATAAAACAAAAGATGAAGCTTAGAACTGACTCACATGATTTCTTGTTCCTTTCAGTTAAAAAATGCTTCTCTTAGTAGCCAGCACTCTCTTAGATCTGCAGTTGGGCTCAACACACTGAAGCCTCAGCACAATCTTTTTTGTAGTTTTAGCCTTTTTGTAGAAAATCACCTTAGTCTACAAACCATAGCCACTTTGCATCCCATGATAAAACTGTTCTCCCTGGGCATTTGGAGAATCCTTGTCCTTCTTGTAGTCTGTTACTTATGTGGGTTTGATGCTTTCCACACTTCCTACAGAAAGTCTGGCAGTTATTACTTATATTTATCATATTTATGGAAGTATTATCTGTTGGAAAGAAGCAGAAAGAACATTCTTAAACTGGAATCTTGTAAACTGCCTTGAATATCTAGTCATGTTCACAAAAATTGATTTAAAAAAATACAAAATGAGCATCTAAAGAGGATCTAAATTACTTACAAAAATATTTTAAAATATTAAAAGAATACACTGTATTTTAAGTATTACAGAATACACTCTCTGTATTCTACTTAAGGCATGGTTATGTATAGTTTTATTTGTTCTTTACTGTGTTTTAGAGGATGTATGGGGAGATTCAGATTAATATATTTGCCATTACTTCAGCTACCCAATCTTTTAATATTTTAAAATACTTTTGTAAGTAGTTTGTTTTTTAGATTCTCTTGATAAAATACCTGTAACACCTGCCCTAGCCTCCCCAAAATAACCCACATAAAGGTAGACATGTATATCCATGAAATGTAGAGAGTCCAGAAATAAAGCCTTATGTTAATGGTCAAATACCGGGGATTGAACTCAGGGGCACTTGACTGGGCCACATCCCCAGCCCAGACAGGGTCTCACTGAGTTGCTAAGTGCCTCGCCATTGCTGAGGCTGGCTTTGAACTCGTGATCCTCCTGCCTCAGCCTCCCAAAGTGCTGGGATTACAGGCGTGCGCCACCGCGCCCGGCTGGTCAATTGATTTTAAACAAGAAAAGTCTTCTTAAATGATGTGGGACAATAGGAAATTGACATGTGAAGAATGAAGTCGGACCCATACCTCATACCATACAAAAAATTAAAGTGAATCCAACATCTAAATGCAAGTACTAACAGTATAAAATGCTTAGAATAAAATGTATAAACCTTCTTTATCTTGTATTCAGCAATTTTTTAAAGATATGATACCTTTAAGCATAAGCAATGAAAGAAAACTAAATAAATTAGACCTCATAAAAATTAAAAACTTGTGCTTCCAAGGACACCATCATTAAAGGACACCATTAAGAAAAGACAACCCATATGCTATTAAAAGAACTTTATAAATTCTGTATCTAACAAGGGACTATTATTTAGAATATTTTAGAAACATTGTACAACTCAACAATAAAAATACAAATGACCGGCCAGGCGTGGTGCCACATGCCTATAATCTCAGATGCTCAGGTGGGAGACTGAAGCAGGAGAGTACCACATTTGAGGCCAGCCTTGGCAATTTCGCAAGGTCCTAAAGCAACTTAGTGAGACCCTGTCTCAAAATAAAAAATAAAAAGAGCTGAGTGGTTAAGCACCCTGGGTTCAATCCCTGGTACCAATAAATAAATAAATAAATAAATAACAAAAGACCTAATTTTAAAAATTATTTTGAAAAATTTGTCCCAATTATTATACATGACAGCAGAATGCATTTCATTTCATTGTACACAAATGGAGCACAACTTGTAATTTCTGTGCTTGTACACAATGTAGAGTCGCACCATTTGTGCAATCATACATGTACCTAGGGTAATGATATCCTTCTCATTCCACCATCTTTCTAGCCCCTTGCCTTCTCCCCTCCACTCCCTCCCCTTTGCTCAATCCAAAATTTCTCCCATGTCCCCTCCCCCCCATTATGGATCAGCATCTATTTATCAGAGAGAATATTTGGCCCTTGGTTTTGGGGGATTGACTTACTTCACTTAGCATGATATTCTCCAGCTCCATCCATTTAACTGCAAATGCCATAATTTTATTCACTTTAATGCTGACTAATATTCCATTGTGTATATATTCCACAGTTTCTTTACCCATTCATCTATTGAAGGGCTTTATATTTTTGCAATGCTCAGATAGACCCCCAGGCCTCATACCTTCTAGTGAAGTGCTCTACCATTAACCTATATACCCAGCTTTGAGATAACCTTATTTTATTTTTTCCCACATTTTTTATTAATGAATTATAGTTGTATGTATTCATGGGATTTTTTGTTACATATTTTCACATGTACACAATAAATGATAAACAACATAATTTGGTGAATATCACTCACAAGCACTTTTTTCCTCCCTTCTTCCCTCATAACTCTTGGCTCCTTCTTTACTGATCTCACTTTAATTTTCATGAGATCTGCCCCATCTTTCTTTTCCTTTTTCCTGTCTAGCTTCTGCATATGAGAGAAAACATATGACCTGTAACCTTCTGAGTTTGACTTATTTCACTTAACCTAATGGTCTCTAGTCCACCCATTTTCCTATAAATGCCATAATTTCATTTTTCTTTATGGCTGAATAAAACTCCATTATGTATATATACCATATTTTTTTTAATCCATGCATCTTTTGAGGACACATAGGCTGGTTCCATGGTTTGGATACTGTGAATTGTGCTACTATAAACATTGTAGTATGACTTTAATTCTTAAGGGTAAATATTGAGCAGTGATATAGCTGGGTCATATGGTGGTTGGTTTCATGGCTGCCCTTTTGAGGAACCTCCTTACTGGTTTCCATAGAGGTGGATTATACTAATTTACAATCCCACCAACAGTGTGAAAGTGTTCCTTTTTCTCCACATCCTCTCCAGTATTTATTATTATTTATATATTTTTTATATGTTTTTAGTTGTAGATGGGCACAATACTTTTATTTTGTTTATTAAGTTTTAGGTTGTGCTGGGGATCGAACCCAGTGCCTCACCATGCTAGGCAAGTGCTCTACCATGGAGATACAACCCTAGCTCCTTATTTATGTTCTTGATGACTGCCATTCTGACTCTGGTATTAGATGAAATCTCAGTGTAGTTTTGATTTGCATTTCCCTAGCTGCTAATGATGTTGAATGTTTTTCATATATTATTGGCCATTTCTTCTTTTGAGAAGTGTCTGTTTAATTCATTTGCCCATTTATTAATTGGGTTATTTTATTTTTTGTTGTAAAGTTTGTTGAGTTCTTTGTATATTCTTCTATCAGAAGAGTAACTAGCAAAGATTTTCTCCCATTCTGTATATAACCTAATTTTAAATAAAGGTTTCCCAAAAAGATGGAAAAAATGGCCATTAAACACAGGAAATGATGGTCAGTATCATTAAGGAAGATATAAATCAAAACCACAGTGAGATATAATTGGTCACACATACTAATGTGGCTATAATAAAACAGAGATAGTAACATGTTGATGAGAATGTGGAAATTTAGAATCATCATATATCATGTTGGAAATGCAAAATGGTATAGCTACTTTGGAAAAGAGTTTGGCAGTTTTTCAAGAAGTTAAATATAATTACCATGTGTCATATCTAGATATGTCTCCATGAGAACTAAAGACACATATCAGACAAGAACCTATACATGAATGTTCATAATAACCAAAATGTGGAAACAACCTTCATCCATTGGCAGATGAATGGATAAACAAAATGTGGTATATCCATATAATGTAATAGTATTCAGCTAAAAAAAGAAATAAAGTTTTATAACATGATACATCATAAATCTTGAAAACATGATTATAAGTGAAGGAAGCAGACACAAAAGGTCACATATTGCACAATTCTATTTTTATGAAATATCCATAATAGGCAAATTCATAGAGATGGAAAATGGTGCTAATAGTGCTTGCCAGAAATAGGGAAAAGCAGGAATTGGGAATTGTTAATGAGGATGGGTTTTCTTGTTGGGATGATGAAAATGTTCTGCAACTAGATAGTAGTGATGATTTCATGGACTTGTGAGTATATTAATATAGTATTCCAATATACTAAAAACCACTAAATTTGTGTATTTCATTTGCTAGGACTGTTCTAACAAATACTGTACCACAGACTTGGTGGCTTGAACAACAGAAATTTATTTTCTCAGTCTGGAGGCTAGAATTCCAAGATCAAGATGTCAAAAAGATTGATTTCCTTCTGAAGCCTCTTACTTGGCTTGTAAATGGCCATCTCTTGCTGTGTGCTTACATGATCACCCTTTAGTCGATGTGTTGTCTGCATCCTCTTCTTATAAGGACTCCAGGCATATTGTATTAGTGCCCACCACATAATGTTTTGCCTTACTTACTTCTGTTAAAATGCCTGTCTCTCTTGGGCCTGGGGCGATGGCTCAGTGGTAGAGCGCTTGCCTAGCATGTGTGAGGTACTGGGTTTGATTCTCAGCACCACATATAAATAAATAAAATAAAGGTCCATTGAAAACTAAAAAAAAATTTTTAAAATAATAAAAAGGCTGTCTCCAAATATGGTCATATTCCGAGGTACTAGAGGTTGGGACTTCTACACTTGAATTTGAGAGAGAGAGGATGGAGAGACATAATACTTTAAAACATAACATTTTAAAAGGATAAATTTTATGGTATATGGATTATGTCTCAATATTAAAAAAAATGTAAGGACCAAGCAGGTAATATAGCTCAGTGGTAGAGCACTTGCCTAGCATCTAAGTTCCTGGTTTCGATCTCCAGCACTGAAAAAAAAAAAAAAAAAAAAAAACTTAAAAATCTACTTTGTAAATATCTCTGAAAATAAATTTGAAAACCTAAATGAAAAAAGATAATTTCCAAGCTAAGCCGGGCGCAGTGGCGCATGCCTGTAATCCCAGCACTTTGGGAGGCTGAGGCAGGAGGATCGCAAGTTCAAAGCCAGCCTCAGCAATGGTGAGGCACTTAGCAACTCAGTGAGACCCTGTCTCTAATAAAATACAAAAAAGGGCTGGGGATGTGACCCAGTGGTCGAGTGCCCCTGAGTTCAATCCCCAGTACCAAAAAAAAAAAAAAAAAAAAAAAAAAAAGTTCCTAAAGAGTGTATAAAAAAGAAAATATTTATAGGCTGATATCAGTTATAAATATTGATGTAAAGTGCCAAATAAAATATTAGCTAACAAATTCCAACATCATATTAAGAAAATAATATATTGTAACTATGTAGGATTCAATTCCAGAAATACAAGGATCATTCAAAATTAGGAAACATCATATTAATAAATATGAGGGGGGAAATTATAGTTATTTCCTTAGATGCTGAAAAGATCTTTGATAAAAATCAACATCTTAGCCGGGCGTGGTGGCACACGCCTGTAATCCCAGCACTTGGGAGGCTGAGACAGGAGGATCAGGAGTTCAAAGCCAGCCTCAGCAATGGTGAGGCCTTAGCAACTCAGTGAGACCCTGTCTCTAATAAAATACAAAAAGGGCTGGGGATGTGGTCCAGTGGTTGAGTGCCCCTGAGTTCAATCCCTGGTACAAAAAAAAAAAAAAAAATCAACATCTTATAGTAAAAATGCTCCTAGAAAATAGGAATTGATGGATATTTTCTTAACATGATTATACATACTTTAGTCCTAACTCCATCATCTTACTTAACTGGATATACTAGGGACATTTTACTACTATCATGAGGAGCAAGGCAAGGATACCCAGTAAATTGCACTTGGTGTTAGACAAAGAAATAAATGTGTGTATTTGCAGATAAAACAATAGTATACTTGGAAAACCGTAGAGCAGGGATTAACAAACTAAGAGCCAAATCTGGCTACATGTATTTATTTTTATATTTCCTGTGCTTTTGCATTATGTTAGCAAAGTTGAAGAGTTGCAAAGAGAAACCTTTTGACCCACAAAGAAAATATTTACTATCTGCTGTTTTTACAGAATACTCTCTGATGTTTCTACAGAAAAAGTGCGTATACTCCTGGCCTATAGAACCACTGATAAAACAAACCAAACAATAAAAGAATTCAGTAACTAGCAAACTGTAAAATTAGGATTTAGAAGTCAATATCTTTTACATGTACAAACAGTGACCAGTAGGAAGGCTTAGTGGTAGGGAAAACCCTGTTAACAACAAGGAAGATGAAATACTTAGGAATAAACATAACTAGAAGTATACACAGGTTATATTAGAAAAACTTTTCAACACTTGCAAAACACGCAATTTGATTTGAACCAAGGAAAAGATAATAATTTATAATTTCAATATCTGAATAAAATTACCAACATGTTTATTTTATGGAACTAGGCAAGTTAACATGAAGTTCTGATTTAAAAAATATATATTATATGCATATATAATATGCATATATGTGTGTGTGTGTGTGTGTGTGTGTGTGTGTATATATATATATATATGTTATATATGTAAGAATACCCAGAATTGTATTAGGTAAAAGTGAACAAATACTACAATAATGCATGAAAAAAATAATGATGAGGATATTTTTTGCAGACTCAAAATTTTTTTCACAAGATGCTTACTGATCATAAAAGAAAAAAAAAGGGGGAGTCATTAGACATATACTACCTTTACCAAGTAGTCAGAATTAACATCAATAGAGGGATAAATGGACCTCATGCATTCTTGTAGGATGGACTAAGAAGAGCACAACACTTCTGTGGTCTTCCTGTATTCCTGCAAGAATGCATGACCTGAAAGTAAACATGAAGAAAAACTAGTCAAATGTTAATTAAGGGACTTTTCACAAAAGAAATGGTTTGTACTGTTTCAAAAATGTCAAGGTTGTGAGAAAACCTGAGGAATTTATTAAAACTCCAGAATGCCTAAAGAGACATGCAAATACAACATATAATTGGATTACATCAGGGACCAGGAAAGTAAGAATTTAAATTTTTTAAAAATTTTATTATTTCTGATTTTAGTATAAAAGACAATAGTGAGGTAGTTGTCAAAATATATGAATATCTGTTGATTGGATCATACTGTATTAATGTTAACTTCCTTATTTTGATAAATGTACTTTTTAAAGGAAATATACATTGAAATATTTAGAAGTAATGGGGAATATTTAGCACTTTGTTACTAAAACCAGAAAAATCTATAGAGGAAGGGGAAGACTGATAATGTGGTTAAGTCTGGGGAATCTGAATAAAAGTGTCTGTAGAAATTCTTGGTCTTTTCAAAACCTTTTTCTTTTGCAATGATTTAAGATTTAGAGAATTCAATAAAAGAAAACCTCTTTTCTTTAGACTCATAATACTTGTTAACACTGAGTGTATGGGTTTTCCACAGCAAGCAATTTTCTGTTTTTTCTTTTCTTTTTCTTTTTTTGTGGTGCTAGGGATTGAATCCAGAGCCTTGGGCATGTGAGGCAAGCATTCTACCAACTAAACTATATACTGAGCCCTGTTTGTTTGTTTTTTTTTTAAATTTTTTAAATTTTTTAAAACAATACTGGGGATTGAATTTAGGGCCTCATATATGCTAAGTGAGCACTCTACAACTGAGCTACATCCTTATCCCTTATTTTCCAGTTATCTGTGGATACCAACTTCAGTTTAATTCAATTCTGATTCTAGCTAGGTAAATGAGTTACAGACCCCACTGGTTAAGAGCTCAGTCCCACAAGACTGTTCCCCATTCTAATCACTAATCCCAAATCCAAGGATTTCTGTGCTTCTGCAGATTTGGGGATTTCATGACTCCTCCTTCAAGCTGTTTTAGTCAGCTTTTTCACTGCTGTGACTAAAAGATACTACAAGAGCAGTTTTAGAGAAGGAAAGTTTATTTGGGGGCCCAAGTTTTCAGAGATCTCAGTCCATACACTCCATTCCTTGGGGTTGGAAGTGAGGCAGAATGTCATGGTGGAAGAGTATGGTGTAGGGAAAAGGCTCACATGATGATCAGAAAGCAGGGGGCCAGGGGAGAGTGCCTCCACTCGCCAAATTCAAAATATATATCCAAAGGCATGCCCCCAATGACCTACTTCCTTCAGCTACACCCTACTGGCCTTCAGTTACTACTCAGTTAATCCCATCAGAGGATTAATTCACTGATTGGATTAAGGCTTTCAGAACCGGATCTTTGCATCTCTGAATGTTCTTGCATTGCCTCACAGATGAACTTTTGGGGGACACCTAATATAGGGATTCTGAGCACAGGAGTTTCTTGCTGTGTGGGGTACATCCTCTTTCCTGGCATGTAGATGTATTCAGGTTCTCTGAACACCTTCATTTAGGGTTTTTATGAAGGTTTCATTACATAGACATGATTGATTAAATCATTGTTCATAAATGACTTCAATATCTAGCTCTTCTCCTACTATCTAATCACATGATTGATTCCCCTGGTGACCAGCCTCCTTATTACCTTAAACTCATTATCATAAACTCAAGTGTAGTTGAAAGAGACTTACCATGAATAACAGAATATTCTCCTCTCACCTCACAGACGTTCTTTGTCAGAAACTGGGGACAAAACCCAACTGTTACATTTATCACAGTTGAAAAAAATAGTAGCTGGGAATGGTGGAGCACACCTGTAATCTCAGTGACTTAGAGATGTAGCTCAGAGGTAAAACACTCCTGGGTTCATTCCTCAGTACAGAAAAGAAAAAATAGTATAGTGAGTTTTGTATACCCTTTACTCAATTACAGTTTCTCCTGTTATTTAAAATGACTGGGTTATATTTTCTAAAACTAAGAAAGCAACATTGCTACATTACTATTAACTAAACTCCAGACCACTTGGATTTTACCCATTTTTCTATTAATGTCCTCTGAACGCCTCTAACTTTATTCAGATTTCTCTAAATTTTCCTTTAATTTCTTTCCTGCTTCAAGATCCAATCCAGGGTACCACATTGAATTTAGTTGTTATATCTATTCAGTCTCCTCTAGTCTGTGATGGTTTCTCAGTCTTTTTGGTTTCTAGACTTTGACAGTTTCAAGAGTACTGCTAACATTTTTTAGGGATATTTCCCAATTTGGGTTTGCTTTGTGTATTTTTCCACATTAGACTGGGGATATATAGGTTTTTGAAAGAATACTACATAGGTGAAGTACCTTTCCAAAATAGCATACCGGGGGTAAATGGATATCCTAATGAAAAAACCTTGATGTCTTGGTTAAGGAAGTTATCTACCATATTTCTGTAATATAAAGTTTCAATTTTCACACTATATTCTTTATTACTAAGTCCAGCCCATCCTCAAATGCAGGAGTGGGAATGAGAAGTACAGTTACACTCACCCCCTGGAAGGAATGGTTCCTATACATAATTATATATCCTACAAGGAAGATTTGATTCTTATTATATATCTATCATGTATTTATATCATTACTTGAATATATTTATTTTACTCTTTGGGTTATAATATGCCACTGTTTATTTTTCCACCCAAGTTATTCTGGTATTGGCCATTGGGAGTTCTTTCTGATGGATTTCTAAGGCCCTTTGACATATTGCCCATACTTTTGTTTTTTAAGCATTTCTTTACTGATACTACAAGACGCTTCTACTTTATCTTGTATTTTCCCTGCTTCAGTTCTATAACCAGCTATTTCTTTAAAAATCCTTTGTTTCTTTTATTAGACAATGATACTTAGAAACCGAGATCTTTGCACTGGTGGTTTGTACTATTTTGTATTTTTATGTAAATTTGAAATTATTGCAAATTAAAAGTTTAAAAAATTTAAGAGCGAAAAGTTGTGAGGCATATCCCATTTGTTATTCTTAGGTGTTCTACTTTAGTTGGGTATTATTGCAGTTACTAAATGTTACCTTTATAAGATCATAGACGCTTGTTCTTTGTAAATTGTCTTAATACTTCATTTGATAACTGGAAATTATTAGTAAAATCACACTACAACCTCAGTTGAACATTTTTGTATATTTTATTTGCAACTTTTTATATAGGATAGAAACTCCTTGTCATGTTTTGCTCTTATGAAAAGTATTGAGGACTATGATTAAATTCATAAAATTTATGTAACAAAACTAATCAGTAAGCAGTATAGTTTAACATGCATACATAAAAGGGTGTAGCTGAGGCATAAAAGAAGATCTGGACATAGCTGGTGACTTTGAGGCAATGATACCTCCTCCTCATATTCCACTTGAGTGAATAAGTATGATGTAGACAGCTTGACCTGTTTGGCAGGAAATTCTGTATATGAAAATGTAGCATTTCTTATGAAAGGTTTTTAAAAACACCTCTTTGACCTGTGACGTATGAGAAGGTTACTACCAAGCCAGATGATTTCTCATTGTAGAAAGTAAATTATTTCTTTTAGAATATAAGAATGAATAAGGAAAAACAAACAAATGAGAGCATAGCTATGTTTTAACTTTTAGTGAGAAAAAGAGTATATTACCAAATAACATAAAGGGGAATATGAGTAAGGATAGTTTGCAGTATAACAAAGACAATTCAAATGATCTGATCCCTTATTTATTGTAATGCTGGGAATAAAATCCAGGGCCTTATGCATGCTAGGCAAGTACTCTTATATTGAGCTACACCCTAGTCCTCATTTTAGTTGTAGATGGACACAATATTTTTGTTTTATTTATTTGTTTATTTATGTGGTGCTGAGGCTCGAACCCATTGCCTCACACATGCAAGGCAAGCGCTCAACCACTGAGCTACAACCCCAGCTCGGTCTTCATTTTTTTTTTAAATTTTTATTTATTTGCTTTAGTTGTACACAATGCGTTTATTTGTACGTGGTGCTGAGGATCGAACCTGGGCCGCACATGTGCCAGGCGAGCACTGTACCGCTAAGCCACAACCCCAGCCCTCAGTCCTCAGTTTTATAAAGAAAGATAAACAGGCATATTTAAAAAATATTTATTTATTTAGTTGTACACAATGCCTTTATTCATTTTTACGTGGTGCTGAGGATTGAACCCGGGCCACGCACGTGCTAGGCGAGTGCTCTACTGCTGAGCCACAACCCCAGCCCCAAACATGCATATTTATACATGCATAGGAAATTTCTAGATCACTATCAATGCTACCTATTGATGTTCATATAATCAACTTGGTAGGTAATAACCTGCATTTTAAAAAAATATTTATTTATTTGCTTTAGTTGTACACAATGCAATGCATTTATGTTTACGTGTGGTGCTGAGGATCGAACCCGGGCTGTGCACATGCGAGGCAAGCGCTCTGCCGCTGAGCCACAACCCCAGCCCCATAACCTGCATTTTTTCAGATTAAATTAAAAAAGTCAAGAGTTTTTATACATAATAATTAGTATTACTGAAACTTTTGGGGGGGAGTGCTGCTGGGATCCCTTGAGGGGCCTTGACAAAGCAGGCAGTCTGCCATTAAGGTCTACCTTCAGCCCCCCTACTACTAAACATTTATTCCAGGAGCTTATGTATGTGAAGAGTCAGTGTAGGTGATTTCTGGATTGTGATGTAAAATACATTTCTTATTTTGGGTTTGAATCAAAAACAATGTTTGAAAAATATGGTATTGGAATAGTAAAACTAAAAACAGAGTAGACCTCTGGGAGAAGGAGGGGGATTTTGGCAGGAGATGAGTTTTGAGGAAAAAGATCTAGAGACTTAAACTTTTTTATTCTTTTTCACAAACAGTAGAGAGAACTTAACAAAATCTTGTAAAACAGTGGTAATCTGGTTTGCAGCCTCTAACATATAATCTGTCAGATCCTCTACCATGATGTTTCCATTTGTTCATATCACTATGGGTACTTCTGGAGCTTAACCACAACTTCCTTCTAAAACCCTCCTTCCTCAAAAAATCTGAATTTTTATTACCAGGGATTGAACTCAGGGGCACTCAACCACTGAGCCACATCTATTTTATTTAGAGACAGGGTCTCACTGAGTTGCTTAGCACCTTGCTGTTGCTGAGACTGTCTTTGAACTCGCAGTCTTCCTGTCTCAACCTCCCGAGATGCTGGGATTACAGATGTGTGCCACCGTGCCTGGCTCAAATCTGAATTCTGAAATGCATTTTCTTCAGGAAGAAGTTGAAGATTTTTTAAATTACTTTGTTTTTTTGAAAAATATGGTATTGGAATAGTAAACTAAAAACAGAGTAGACCTCTGGGAGAAGGAGGGGGATTTTGGCAGGAGATGAGTTTTGAGGAAACTAGGAAACTTGCTAGGCGAGTGCTCTACTTTCATATTACAGGTGAAATGTCTACTATCTGTCTAAAGTTCATTCTGTTATTTCTATTAGGTTTTAAGATCTTACTCCCTATGCTTAGTATTCATATTTTATTCATAAATTATCTAGGTATGACTATTCTATTTGATATTTAGAGTACAGTTCTTTAGATTTATGGTTTTTTTCTTAATTGTGAAATGTTCCAGCTATTACTTATTTCAATACTCCTCCTCTGGTATTCTCTACATTATTTCTAAAATTATTTTTGCCAAACTCAATGTGTTTTTTATATTTTTATCTTTTTCTTTCTCTATAGAGAATTCATCTAATAAGTTGAGCTGGTATTCCATTATTGAGCAGATGAATTAGAATGGTTCTAATTCTATCTTATTATTATATGAGATAATCAGTGTTCTTTTTTATCCCCCACATTTAGTTGTCAATTCTAATATAGGTAGCCAAAAGCTTCTGTGCCAGGTGTTTTTTTTTTTTATTGGTGGCTGACCTGTATGAACAATATCAGGCTCACTTTCCCTCTGATGTCCTGTGCTTTGGACAATAGAAAAAGCCTGAGCAGTAGATCAAATAGAAGAAAATGAGTGAGATTGGGATATTTATTCCCCTGTTCCTGTCCTGCAGGATTATTTATTGGCTACAACCTATAACTGAAAGCCCCCTCTTCACAGTTCTGTTCCACATAACATTAATCCTGAGCAAACTGCATTATTATTCATGGTTTACCTACATGCTTTATTAAATCATTCTTAAATGGCTTCAATTTGAGTATGCTGTATGTTTTAATTGCTGGCACTCTAGTGTATAATATCCAAACTGAAAAATCTTTCAATATAATAAATCTCTATTTCAATCTGGTATTCAAGCCAGGCATGGTGGCACATGCCTGTAATCCCAGCGGCTCTGGAGGCTGAGACAGGAAGATTGTGAGTTCAGAGCCAGCCTCAGCAAAAGCAAGGCACTAAGCAATTCAGTGAGACCCTGTCTGTAAATAAAATACAAAATCGGGCTGGGAATATGGCTCAATGGTTGAGCGCTCCTGAGTTCAATCCCCAGTACCAAAAAACAAAACAAAAACAAAAACAAACAAACAAACAAACCAATCTGGTATTCATCGGATCCATTAAGGTTTTTATTTCAGTGGCTATATTTTTCATTTTGAAGCATTTCTTTTTTCATATCTATTCTTGTTTCATTTCTACATGATTTTGTTTTGTAATTTATTATTATTATTGACAAGTATGATTTCTTTATTACTTTGAACTTTGTTTTTTTTTTTTTTTTTCTTCCTTCTTTGGTGCTGGGGATTGAACCCAGGGTCTTATGTATGCTAAGCAGGTACTCTACCACTGAACTACACCCCCTACCTCTATTTGGAACCTCCTAAACACACTTATTTAAACATTCTTATTTTTAAAGTCTTTTCCAGATTTGCATAAAATTAATTTTACTTGTAATAAATTAGTGTTCTGATTAATTTTGATGGTTTACTCTTTAAACATAAGATTCTCTTGTGGGTTTTGAAATTTCTACTGTCAGGCTCATTTTAAGTAGAGGGAGATCTCTTCCTACCACTACATCTATGCTCACCTATCCCTCCCTATCAGTTTTCAGGTTACCTCTACCTGAGCCTTCCCCAAGTCTAGGAATAGGTTTTGCATTGCCATTTTAGGAGTATTAAATTGTAATATTATGGAAATGTAATATTGCTGATTCTGACACTGAGTCATGGTCCTGAGACTGTATTTTTATTTTCCTGTCTCTTTGGACCCATACTTCTCTATAGAACTGGAGCCTGAGGCAATAGGTTATAAAACATTTTTATGGCCTTCTTTTGGAGTACAGATTAACAGCCAAAATATATCCTTATTCTTTTTTTTTTTTTTTTTTTTTTGTGGTGCTGGGGATTGAACCCAGGGCCTTATGCATGCAAGGCAAGCACTCTACCAACTAAGCTATATCCCCAGCCCTATATTCTTATTCTTGTCCCATTCCTGTGTCTATTTTCAGTAAGCCTTTATCTGCCCCTTATTAACACATATAACATATTTAGTGAAGAGTTATTCCACTATCTCTGCCCATTTTTTGATTGGAGTCTAGGATATATAAGGTATCAGCCCCATTTGTGTTAATTTGTATTACTCTTCAACTTTGTACAGATATGTTTATTTTAGCTTTGAACCTGATGGTGGCTATTGGTTTTCTACTTTAAAATTTATCTGCCATTGTTAATCTGTTTGAAATATAGGAAATAAGTCTATGTACTTATTTTATTAGACTCTAACACTGTGTTTAACAAATAGGTAGTATAAAGACGTAAAAGCACAGATTTATTATCAATAAGTACAAGATAGAAAGCTGGAAGAGTTAGTTTAATATAATAAATGAAAAAAAAAAGAATTATATGGGATGGAGATGTAGCTTAGTATAGAAAACTTGCCTACTATGCACAAAGCCCTGGATTGATTTCCTAGCACCTTAAAATTTTTTTCTTTAAATTTCTCAATAGGTTGCAACCTTCTTGTACTTCCCCTCTTTATCCTCCTTTTTCTAGGATTATACTTTTTTCCCTTGGATACTTTGGATTTTGTTCTTTTTTTTTTTTTTTTTTTTTTTTTTTTTTTTGTGGTTACCGGGGATTGAACTCAGGGGCACTTGTCCACTGGGTCACATCCCCAGCCCATTTTTTCGTATTTTTTTTATTTAGAGACAGGGTCTCACTGAGTTGCTAAGTGCCTCGCCATTGCTGAGGCTGGCTTTGAACTCGCGATCCTCCTGCCTCAGCCTCCCAAAGTGCTGGGATTACAGGCGTGCGCCACCGTGCCGGCTTGGATTTTGTTCTTGTTCTGACTGATGACTGTTTAAAACTATCCTGTCAGTTTTTCTTGCTCAATTGAAAAAATCACATATTTTAACATAATAGATCCAGGATTAAGAATGCTACAGAAAACTGTTTTTTTCCCTACAACTACAGTAAATTTTTATAGATATTGGAGTTTTCTGAGAATAATTTCACATAAGTCAGGGATGAATAAAGTATTACAATAGAAGTTCCAGTTATGATTATGTAGCATTAAGCATTCTTTTTTTTTTGTTTGTTTGTTTTTTGAACCAGGGATTGAACTCAGGGGCATTCAACCACTGGGCCACATCCCCAGCCCTTTTTTGTATTTTATTTAGAGACAGGGTCTCACTGAGTTGCTAAGTGCCTCGCCATTGCTGAGTCTGGCTTTGAACTCGTGATCCTCCTCCCTCAGCCTCCCAAGTGCTGGGATTACAGGCATGTGCCACTGCGCCCGGCTTGTGCATTAAGCATTCTGAGGCCACATCAATGATTTTTGTTTTGGTTTTTTGGGTATCAGAGATTTAGTCCAGGGACACTTTGCCGCTGAAATACACCCCCAGTCTTTTTAATTATTTTATGTTGGAACAAGGTCTCATGGAGTTGCTGAGGGTCTTGATAAATTGCTGAGGCTGGCTTTGAACTTGCGGTCCTCCTACTTCCTGAGTCATTGGGATTATAGGAATGCACCACCACACCCAGCTTGAATGATTATTGATATTTGCTGTGCACAGAGGGAATAGTGACCCAAGCATTCGTCATTCCCGTCTTAAGTTTTAAGTAAATTATATGTTCTTTGTGAAGGCAGTTTGGTTATTTGATCTTCTTATTTCAATTTTTCTATATATATAAGTAGGAATAATTAATGCTAATTCCTGAGTAGTGATAAAGCACATTAGTTATTGAAAGTTTTTATTTAAATTATCCCTCTTATACAGGCATAATGGCCCATGCCTATAATCCCAGACTTCAGAGGTTGACGCAGGAAGACCTCAAATTCAAGGCCAGCCTCATCAATTTACCAAGAACCTGTCTCAAAAATTACTGATATGAAAGTATACTTTCATATCATATTCTATGTAAGTATTAGAATTAGGAAAGGCATATAATAGCAAATCACCTATATTTAAAAATTAGAAAAGAGCCTAGACCTAAGTGCTTATGACCGCCCCCCCTTCATAATTACCCCAAACTGAAAAACAACTCAAATGTTCTTCAATGGCTGAATGTATATGTAAACTATGATATTACACTCTAAAACTGTATGACATATTGTACCATAGAATATTGCTCAGCAATGAAAAGAAATCGACTATTGATACTTTAAACAACTAGAGTGAATCTCAAAGGCATAATGAATAGAAGGTTTTCTTAGAAGGTTGCATACTCTGATTACATTTGTAAGCTACTGTGGACAAGACCAACTTTAACAGATCAGTGGATACCAGTTATTAGGCATGGTGTGATAAAAGTGTAGTACAGAAGATTTGGTGGGGCAGAGGGGGCTGATAGAAGTGTTCTTTATCCTTATTGTGGTAGTAGTTACATGAGTCTATACATGTTTTTATTGTTTCAGTTCTGAGGATCAAACCCAGGGCTTTGAGCATGCTAGGCAAGCGCTTTACCACTAAGCCTTAACCCAAGCCCTATACATGTTTTCAAATTCCTAGAACTATTTACCATCCCCACAAAAGTCAATTTTGTTACACCATTAAAAAAAAAATTATTGGTTCTTTTTAGTTATATATGACAGCAAAATACATTTTGATATAATTATACAAGCATGGAATATATCTTATTTGTTAGAGTCCAATTCTTATGGATGTACATGATGATGTTATATTGAACATTTTTTTAAAGAATGTAGAATACTACTTTGAGGTAGCTTCAGGTTGTAAGCATACTGTAATATGGAGTGAAAGGAAGGTTCTGGGTATTAGAATAAAAGCTCTAAGAAACCCTTCATGCAAAGAGAAAACAGTAGATTGTGATTTGGCATTAGGGTTTAGTATTTAATGTCTCATGACTTTGATTTGTGTTTTGTAATGGAATAGATATCCAGCCATCCCACTCCTGGGTCTCTTCCCAAAGGACGTAAAAACAGCATATTACAGTGACACAGCCATCTCAATGTTTATAGCAGCACAATTTACAATAGCTAGGTTGTGGAACCAACCTAGATGTCCCTCAGTAGATGAGTGGATTAAGAAAATGTGGTATATACACACAATGGAATTTTACTCAGCAATAAAAGAAAATAAAATAATGGCATTCGCAGGTAAATGGATGAAGTTGGAGAATATAATGCTAAGTGAAGTTAGTCAATCTCAAAAATCCAAATACCAAATGTTTTCTCTGATATAAGGAGGCAGATTCACAGTGGTGTTGGGTGTCGGGGTACATAGCAGGATTAGAGGAACACTAGAAAGGGTCAAAGGGGAGGGAGGAGAAAGAAGGAAGCAAGGGGGGGATGGAGGAGAAAAAAAAAGGTAGTATAATAAGATGGATATTATTATCCTATATGCATGATTGAAGACTTGAATAGTACGAATATACTTTGTATACAAACAGTGTTATGTAAAAAGAGGCTCTATATGTGTATTATGAATTGTAATGCATTCTACTATTACAAATACAACAACTTTGAATAAAAAAAATCAGCATTATTGACACTGCTCTATTAGTGTCTAGTTGAGGGAACTTGATCAAGTAACTTAATTGCCTGGGTCATCAGATTATTTTTCTATAGATTGAGAAGTTTGGACCCTATGCTTCTCAAACTAAAATACTCCTAATAAGCATTTTACTCCACAATGTTTTCTTTGATACACAAATGTTTTAAATTATTTAGCATTAAGTAAAGAAGATACTCCAAGAAAATACTCCATGATTTTTCTGGTGACTTGACATAGTCCCCAACATACCATTTAATTTCCTAATTGTAATAGTACAAGAATAGGTAATATAGTATCCCTCTGCCTATAAGTTTTTGGCCATTTTATGTTTTTATAAATAACTTTTTTGTGTTTTCATTTTTGAAGTATTCATTTTTTTAATACTATGAAGAACAAAATTAAAGACCACTAGGTGGGGATGTAAACAATACAGCATTTGTCTCTCTCCTGCTCTAAAGTAACTCGATAAAGCCTTGAGTAGAATTCCTGGAAAAGAAAGAATAAAACATGAAAAAATCCATATAAGTACTTTTTGAATGTTGTGATAATCTAGATTTGGGGAAAATAAGTTTCTGAATTAAGAATGAAATCAGGGGCTGGGATTGTGGCTCAGCGGTTGAGCGCTCGCCTAGCACGTGCACGGCCCAGGTTCGATCCTCAGCACCATGTACAAATAAAGGCATTGTGTACAACTAAAGCAAATAAATAAATAGTTTTTTAAAAAAGAATGAAATCATCTGTGCTTGTATATGTGCTTCTTTGCTTATTGTTATATTTTTGTGATGTTTTGTTTTATAAATATGCAGATATATATCTTTCTATATAATTATTTATTCTTACTTTCTCTTATTTCTTTGAGAGAAGTGAGTTACTAAGTATATATACTTTTTTATACTTTTGGTTTTTTAAAAATTTTACCTCATATGTAAAATTTACCTGGAAATCACTTTTTGTCAGTTCAAAGAGATCTTTTCTTTTTTTTGGGTAGTGTTACTGTGGACTGAACCCAAGGCCTCACATATGCTAGGCAAATGCTCTACCACCAAGCTATATCCCCAGTCCTCATCATTTTTTTTACATCTACATAATTTATGATGTTCAGTATGTTGGTATTCTATATTTTAACCACCCAAATTTATTAACATTTATATTTTTTCCAGTTCTGAAATTACAAATAATAACTTGTAAATAATTCATCACTTGTACATATGTATGTTTACCCTTTTGGACATATATATTTTCATGGCAAATCCTAGAACGTGGATTGTTAGATAGGGATAAACACCCATGTACTTTTATTTGATGTTGCCAAATTCCTGTTTTTAGGGATGATAACATTTTGTATTCCTACAAGCAAGGTGTAAATTCCTGTTTTCCCAGCAACTCATCAACAAACGTATTGTCAAGCATTTGAAGTTTTTTAAAAAAATATTTATTTCTTTGTTTTAGTTGTACACAATGCCTTTATTTTTACGTGGTACTGAGGATCGAACCTGGGTCGTGCACGTGCTAGGCAAGCACTCTACAGCTGAGCCACAACCCCAGCCCAGCATTTAAGTTTTTTTTTTTTTTTGGTACCGGGGATTGAACTCAGGGGCACTTGTCCACTGGGTCACATCCCCAGTCCTTTTTTGTATTTTATTTAGAGACAGGGTCTCACTGAGTTGCTAAGTGCCTCGCCATTGCTGAGGGTGGCTTTGAACTTGTGATCCTCCTGCCTCAGCCTCCCAAAGTGCTGGGATTACAGTCGTGCGCCACGCGCGCCCGGCAGCATTTAAGTTTTTAACTGGTCTTATATGTGAGAAAGAGTGTCATTTTAATTTGCATTTGTCTTATAAAAGTGAAGCTGAATACATTTTCATATGTTTAAGAGCTATTTTATATTATTTTTCTAAATCATCTGTTAACAGCTTTTTAAAAATTGAGGTTTGGGACATATTCCCTTGATTATCTAAGAGATTTTTTTTTAAATATTTATTTATTTGCTTTAGTTGTACACAGTGCTTTGGTCTTTACGTGGTGCTGAGGATTGAACCCCGGTCGCGCACATGCTAGGCGAGCGCTCTACCGCTGAGCCACAACCCCAGCCCTCTAAGAGATCTTTATGTATTAGGAATATTAGCCTTTTATCTGTGGTGTATGTTGCAGATTTTTTTAAGTTTGTCATTTGTCTTTGGACTTAAGATGGTTTTTTGCAAAAGTTTTTTTTTATTTTTATATATTATTTATCTGTCTTTGCTTAAGCATATCTGGATTTTGAATCCTATTTTAAAAAACCTTTCCCAACACCTAAATTAGAAAGAAATCAAGAGGCTAGTTACAGTGACACATGCCTCTAATCCTAGCCACTCAGGAAACTGAGGCAGGAGTTCACAGGTTTAAGGCCAGCCTCAGCAACTTAGTGAGGCCCTGTCTCAAAATAAAAAAAAATAAAAAGGGCTGGGGGTATATAGCTTAATGATAAAGCACCTCTCAGTTCAATCCCCAGTACTACTACTACTACTATTACTACTACTGCTACTAAATAAGAATGCTAAGGGTGTATAGTTCAGTGGTAGAGAGAGCATGCACTGGAAAGAGGAGGGAGGGAGAATAAAGGAGGGAGATACCAAGGAAGGAATTGACTTATGTATTCTTTCACTTTGAAATAGTTTACATTTAAATCTCAGGTCCATTTGGGGTTTATGCTTGTGTATTGTGTAAAGTATGAATCCAACTGTTATCTTTTCCCAAATGGCAATGTAGTTATCCCAACATTATTTGTTGAAAGTCCACTTCTTTTTTAGTTTTTTCTGCTATGTTTATGTGCTTATTTTTTGATTTGTACTTTTAAATGAACTTGTTCATTTTCAGACCACATATTTATGAATTCATTTTAGCAGAATTAATGTCTTTATAATATTGAATCATTATGATGACTGAGGTATGTTTTTACATTCATATCTACTTCTATTAATTTTTGGAGTTTTAAAATTTTCTTCATAAAGATCCTGCATGTTTATTTTTACCTTATTCTAGAGATCTTTTTTGGGAGGTGGGGGCAAGGGATGCTAGGGATGGAAGCCAGGGTCGCATACATGCTATATACACTGAACCACACTCCCAGCCCTTAGGCTTTTATTGCTATTTAAATGAATGTTTCTCTTACATTATATCATCTAATTATTTGTTGATTATTTTTTGAGAAATGATAAAGTTTTACATAACAAATACATAGTAAACAAAATAAAAAAGACAAATGACAACTGGAAAAATATTAGTAATTTTTTCCCACAAATAGAATTATTGTCTATGTATTATGTTCAGAGTTGCTGAAAAGAAAATTTTAAATGTACAATAACTCTGTGGGAAAAGGAACCAGAGATATAAATAGACTTCAAATAAAAGAGCAAAATGTTGGTAAAGCACTTGTCTAACATGTATGAGCCCTGGGTTCCACCCCTAGCACCACAAAACAAACAAAATGCTTTTAAGCAAAAGAATAAACACTCAAATGTAGTCATAGTAAAAGAGATAAAAGTAAACTAATATACAATTTCTTAAGAACTTGTTTGGAGGTTCTAGCAGGTGACCATAGCTACTTTGTATACCCTTGACTGAAGAATGGATCTCCCCTATTGGGAAGATTGCCCTCTTCAATCCAGCGGGCAACTTTGGCAGGGGCTGGCAATTTTAGGACAGACACACAAGGAGTGGTGAGGGATAAAGGGGACACCTCCCTAGCGAGCCAGATCAGCTGAATCAACCAGGCAATTAATGGGGTGACAGATGTCGCAGCTAGATTGCCCTCATATCCTACAATTTTTTATTTATGAAATTGGCAGAAACTCATGAGTTTTCAACTATTTGGTGAGGCTATTGGGAAGCAGGCATTTTCATATACTACTTACAGGAATATAAATTGATATCCTGTGAAAAGGGGTTTGGCATTGGTTTTCTATATATATAATAAATTTACTCTTTCAAGTAGCAATTCCATTTTTTAGAGTATATGTCATAACATGCAGAAGGCCCTGGGTTCCATCCCCAGCACCACAAAAAAAAAAAAAAAAAAAAAAAAAGAGTATATGGCATAATTTAATTGTAAAATATAGAATGATGTATTTTTTTAATTTTTTATTCTAATTAGAAAATTTTTTATTTGTTCTAATTAGTTCTACATTACAGTAGAATGTATTTATGCATTTTGATATATCATACATAAATGAAGTATAATTTCTCATTTTTCTGATTATACATGTTATAGAATCACATCCGTCATGCAGTCATACATGTACATAAAATAATAATGTCTGCTTTATTCTACTGTCTTTCTTACCCCCTCCCTCCCCTTCCTTCACTCCCCTCTACCTAAAATAATTCTATTCTTCTCTGGCGCAACCCCCCCGCCCTTATTGTGAATTAGCATCTGCATATCAGCGAAAACATGAAGAATGACTTATGTTTAAGGCCATTTATTATAATCTTATTTTAGTGGCAATAGACTGAAGACAATTTGTTTTTATTTTATTTTTTAGTTTTAGTTGGACACAATATCTTTATTTTATTTTTATGTGGTGTTGAAGATCGAACCCAGTGCCTCATGCATTCTAGGCAAGCATCCTACCACTGAACCACAACCCCAGCCCTGAAGATAATTTGAATATCTACCAAGACAGAATGATTGACTAAACCATAATGTTAGGGATCGAACCCAGGGCTTTGTATATGCTAGGGAAGCACTCTGCCACTAAGGTACATTCCTAAGCCATATATTGCTTCTTGGTTTGTTTATTTTGTTCTTATTTTTGGGATTTTATCCAGGAGCACTGTTATCACTGAGCTACACTATCAGCTCCCCCTCCCTTTTTAATGTTTGTTTTGAGACAGGGTCTTGCTAAATTGCTGAGGTTGGCCTTGAAATATGGGGTCCTTCTGCCTCAGTCTCCCAAATTGCAAGAATTACAGGCATATGTCACTGTACCTGGCTGTAAGCCAGAGTCCTTGAGTCAGAGAATGAACTACAGGGCAAACTAAACATTGCCTTCCAGTGAAAAATAACTAAAATAAGATGTATCAAAATTTGAGGGTGCTGGCAGGTAACTTAGTGGTAGAGCTTGGCATGGGCAAGTTCCTGGGTACAGGCCCCATCCCTAAAGCAAACAAACAAACTTGTGCAATACATTCCTCAGAGCAAAATTTGGAGCCTTGCATGCATATATTACAAAAGAAGAAGAAAACTCAAAAATCTCTGGTATAAAAAAACTATATTAAGATGTTAGAAAAGTGATAGCAAACCTGGGCATGGTGCCACACAAATCTAATTCCAGCTAGTCAGGAGGCTGATGCAGCAGGATTACAAGTTTGTGGTTAGTCTGGGCAACTTATTCAGATTGTCTCAAAATAAAAATAAAAATAAAAATAAAATGGTTGGGGAATGTATCTCAGTGATAGAGCATTTTGTGTGAGGCCCTGAATTCAGTTCCCAGTAAACACACACACACACACACAGAGAGAGAGAGAGAGAGAGAGAGAGAGAGAGAGAAATAATGACAAGAAAAATTCATGGAAAATGGAAAGTTCAAGGCAAGCCTTAACAACTTAACAAGGCCTGAAGCAACTCAGTGAAATCCTGTCTCAAAATAACAAATAAGAAGGGCTGGGGATATAGTTCAGTTGTAAATTACCCCTTGGTTAAATCTTCACTACTGTCCCTACCCTACCAAAGAAAAGTGAAAAAAAAAATTATTTCTGCTTATAATAGCTAGAGAAATTTTTGTTTCTTGCAACTGATCACTGACATATGAAAGATAGGTAAAGAAGTAGGAGTGATGGTTTTAATGGAAACTTTTTGGATGGGGGTCACAATGAAACAATGGTTGCTTAAAAATCTTCCAACAGCAAAGTAAAATAAATATGTAAAGTAAAAGAAAATGTTTTCCTTATTAGCAGTGTATAGCCCACATCAAATGAGAGTGCCACCAGGCCTAAGATGCATACTTTTTTTTTTTTTTTTTTTTTTTTTTTTTTGTGGTACCAGGGATTGAACTCAGGGGCACTCGACCACTGGGCCACATCCCCAGCCCTTTTTTGTATTTTTATTTAGAGACAGGGTCTCACTGAGTTGCTAAGTGCCTCGCCATTGCTGAGGCTGACTTTGAACTCGCGATCCTCCTGCCTCAGCCTCCCAAAGTGCTGGGATTACAGGCGTGCGCCACCGTGCCCGGCATAAGATGCATACTTTTTGAGGGGAGATACAGTGTTGGAGAGGAAGAGAGTGTTTTGTTTTTTTTCCCTTGTGATGCTGGGGATCAACCTAAAAGCCTGTGCATGCTAAGTACCTCTCTTTCAATGAGCTGCATCCCCAGCCCAAGAAGAGTATTATCTTTCTGACCCCTATACTTCAGTTACCAGAGAATTTGACAAAATATCTCCCTGACTGAACAGAGATAATAACTTGACACACAAAACGATGACTTGTGATATTGTTAATCTGTGGTGTTTTATTTTCATGAAGCAGTGAGCTTATTGAAGTGTGGGGGATCTAACCCAGGGCCTTAAACGCAGTAGTCAAGTTTTTCTACCACTGACATATACCCCAATCCTGTTTGAGTTCAAGCCAAACATTGGATAAGGAAATTAGTAGAATAATTTCTATGTTATCTATTTCAATTTTTTTAAAAAACATGATTTGTAAGCTTAAAGTGCCAAAATATTGCACTTGAAGGCTTCATTTTAGTGATGAAACGGAGACCCTCTGAATTTAAGAGTCTTGCTTCTTGGCCTTTTTCAAATGAACCAATCATGGGGGCCAGCATTTTCTTGAGATTAGTTACTCCCATGTTCATAGAATGAGAAGATAAGACTGGTCTAAAAAGACATTATTGTGTGAGAAAGAACACTTTCCGGGCTGGGGATATGGCTTAGTTGTCTAGCATACATGTAGCCCTAGGTTCAGTTCCTAGTACCACTCCCCAAAACATAAAGAATATTTCCCATGCTGGGATTGTGGCTCAGCGGTGGAGCGCTCGCCTAGTACGCACGCGGCCCGGGTTCGATCCTCAGCACCACGTAAAAATAAACGCATTAATAAACTCATTGTGTACAACTAAAAGCAAATAAATAAATATTGGGAAAAAAAAGAATATTTCCCAAGATATCTGAAAATTGTGACAAAAATGCTAACTTAAAAGAGCTTTTATTGGCCAAATTTTGACAATTCAGATTCATAAAGGAGGACCGTGATAATAGTAACTGGAATCACTTGAATCCTTGAAAAATAGGTTCATCATGATGCTATAAAATAGCAAGCAAACCATTCATCAAAATTATACCCATCTATGTAAGTCAACCAATTGATCCCACTTACAAAAAAATAGAGAAGTATATACCTCATGGTTACTGGCTAAATAATCACTCATCAAGTTTCAAGGAGTAGACCATAAAGGAAAAATATTTGTAACTGTGGTCCTTGGGCCATATTCAGTACAAGAACTTCTCCAGTGCAAGAGTGTTTGCTTTGTTTTGTGGTACTGAGAATTGAACCAAGGGGTGCTTTTACTTCTGAGCTATATCCACATCCCAACCCTTTTTATTTTTCTTATTTGTTTATTTATGGTACCAGGGTTTGAACTCAGGGGCCCTCAACCACTGAGCCACATCCCCAGCCCTGTTTTGTATTTTATTTAGAGATAGGTTTTGCTGAGTTGCTTAGTGCCTCACTTTTGCTGAAGCTGGCTTTGAACTCGAGATCTTCTGCCTCATCCTCCCAAGCTGCTGGGATTACAGGTCTTGAATCCTTGAAAAATAGGTTCATCATGATGCTATAAAATAGCAAGCAAACCATTCATCAAAATTATACCCATCTATGTAAGTCAACCAATTGATCCCACTTACAAAAAAATAGAGAAGTATATACCTCATGGTTACTGGCTAAATAATCACTCATCAAGTTTCAAGGAGTAGACCATAAAGGAAAATATTTGTAACTGTGGTCCTTGGGCCATATTCAGTACAAGAACTTCTCCAGTGCAAGAGTGTTTGCTTTGTTTTGTGGTACTGAGAATTGAACCAAGGGGTGCTTTTACTTCTGAGCTATATCCACATCCCCAACCCTTTTTATTTTTCTTATTTGTTTATTTATGGTACCAGGGTTTGAACTCAGGGGCCCTCAACCACTGAGCCACATCCCCAGCCCTGTTTTGTATTTTATTTAGAGATAGGTTTTGCTGAGTTGCTTAGTGCCTCACTTTTGCTGAAGCTGGCTTTGAACTCGAGATCTTCTGCCTCATCCTCCCAAGCTGCTGGGATTACAGGTGTTCAGCACCACATCTGGCTAAGATTTAAGATTTGGGGGCTGGGGTTGTGGCTCAGAGGTAGAGCGCTCTCCTAGCACGTGTAAGGCCCCAGGTTTGATCCTCAGAAACCACATAAAACTAAATAAATACAATAAAGTAATTGTGTCCAACTACAACTAAAACAAATTTTATATATAAAAAAAGATTTAAGATTCTTATATTCAACTTGCTCTAGGGGAACTCCCAGATATATGCTAGTGTATGTTGTACAAGTATATATTCGAGATTAGTTGGCAAGTATTCCCCAGAATCTGAAGCAATCAAAGGAGTTAGGAATCTATACCTCTTTCTTTCCTTCTAAAATATGAAGTAGATGCAGCTTGTCCCTGGAAAAAAACTTCACTTTTATTGGGATCTCTGGCAACTGTATTTCCACAAGGATTCTAAGGCCCTAGGATGCAGTGTTGTCTAATTTCTGGCTTTCCTACTTTAGCCAAAATTGTATAATTGTTTTTTGGCTTATTTTCTCACCTGGAAGACTTATTGGAAAGAAAAAGATAATATTGACAGCTGTTGAAAATTGTTTATATAGGATGAGATCCTTTGGATTTAGCAATACAAGGCTACAGTTTGTGTATTTTTTTGTGGTATATGATATAAATTTAGCTAAATTATAATTCTTAAATACATACACAATTGTTATATTGTTTCCTTTTCAACCTTTTTAAAATGTAAGCCATAAATTCTGATATTTTCCATTCATTTTAAGCAGTCTTATATTTTAAAGCAAAATTACTATTTTTCTTGCCACAAGAATACTAATCTGCCAAAAAAAAAAAAAGAAAGAAAGAAAAGAAAAAGAAAAGCAATCCACCAAAGTTCAGAATGCTTATTTATATGGAAAATGAAATCATAAATGTCTAGTATAACAGAATAACATATACAAAAATAAAAAATGTCAAAGGGCCTATGTTATAAAAATGAGGTGAAGAATTTTTTTTTTTTTTTTAGGTTACTCTGAAGTCTGACAATATGATGTTCTTCTTGGACAATTCCCAAGAGAAACATTCTAAGAGTTGTGGGACAACCTTATATTTTATTTGGATTAGTTGTTTTATAAAAGAATTTATTGATCCACTTACAAACTCTTTATTTAGGAGAAGTGACCATTAGCGGGCGTGGGGGGTGGGGAAACAAAGCATGTTAGTAAATCTGAACAGATATTAGCATAAACATCTTCACTCTTTGGTATTCATTACATAAGTATATCAGATCATCTACTAAGAATATGTGAACTCTGCTGGGTGCTGTGGTGCATGCCTGTAATCCCAGCACTTGGGAGGCTGAGGCAGGAGGATCAGGAGTTCAAAGCCAGCCTCAGTAATGGCAAGGCACTTAGCAACTCAGTGAGACCCTGTCTCTAAATAAAATACAAAAAAGGGCTGGGGATGTGGCCCAGTGGTCAAGTGCCCCTGAGTTCAATCCCCAGTACCATCAACAAAAAAAAAAAAAAAAAAAAAAAAGAATAATGTGAACTCTTTGTTTCTACTAGTTTGACTAATATACTGGGTATCTCTGAGCAGCATAAAAATAAATGTTCACTGATCAACCATGGTTCTGAGGAGTTCAACAGGGCTAGAAAATTTGTTTCTTTTTCTTAATAGATGAAATTGCCAGTTTTCCATATTGTATGTTCTTTTCAAAATTGGAACTTTTATCTGTGAAGTTTTTTTAAAATCCATATTATTTAGTTGTTGATGGACCTTTGTTTAATTAAAAATTAATTAATTTTTATTTATTTTTATATGCAGTGCTGAGAATTGAACCCAGTGCCTCACACATGCAAGCACTTTACCACTGAGTCACAACCCCAGCCCATCTGTGAACTTTTGTTTTTTGTTTCGGTACCAGGGATGGAACTCAGGGTTGCTTAACCATTGAGCCATATCCCCAGCCCTTTTTATTTTTATTTTATTATTATTTACTTATTTGTTTATTTTGGTACCAGGGATTGAACTCAGGAGCACTTGACACATCTCCCAGCCCTATTTTGTATTTTATTTGGAGACAGGGTCACACTGAGTTGCTTAGTGCCTCTGAGGCTGACTTTGAACTCTCAGTCCTTCTGCCTCAACCTCCTGAGCTACTGGGAATACAGGCGGCCACTGCACTCAATTTATTTTTTATTTTGAGACAGGGTCTTTTTAGCCTTGCTAAATGCTGCTGAAGCTGGTCCCAATCAATTCTCCTGCCTCAACCTCCTGTTGCTGGGATTACAGGCATGCACCACCATACCCTGCACACTGAACTCTTTTTTTTTTTTTTTTTTTTTTTTTTTTGTGGTGCTGGGGATTGAACTCAGGGGCACTTGACTACTGGGTCACATCCCCAGCCCTTTTTTTTTGTATTTTATTTAGAGACAGGGTCTCACTAAGTTGCTAAGTGCCTCGCCATTGCTGAGGCTGGCTTTGAACTCGCGATCCTCCTGCCTCAGCCTCCCAAAGTGCTGGGATTACAGGTGTGCGCCACCGCACCCAGCTGAACTCATTTTTAAAGTACCTCTCAGGCCTAGGGGTATAGCTCTGTGTGTTAGGGTAAGTCCCTGATTATGTTACCCAGCACCAAAAATAAAAATAAAATGAAATGAAAAGTAAATATATGTATACATGTGTGTGTTTGTGTGTACACATATGTGTGTGTACGTATCTATGTATCTCCCCTCTAGATTCCCTTTTTAAGGAATTTGAGGGAGTGCCTTCTAGAAAGAGTTTTTTGTTTGCAGTACTGGGGATCCAACCCAGGGTCCCACACATGACAAGTAAGCACTTTGCTACTAAGCTACATCCCCAGCTCTTTTTACTTCTTTATTTGAGACAGGCTGACCTCGAACTCTCAATCCTTAGTGCCTCATCTCCCAGGTAGCTAGGATTATAGGCATGGTCACTTGGCCAAGAGTTTGTTAAATCCTACGTAGCTACTAATTTTGTGTGTGTGTATGTGTGTGTGTGTATGTGTATGTGTGTGTGTACGTTATATCTTTGCATTTTTTTATTTGGAATGGTCTTTTGGGAAAATTAATATATTGCTAAGTAACATCGGTGACCCAATTGAATTATAAAACATTAATAATGTTATAAAATCAGCAGTTCTGACCATTAATGTTGACAGCTTCTAAGTGAAGAAAGTATATTGTAAGGGGTGGGCAGATTTAGAGGACTGAAACATTGGACATAACAGAAAAATAAAGGAATAAAGCATACTGAGGTTCAGTTTAGATCCATAAGGACTATTCTTAGAAAAGCAGGCATGGACACATTACAGTCTGAACCTAAGAAAAAGACAATATCTGGAAAGTAGATTTAAAAAAAAAAGCAATTATTAGGCATGGTGATGCATGCCTATATCTCAGGAGGTTGAGGCAAGAGGATGGCAAGATCAAGGCTAACCTGGGCAACTTGGCAGCACCCTGTCTCAGAATAAAAAATGAAAAGGACCAGGGGTGTGGCTCAGTGGTAAAGCCCCCAAAATTCAATCCACAGTACAAAAAAAAAAAAGTAATGCTTTACATACAAATGGACAATAATTCAAATGCCAGCATTTTTTCCTTCAGAAAATGTAGATACCAGAGGACACTATGACATCATCTTAAAAGCTAAAAGAATAAATCAGTCAGTCTTGAATTCTATGTCCAGTGGAAGTATCCTTCAGGAATGATGGCAAAGTTTTTTAAAAAATATTTATTTTTCAGTTATATGTGGACACATTATCTTTATTATTTTTAATTTTTATGTGGTGCTGAAGATCGAACCCAGTGCCTCATGCATGGTAGGTGAGCACTCTACCTCTGAGTCACAACCCCAGCCCAAGAAAGTTTTATAAATGGAAAACTAAGAGAAATTTGTCTTCAGCAGACCTGTACTACAAGAAATGATAATGGAACTTCTTCAAGTGAGAAAGGAATGATATTAACAGAGAAGTTGGATCTTCCTGAGCAAATGAAGGACATCAGAAATGGTAAATATTTGGATAAAAATAAAAGAATATTTTATCCTATTACGTTCTATAAAACAATCAATGGATGATACTAAAGCAAAAAATTATAACATTGTCCTTCAAGGTTTTTAGTGTATTTATTTTTTAAATATATAAATAAAACTAATGTGAAATACTTAAAACTAAAAAAGTATGGTGTGTGGGGGATGGTGATTGTGAAGGGACCTTGTGTCAAATTAAATAATAAAAAAGTACTGGGAATGTTGCTCAGGTGTAAAGCACACCAGGGTTCAATTCCCAGTACTGCAAGAAAAACAGAGAAATAAAACCATAAATAAAAGGAACAAAACAGATTTTGCAGGCATTAAAAGGATATCAGAGAATGTTTTTAACTTAATATCAAATTCAGCAAATTAAGTCAGATAGATGAATTCCTTTAGAAAACAGCTTATCAAAATTAAGAAACAGAAAAATCTCAAAATATTCACAAACATTTCAGAAAAAAGAAGAAAGGAGAACATTGTTAAACATAATTGATTATGTAATGATAGCCTTACCACCAAAAATCTGACAAATACATTACCAAGAAAACAATTTTAGACTAGTATCCCTCATGAACATAAATGCAAAAATAATTTACACAATAGCACATTAAGTAATATATAAAGAGATAATATCCTGAATACTATAGGATTTATTCTAGGAAAACAAGGTTCAGTCAATCCTCAGTACTATCAAATTTTACTACATTAACAAAAAAGAAAAATTATGTGTTCATTTTAAAATATGAAGAAAAAGCAGTTGACAAAATCCAACACATATTCGTGAAACTTCCATGAAAAATTGAAACCTGTCAGATTGTTGGTGGAAATATACTCTTTGGTAAAGAGTGTCTACTTGAAAATCCACAGTTAACATCATTAGCCATCAGAGCAAAATTACAATGAGATACCACTTCCCACTCATTTAGTTGGTTATTTGTCTATTTTGTCGTGCTAGGGATGGAACCCAAGGCCTTATTATGCTAGGTATGCAATCTTAACACTGAGCTATAATGCCAGTCCCAAGAACCGTATTTAAAAAGCAGAAAAAAAGAAACAAGCATTGTGGGCTGGGGAAGTAGCTTGGTGGTAAAGCACTTGCCTAGCACGCATGGAGTTCAGTCTTCACTACTATAAAATAAAAACAAATAAAAATGAAACAAGCATTTATAAGAATATGGGGAAATTGGGAAACACCCTTCTTACTAGTGGAAATGTAAAATGGTTCAGCCACTGTGAGAAAGAGTTTGGCGGTTCTTGAAAAGTTAAACAAAATTATCATATAACCCCAAAATTCTACTCAGGTCTGTACCCTAAAAAAAAAAAAAATTGAATACAGATACTTAAATACTTATACAAAAATGTTTATAGCAGCACTAATCACAATAGCCAGAAAGAAGGTACAATCAATCTAAATGTCCATTAGTGAATGAATATAGAAACAAATGGTGATATGTTGATACAATGGAGTACTATTCAACCAACAAAAGGAATGAAGTAAAGATACATGCTACAATACAGATAAGCCTCAGTAGTATGTATGCTAAATGAAAGGAATCAAACACAAACAGCCACATATTGTATGTTTTTCATTTATATTAAATATCCAGAATCGTTAAATCTAGAGACAGAATTGGTAGTTGCTAGTAGTGGGACTTGGGTGGTGATGGGAGGAGAGAATAAAGAATACCTGCGCCAGGCGCGGTGGCGCACTCCTGTAATCCCAGCACTTTGGGAGGCTGAGGCAGGAGGATCACGAGTTCAAAGCCAGCCTCAGCAATGGCGAGGCACTTAGCAACTCAGTGAGACCCTGTCTCCAGTAAAATACAAAAAGGGCTGGGGGATGTGACCCAGTGGACGAGTGCCCCTGAGTTCAATCCCTGGTACCACACACACACACACAAAAAAAGAATACCTGCTTTGCATAATTTACAGTAGCTGAATTGTGGAACCAACCGAGATGCCCTTTATATATGAATGGATATAGAAATTGTGATATATATACACAATGGGATATTACTCAGCATTAAAAGAGAATAAAATCATAGTATTTGCAGGTAAATGGATGGAGTTAGAGAATATCATACTAAGTAAAGTAAGCCAATCCCCAAAAACTGAAGTCGTTGTTTTCTCTGATATGTGGATGCTGATCCATAATGGGGCTGGGGGAGGGACCTTGGGAGGAATGGAGGAACTTTGGATAGGGCAAAGGGGAGGGAGAGGAAAAGAGGGGGGGGGCTTGGGGGTAGAAAAGATGGTGGAATGAGATCAACATCATTACCTTAAGTACATGTATGAAGATATGAATAGTGTGACTCTACTTTGTGTACAACCAGAGAAATGAAAAATTGTGCTCTATATGTGTACTGTGAATTGAAATGCATTCTGCTGTCATGTATAACAAATTAGAATAAATAAATAAATTTTTAAAATACTCAATGAATACTCAGCTTTAAAGAAGAATGAAATTATGGCAATGGGTGTAAATGATGGAGTTGGAGAATATCATGCTACGTAAAATAAGCCAATCCCAAAAAACCAAAGGCCGAATGTTTTTCTCTAATATACGGATGCTAATTCACAATAAAGTGGAGGGCACTAGAAAAGGATATCGTTACATTAGATTAGGTAGAGGGAAGTGAAGGGAGGGAAGAACAGGGGATGTGGGGATAGGAAAGGTAGTAGAACAAAACAGACATTACTTTATATATATATGTGACTGCATGACCAATATGATTCTATAACATGTACACTCAGAAAAATGAGAAATTATATCCCATCTATGTATATCAAAGTGCATAAATGCATTCTACTGTCATGTATAACTAATTAAAACAAATTTAAAATTTTAATATAAATAAATAAATACATTAAAAAAAAGAATACCTGCTTCATAGGAATAGGGTTTTATTTCGGGTTAATGAAAATATTTTGCAATTAGATAAGATGGTGATTTACAACATTATGAATGTACAACATGCCCTTGAATTGTTCCCTTTAAAATTGTTAATTTTTTTCTTTACTTTTTTTTTTTTTTTGGTGGTGCTGATATCAAACCCAGGGCCTTGCACATGTTAAGCATAGCTCTACCATTGAGCTATATCCCAGTCCTAAAATTGTTAATTTTATGTTATGTAAATTCTCACAGTAACACACACAAAGGGATACAAAGTCACACTGAGTTTCCTTCAAACACGAAATAAAATGGATAATTTAAAATCCTGGCCATACCTAGTTTTGACATGATTATAGAGAAATTGGAACACTTGTTCACTGCTAGTAGAAATAAAATATTATGAAACCACTTTGGAAAATAGCGTGGTAGTTACTTAAAAAGTTAAATGTGATTTAGCCAGTCTACTCTTAGCGTTTTGCCGCAGGAAAAAAGAGAAAATGGTCATACAAACTCCTATTCTAGAATTTGCATAGCAGATTTATTTTTAGTTTCTCATGTTGGAAATATCTAGAATGTATGCTCACATATTAGTGAATAATTAGATTGTGAGGATGTCAACACAGTGAAATACTACTCAGAAGTATAAAGTTGACACAATATAGTTGAAGCTCAAAATAATTTTGCTGAGTGAAGAAATCCAGATTAAATGGAATATGTACCATATTATTTCATTTATGTTTAACTCTAAAAAAAAAAGTAAACTAATCTGGGTGGTAATAAGTAGATCAGCAGTTGCCTGGGACAAGGATATGGACATAGGAGGGAAAAGGGATTACAAGAGGAATGAGAAAAATTTTGAGTAATACATAAATTTACATCCTGATTGGAGATTAGTGTATTCATATGTCAAAATGTATACTTGAGATATATGGAGGTTATTGTGTATCAGGTAACTTCAGTAAAACTTTTTAAAATAACCAATATTTTGAGAGGGTACAAAGAAATTGAAATCCTCATCCACTGCTTTATAGAAGTGGAAAATGTGCAAAAATAGTTTGGAAGTTTCCTTAAAATTTAAACAAGGAGTTACCATAAAATCATTTCTACACTTAAATATATGCTGCTCAAGCTAAAGGAAGACATGTTCCCACAGAAGTCATATACTAAGCCGGGCATGGTGGCGCACACTTGTAATCCCAGTGGCTGTGGAGGCTGAGACAGGAGGATTGCGAGTTCAAAGCCAGCCTCAGCAACAGCGAGGTGCTAAGCAACTCAGTGAGGCCTTGTCTCTAAATAAAATATGAAATAGAGCTAGGAATGTGGCTCAGTGGTTGAGTGCCCCTGAGTTCAATCCCGGTACCTCCTAGCCTCCCCCACCCCAAATGAAAGAAGAAGTCACATACTAGTGTTCATAGAAGCATCACTCCTAATAGCTCAAAGGTAAAAATAACCCCAAGGCTATCAAATGAAGATGATATGATAAATTGTTGTATCAATACAATAAAATATTATTCAGATTTAAAGAGGAATGACATACTGATACATAGTCCATGATTGAATCTTCCAAACATTATGCTAGCTGGTTGTGGTGATCAGTCCAGTAATCCCAGCCACCTGGGAGGCTAGGCAAGAGGGTGGCACATTTGAGAACAGTCTGGAAATTTAGTGAGACCCTATCTCAGAATAAAAAATAAAAAAGGGCTATGAAATGTAGCTCAGTGGTAGAGCACTCCTGGGTTCAGTGCCCCATAGCACAAAAACAAAGACAAAAAACATTATTGGGCTGGGGTTGTGGCTCAGCGGTAGAGTGCTTGCCTAGCACGTGCGCAGCCCGGGTTTAATCCTCAGCACCCCGTAAACATGCATTGCATTGTGTACAACTAAAGAAAATAAATAAATATTAAAAAAAAAAAAAAAAAAAGGGCTGGGGGTGTTGCCCAGTGGTCGAGTGCCCCTGAATTCAATCCCTAGTACCAAAAACAAACAAACAAAAAAACATTATATGCTAAGTGAAATAAACCAGATGTGAAGGACAAATCTTGTTGAGTTCACTTTTATGTGATATATGTGATACACAGTATAGGAAAATGCATAAAATAAAAAGTAAAGTCAAAGTCACCAAATGTGGGGTGCAGGGGCAAGAAGAATATGGATTTACTATTGAGTGGGTACAGAGTTTTTCTTTAAGATGATTAAAAACTCCTGGTAATGGAAAGTGGTGACAGTTGTAGAACACTGTTAATAAGCTTAATGCCACTGAATTGTACACTTAAAAATGTTTACTGTGGTTAACTGATGTTATATTGATTTTATCATAATGAATAAAGTAACATACAAAATTATTATAGCCTAATGTATAGGGGGACTTTGTTATGTTAGTTAGAAGTGGTTGACAATTCCTCTCTACAAAAAAAAAAAAAGTAAGCATGAAGTGTGGAGAAAATTGTCAAAACAGCTATTTACATGCATTGAAGATTAACCTAAAGCAGACAACACATCGAGAAACATTTATTACTGAAAAACTGCTGCAATTTTCGTCAATCACAGTTTTGAATCTAAGGTTTTCTTCTTTGGAGCTATTCCTGTATCACTACTCTAAAATGGTAGTTTTACCAACTTTTGATCTACTATAAAAATGATCACATTTGATGTCAGAGGGTACTCAGGATTGGGGAGTGAAAATCCCCAACCTAAAATTTGACAGCTAAAATTGTCAAATTAGGTTGGAAATGATGGCAAAAACTTCTAACTTTGTTAACCAGAGGTTGTAGTTCCAGCTGGAACTGCATATATTTGATGGGAGATCCTGAAAATGAGATACCTACACAGGGGTTCAGGTATGCTCTCCACACATCCCTGGCAAACTAGGAAGCTGTACACATATAAAGAATTACTAAGACTACCTGGCAAAAGTTGAAAAGGAGACTAAAGAATTAGCTCCAAATTTGAAGTGTGTTCTGCAGTTTGTACACTGATAACTGTCAAAGGGTGAAAGTATTATTATATCACATTTGAGTACAACCTCTGGCCACATCATTGCTGACCACTAAGTTTATGTCAAAATGGAGGAAACTTCTGAAAAGCCATGTTACAGAGCTGGGTGTGGTGGTACATGCCTACAATCCCAGTGGCTCAGGAGGCTAAGGCAGAATTGCGAGTTCAAAGCCAGCCTCAGCAACTTAGTGAGGCCCTAAGCACCTCACTCTGTCTCTAAAATAAAATACAAAAAATGGCTGGGAATGTGGCTCAGTGGTTAAGTGCCCCGGAGTTCAATCTTCAATCCTGGTATCAAAAAAAAAAAAAAAAAAAAAAAAAAAAGCCATATTACAAAATAATAATAGAAATTTTTAAACTGTACAAAGACATCAAAGGGAGATATTACACCAACTCTCCCCAATATCTTCCAGAAAAACAGAAACAGAATAAATGCTTCTTGACACATTTGTGAGGCCAGTATTAACCAAATCTAAAACCACACAAAGACATTGCAAGAAAGGAAAAGCATAGATCATTATCTCTCATGAACATAAGTGAAAAAAAAACTTCAATAAAATATCAATGAATCAAATATCACAGTGTATCAAAAGAACTATATGCCATGTCCATGTATGATTTATGCCAGGCATGCAAGGTTGGTTAGGCATTCAAAGAGTAATTAATGTGATCAACCAGCTAAAGAAGAAACTTCTCATTGTGGTTTTTGTTTGCATTTTTCCATGATTAATAATATTAAGCATGCATGATGTCGTCTTCTTTTTTTTAATGGTGCTGGGGATCAAACCTAGGGCCTTGCATATGATAAGTATATCCTCTATCACTGAGCTACATCCCCATTCCCCCTGCTCCCTTCCCCCTTTTTTTTTTGGTACCAGGGATTGAATCCAGAGGCACTTTTAACCACTGAGCCACATCCCCAGCGCTTTTCATTTTTTGAGACAGGGTCTCCCTAAGTTGCTGAGGCTAGCTTTGAAGTTATGATCCTTCTGCCTCAGCCTCACAAGCCTCTGGGACTACAGGCATGTGCCACCATGCCTAGTCCCAACCCTTTTTATTTTTTTTATTTTGAGGCATGATCTTGCTAAGTTGCTGAAGCTGACCACGAACTTATCTCAGCCTACCAAGTAGCTGATATTGCAGGTATGTGCCCCTATAGCTGGCTAAAATATCCCTTTTAACTTCTTTATTTAAAAATTCCACAATATAGCAATATAGCTCAGTTTGTAGAGTGCTTGCCTCACATGCACAAGGCCCTGGGTTCAATCCTCAGCACCAAAAAAAAAAAAAAAAAAAACCCACAAGAATTCTACCTAACAAATATTCAATAAACACTGATATTAGTGTTTTTAAAAATATTTCTAGGGCTGGAGATGTAACTCAGTTAGTAGAGTGCTTGCTTCGCATGCACAAAGTCCTGGGTTCAATCCCCAGCAAGCACACAGCACACACACACACACACACATACACACAAATATTTCTATGACATTTCTATTATACTATTTTTTTAAGTTTGTTTAAATGTACATATAATTTCAAATAATACACAGTTGACCCAGAGATTCTATAATTATTTTAAAAGAATATATAAAAGGGTTGGGAAGAAACTTAGTTTATATGTTTTGTGTCACCCAGTATCTCTCACCAAAATTTAAGGTAGTCTTTACTTGGTTTCCTGGAAATCAAAACACCCTGGAATTGGATTTTAAATTTGTGACTAAAACTCCCTCCATTATATAATTTAGAGGGATGAATTTTAGGACAAAACAATCATATTTTTTAATGACAAAATGCACTTAAGAAAATTGTATGTGCTACCATCTCTAACACAGCTGATCTCACTTTGGAACACATAGCAATACACGAAAACCAATGCTACTGCCAATGAGTAAATAAAGTAATAGGGTGGGAGATTGGCAGAAGAGTGATTACAATATTGTACCAGGAATTTTTACTAACTCAAAGGAAAGAGTTGGAATGGAAAAAAATAAAAAATAAATCACATGCTTCCCTTCATAAAGTGAAATAATTTTAGTCATTAGAAAAAAGGTAGCCGGGCACGGTGGCGCACGCCTGTAATCCCAGCACTTTGGGAGGCTGAGTCAGGAGGATCGCGAGTTCAAAGCCAGCCTCAGCAATGGCGAGGCACTTAGTAACTCAGTGAGACCTTGTCTCTTATAAAAATACAAAAAAGGGCTGGGGATGTGGCCCAGTGGTCGAGTGCCTCTGAGTTCAATCCCCGGTACCAAATAAAAAAAAAAAAAAAAAAAAAAAAAAAAAAAAAAAACTAGGATGGTTTGATTAGGGTATAGTTCTCGCAGTTCAGTCATATTACTCCTAATGTTCCCACATCAACACTGGAACTTTTGAAGGACACCTCAGATCCAAATCATATAAAATCTAGATCTATAAAATTAGACTTATAAATCTGCTGTCATCAAAATAAAAAAATAAGTTCTGCCAGGCACAGTGGCGCACACCTGTAATCCTAGTGACTCAGGGGGCAGATGCAGGAGGTTTACTAAATTTGAGGCCAGCATCAGCAATTTAGCCAGACCTGCCCCTTTCCCCCTGCAAATTAAAAGAGCTACAAATACACCTCAATGATAAGGCATTCCTGACTCAATCCACAATACTTCAAAACTTCAAAAAATTCTGAGTTGGGTACAGTAGCACACAGTTGTAATCCCAGCTACTTGGGAGACTGAGACAAGAGAATAGTGAGTTCGAGACCTGCCTGGGAAACTTAGCAACTTCCCATCTCAAAATAAATGATAAATAAATTCAACTCTTTGGAATATACTCTTAAGAGAATGAAAAGACATACCAAAGGTTTGGATGAAATATGTTTGTCAATCATCTATCTGGTAAATTATTTGTATCCAGAACTCTCAAAGCAGGGTATAATGGCACATGACCATAATCCCAGCTTCTTGGGTGAATGAGGCAGGAGGAGGATCAAGGCCAGCCTGGGCAATTCAGTGAGATGGCCTCAGGATAAAATTTTATAAGTTGGGGATGTAATATAGAGATAGAAGTCTCCTGTGTTCAATTCCCAGTACCAAAAAAAAAAAAAAAAAAAAAAGAAAGAAAGATAAAGAAAACTCTCAAAAACTCAGTAATGATAAAATATATAGCCCAATTAAAAAAATGGGCAAATATTTGAACAATTTACAAAAAACAAAACGATTGCAAAACCAGCATATAAAAATGTTTAACATCATTAGTCATTAGAGAAATACAGATAGCACTATAGACCTATTACTAAATTTTTTTTAAAAATTAAAAAAAAGACCACGTCAGGTTTTGACTAGGATATAGGAGAATCTAGAGTGTTCATTCACTGTTGGCGGGAATGTAAAACAGCAATAAGCCCTTTGAAAAAGTTCGACAATTTTTTAAAATTATATACATACCTTCCATGTGATCTAGCCATTCTATTCTTTTGTAAATACCCCAAAGAAGTATTGTCTTTCATCTGCATAATACTTTGTACATGAATGTCTAATAGCAACATTATTTGTAATATCTAAAGAGTAGAAGAAACCCAAATATTAATCAACTAAAGAATAATTTAAGAGGCTGGGATTGTGGCTCAGGTAGAGCGCTCACCTAGCACGTGGGCGACCCAGGTTGGATCCTCAGCACCATGTACAAGTAAAACGCATTGTGTACAACTAAAGCAAATTAAAAAAAGAATAAATCCCTTATTTGTACAATGGAATACACTTTATCAATAAAAAGGAATGAAGATGCTTGGCTATTGTGGCACACATCTTTAATCCCAGCCACTTGGAGGCTGAGGCAGGAGGAGCACAGTTTGAGAGTAGCTGGGGCTACTAAGTGACACACTGTCTCAAAGTTTAAAATGAATAAAGGCTTTCAGATTTCTCAATTCTACAGCATTGGACTATAGATTAATTCACCTGTCCTTGAAGGCAGGGCATCAGGCCAAACAGGATTATTTTCAAGCCTTAAGATTTAAGGCTGGGGGTTGTGGCTCAGTTGTAGAGCACTTGCCTAGCACATGTGATGCCCTGGGTACGATCCTCAGCACCACATATAAATAAATAAAATAAAGGTATTCGGTGGCGCACGCCTGTAATCCCAGCACTTTGGGAGGCTGAGTCAGGAGGATCGCGAGTTCAAAGCCAGCCTCAGCAATGGCGAGGCACTTAGTAACTCAGTGAGACCTTGTCTCTTATAAAAATACAAAAAAGGGCTGGGGATGTGGCCCAGTGGTCGAGTGCCTCTGAGTTCAATCCCCGGTACCAAAAAAAAAAAAAAAAAAAAAAAAAAAAAAACTAGGATGGTTTGATTAGGGTATAGTTCTCGCAGTTCAGTCATATTACTCCTAATGTTCCCACATCAACACTGGAACTTTTGAAGGACACCTCAGATCCAAATCATATAAAATCTAGATCTATAAAAATTAGACTTATAAATCTGCTGTCATCAAAATAAAAAAATAAGTTCTGCCAGGCACAGTGGCGCACACCTGTAATCCTAGTGACTCAGGGGGCAGATGCAGGAGGTTTACTAAATTTGAGGCCAGCATCAGCAATTTAGCCAGACCTGCCCCTTTCCCCCTGCAAATTAAAAGAGCTACAAATACACCTCAATGATAAGGCATTCCTGACTCAATCCACAATACTTCAAAACTTCAAAAAATTCTGAGTTGGGTACAGTAGCACACAGTTGTAATCCCAGCTACTTGGAGACTGAGACAAGAGAATAGTGAGTTCAAGACCTGCCTGGGAAACTTAGCAACTTCCCATCTCAAAATAAATGATAAATAAATTCAACTCTTTGGAATATACTCTTAAGAGAATGAAAAGACATACCAAAGGTTTGGATGAAATATGTTTGTCAATCATCTATCTGGTAAATTATTTGTATCCAGAACTCTCAAAGCAGGGTATAATGGCACATGACCATAATCCCAGCTTCTTGGGTGAATGAGGCAGGAGGAGGATCAAGGCCAGCCTGGGCAATTCAGTGAGATGGCCTCAGGATAAAATTTTATAAGTTGGGGATGTAATATAGAGATAGAAGTCTCCTGTGTTCAATTCCCAGTACCAAAAAAAAAAAAAAAAAAAGAAAGAAAGAAAGATAAAGAAAACTCTCAAAAACTCAGTAATGATAAAATATATAGCCCAATTAAAAAAAATGGGCAAATATTTGAACAATTTACCAAAAACAAAACGATTGCAAAACCAGCATATAAAAATGTTTAACATCATTAGTCATTAGAGAAATACAGATAGCACTATAGACCTATTACTAAATTTTTTTTAAAAATTAAAAAAAAGACCACGTCAGGTTTTGACTAGGATATAGGAGAATCTAGAGTGTTCATTCACTGTTGGCGGGAATGTAAAACAGCAATAAGCCCTTTGAAAAAGTTCGACAATTTTTTAAAAATTATATACATACCTTCCATGTGATCTAGCCATTCTATTCTTTTGTAAATACCCCAAAGAAGTATTGTCTTTCATCTGCATAATACTTTGTACATGAATGTCTATAGCAACATTATTTGTAATATCTAAAGAGTAGAAGAAACCCAAATATTAATCAACTAAAGAATAATTTAAGAGGCTGGGATTGTGGCTCAGCGGTAGAGCGCTCACCTAGCACGTGGGCGACCCAGGTTGGATCCTCAGCACCATGTACAAGTAAAACGCATTGTGTACAACTAAAGCAAATTAAAAAAAGAATAAATCCCTTATTTGTACAATGGAATACACTTTATCAATAAAAAGGAATGAAGATGCTTGGCTATTGTGGCACACATCTTTAATCCCAGCCACTTGGAGGCTGAGGCAGGAGGAGCACAGTTTGAGAGTAGCTGGGGCTACTAAGTGACACACTGTCTCAAAGTTTAAAATGAATAAAGGCTTTCAGATTTCTCAATTCTACAGCATTGGACTATAGATTAATTCACCTGTCCTTGAAGGCAGGGCATCAGGCCAAACAGGATTATTTTCAAGCCTTAAGATTTAAGGCTGGGGTTGTGGCTCAGTTGTAGAGCACTTGCCTAGCACATGTGATGCCCTGGGTACGATCCTCAGCACCACATATAAATAAATAAAATAAAGGTATTGTGTCCACCTACAACTAAAAAGATATATATGATGTAATGGCATTTTTCTTACTAAGTTTTGGATTTCCTGGGGACCTGTCACTTCTTCCTTGTTTTTCTCTTTTTCCCTTTGGAGTGGGAATATCCATGCTACGCCTGTCCCACCATCATATTTTTGAATCTTGTAACTTAATTGGTGTCACAGTTCCACAACTGGAGTAAAATTTTGCTTCAGGAGGAATAGTACCCTGAGTCTTATCCATATCTAATTTAGATGTATTTAGATGAGACTTTGAATTTTAAATGTTTGAGTTGATGCTAGAATGAGTTAAGAATTTTTAGGCATAAATTAAGCATGCAAGAAGGATATGAGAGCTGGGCGCGGTGGTGCACGCCTGTAATCCCAACACTTGGGAGGCTGAGGCAGGAAGATCACGAATTCAAAACCAGCCTCAGCAATGGTGAGGCACTTAGCAACTCAGTGAGACCCTGTCTCTATAAATAAAATACAAAACGGGCTGGGGATGTGGCCCAGTGGTTGAGTGCCCCTGAATTCAATTCGTGGTACCAAAAAAAAAAAAAAAAAGAAGAAGAAGAAGGATATTAGTTTTGGGAGCTCAAGGATGGAATGTTAGTGTCCTCCTAGAACTCATAATCCTTAATGTGACTATATTTGAATATGGGGCATCAAAGGAAGTCTTTAAGGTTAAATGAAACCATAAGGATGGAGCTTACTTGATAAGATTAGTAACACTAGAGAGCTCACTTTTTAATATGTAAGGTTGCAGAGAGATGGCTGCTGCCTATAAGCCAAGAGAAAAGGCCTCAGAACAAACTGACCTTTCCATGACCTTATCTTGGATTTCTCAGACTCCAGAACTGTGAGAAATAAATTTCTGTTGTTTTAGTCACCTAGTCTATGGTATTTTGTTTTGGCTGCCAAAACAGAAAAATACATTCACAAAAATGAAAGTGCAGCAAACAACCAAAATTTGATTGGGTTATTCAAATCTATCATAAATGGAGTTACAGAAGAAACATCTGACCATGGGAGTGCTAACACTGTTGTCATTCTAGATATTAAGTCAAAAACTTAGTGAAGGTGAGATTGTCAGTGTAATTGAGGAAAGCAGTTGTGAGGAAAAATATTGAGATATTTCAAGAAAATGTGATCTAGGAAAAAATTTCCAAAATAACACCTTGTAAGGGAGTGGGCTATAGCTCAGTGGTAGAGCACATTCTTATCATACACAAGGAGGCTGTAGGTCTGATCTTCAGCACATACACACATACACACACCAAAAACAAAACAAACAAACAAACAAAAAAAAAACACAGAAAACAAAACACAATCCAATCTACTTGAGAGGTTGAGGCAGAGGATCAAATATATAAGGCCAGCCAGGGCAATTTAGCCAGACACTGCCTCAAAATAAAAAATTAAAAAGGGAAAGGGATGTAGCTCAGTGGTAGACCACTTGCCTAACATGTACAAGGCACTGGGTTCAATCCCCAGTACTACAACAAAATAAAAACAAAATCAGATATTACCTCTCATGTGTTGGAATGACTATTATCAAAAAGACAAAAGAGCCTTTTGAGGGTGCACACCTGTAATCCAAGCAACACTGGAGGTTGAGGCAAGAAGATCACAAGTTCAAGGCCAGCCTTTGCAACTTAGCAAGACCCTGTCTTAAAATTTTAAAAAATTTAAAAATTTCTAAAAATAGTATTACTATATGATATACAAAATCCCACTTTTGGGTATTTACCCAAAAAACTTGAAATCAGTATGTCAGAAAGATTTATGTATTCCCATGTTTATTGCAGAAATATTTACAATAGCTAAGTTTATGGAATCAACCTAAATATCTATCATTGGATTAATGGATAAAAAAAATATGGTATATATACACAACAGAATATTATTCAGCCTTTAAAAAGAAAATTTGTTATTTGTTACAATATGGATAACTGGAGAACATATGCTAAGTGAAATGAACCAATAATAGACAAATACCACACATTCATATATGTAGAATCTAACACAATTGAATTCAAGCAAAGAGTAGAATGGTGGTTATCAGAAGCAGGGAGGGGGTTGAGTGGAATGGGGAGATACTGGTCAAAGGATACAAAACCTCAGACAAGAGGAATGAGATTTATTTTTTCTTTAAGAAATATTGCACAGTGTTCTAAATGTGCTAAATAATGTACATTTCAAAATTGCTCTGGGTAAATTTCAAATGTTCTTACCACAAATGTTAATTAGCTTGATTTAATTTTTAAACATTGTTTTCATAAATCAAAACATTGCTTTGTACCTTATAAATACATGCAATTATAATTTGTCAATGTATAATTAAAATAAAAAATTTAATGTAAAATATTATAAAAAAATTGTTCAGTTTTACATATGAAAGGAACATAAGAATATCCTTAGATTTTCAAGAACTCAGAAAGTATCTTTTTCAAACTCTGTGGAAAAGTCTTTATAAAGGCATACTTCATAACTAAAATATTCTTAACACTTTTTTCAGCAACTTCATTAAAAGAGTTGTGCCAACTGTGTTGCCAAATCTAGTTGTCAATTTTCAGTCTTTATTTTACTCAGCTTATCAATGGCAGTCAATGCAATACATCACTATTTTCTTCTGGAACATTTTTTTACTTAATTTCCAGAACACTGTTCTTGATTTTTCACTTACTTCACTGGTCATTGCTTCTCAATTTCCTTTCCTAGTTTTTCTTGTTATCTTCAACTTCTAAATATTGGAGCACTAAAGGGTTTGGTCTGTCAATACTTTATCTTTTGTGATATCACTCATTTTGTGGCTTTAAATACTATAAGCAAGTAATCCCCAAATTTGTTTCTCCAGCCTGAATCTTTTCCCTGAACTCCAATTTGTATAACCTGCATTTGTGCCTAACATCTCCAAACGGATGCTTAGTTGGCATTTTCAACTTAGTATGTCCATACTAATCTATTGATTTACACCGGACCCCAACTCCTTTGTCCAATGCTGCTCTGCAGTCTTCCTGTGTAAATAAATGTTTTAGTCCTCTGCTTCCTGAGGATAAAACTATGGAGTCATTATTCACTCTTCTCTTTCTTTTATACTATATATATCCATTCCCTCAACAAATCCTTTAGCCCCACTTTCAGAATATATTCATTATCTAACCACTTTCCACTAATTTCATCACCACTTCGTCTGTTTGTGCTGCTCTAACAAAATACTATAAATTCACTGGCTAATAAACTGTAAGCATCTTTTTTGTAGTTCTAGAGACTGGGAAGTACAAAGATGCATAGGCAAATTTATTGTCTGGTGAGGGCCTATTTCTTTCTTTTTTGTTGTTGTTGTTGTTTGTTTGTTTGTTTGTTTGTTTTTTGTACCCAGGGATTGAACTCAGGGGCACTTGACCACTGGGCCACATCCCCAGCCTTTTTTTTTTTTTTTTGTATTTCATTAGAGACAGGGTCTCAATGAGTTGCTAAGTGCCTCACCATTGCTGAGGCTGGCTTTGAACATGCGATCCTCCTGCCTCAGCCTCCCAAGTGCTGGGATTACAGAGGTGCACCACCCCACCCGGCCCTATTTCTTGATTCATATATAATGCCTTCTCCCCGTGTGCTTAGTGGTACATGGGGAAATGAATTCTCTTGGGCCTATTTTATAAGGACTATAATCCCATGAATGAGGGCTCTACCCTCATGTCCTAATCATATCCCAAAAGTCCTTACTTTTTTTTTAGTATGTCAATATTTTTTAATTAAATTATTTGTTTATTCTAATTTGTTATACATGCTTGCAGAATGCCATTCATTTCATATTACATATAGAGAGCACAATTTTTCAAGTCACTGGTTCTACACAAAGTATTTTCACACCATTCGTGTCTTCATACTGAGGGTAACAATGTCTAACTCATTCCACTGTTATTCCTATCCCCTTGTCCCCCCTCACCCTCCCTCCCCTGTGACCTATTTAAAGTTCCTTCATTCCTGTCACCCCCCTCCCGTGCCATATGAGTCAGTATCCTCATAACAAAGAAATCATTGGGCCTTTGTTTTTTTGGGGATTGGCTTACTTCACTTAGCATTATTTTCTCCAATTCCATCCATTTACCTGCAAATGCTATGATTTTATTCTCTTTTAGTGCTGAGTAGTGTTCCATTGTGTATATACACCAAAGTTTCCCTATCCATTCATCTACTGAAGGGCATTGGGGTTGGTTCCACAATTAAGCTATTGTGAATTGTGCTGCTATAAAATTGATGTGGCTGTGTCCCTGTAGTATGCTGTTTTTAAGTCCTTTGGGTATAGAACTAGGAGTGGGACAAAGGTGCCAAAAATGTACATTGGAGAAAAGATAGCCTCTTCAACAAATGGTGCTGGAAAAACTGGAAATCCACATGTAACAAAATGAAATTAAACCTCTATCTTTCACCATGCACAAAACTCAACTCAAAATGGATCAAGGACCTAGGAATTAAACCAGAGACCTTGCACCTAATAGAGGAAAAAGTAGGCCCAAATCTCCAACATGTTGGATTAGGCCCTAACTTCCTCAATAAGACCCCTATAGCTCAAGAACTAAAACCAAACATTAATAAATGGCATGGATTCAAACTAAAAAGCTTCTTCTCAGCAAAAGAAACCATCAGTGAGGTGAATAGAGAACCTACAGAATGGGAGCAAATCTTTACCACAAGCACATCAGATAGAGCACTAACCTCAAGGATATATAAAGCACTCAAAAATCTTAACACCAAAAAAACAAATAACCCAATCAATAAATGGGCCAAGGAACTGAACAGACACTTCTCAAAAGAGGATATACAGTCAATCAACAAATATATGAAAAAATGTTCAACATCTCTAGCAATTAGAGAAATGCAAATCAAAACTACTCTTTAAGATTTTTATCTCACTCCAGTCAGAATGGCAGCTATCAAAAATAAAAACAACAATAACTTTTGGCAAGGATGTGAGGAAAAAGGCACACTCATACATTGCTGGTGGGACTGCAAATTGGTGCAGCCGATATGGAAAACAGTATGGAGATTCTTTGGAAAACTTGGAATGGAATCACCATTTGTCCCCACTTTTTAATATCATTGCTTTGGAGGTTAGAATTTTCAACATGAGTTTGGTGGAAACAAATATTCAGACCACAATTATTACCATTCATTCTAAGTTCTCTTGTTTTGACTTCATTAACTCTCAAAGTGATTTAACTTATATTCTTGTTCTGCTACTGTGTTTTTGTGTGTGTGTGTGTGTGTGTGTGTGTGTGTGTGTGTGTACACATTAGGGAATGCTGGGAATGGAACCCAGGACCTCATGCATGCCAGGCAAGCACTCATACCACTGAGCTACATCCTCCACTGTTCAGTCTATTTTTAACATTGAAGCCAGAGAGAATGTTTTCAAAGGTAAGTCCTATGATATCATTTCTTTGTTCAAAATCACTCAGTAGTTTTCTACTGTGTGAAGATTCAAAATCTTTATAATGGCCTAAAAAACCCTACACAATCTGGCACTATTTATGGCACTGACTTCTTTATTGATGTTCATCTTGATCACATTAGGCTATTTACTGTTCCTTGAACAAACTAAATATGCTCCTGTTGCAAAACCTTTGTGCATCTTATTTCTTCTGCCTGGAAGGTCTTGCACCATGTGTCTATGTCCCAATTTTTTTTTTTTTTTACCCTTTTAGGTCTTTGCTCAAGTATAATCTTGCCAGTGAAGCTCTTATTCACTATCTGTAGAACTTCTTGTACATTTTTACTTAACTACTTTTCTGTGTAATACTTGTTACATTCATATACAACAGGAGTATGGAAACTGTGGCCAGTGGGCTAAATCTGACCTATAACCTATTTTTGTAAAATTTTCTTGGAATAGCTGGGCGCAGTGGCACACGCCTGTAATCCCAGCACTTGGGAGGCTGAGGCAGGAGGATCTCGATTTCAAAGCCAGCCTCAGCAATGGTGAGGCACTTAGCAACTCTCAGTGAGACCCTGTCTCTAATAAAATACAAAAAAGGGCTGGGGATGTGGCCCAGTGGTTGAGTGCCCCCTGAGTTCAATCCCAGGTACAAAAAAAAAAAAAAAAAAAAAAAAATTTTCCCTTGGAACACAGATATGCCCACTTTTTAAAATGTTGTATATTGCTGCTTTCTCGCGCTAATGACAACTTTGAGTAGTTGCAATGAATATGAATAGGCCACAAAACAAAATCTTCACTCTATTTTACAGAAAATATTTGCTGATCCCAATATATACAATATATTTACTTGTTTGCTTATTGTCTGTATGTATCTTCCCATTAGAAGGTAAGCCCTATTAGGACAGGTTATTTATTGTTTTTCACTGTTCTATCCCTAGTATCTAGAATTATGCCTTTTATGCAACAAGTGCTCAGTATGTATTTCTGCAAAAAATAAGTAAATGAAATAAAGGACATTGGTATGGTATTATAATATACAAAATGATTAAAAAAAATTTTTTTATTGTGATGCTAGGGATTGAATTCAGGGCCTCATGCATACTGAGGAAGCACACTACCATTGAGCTATATCCCCAGCCCAGATCTTAGGGACCAAAAAAAAAAACTCTCTCTAGAATATTAGCTTTATTATTATGTGTCATTATCACCTAAAAAGTCATTAACATGTTTTCAGTTAAGCTTTGAACCCAGGGCCTTCCACATGCGAGGCAAGTGCTCTACCACTGAACTATCTGTGCCACCTACCCACTCCAGCTTTTTAAAAAAAATTTATATTTTGAGACACAGGATCTTGCTAAATTGCCCAGTCTGGCTTCAAACTTGTGATCTTTCTGCTTTGCCTCAAAAGTACCTGTGATTACTGGTGTGTACCCCCAAACCCAGCTCAATTAAGCATGTTTTTAATTAAGAGACTCTTCTGAGTTAAGATAGTAGGAAAAAGCTACAGAATTTTCCTCCTGTGATACATAATGATATTAACTTTGACAATATAAAAAGAAAAAAGAACAGAGATCAGAAGAAAAGAAAGAAGAAACACAAAATATTCAACAGCAGCAACTAAAAATAAGAAACTTAAGTAGAAGAACTGGGGGTATAGCTTAGTGATAGAGCACTTGTCTAGCTTGCTTGAGGTCCTAAGTTATATCCCCAACTCTGCAAAAACAAAAACACTGGACAACTAAATACAATCTTATAAATTTCAATAGATTATAGCCAAGGAAGGAGAGAGAAAATTTGCTGATGTATTTATTGTATGTTCTCCTCAAAAGCTGTGGCGTTGATATTCATCATTAATACACCTGAAATAGTGGTGTTTCCTTACATTTTTATTTTTCTTAATTTGTGAAACTAGAAACAGATATTGGGGAAGTAAAGGATTAAGGGCTGATTTCTTGGTAGAAGCAGAGGCCTGTGGACTCCTGAATTGAGGGAATGATCTAAATTCCAAGGTCGCCAACCTGTGAAATAAAGATATATACCCTCCCTGGAGTAGGGTGAACTTCCCAGAAAATCTGTTCCATATAAAGCTTGCCCCAGAGCGCCAGCTCAATTGTCCTTCAACTTTACTTTCAACATGCTAACTTGCTCAGAATGTGGTTATTTTGCTTTGCCATTTAAAAAAATCCAGCTTTTATTACCTTATTGCCAGATGAATTCTTGTCATTTTTTCTGCTTCTTAAAAGATAATTTTTCTGTCTTTGAATTGCCCCTCTTTAAATATATAGGGAGGGAGAGAAGTTATAAAAAAAAGAATTCAAATTCATTCAGGCTAGGAATATTTTAAAGTCACTGACTCCCTTTCAAATAAAACTCAGTGACTTTTAAACTGCTGTAGAAGCTTTCCCAGAATAAGCACAAAAATAATGCTTTACATTATTTTTCCCTCCAAAGATGGGTAATACACTAAAGCTAAGAAAGTATTATGCGGTGTTGTACTTGAAGTAAAAACATACAAAACCACATGGTTACCAAGCTTATTAAACCAGCAGTAAAATAATAAATATTAATGTCTATTGTGAGGGCAGAATTGAGCTGGCAAAATTCCATTAACACTTGATACTTTTGAAAACTATAATATCAGTGACATACAATATTAAAGTGTTATTTAATGTGTGGATGCTACAGTTGGTGTAAGCTTTAGGAAGTCTATGTGCATTTCAAATGAGGGTGAGAAGTGCTTGAAAACTTCTTGTTCTGGTTTTATTTTGTTTTGGTGGTGCTGGGGATTGAACCCAGGTTCTTGCACATGCTAAGGACATGTTCTGTCACTAAGCCGTATCCCCAACCTCTTACTCATTTTGAATAATTGAAAATTCATGCAAAAAAAAAAATATATATATGTGTGTGTGTGTGTGTGTGTGTGTGTGTGTGTGTGTGTATATATATATATATATATATATATATATATATATAATTTTGGTACTGGGGATTGAACTCAGGGGCACTCGTCCACTGGGCCACATCCCCAGCCCTTTTTTGTATTTTATTAGATACAGGGTCTCACTGAGTTGCTAAGTGCCTCGCCATTTCTGAGGCTGGCTTTGAACTCGCAATCCTCCGGCCTTAGCCTCCCAAGTGCTGGGATTACAGACGTGAGCCACTGCGCCAGGCTGGGAGACAATATTTTAAAAATTTTTTTGTGATGGTTATATGAGTCTTAGAAGTTTTCTGAAAATGGCGTGTGGCCAGAGGAGTGGTACTGATGGAGCACCAGCTACAGGACAAGGAAGACCATCACAATAAATAGATTGCATTGGAACTCTAATCTTGATTCACTTGTTAAAGAAGTAGTGCCAATTGTACTCAAAATTAAATGGGTGTATGTTTTTTTAGAATGCTGTGAAAATAAATGGGCAGTGAGTATAAAACTCTGGTGTCTGACTCATAACATGCTGGCTGTCAAGAGGCAAGGTAATCATGTTGAATTTTGAAATCAGATATGAGATTATAACATTCTTTTTCATGACTTAAAAAATGCCATTTCTGCCAGACACAGTGGCATACACCTGTAATTGCAGTGACTTGGGAGGCTATGGCAGGAAGACTGCAATTTTGAGGCCAGCCTCAATAGTTTAGTGAGGCCCTAGCAACTTAGTGAGAGCCTGTCTCAGAATAAAAGATAAAAAATAGTTGATTTTTATCAAGCTCTTTTGTCTGTAGCACTAACAGTAGACAATCTGTGGTTGCAGTTTTTGAGTGAGAGGAGGTATGACATGAATGTTCATTGATATTTTTATTTACATAAATAGATAGGGTGAAAGACAACAAAAGTGTATTGTTAGAACTCCACTTTTTAATCAATGATGTGAACAACTTCTTGCTGTTGTTAATAATTTTCAACTATTATGAGTTTATTTTTCCATTTTTTGTTCTATTTACAGTGTGACTTCAATTTATATTATTTATATTTTTTCTCATTCCTTTCTTAAGTCTAGACTACCAATAAAACATTATGTTATATGGTGACTTGTAAAGTAAACATTTCCATGGTCTAAATATTCCTACCATGGCTACCTACATGACATCACTGAACAGAGAGTTGGGAAGAAACAGGTGGTAGCATATCACTACATAGTTTTGGGTTTTTTTCCTTGGTTTTACTACAATGGACATAATTAATCTCAAGTAAATAGATAATAGGGGAGTAAAATAAGAAGTGATAAGTTCTGAGGATTTGTTTTTAATATACTTTAAGTTTTAAAATATTTATTTTTTTAGTAATGATAACCATCTTGCAAAATTCCTGAAAATTTAACATTTAATTTCCATGACCTTGGCTTTCATGGGTGATTGCTTTGGGAAAGACCATACATGTGAAGTTTATGTATCTGCTGTACAATTACTTCAAACACTCTCTTATATGTTACTCCAATTTTTTAAAGTTCATATTAATGAATTGGCAAGCTTCATTTTTAGCAGATAAGGAGAATGTTATCACATTCCTTTTTTTTTTTTTTTTTTTTTTTTTAAATGGTGCTGGGATTGAATCCAGGCCCTTGTGCATGCAAGGCAAGTACTCTACCAACTGAGCTATATCCCCAGCCCTCCTTCTTTGTTTTGCTGCCTCCAAACTCACAGGTAAATTGTATTCAATTTTACCTATAACTATTGGTGCAGCCCAGTGATATTTTTTCTTCATCAAGGATTTTTTAAAAGATATTTTTAGTTATACACGGACCACAATACCTTTATTTTGTTTATTTATTTATATGTGGTGCTCAGGATTGAACCCAGTGCCTCACATGTGCAAGGCAAGCACTCTGTTACTTAGCTATAACCCCAGCCCGATTTTTTTTTTCATAATATTTTTTGTTTTATAGATGGACACAATATTTTTATTTTATTTATTTATTTTTATGTGGTGTTGAGAATCTAACCCAGTGCCTCGCACGTACAAGGTAACTCTCCACCACTAAGCTACAGCCCCAACCCCCATCAATGATGTATTTAAAGTTAAAAATCAAAACTATGTTGAAATCTTATATGTATATAAGCATATATATATGCTTATATACATATACATACACACATGCATGTGTACTTATATACACAGTTTCAAATTGGATTTCTCATCAACATTTGATAGGAAATAATTTATTTCTTTATTTTATAGTTTTCAAAATTAGTTGAGGCTAGGGATGTGGCTTAGTGGTAGAGCCCTTGCCAGCATGTTCAGGCTCAGATTAAATAGCCAGCACTGCAAACAAACAAATCAATGAGTTGGTTCCCCATCATTCAAAGGTGAACAATGAGCTTTTAAAATTGTTGTTTCATCACAGTGAATCCCACCATCATGTACATCCACAAGAATGGGGTCCTAATTAGAATAACCCTGTCTCTAAAAAAAATATATTCTATGCTTGTATAATTGTATCAGAATGCATTCTACTGTCATGTATAACTAAAAAGAATCAATAAATAGAAAATTGTTACATTTCACTTAATTACAGTTATTTTTAACCATATTCCAATTTTCTCATCTCTGGCCAATGGGAGTACAACCATTCTGGAAAGCAGTGTGGAGACTCCTCAAAAAACTAGGAGTGGAACCACCATATGACCCAGCTATGCCACTCCTCTATATCCAAAATATCTAAAATCAGCATACTATAGTGATACAGTCACTTCAATGTTTATAGCAGCACAGTTTACTATAGCCAAATTATGGGATCAACTCAGATGGCCATCAATAAATGAATGGATCAAGAAAATATGGTAGCCGGGCGCGGTGGCTCACGCCTGTAATCCCAGCACTTTGGGAGGCTGAGGCAGGAGGATCGCGAGTTCAAAGCCAGCCTCAGCAACGGAGAGGCACTTAGCAACTCAGTGAGACCCTGTCTCTAAATAAAATACAAAAAAGGTCTGGGGATGTGACCCAGTGGTCGAGTGCCCCTGAGTTCAATCCCCGGTTCCACAAAAAAAAAAAAAAAAAAAAAAAAAAGAAAATATGGTATATATAACACAGGAGTTTAATCAGCCACAAAGAAAAATGAAATAATGGCATTTGCTGGCAAATGGTTAGAAATAGATAAAATCATGCTAAGTTAAATAAGCCAGACTCAGAAAATCAAGGGTCAAATGTTTTCTCTCATATAATGGAAGCTAGAGTAAAATAAGGGAAAGAAGGCCATTAGGGAGGGTATTGGATATTATATATATAGGGAAGATCAGTGGAGTAGAAGATGAACGAGATGAGAGAGGAAGGAAGGCAAAAGAGGAAGAAATATGGCATCAATTTAACAAAATCATGTTTTATTTACACATAAAGATACCAAACGGGGGCTGGGGTTGTGGCTCAGCGGTAGAGCGCTCGCCTAACACGTGCGCGGCCTGTGTTCGATCCTTAGCACCACATACAAATAAACACATTGTGTACAACTAAAGCAAATAAATAAATATTAAAAAAAAAAGAGATACTAAGCGAAATTTCACCTTTATTTATATGTAGAAGAAAGGAAGTTAATAGGGGGATGGAGGAAGGGACGAAAAGGATGAGGAATGGGGGTTGAAATCAAATTCCTTGCGTATGATTTTGTCAGAATGAACCCAAATGCTCTGTATAATTGTAATGCTCTAATAAAAAAAAGAAAAAATACAATTAACTCATAATTCCTTAAAAGGTTGTTATGTTTCAATTATTGTGGTTATTCTTAACCATGTTCAAATTTTCTCATCTTTGGCAATGGGAGCCACTTCATGTTGTCCTCTTCACATTGGCTCCCAGAGTCTTTTGAACATGACACCAATAACCTTTGATAGTTTTTTTATGCTTAGTGGTATGACAGGGTATTCCAGGTTCATCTTGAATATTTCTTTTCTCAAACTTGGAATCAGTAATCATTCAAGGAATTATTTTCACAGGCAAATGGTATTTATAGACTGTAATCTGGGTACTATAGATACCCAGGGCTTGATGCTACTTCCGTGGTTCCTTTTTCTAGGCATATACAGTGAGCAGACCTAAGAAATACACATTTTAAAATATAAAATATGTAATCGGTTCATTCTAATACAGCTATTTTTGGATTACAGAATGTTTATGTAACTCATTGATTTTTCTCTTTCATCCCACACAATTAATTTTACCCAAACACCAGCTTACTCATTTCCTTTTTCTCAGACTATGCATGCAACAATATTACAATACCACCACCAACAATAGCACAAAAATGTGGTTACTGATGACAGTTGAAGTTGCTCTTTAGTTGTCGTTGCTTTGGAAATTCTTTTCTTAGGGTACATTTTGAAGAACATATTGTTAAATTTGTGTGTGTGTGTGTGTGTGTGTGTGTGTGTGTGTGTGTGTGTGTTTGGGTACTAGGGATTGAAACTAGGGCCTTACAGATGCAAGCACATGTTTTATCACTCAGCTAAACCCCAGCCTCAATTATTGTGATTTATTTATTTGGTATTGGGGATTGAACCCAGGGCCCTTTACCACTGAACTACATTCCCAGTTCTTTTATTTTTTTAATTTTTTTTTTTAGATGTTGGACCTTTTTTTATTCATTTATTTATATGTGGTGCTGAGAATCGAACGCAGTGCCTCACACATGCTAGGCAAGCACTTTACCACTGAGCCACAACCCCAACCCCCCAGTCCTTTTATTTTTGAGACAGGGTCTCACTAAATTGCTGAGGATGACCTTGAAGTTGGAAACCTCCTTTCTCAGCCTCCCAAGTCCACAGGATTATAAGCATGTGTCACCACAACCAGGCCTAATTATTGTATTTTAAAGTTATTTAGAATATTTCTTTTTTGTATGGTTATACCACCAATTCTATATACGGTTAAGTTCATTTCCTTTAGCTTTCATTTTTATCAGATTTTGTTGTAATTTTTTTTTTTTTTTTTTTTTTGTACCAGGGATTGAACTCAGGGATACTCAAACACTGGGCCACATCCCCAGCCGTTTTTGTATTTTATTAGAGACAGGGTCTCACTGAGTTGCTAAGTAACTCGCCATTGCTGAGGCTGGCTTTGAACTCGTGATCCTCCTGCCTCAGCCTCCCAAGCACTGGGATTACAGGCATGTACCACTACACCTCGCTTCCTGTAACTTTTAACTATGATTTTGTTTTGTAATAATATAAGCTATTATATTATTATGAATAGCTTATTTTAACATAAGCTATTATATTATTCATTCTAATGAAACCATTATATAGTTCCAAAATCACATCTACTAAGCAGATTTGATAATAAACACACATACTATTCTTAGTTTTGCTATCCTGTTCCTTTTCTCCTTATAGGCAACCATATTTTTGAAGGTTTTAATTTATCCTTTCATTTAAAAGGTAGGTAATTATGTAGATGGATAGTGGTGGCATATTATATATGTTTTTCTCCAGTTAGATTTTTTCACTTAGCAGTGTTTTTTTTGGAATTCACCATTTTGTACTTCATAATACACATAATCCTGTATTCTTTCTTAAAATTGCGTAGTACTCTACTATGTAGATATACTCTGATTAATTCAACCATTACCCTAGGATGAGCATTTGGCTTATTTCTGGGCCTTTTTTTTTTTTTCTTTATAACAAACAGTGCTTCAATGAATAACTTCCTAAATACCTTACATATTTTTGTCAGTGCTGGTCAGATTCTTAAAATGAGATTTACTTCTTACAAAATAAATACATGCGTAACTTTGTTAGATACTGCTTTTTTCTACCATCTTAAGGTTTTCCATTGTATACTCCAGCAACAACAACAAAACGAAAAAGAAAAAAGAAGGTAGAGCCTTTTTCCCACAAGAGCTTCACTAATAGGCTGTGTTGTAAAACTTTTGGATTTTTGCCAATCTGATAGTTGACAAATAGTATCTGAGTGATCCTTAATTTGAATTTCTCTTATTGTGAGTAAGATTATGAATGTTTTTATTTAAGGGACATTTATTTGTATTCTTCTTTCTGTTATATGTTTGTAGCTCATGCCAATTTGGTATCAGGTTGATCTTTGTTTCTCTAGTTTTACAAAAAGATTATTAATTGGGGCTGGGGTTGTGGCTCAGCGGCAGAGCACTAGCACGTGTGGGCCCGGGTTCGATCCTCAGCACCACATACAAATAAACGCATTGTGTACAACTAAAGCAAATAAATAAATATATATTTTTAAAAAAAGATTATTAATTTGTCTTATGTGTCAAGTGTTTTTTTTTTCATAATTTGTTATTTGTGTTTATATTTTGCTTGTGGTGTTTTTTTTAATTTGCTTTTTTTTAACCATAAAAAGGTTTTATTTCATGTAGTGAGATTTAATAATACTTGGATTTATTATATCTGATTTTGAGTGCTGTAAGGAAAGTTTTCCCCCTTCTCTAATTATTGATACCCCCCCCCCCCACAATTTCTTCCATTTCTTATATGGTGCATTTTTTATATTTAAATATCTGATCTTTTTGAAATTCATTCTTGGAACAGATTCAAATTTATCTTTTTCTTTGGAAATACTCAGCTATCCGAATACTACTTATTAAAAAGTTCATCTCTTTCTCATTGTTTTGAGATACATTTTAATCTGTTTTAAACTTATATAACCACCTCGATTTTCTATTGTTTTATTGGTGTTTTACTTAGGTGCCAATTGTCAACAGTGACATTTAAAGGTTTCATAACAATTTAATATCTGATATGATTGCCCCCCCCAACTATTCTTTTTCAAGACTTTCTGTGCTTGTTTTATTTTCCCAACAAATTTTATCATCAATTTGTGCTTATGGCAGTGTTCTTGAACAGAAATGTTCATCAGAGGCACCTTTAAAAAGGGAGGGAGGGAGGGAAAGAAGAAACGAAAAACTTGGGATCCTCCTGCCTTAGCCTCCTGAGTAGCTAGCTAGGTTTATAGGTGTGTACCACTGGGCCTTGTTGAGAATCCCATGTTTAAAAAGGCCTATAGAACACAGTGTTAAATTCTAATTCCAGACTAACTTATGATTTGGTTTTCTTCATGTATTCTAGGTTATAGTTGATGACTTCAGCTCTTGTCCAGTTTCTTAAGCTAGAAATTCCTCTATTCCCTCTATTCCTCCTTCACTCTTTACTCTAATTCTCTGTTTGCAGTTAGTCATCAGGTTGAATTTTTACTTAAATAATATCTGGCTCTAAACCTCCAATGCCATAGTCTTGTACTATCTTTTAAAAGGACTATTAAACAATCTCTTGATACTACAGTCTATCACTTGCACTGCCTATGTTGTTATTCCTTAAATCAAGGTTGATCGTGTTACTCCTTTGCTAACCTTTGTTGGCTTTCAGTATGAATTCAACCACCTTACCATGGCACATTAGGCCTTTTACTCGTAGGTCCCAGTCTTTTTTAATGGTCTTCATTCCTGTCATGACAGTCTGTCTTCCCATCATCCTTCACATTACATACTCCTGTTATACTCGATTTCTCACTAATGTATGGACACCAGACGTAGTAACTCTGTACATTTACTCTTAGGGTTTCTTCCTCTTAGGGTACTTTTCTTCCCTCTGCCTCTTTGCCCCGCCCCCAACATCTTTGCTGGTAAGTGCTGTATTTGAGGTGCAGTTCAAATGACATCTCTTTCATAAAGCCTTTTTTAGTCCCTTAGTCAGAATTGGTTGCCCCATCTTTATTCTCACAAGTATCTTTATAATGTGATTTATATTGTTCTCTAATCTCTCAGGATTTTTCACTTTCAATAGCAACCAGAAAGTGAGTTTTTTGTGTTTTTCCAGCCTCTAGCACACTACATAGAATATAGCAAGCATTCAGATGTTTGTTCAGTGAATGAAAACAAAGCTTCATTAGTCTGTAGTGATTGAAACAGAAACAAGATATGACAGTGGCCAGCTTGTTATACTATTAAGATCTGTCATTTGTTTTTGTTTGCAGTCAGCTGCCCTAGACATTGTTCTGTGCATGGCAAATCCTTATTCTTTGAGGAAGCATTGACAATATCCTTGGTAATGAATTAGGTATCTAACCATCTCTATCTCTCATCTATGTTGGTCCTAAAAACAGATGCTGCTTTAGAGAAGAAAGTGCAACAATTTAGTCTACAGTAGAGGCATAATTAGTGTGAGAGATAAAAGGTATATATCATATAAGAAGTATGGAATTATTACTGAAATTAGAAAAGATCTGCTTCATCATTAAGTTTTTCCACAATTCTGTACATGATTTAGATGTGTTGATTTAGATGATTTTGGATAGAAGTGCTATGGGAGTCAAATTATTTTATAACCATAGTAATTATTAACTCTGATTTTCCCCTTCAATTCTCGATTATAGTCTAATTTCTGAAATGACCAAGTATGAGAACATGAAAAAAGAGAAGATATCATATTTTAAAAAACCAATTTAGCCGGGCGCGGTGGCGCACGCCTGTAATCCCAGCACTTTGGGAGGCTGAGTCAGGAGAATCGCGAGTTCAAAGCCAGCCTCAGCAATGGCGAGGCACTTAGCAACTCAGTGAGACCCTGTCTCTAATAAAATACAAAAAAGGGCTGGGGATGTGGCCCAGTGGTCTAGTGCCGCTGAGTTCAATCCCCAGTACCAAAAAAAAAAAAAAAAAAAAAAAAAAAAAAAAACAATTTAAGTATGATTTCTTAGAGGCTATCAAATATTTGGAGTAATCTAGTTTAAAATTTTTAGTATGCTATTGTTTTTAAAATTAACTCAAAAGTATTGATTAAATTGTTAATTAATGTATTTGAATTACCAAATAACACCAAATTATTTTTGAAGCTATTTTAATATAAAATTATAGCTTTTATTATTGAATTGCTGAAATATAGAAATTTACTTATGAATTTTAGATATCTGTGCATTTTTTCATTTACCAACTATCTTGTTAATTATTGATTTCCATCTAATTTCACCTTTGAGAATGTCATCAAAAATATCTCCATGGACTGGGGTTGTAGTGCAGTAGGAGAGGGCTTGCCTAACGTGTAAGTTTCTGGATTGGATCCTCAGTACCACATAAAATAAGTAAATAAAATAATATTATGTCCACCTACAACTAAAAAGAAAAATGTCTAAAACTCTACTATACAAAGTGCCCTTAATGATATAAAAATAGTTTTCAAATGTCTTAAAAAGACATTAAGAGCCAGGTGCAATGGTGCATACTTATAATATAGTTCTTCACCATCATTTTTATCCTTTATTCTAACTTCTTTCATAATGACAAGATTTATTTCATTAGTAGGCATTTCATCATATAATCAAGAAAAAGACAACTTTGTATTGTAGTTGGCTTCTACTTAAAATTATATATACTCAAAAAATTTTGAACTATAGTACCAAAAGAAATGATAAAAATTCTTATATAGTAGCTAACCACTTTCATTATATATGTACAATTTCCATTTTTTTGTGGTTATTAGTTATATTTCCACAACTTAAATTAATGAATTTTATTACAAATTTTTCACTCACAATTTCTTTTCTAAAAATTGGGCAATAGAAATTACACATCTGATAAAACCCATTGTTTGGAAAACCAATGTGTCAACTGTAAACCAATATTTTAAAAAATATTATTGTAATAAAAAATCAAACCATATTTGTATGAGATATTTAAACAAAATAAAAGATAAATTATTAAGTAATGTATGTTATAGTATGCCACTTTCAAGAGAAATATGTTAAGAGAATTTAAATTAAGGTGATTTGAAATCAGTCATGTTTTCTTATTCTTCCAAAATTAAATATTTTCAGCAATAATGCTTATGACTAGAGCAAGTGTTAGTAATGGATGTTAAAATATTAATATTATAGCCAGGTATGGTTGTGTGCCTGTAATCTCAGCTACTTGGGAGGTTGAATGTAGGAGGATAGCAAGTCACAGACCACTACCAATAATTTAGTGAAACCCTGTCTCAAAGTTTCAGAACAGTGCTGGGGACATAGCTCAGTGGTAGAGCACTTGCCTATGCCCTGGGTTCAATCCCCAGTATGACAAAAAGAAAAAAAATTCATAATACTTTATTTATGTGCAGAAATATCACTGAATTCCACACTTCTAAATATTTAAAAATATTACTCGAGAAATGACTAATATTATAGAATAATACATGAATTTTTTTTACATATGACTTGGGATGGAAGTTTAATGTTAGCATTCCTACTTGTATTTAACCTATTTTCTTCTGGAACATTATTAGTAAATTTTGAGATGTAGAACTGTTGACCCAATCATACATGTATAGAGCTTGGCCTCTGAGTTAATTAAATATGAGTTAATAATATATTATAAGGAAATTATTATCCTTATTATAGTTATTAGGTAGTTACTCAAATTATAGCTTGAAAGGAATGCAGAGCATGGAAAACCCAGGATTAAATTATGCATTTGAACCTTAGGCCAGCTTTTACTGTAGAGACAGTTTGCTGCTAAAAGAGAAATTGTATGTCATTGAAATTAAATGCTTTTCGGGGGATGGAAGATTCCAGTTTTTAATGAAATTACTGAGTGTGTAGTGAAATGATTAAAATCTGTATTCGGGAATGTGGCAGGGGAAAAAAATCAATAAGTGTAGCACAGCTTTGCTGCTCAATGTGAATCCTGAGAATGAAATAAACTACTACAAAAATAATAATTAAAAACATATCAGCACATTAATTTATTTAGCATTAGTCTCCTGAGACATCATCTTCACTAATTTTTAGCATACATTTTACTATGTAATGAGCAGCCTTCTTCTAGATATCCCTATTAGACAGGCAGTATTTCTGCCCTTCCCCCAGTGCTCCTGCTTTGCAATCATTGTACTTGCACTTATTATGTTACAAATGACCGAGGTAAGGCTGACATTCTCAGTGCATGCAAAAAGACCTAGTCTGCCAGCTTTTTTTTTTTTTTTTTTTCCTAATGAAGCAGCTTTGTGAAATCTCCCCATGTGTTAATACTAATGAAGATCCTCCAGCACAATTAAAATCACAGCCAGTGGTTGAGGAGAAAACATAAAACAATAGCATCTTTTAAGATACATTTATCCTCATATGTATGTATAAAATATATGTTCATGGTCAAATTATTCTCTGGTGGCTTAATTTTTACTTGCTCTTCATCCTGAAAATTAAATTATGCAATTTGTAATTCTGTCAACTTTGAGATTTTAATGTGTTGAGAAAAAACACTACTTCAATGAATGAAGTTTTGTTTGTTTTTTTACATATCTGCATGGGTAATAAAGTTACCATGAATAAGCCTTTTTTTTTTTTCCCTTTAATAAATCATTTTTAGGAAGCTGTGGAGTGGAATGTGGGAGGGAATAAATAGGGTGCACTACCTTTAGTTTAACTTGATTGGTTGCAGGATGTGGGAACTGTGAGGGGAGTGGAAGGATAAAAACAAAGTTGGAAGAGATTCTGGGGATCAGACCAATTGTACATCGGGTGTTTAGTTAAAAGATAGAGTTAATGAGCTACCAGTTTTACTCACAATCTGATTTTTTAAAAGGTGTTTAATTCTATAATTAACTATCCTTTTTTTTAACCTCTAAGAAACTGGAAAAAAAAGTTTGAGATTACCGTTTACAGTTTGTACGAACCTTTAAAACAATTTACTATTTTAACATCTTTCATGTAAATTTTATTTTAACTCAGTGCATAAACATCACAGCCAGTTTTAACTCGCCGATGTCAAGGTAGTAGCATTTTACCATGGTACCATTTTGCATCTTGCTTTTTGAATCCTAACATCTACAAATTATTGGCATATTAATTGAGTTGCTTTTGTAGACTTGAACCGAATTCTGAATTTGCGAATATAAAAAGTTTAAGTGGAGATGGTTAACCTATGCCATCTATTAATCAGTTTATGTTTTTAATAACATTTTCAATCCCGTTTTCTTCCTCTCTTCTTTTAAAAGCAAAACAAAACATTCAAGTTTCTTAACTTTTTCCTGGGACAAGGAACGGTACAAACTCGAAGCTACAGTATTCTTGGAAAGAAGCAGCAACCCCCTCCCTCCCTTGGCTCCTTTAGGAGCTGATAGGTCATTTATTATTGGAACTGAAATGGTATAAACAATTCTCTCTCTTTTTTCCCTTGTTAACAGCAACTTTCATTGTTAGAGAGAGGAGAGAGAGAGAAGCCTTGTTGGTTGACGTCACTTGGTTCATGAAGCCTTCGCCTAGAAGTGAAGCTGCTGAACAAACCTTGAGAAGAATCATCTCCTGCTTCAATCTGCTGCTGGATAGGAACTAATCAGAGAGAGAGAGGCGGAAGACGGAGAAGGAGGGAGTCAAAGGCTTTCCCGATCACCAATCTCACCTCCACTCCAACTCTCTTTATACTTTTCTTGCAGAAATTATAACAGAAATAAGGAGGTGGTGGGGATTCCAAAACCCTTAACCTTCAACCATCTGGGGAAGGCAAAAACCCCATCCACCGCAACTCTCAGTTCGAAAGTAAAGGTGAGTTAAAAATCTTCGGGTGTGAAGGGTACGGGTGAAGCTTGAAAATTCCAAATGTTTTGAAGCCGGTAGAAACAAAACGAGAAACTACGCTCCTGGGAGCAGGGAGGACTCCGGAGTTGCTTATCTGGAGGCGCTCGCCCTGCCAGCCCTGCTCCCTGCCGCCGCTGTTTACCCTCGCCGGTCGGTGTGTCTCTTTGTTGTGCTGGCTGGAAGGCTGGGGTGATTCTCAAGAGTTCGGAGTGGAGTTTGGGGGAGGAGGACGCAGAGATGTGCGGTCCTGGGTGGGAGCCTGGGGGTGCGGTCTCACGAGAACGTAAACTTTATTCCTGGCTGCCAGTGCGGGACTTCGGGCTCGTAGGGCCGTGGGCCGCGCTCCCCGGGCCGGGGCAGACGCTGCCGCCGCGAGTCCGCCTCCTTTGTGCCGGCCGCCCTTCTCGGCCGCCGGGCTTCGCGTCTCCTTCCTCCTCCCCTTCGCCTTGCAGCGCTCAGGTCTCCGCCAACAGTTTTGCTTCTTAAAAAACAACCTCTGTCAGCGTTGCGATTGCGGTTCCTACCCCGGAATATCCACTGCCTGCCCTACTCCCCGCCGGGGTAGTTTCAAGATTACCCCCCACCCTAGTCCGCCTACTGCTGCCCTTTTTTTGCCTCCGCCCCTTCTTCCCTCTAGGACTGATTAGTTGCGTCTGCCCCCCATCCCACCCCCCAATTCGGGCCTCTTTTCTCTCCGTTTGTAGCTTGAGGCTCTAGAGTTTACTGGGAAAAAAAAGCGGGGGAGGAGGTGGGGGGGTGGGGCCGGTGGGACTGGGAGAAGATCTGGATACCTGGGAAGGTCTGTGTCAGAACGCAGAAGGTTTGAGAAGCTTTGCTTTCCCTACAGTAATGTCTGTGAATCGGTCTCATCTAGCAGTTCTTCCCCAGGAACGGCCGTCAGCTCTCAACTCTTCTGCTTCCCTCTTGTAATCTTCTTGTCGCTCCCCTCCCCCATTTCGTGTTTTTCGGTTCCCCTCCCCTTAAACTAGTTCCACGAACCCCAGAATTGGGATTTGGAAAAGGAAGTGTTTGAGGAGTCAGAGCTGGCCCTGCTGTTTGAGAGATTGTCTTTTCTTTTTTCTCTCCCTCTGTATTTATCTTTTGTGTGTTGCTTCCTTATAAAGAGAGAAGCAGCTGCAGTCCTTGGCCGAGTTGTTGAAATTTATCCCTTTGTGTATATTACAATATCCTCCATTTTTTTCCTGCCCTCTAAACAACAAGCGTTTCGCCATCTTGGGCAATTTTTATTCCCAAATCTCTCTTTCTCAATTTTTTTATTTTTGAGGAAGGGAAGGAGGCCTTAGAAAGGCAAAAACTGTGTCTGGATAGGGCTCAAAGTTTAGGAAATGTTCAGGGGGTCCAGTGACGTCATGTAAACTTTATCGAGAAATTTTTCCCAAAAGTAAATTTTTTGCTCAAATTTCCCCGTTTCAGAGGATCTTTTAACTTAACAGTTTAGCGATAAGTTGTGTGACTTATTTTTGTCTTTTGCTCTCAAAACGAACTGACAAAAGTCTGCACATTATATTTGGTAACAGGTGGAAGATTGTGTGCAAAAAAACGATATAAACTTTTATTTTCTTTGTCATTAACCTAGTTTTTGTATACATGTTTCTTATGTTTGTTTCAAATTTATAATCAGCCTATTCCCTTTCTTGTTTACCTCCCTGAAGATTTTTCTTTAATTAGCTTATTAGATAATATTTACATATACATTACTAGATTACCTAGCTCCCCTTTTATAACTAAGTGTTCTGTTTTTCTGTATACTTATTTATATTTTGAAAAGCAACTAACAAAAATATCTCAAAATGCTAAATGCTTTTACATTTTAGTAAATATTATTAAGTCAAACTATTGGCAAAAATTTTAGTATGTAAAAGGCAGAATAGATTTTAAAAGATAATTCATAATAGCTATGAACTCTTTGTCAGCCATTATAAAAAGATATACAGTAAAAACTAGTGTTTTAATTTGCTTGTCTAAAATAGTTTTTCACCTCACAAAAGTTGGGCTGGTCACATGATCAAACTTAATGATACACTCACTGACTAGTGTATAAATAAGAGGCACTGTAAATTGAATGGAAAAGTGGAATTCTGTCTCCTGTAGTCATTTTCAGTCAGCATATTTACATCTTTTCTAACAAGGACATGAAACTGTCTGTATTTAATTTGCATTCTCTTTGTCTTCTGGGTTGGGGAAAAACATAGGCTACAATTAACTTAAAACTATTAGAAATAATTCTGAATATGTTAAAAAGGTTTGTCTAAATTGTAAAAACTTACAATGTAAATGGTATGTTTTTAATTTCTGTATGTTTTCAATTTCTGTTATTTGCTATTTATCCAGGAATTTGCTTTATGTAAAATGCTATGTAGAGAAAGCTTGACTGAATTGAATGTCTGCCATTTATGTGAATTGTAGGTAGGTGAAAAATGTTTAAATAGTTAAAAGCACATAGAACAGATGGTTCTAAATTATACATGCAACAAAGGACTGGAAGATTTGGCAGATTATAAATGGCAAGCAACAGAGGATAAGCAGTTTAAGAAAATGGTAGTTGAGTACATTGGATGTCTCACACCTATTGTAAACACTACATATTATCCTCACTGTGCTTCATAATCAATAATTTAGATAACATTATGGCACTTGTATATTTCAAATAGAAAAAAGTGAGATTTTACAAATATTTGCAATGAGTTGTTGAATGTAAAATTATCTTAAGTCTATGATGACAGTTTTGGGTTTTTGTTTTTTTTTTTTTCTTTTTCTAGAAAATCAGATTGTATGCTTTGAAAACAGGAAGTTATTTATGAGAACTTAATATTATGTTCATATAAGGGTTTATAAGGGTTTAAAGAGTAATAAGAGTAGGTACATATTTTGAAATCCAAATAATAGTGCCTTTACTGTTGTCTTAGGTTAAATTAGTACTGAACTAGAGCAACATTTACTCTTACAAACACTAAAGATAAAATATTTTCAGACTGTTCAGTATTGGAAATGCATTCGTTAGAATGCTGTTGGGACCATTTACTAAATATTAAGTAGAAAGGATATATTTTAGTTTTAATTTTTGAGTTTTGTGATACTGATTTTACTTTATGAATATAGTTTACTCTGAATTTTTTAAATGCAAGGATTTTATGTAGTTTTTGCCTTCCTAAAAGAACATTTAATTATATTTAGCATTTTCAAAAAATTAGAATAACAAAGTATTCAACTTTGTAGAAATTTGTTTTTATTTTTTATAAGCCATCATTTAAAATGCATATAAGACTGTAATGGAAATCTTGGAATTTTAATTCTGTTGCCCTTTCTCCCATTTCTTTGTTTGCATGTTTATTATAGAACTGCAGTGTAAAGGAGCAGATGTTTTGCCAAACATCCTGATGTGTTGCTTTTTCTTATGGGAGTGCATAACTGTTCCTTCTGATGCATCAACTTGACAGCTGGTTGATTTCATGGAGCTGCTAAGAAGCCATTAGTGGTGTCATTGAATTGAAACAGAACAGTCACTCCCAGCTTGAACTGCAATTGTTAATGTCTTTGTTGCTACTTTTGTGTTACTATACAAAATGTAGGATAGCACAGTTGCATGAAAGTTCAGGATTTCTGTCTTATCTCCTTGAATTAGTGAAAGCATATGTTAGAACTTGATTACTTCTAGGTTTAAAGATTTCTCAAAAGGATTTTAAGTTGTAGTTTCTGAGTTTTTGAACTAGTCCTTGTTAGAACTACCAAGAGAAAGAATGTGATTTAACTCAAAGTAACAGGGTGATTTTTGATTCCTAAATGAAATTGTTATCATCGTGGTTTAATGATTTTAATATACTTTATTTCCTGAGGGATTAATCAGATTACCTAGTTAGGTTTTTTTAAGAGGTTTTTGATTAGATAAAATTAAAAATCTTATAAGATCTTAAAAATATTGTAGTTTATTTAATAAAAGTTGACTCATTTGGGTTAGTGTTCCTTTAAACTTTTGTTGTAGAAGATAATCAGAGGAAAAATAATTATTGGAGTAATAAGCTATTTTGTTTTTAATTTTCTTTCATAAGGAGGCCAGAATTTTACTTAAAAATTCCCACAAACTTATCTAAATTATTCTAGTGATTTAATGATCTTTTAAATTAAAATTATATTTTGTTATAATAACTTTTATTGATAGTTGAAACTGTGGTGTCATTATACCACTGTACCTAAGTATTTTGTACTTATTTCTAAGTATTTGCATGGTTTGGTCAGTGGGAGGGAAGATGGGAAAGAGGAAAAAGGAAGAGTAAACAGTAATAATAACTGACAAAAACACATTTTTAAAAAATACACGTGAAAAACTTGAAGTTGATACAATGTAAGAATATAGTATGTGTTATTACTTTGTTAAGAGACCTGATCTATCTCAATGTTTACTGATTTTTAAAAATTTTAGATTGTTAGGTGTATTAGGCATTTAAAAATTCTTCAAGAAGCATAAAATTTATAACATTTAAAATAATTTGCCTGTTTAAAAATAATAAATAATTAAGTTGTGAAATTGATTGTTAGAATATATAATTTGCTGATGCAAATCTTATTAAAAGGTCTTCCTGTATAATATAAACAAACTTTTAACACTTACACCCCTGAGTGATCTTAGAATTATTATTTCCTGAAATCATGTTTATGGAGACACTTTCCTTTTAAGTAGGTCATATATTACTTTGACTAAAGGTAAGATTTATATTTGGATAATATGCTTTCTCAAGCCTTTTTGTGTAATAATTATAGAACTCCTTAAAAAGAAAATCATTGTTAGCTTAGACTGTGATTCAGTTTTTAAGAAACATATTTATTCATTATATATTTATTTCAAGGCAGATAGTCATATAAACCAAATAATGGTAAATTGAGCTACATATTTAATATAAACTATTTTAAAAAGGAATCTCAATGCTTAGTCTATTTTTAGAGATAACATAGTAGCACCAATAAGCATTCTACAATTTAAGTGGGAATTTTCAGAATTTAGTTTCTTAAAGGAAGGTACTTCTGAGCAGAAGTGTCAAAGTTTAACTTTGTAAGCTTTTCTGTTGACCATATTAACTTTGAAATTGTGGGTACTAAATATGTTTAATTTATTTATAACTACATATGGAGTTATAAAATATTGGTAATGTCTACTGAAAGCAGGAAAATTAAATGAATTTATATGATTTTTTAAATGTCTTCTGAGTGCTACTTGATTTGTGGCAGTTATAATAGAGTTTGAGATGTAAAATATTTTAAAAGTCCAGGTATTTGTAAGTTAAACATCAGCTTTTTAAAATTAATAGACTTTTATAAGAATAAGAGGTAAAAACAAGCTTTTATCCCACATATATAAATTGTTATATAGTGTAGTTTTGATTTGTTTTTAAATATAAAATTAATGCTTTAAAAATCATTTTTATATAATTTATAAAATTTGGCATTAATTTGGCTTTTGAATGCCTTTTAGTTACATATAAATTATTTGATATTGGAGATAATAAGGAAAGTAATTTGTAGGTAAAAATCTTTACTTCGTGTATGTGTGTATATGTGTGCATAAGAAAAAAGAGCACTTAATTTGAACATGATTGTTGCATTGGTTCTTCAGCTATATGTAGACATAATTGTGTGTTTTTTTCTATTTTCTCCTCTTAACACTTTTCCACAAACATGCACTCATTAATCAAAGATGGTGCACTCCTGCTGAGGGCAGAGAGGTTCATCAAATTGGCAGACAGTTTGGTGTAAAGAACGGTGTACTGAAGCTCTTAACTCGCTGGGACATAAATAAATCTATGGTCTTTGTATGCAAACCCTGGAGGTTAATACTGTATAATTCAGTATCCTGTCTTTGTTTTTATGATTGATGTTTTTAAATGTTTGAAGCTTAGTGCAAGTCTTCTAGTAGGTCAGGTCTGACAATCTGATTGGCTGTAGTAAGAAAGCCTTAGGTTGTCAGAAGGACTTTGAGTATGCTGCAGAGGTTTTGATTTTTTTTCCCTACAAGATCATTGTCATAGTGCTTGAGCTGTTATAGGAATGTACCAGTGATTGACATTCCCTGCTGTGATAATGGACCTAGTGCATGAAATGCCAATAGTTTGGTCCTATTTGTTCGGAAGCTTACTGCTATTTGTATCCTTAACAGAGCTAACATGTAGAACAAGCAAAACTACTGGGATTTCTCTGTAGAAATAGTGCTGGGATTTGGCTTTAACATGAATTGGTTGCATATTCATAATTTAAGAACAGCTGGTTACAGCAAGCACATAGTCATTTGCAAGCTATTATAAACCGTTCCACTCACACATGAAGCTTGTGCTTGTTGGTGATTTTTCTTTTCTTTCTTTTTTTATTGATCTACCTGCATTTAAAATCTGGTCACTGCTGCTACAGAAGTTCTTCATTTTAGCTGTGTTTGCAACACAGAACAACCTCAATTTAAAATATTAATTGAAACTAAATTCTCAATAAAATGAAGAAGCTTTGAAGGAAAGAAGAGGTCAGATCTTATCTATCATATATTTCATCTTGGTCAAAACCAACCAAACAAACCAACCTACATTATACAGTCTTTTGTAATTTCTGGAAAGTAATGTTTTATGATTTTGTCCATCAACAGAAAATTTAATTGTTTTTGGTTTGAAAATATTGTTGATTATATTTTACAATTATATACAGTTTTGGGAAACAACATTAACAACAGATTGTGATTAATTAGCTGAAAATAATGTTATCTAACATGTAGAAAAGTGATAGTTCTTTTAGTTTATGAGTAATGCTAAGCAAGATAGAAAGGAAGATTGATAGAACTTTATAATTAGATTAGAATATTACTATACTAAAGTTACTCTAAAATTTTTAGAAGGAATCTAATGAGTAGTCTCTTTTGCTTTGGGGGGGCCTCTTACAGTATTTAAAAGGTATGTGTGAGTTAGTCCAGCTATACCGGTTTTCCATATGTTGTCAGTAGCGATTATAAGGAGAGAGGAGAAAACCTCTGTATCCCAAGTTTTCAATAAGAGTGGGAGGGAAAGATGGTAAATGTAATTTCAGATATCCTTTTAGGAATCAAAGGGAGCTATGCCTTGATTTGTGTATGTGAAAAACAAATGGATACCTGAGTGATTTATGATGATGCGTTTATATTGAGCTTTTCACACAACATAGTGTTAGGTTCACATGTACATGCATGTGTTCGTCTCCATGCTGCATGATAAAAGTATCTCTCAGCACTTCAAGGTTGAGAACCAGTCCTAAGAGTGTATTTTACTCTTTCTTAGCTTCACAATTGACTGGATATGTTGGTAATATAACAGAATATATGGCCAAGTTTGATCTAGCTGTTAGTAGGCTGTACATTTTTTCAAAATAATAAATTCAAAGGTTATTGAAGGACAGTGTGTACATTTCAGTTTTGAGTAGCATAGGATCACAATTTTAAGTATACAGTTGCCATTATTTGAGGTTACATCAGTCATTTCGTGAATTATGCCTTGCACTTTTTTTTCTTTCCCTTTTAACAACTGTCCTTTCTTCAGGTATTACCTTACTTGTTAGCATCTCATCACTGAATAAGCAAAGAAAATAAATGGAAGTAAAATTTAAATTTCTATTTTTCCCCACTTCTTGATTGGTCAAATAGAGAATTATTTTTAGTTTTTTGCTAAAAGAAAATTTAGGATTTTGTTCATCTTTTTTAGTTTTAATTACAACAAATAATTTTATTTAGAAAAAGAGAGAGGATGAGTTAATGGATTGAATTTTTTATAATTAGCTAAGTAAAACTAAACACTTAGGAAATTTTGTTTGTAAAATGAATTGACTCAGTGCCACACAGAAGAATTGTAGGTGTTTAATATACTTTTATTTTTCTAGTATTAATAATGAGGAAAAGAGGAGGCAGCTGTCTTCATTCTTGAAGTTTATACTGTCTCTAAGCATGCCTTTGGAGAGCTATAGACAGAAGTTTGTGGAAATTCAGAATAGGATAGAGATGGCTTGTTGTTGGGATAATTAGCAAAGGCTCATTGGATTAGGAGCATTGAACTAGATTTAGAAGAATGAGTGAACTTTGGACACGCATGGTGGCACATTCCTGTAATACCAGCAGCTCCAGTGGTGGATGCAGGAGGATCCCAAGTTCAAAGCCAGCCTCAGCAACTTAGTGAGGGCCCTAAACAATTCAGTGAGATCCTGTATCTTAAAAAAGGGTTGGGGGTGTGCTTCAGTGGTTAAGTTCAATACCCAATGCCAAAAACAAAAAAAGGGTAAACTTTGAATATACAGAGATCAGGAAGAAAGGATCCAACAAAGGGAGGACAGTATGAGCCTATTGCTAAAATACATTAAAGCTACTCCCTTGGGTATCTGGGGTGGTTCTGTAACTTTTTTGAGCTCATCTCAGCCCATACCTCTTCCACTAAAAGGAAGAGAATATGTCAGGGAACCCTTCCCTTTTTTCCATTGCTTTCAAAATGGACTGCTTGCTGGCTTTCTCTGAAGAAGGTGGGTTAATCAGTTTCTAATCATTCCAATTGCAGGCTTATTTGTGGAGGTCAGGTTAAAACCTACAGAACTGCCCTTTCTGATCAGAGATATCCAGATCTTCTGTTTTATGTGAGGTTCTCCATTCTCCTCATTTCTTCTATGATTTTGTGACAATTTTTTTTCTTGAAACCTACTGTATGACCATACCTGCTAATAACATTGAGCATAGAGCAGAGTGGATAATCATCCCTGTGTCCCTTTTCTCCATTTTGTAGGTGAAATTTCCCTTCAAGGGAAATTTGATAGTATTGACTCAAAAAATTTTTTTAATTTTTTTAGTGCTGGGAATGTAACTCATTGGTAGAGTGCTTGACTAGAATGCTTGGGACCCTGGGTTTAATACCCAGTACCACAAACACACACACAAATAAAATTATTTCTAGGCAGACTAGCTGCATTACCATAGGCACATTCATAGGGTCAAAAAGCAATAGAACTCATAGTCCTTATTTTCAATAATGCCAGTACTGAATTTCACTAAAATTGGAAATATCATTTTGAAAACAAGGAAAGATTTTCTAAAACATCAAACATAAAAAAAAAAGGTCTTGTATATAATGTTTTGGCTAGCAATAATAAATTTCAGTGGTTAGTGTTTTCCTAATTGCATTATTATTACATAAAAATGAAATTTATTATTACTGTACAATAATAATGAAGTTTTTATTTGTAATATTATGATAAACATTAACTTGTAAGAGACTTGTCATAAGAAAACCTTTAAAACTTTTACTTAGGTGGGTACAGTTGTAGTACCTGCCAGCTACTATGGATGCTGAGTCATGAGGATCACTTGAACCCAGGAGTTTTGAACCAGCCTGGGCAACATATTGAGACTCTATTTTCAATAAACACAAAAACAAAAAATGCCTTTTATGCAGTCATTTTTATCTTGCATGAGGATAAGTTTTGAGAGAAGCCATATTTTTCTAGTTTCCGTGATGACATGGTTATTGAAATATACTTCTGATCTTCCTTGCAAAATATGTAATTTTTCACATAAATCATTATGATGACATGAGAAGCAGCAAAACCCATCTTGAACATCTGAGAAAGTCAGGAGCAGCCTATAAGTCACGGGATGATGTTTTTCTCCCTTTATGGGTTGTTCATACAGGATGCTAAAAGAAATAGGGTCTGCAAAGCTACAGTAACTAAGAGAGGTTATGGATCCAACCTCTTTATGTTAAAAAAGGGGTTACTACAGAGCTTTCGACCATAGTGTTCTAAGTATCATTTAACATTGAATTCCTGTGCATCATAGGTAGCTTGTTTTGAAAATAACTCTTATCTGTAATCTTACCTCTGGGATTTATTTTTTAAGTAGATAGTTGAAGGGTTAGTAGAGAAAGGCAGTGCAAAGAGTGAGCAGTTTAGTCCAGAAAGAGAACTTTGGAAGATTAATTGAAAACTGTCTTTACCCTTCCCTTTCCAGAAAGCCTGTTCATAGTTGTACTTGCCTAAATTCACAAATGAGAGGGGTTCTAGATAATGTGTAAATGTTTTTATATTATATGTAAAATGGGAGGGTAGGAACAAGGGAAACTCAGAATTATTTCTCTTTCTCTCCCTCCTTTCCTGGTACTAGGGATTGAACCCAGGGGTGCTCTATCACTGAGCTATATCTATCCCTAGAATATAGTATTTCATTTTATTCTATTTTTATAGAAGGATTTTTTTTTCCTCCCTTATAGTTTCTCTCTCAGCATGAACATCTTACATTAAGTGTAGTAGTCAGGTCTCATAAATATTTTTTGGCATGCATTTACACACACACACACACACACACACACACACACATATATAAATATGTATGTCCTGGCTTCTAATGTAGGCCATCTATGATGTTTGGGGCTCAGCTACATAAATCATATCTTTTTTAATGCTGGTAGTGAAACTGTATGTCAGACATATGAGGGACAGTATTTTGGTGTCCACTATTGATACAAATGCAGTAGTTATCATATTTTAACACTACCCACTGACTAGAACCTACTCTTACTCTAAGAAGATGAACCTCTATTATATGTGAAGATAGCCAGGTTAGGGATAGTTTCTGTGCTCAAGTATTACTCTTTGATATTACTCAAATTTTTTTTCATATTTATTTGCTTTAGCTGTACACATGCCTTTATTTTTTACGTGGTGCCGAGGATCGAACCTGGGCAGCGCACGTGCTAGGTGAGCGCTCTACTGCTGAGCCACAACCCCAGCCCCTACTCAAATATTTTTTAAAAATTAATTTGCAATTAAAAGGGTGCAAGGAGATGGTAGAACTTGACTTGGACCTTGGAGGAAATAGGTATTTTAGCTTAGAATAGCTGAATAAATAAGAAGAAATAGGGATACTTACTGTTTTAGTCAGCTTTTTCACTTCTGTGACTAAAAGACCTGACCAGAACAAATGTAGAGGAGGAAAAATTTATGGTTTCAGAGGTCTCTGTCCATAGACAGCCAGCTCCATTCCTTGGGGCTTGAGGTGAGGCTGAACATCATGGCAAAAGATATGGCAGATGGAAGTGGTTCACATGATCTGGGAAGCAGAGAGAGACCAAGCTCAGATCACTAAATATATACCACAAAGGCAGATCCCCAAAGACCCACCTCCTCCAGCCACACCCTACCTGCCTTCAGTCATCGCTCAGTTACTTCTATCAGGGGGATTAATTAACTGTTTTTACTGATTGGGTTAACGCTCTCATAACCCAATCATTTCTACTCTAAACCTTCTTGAATTGTCTCATACATGAGCTTTTGGGGGAACACATCACTTCCAAACCATAACACCTACCTAGCTAAAATGTGCCTAAATAGTGGGAGATAAGAGTTAGAAAGGGGAATTTGGATTAACTAATACATTTTTAAGTGTAATGACAATGTGATTAAAAAGTTGTTTTAGAAAGGTTTGCAAAAAATCTGTTGGATGTAAAAAAAGGGGGGGGTGGTTATTAAAAGACCAGTGATTTATTGAAATTTTATCATAAATTGGTAATTAATGATCAGGCTAATAGTGTGAATGTTTAGAAGGATAAATGTGAGGGACATAATAATTTAAAGAATAGGATTGGGCTAATTTGGGGAGCCAGGAAATTGTATTACCTTATATTGATTTCATATGATTGTAATAATAATTTGATGTAATTGAACATTTATGCCTTCTTTTCAGATGATGAAAGTGAGAACTACAATGATTAGTTGTAGTTTACTACTTACAATTTAGATTTTCTTTCTAATACATCATATGGTCTCATGATGGGTTAGTTTAAAGCAAATTCTTATCTGTTTATTTATTATGGTGTGTGTGAGGGAGGACTGAACCCAGGGCATTGCATATGCTGAAAACACTAGCTTTACTGAGCTACACTCCCAATCCCTCTTGTGGTTTTTTTTTTTTTTTTTTTTTTTTTTTGGTACCGGGGATTGAACTCGGGGGCACTCGATCACTGGGCCACATCCCCAACCCTTTTTTGTATTTTATTAGAGACAGGGTCTCACTGAGTTGCTAAGTGCCTCGCCATTGCTGAGTCTGGCTTTGAACTCGTGATCCTCCTGCCTCAGCCTCCCAAGTGCTGGAATTACAGGCGTGCACCACCACGCCCGGCCCCTCTTGTGTTTTGAAACCCTTGTGATTCGTTCTTGTTACATCACATTACACATTGATGAATAAAAACACCCAGCTAGCATAATATTTTGCATTTCCACTTGTGGAAAATTGCTCTAATTATGTTTTGTATATATACCAGTGCCAAACATTGTTTTCTGAAAATCAGTGGGAGATAGAAGATAGTATGTTCTAAATGTATTAGAACATACAATACTTGTTATGGGTCCCTGTTTAAACTTTCATGTAAACTTTCATGACTCCATGACTGTGTATGTGTGAGACTGAGATTAGGGGCTGAATCCAGGGGTGCTCTACCACTGAGATACATCCCCAGTCCTTTTAAATTTTTTTGAGACACCATCTTGGTAGGTTGCCCAGGCTGGCCTAGAACTTGCAATTCTCCTGCCCTACTCAGCCTCCTGAGTCTCTGGGATTATAGGTGTTTGTCTCACTAAGCTCAATGATTTTGCATGTGAAGTTCCTTGTCAGCAATTCTTGCTTCTTTCCTTTTTGGGAGCGTGGGGCTGAATAATAAGGATGGAACCCAAGACTTGGCACATGCCTGGAACAATCTAGGCAAGTGTTGTACCACTGAGCTACATCCCTAATATTACCCACCTTTTTTTTTAAAGATTGGAATGGATTTTTTTTAATTGGTACATTATAATTATACATAGTAGTCCCCAGCCCTTTGTATTTTAAAGACATAGTCTTACTGAATTATCATGGCTGGTCTGGAACAACAGGCATGTGCTTCCATGCCCAGTGTTTCTTTCCTTTTGCTTGGTAAAATTGCTTTCATTTTTCTTTTGTGCTACTGGGATCAAACCCAGGGCCTTACACATACTAGGCAAGTGCTCTAACACAGCCACATCCTCTGCCCTTGCTTATTTTCAATAACATTCTGAAGAGTTGATTTTGTAAAATCTTTCCAATTGTCTCCCCATAGGGCTGTCTAATTCTTCCTTGTGCTCCAGTAGTCCTGTGGCTAGTGGCAGAGCATATACCTACCTACCTACCTACCGTCTTTCCTTTCTTCCTTCCCTTATGCTTCAGTGACATGTTTTTGGCCAAATGCTGGGAATTAAACCCAGGGCATGTATACCCCCAGCCCTACTTCAATGAACTTTTTTTTTCTATAATAATGCATTTATTTGTTGTTGTTCTGTGTTATTTACATAGGATTCATTCCCAGAAGTACAATTAATGGGTCAGGGGCTGGGAATGTGTGTGTGTGTGTGTGTGTGTGTGTGTGTGTGTGTGTGTGTGTATACATATATATGACTCACTCTCTCTCTATATATATATGTATATGCACATACATATATATACATAATACATGTACATATATATGTATATATATTCTAACTCGCATTTTGAAAGGATTGTATGAATTTACATCTCATAAACAATATATAACCATTTCACCATTTACCACACCTTCATTGGATTGGGTGGGTGTTTTAATCATTTGTAGCCCATTCCAATTCCAAAACCTTATCTTAATTTGCATTCTATGGAGTGAGCACTTTCTAGTGTATTACCTATTGTATTTCTTTTTTGTGATTTATCTTTGATATTTGCCTGTTATTGCACTGGGATCTTAGTGTATTTATAATAAGCTACTTATAACTTTTTAAAGTATTAATGGTACTTGCTATTTTTATTATTTAATAAGTTATTTTTCTTTTTAATATTTTATATATAGAAATGTGATATATTAGCTTGCTAATTCTATTTTAAAAAATAATTTCTTCTAGGGGCTGGGGTTGTGCCTCAGTGGTAGAGCACTCGCCTAGCGCATGTGCGGCCCGGGTTTGATCCTCAGCACCACATACAAATAAACGCATTGTGTACAACTAAAGCAAATAAATAAATATTTTTTAAAAATTTTCTTCTATTTTTAGGCTTAAAATGCCTTCTTTACCAAAGTTTTTATAGTTATTTATCATATTTTTATTTTGTTATATGACATTTAATTCTGCATTCCTTTCTGCCCATGTTAAGACCCATTCTTCCCATCAAGACTTATTATCTGTACCACATTTTCAATTTTTATGTTGTGTTGTACACAATAAGGTATACAATCTTCCTATTATAAGAATGCTGAGCTAGATAACAGTCAACTTTAAAAAAATTTTTTTTTAGTTGTAGATGGATACACAGTATCTTTATTTATATGTATGCAGTGCTGAGGATCAAACCCGCTGCCTCACACATGCAAGGAAAATGCTTTACCACTGAGCTACAGCTCCAGCCCCGAGGTCAACTTTTTAAAGCTTTTTTTTTCTTTTTGGTAGTTTTGTTTCAATCTCTTGGGATAGTAATTTTTCTTAAAAAATATAGTTTTATTAAATTTAAGCATTCTCTAAAAATAATCTTCCTTGATAAGGTAGGGTTATCATCTTAGTAATTCTATTACTTTTTAGATATCTGACTACTTGAGAACATAACTTGGGACTTTAAAAAAAATAAATTGTCATGTTAACTCATATTTGTGTCATTTGCTTACTTATGATAAAGTGTATGTATATACAGCTCTATAACTTTCCATTTAGGTTATTCCTTCTTACAGTTAATCATGTTCATTGTCCTTTGGCTTATTTTAAAAAAATCAAAAGTATTTTTCACTATAAAGACTCATAAATTTTGCTTAAATACAGAAATCATTAAGATAAAATTTCAAATGCCTGAAATTCCATTTTTATAGTCTCGATATATGTTACTGGTTTTTTTATGTTAAAGCATATTTATTGAAATGAAAGTATACACGAATGAAATAGCAGGTTAGTGTCATAAACCTTCCCTTACAAAAAGTAAAAATAAGGGACAATGGGTATGGAGTGAATTATATTATCAGGTAAGAAAGAACATAAATAATCTGTTGGATTAAGTGACAAGAACATTGGTGATCTTGGCACTAATAGTTTCAGTGGAGTAGTTTGGGCCAAACCCCAAGAAACATGGAATTTAGATAGTTTTTTTTTTTTTTTTTGGTAAGGGGAAGGGAAAGAAATCAGACAGTTTCTGGGAAGGCAGTGTCAACCTGAGGATGATTTTCTTAAAAATGAGAATGGGGTGAGGATGTAGCTCAGTGGTAGAAAGCTTGCCTAGCATGCACAAAGCCTTGGCTTTGGTCCTAGCACCCTTCAGAAAGAGAGAAAAAAAAGAAAATGAAGATACAGTTGGGCACCACTTGCCAGTAATCCCAGTGGCTCGGGAGGCCAAGGCAGGAGGATTGAGAGTTCAAAACCAGCCTCATCAAGAGCAAGGTGCTAAGCAACTCAGTGAGACACTGTCTCTAAATAAAATTTTAAAAAGGGCTGGGAGATGTGGCTCAGTGGTTAAGTGCCCTTGTGTTCAATCCCTGGTACCAAAAAAGAAATTGAAGATACAGGGACAGAGGATATAATTTAGAGATTCTCTGATAAGTGGGGGGAGAAATGGGCTTCAGATCCATGTTAGACTTACATTAACTAGAAGGAAGGCTATTTCTTTCATTGTGATTAGGAGGAATGAGAAAATGGGTGTTTAAAGTGGTGAAATTTGAGCATTGATAGATTGATGGAAAGACATTTCAGAGAGTTCAAACAGATACCAGAAATTCTTCAACCAGAAATGGCTCTTTGTTGCTTTTTTTTTTTTTAATTTTTTATTCTTGTAGTTGTAGATGGACAGAATGCCTTTATTTTATTTGTTTATTCTTATGTGGTGCTGAGGATCAAACCCAGTGCCTTACTCATGCGAGGCAAGTGTTCTGCCACTGAGCTAAAGCCTCAGTCCTCTTTGTTGCTTTGTGAATAAAACAAGTTTTATCTCCCAGTATTTTTTCTGGATAAATAATATACATTTTTAAATTTCTTCTTCTTCTTTTTTTTTTTTACAAAATGTTATGTAGTTTTGCATTTTTATATTTTAAAATCATTTGGATTTTATCATAAGCATTTTCACATGTCTTTAAATATTTTCAAATAGCATATCATAATTTATTAAATTACCCAATTTTATGTTTCTTTTCTTTCTTTTCCTTCTTTTTTTTTTTTTTTTTTTTTTTGAGACTGAGCCTTGCTAACTTGTTTAACAATCCTCCCGCTGCAAATACAAATAGCTGGAACTACAGGCATGTGCCACTGCACCCAGCTTTTAAGTTACTTTTTTTTTTTTTTTTTAATGTTTGTTTATTTGCTTTAGTTGTACACAATGCATTTATGTTTACGTGGTGCTGAGGATCGAACCCGGGTCGCGCACTTGCTAGGCGAACGCTCTACCGCTGAGCCACAACCCCAGCCCCTTAAGTTACTTTTTAAAAAATGTACATTATTGTATAATGGACTAATATAGCATCAAATATACCTAAGTCCTCGTGCATATTCTAATTTATTTCCTTAACATTTATTCCTAGGGTTAAATTGCTAGATATGAGTATGTTTTATATATCCAGTGATACTCTGGAAAATATTAACTCGTGTGTTTGGATGAAGCCCTGATTTGTAGTGTCTCTTCTTTTCTGTGTGTACATACTCCCAACATGGCCTGTATTTTGTCCAATAACAATACCACTGAATAGAGTTAACAAGTGTAGTTGCACAGCCATTATATGATATTTCTACTATAACAGATGAAAATAAGCTCCACAATATAGATAATAATAAAATGTAGTAAAATAATTACAAAGTGATGAGCTTTGAGTGTTGATTACCTTATTTTATTTTATTTTGTGACACTAGGAATTGAATTTAAGGGCTTCACGCATGTTATGAATCTCTTACCACTGAGGTACATCTCCAGACCCCTTGAATATAATTTAGTGAATTATAAATTTATGTAATTTAATTAATAATGATTATGTTTAACAACCAGGATTTAGAATTCCTGAAAATTCAACCACTGACTCTTAGGAGCTACCATGAGCAAGCTCCAGTAGATCTGCTAGATTATTTTCACTTCTTTTTCTCAGTTTTCTATTACTGTTACTGAAGGGCAAAAAACCCACGGAGAGCACCATGTAGCAAAAGAGTTTATTAACTGGCCCCTAACGGCCAGTCAGGACTGAGGGGGCATGTGGAGGGAAAAGGGAGCCAGGGGAAGGATAATGGGGGGGGGGCAGGCGTGGATGAGGCGAAGAAGGAAAAAGGGGCGAGTTCCTACCTGGTGGGGGTTTAAGTAGCCACTCCAATAGTCCGAAGGACCCCTGATTCCACAGGCTGGGGGGGGGGGGGGGGGTCAGAAGTGAGACTTTAGGCTTCAGGATTCGTTTGGAGAGGGAGAGCCGCCCCAGGGTGAATTCCCGTGAGAGGTGAATATTCCCAGGATAAAGGGCGGGAACTCTGAAGCCTGCCAAAGGTGAATTCTCCAGAGAGATGGGCACTTAAGGGAAGGCACCTGGGGCATGGCCAATTTAGGGCACCTGGGGGGTATGGCCTGTGGGCCCTAATTTTATCTAACAGTTACTTATTCCAATTTCTGATACGTATGGTAGAATTTTGTACCCCCACGTTTTTGACCAATGTGTGGGCTAGGGATATAACTCAGTGGTAGTGTACTTGCCTAGCCTATAGGAAGCCCTTCATCGCGTCCCCAGCATGGGGGTGGGAGGGAACCAATGTGTCATTCTTTTCATTTATGGCTCTTAGGTTTGTCTTGCTTTATCTTTTTTTGGGGGGTGGTGTTGGGGATTGAATTCAGGAAAACTCGACCACTTAGTCACATCCCCAGCCCTATTTTGTATTTTATTTAGAGACAGGGTCTCACCAAGTTGCTTAGCACCTTGCCATTGCTGAGGCTGGCTTTGAACTCTCAATCCTCCTGTCTCAGCATCCCAAGCCACTGGGGAATTACAGGCGTGTGCCACTGCACCCAGTGGTGTGTATGTGTGTGTGTGTGTGTGTGTATACATATATATGTGTGTGTGTGTGTGTGTGTATTTTTTCTTTTAATTTTGAGGTGGGGTCTCACTGTATTGCCCATGCTGGTCTCTAACTTATGGGCTTAAGTAAACCTCCTGCCTCAGCCTACCCAATAGCTGGGACTTACAGGTGTATGTTGCCACTCCTGGCAGTCTTACTTTAACCTTTATCATAGATGAAATTTAAGTGTAAGTAAAAGAAGTAAAGTTTGAATTCCTAACTTTTTTTTTTCTCTAAATGACTAATTTTTCCAGGAACATTATTAATTTGTGCTGTTTGTTGAATTACGAACTCTTATTTTTTCTAATAATTTCTCAGTTGATCCTAAGGGTTTTTCAAATACTTAGTCATATCTTATGCAGATAAAGATCATTTTGCTGCCTTGCTTACAATATTTGTAACTTTATTCTTCTGTGTAAAGTATAAAATTAAGTTGTCTAGTACTTGCAAAGCAGTGTTAACACTGGACACCCTTATCTTTTTCTTGATTTTGGATATGATACTGATATTTCATCTTATCTATGATATAGCGTTTTCATTTGTTATATGTATTTAAAAAGTCTTATTAAATGAGTATCTATTAAATGAGTATATATCTATCTAGTTTATTAAGACTTTTTAAGTGAAGAAAGGAAGTTAAAATTTATTGTATGCATGGGCAACATGGTAGGTAGTGCTTGATGGCCTTCTTTGTTTATCTCAGTGTTTTAGGTTTTTTGTTGTTGGGTTTTTTTGTTTGTTTGTTTGCTTGTTTGTTGTGATGGGAATTAAACTAAGAGCCTTGAGCATGCTAAGCATACAGTCTACCACTAAGCTATGTTCCCAGACTTTGTTTATTTTGTTTTATGATTTATGCTAGAGGTTTAGATGTTGATGGTTTTAAACATTTGGAACAAGTGGGAAGGTGAATTGGGCTACAGAGAGTACAGCTTGGATATGTTTTCCACTAGAACTTTTTCTCTGAATCTGTTAAAATCTTTGCTGTGGGGGCTTCTATGATCCTGTGTGTGAAAGTCGACTCTTTTTTTTTTTTTTTTTTTTTTTTTTTTTTTTTTAAATATTTATTTATTTGCTTTAGCTGTACACAATGGGTTTATTTGTACGTGGTGCTGAGGATCGAACCCGGGCCGCGCACATGCCAGGCGAGCGCTCTACCGCTGAGCCACAACCCCAGCCCTCGACCTCTTATTTTAGCAGTTTTCCTGCTTAATGGAGAACCTGGCCCACCTAAGAATGTAGGTAGGAGGAGGGGGATAATGGCACTCTGTAATACTTGGATTATGAGTTTTGTATAATGAATCAGAATTTATGACTGCTTAGTCAAATTTGGTCACTCTCAAAGATGGTTCCTGATGGGCCTCTATTACTAGCTTAGTTAGGAGGCTGAGTTAGGAGGGTCACTGGAACCCACAATTTGAGGCCAGCCTGCACAATTTACTGAGATCCCATCTAAAACAAAAATAAAAAAATCTGGCTCCTTTTCAACCCTAATGACATGTTAAGAAAAATCAAAATGATGAAACCAAAATGTAGCCCTTGATGTTCTCACTTGTTCCAAGCTCTGTAATCTGTAAGCAGAGATTCCATGACCCTAAATCTTAACTTTGCAAATTATGTGTTAAGACATTTTAGAATAGTTTCACTTATGTCCTAAAATCTGTACCTTGCAGTCTTGGGCATATGCGTGTAGAATCAAAGTCTTGTTCATAGTATTGGTATTTTCCCTGGCTTCTTTGGTGATAGTGTTTCCCTCGGTAGTTTTGGTCTTTTTTGTCTCATTTAGTGGATTTAGAAGAGGGAATATGTTTTTTTTAAAATTTATTTTTAGTTGTAGATGGGCAAATGCCTTTATTTTATTTATTTATTTTTATGTGGTGCTGAGGATCAAATGCAGTGCCTCTCACATACTAGGCAAGTGCTCCACCACTGAGCTACATCCCCAGCCCAAGAAGGAATTGTAGGAGCCCTGTTTGGGGAGATGGCTTAAATTGTGGTTGACTATGAGCCATGGAGATTTGGGCATTGTCGCCTTCCGTAGTCTCACGGGACTTGGCCCAGGATCTCGCGGGACTTGGCCCGGGATCTCGAGTGACTTGAGCCGAGGTTGCTGATCGGGTCAGCGCCATTTTGGTGGTGTGTGTGGCGCGTGTTAGTCGTTGTTAGAGCCAAAGAGAAAAGTTATCAGAATAAAAAGCTGTTTGTTTCCAGTTCGCCTCTGAACTTCTTCCCACGGCTTCGTTGCTCCAAGCGGCCATCGCTTCGGGCGGCAACAGGGAATATGTTTTTAAGGCTTCTTTCACATATTTTCAAAATGCCCCCAGAAGAGTTGTACCATTTTTACCTCTGCCACAGGACTTTGAAAAACTTGTTGTTGTTGCTGTTATTGGGAATTTAACAGAGGGCTTCCTGTGTACTAGGAAAACTCTACTACTGAGCTACATCCCCGGCTACATTCTCAACCCTTGAAACTTGGAATTCTCATGCCTGACCTCCCCTGAATTTGGATCCTTATACCTTAGTTCCCTGAGTAGCTGGAATTGTAGCACTGCACCATTGAGCCCACCTTCCATTTTACTCTTAAAAACAAGTTTATTTTTATCCATATGGAGCATATGCACTATTGTGTGTAAAATAAAAATCCAAGGAATAGAGATGGAGGGACTGATGAGCTGACTCTTCCATCATTAATCTACGGCAATGGCCCAAGCACTGGCCTCTGCAAAAAGCTTCAACCAGTTTAAGAGGCTTGGGATATAATAACCTCCCAGAGAAAAGTGTGGTAATTTTTAAAATGGGAGGATGATGAAGGGCATAAAGGAACATTTCAGCCTTATGTTTTACCTAACCTAGAGGTTACTTTATAGGGAAGAGATATTTTGCAACAAATGGGGGTACACCTTGCAACCAAGCCTGCAGATGTTAAATGTGAAAATCTACAGGGTAATCTTAACCCTAAAAGAAAATCATTATCAAAAAGTACAGGGTAATCTTAACCCTATAAGAAATCATTATCAAAAGGTACAGGGTAATCTTAACCCTAAAAGAAATCATTATCATAAAGGAAAAAGATATTTTTTTTTTCAGGGCCACTGAGAAAATAATTTTGAAAATACCATGGCTTTCTGATAAGCCAGTGTGGGTCCCTCAGTGACCCCTATCTAAAAAGAAATTCCAAGCGGCCCACCTACTAGTTCAGGAACAACTAGAAGCAGGACATATAGAACCTTCCACCTCTCCCTGGAATCCCCCCATATTTGTGATCAAGAAAAAAATCAGGAAAATGGCGATTGTTACATGATCTTAGAGAAATTAATATAACCATGCAAATCATGGGCCCTACTCAACCTGGACTTCCTAATCCTGTAGCCATTCCAAAAAATTTCCATCTTATTACTCTTGATATAAAGGATTGTTTCTTTTCTATTCCTCTACACCCTCTGGATACCCCCAGGTTTGCTTTTTCAGTTCCTTCTATTAACAATAATGGCCCTGATCAGAGATATCAAAGGAAAGTTTTGCCGCAGGGAATGGCTAATAGCCCCACTATGTGTCAAATCTATGTAGATAAAGTTATTCAGCCTATCAAAAATAAATACCCAGACCATATGTGCCTCCATTATATGGATGATGTTTTGCTTGCTCATCCTAATCAAGAAGTCTTATTCACCATATTTAGTGATATATCAGAAAACTTGAAATGATATGGACTGAACATTGCTAAGGAAAAGATTCAAATTAGATCTCCAATATTATATCTAGGATTCCAAATTATGGACACTTTTATTAGGCCTCAAAAAATATTAATAAGGAGCATTTGGCCACTCTCAATGACTTTCAGAAATTGCTAGGAGATATTAATTGGCTTCGTCCTACACTAAACCTCACTACTGGCCAACTAAAACCTTTATTTGACATCCTTTGCGGGGACCCTGATCCATCTTCACCGCGAACATTGACTCCTGATGGTAGGAAAGCTTTAAAGTTAGTAGAAAAAGCCATCAAAGGAGCTCATTGTGATAGATTTGATTTAACTCAACCGCTGATATTGATTATTATTTCTTTACAATATACACCCACAGGAGTATTTTGGCAACAAGGGCCTTTATTATGTATACGTTTGCCCGTCTCTCCTAAAAGTATAATTGAGTCTTATACCTCCATGGTGGCTAAACTTATTCTTCAAGGACTTAAGACTTCTACTAAAATATTTTGTATTCACCCTGCTACTGTTATTACTCCCTATTCATTGTCACAGATTGAATATTTGTACTTGAATGATAATGATTGGGCTATAGCTCTACTTCTGCAAATTTTGATAACCATCTTCCTAAGTCTTTTATCTTTTTGTATCAATCATCCTATTATATTTCCACAGGTAATAAAAAAAATCAACCTATTCCTAAGGCATTAAATGTATTCACAGATGGGTCCTCAAATGGTACTGCTGCAGTAGTCACTAAAAAAGAAAATATAACTTACATAACTGCACACAAATCAGCTCAACTAGTGGAACTGGAAGCTGTGGTAAGAGCTCTGGAAAAATTTTAGAGAGCAGCCCATGAACATTTTTTCAGATAGCCACTATATTGTACATGCTGTCCCAAAATTAGAGCTAGAAGGACCAATAGCACCTCATACTCCAGCCTTTAAATTGTTTTATCAAATACAAAAACTTTTGTGGGCAAGAAAAGAACCTCTATTTGTAGGTCATATTAGAGCACATACCAACTTGCCTGGTCCCCTCCATGAAGGTAATCAGAAGGCTGATGCCCTTACCCAAACAATCTTTATGCTTTCAGCGCTCCAGCAAGCTACTTTATTTCACTCCCAGTTTCACGTCAATAGCACCACCTTGCAGCGTAGGTTTAAAATCACAAAGGAGCAAGCTAGACTAATTGTAAAAGATTGTAAATCTTGTATGACACATTTGCCCAGTCCTCATTATGGTGTTAACCCTAGAGGATTAATGCCTAATCATTTGTGGCAGATGGATGTTAATCATGAGCCAAGTTTTGGAAAATTGTGATTTATTTATGTGACCATAGATACATGCTCAGGCATGATTTTTGCTTCTTTACATTCTGGAGAAAAAGTTAAAGATGTTACATCTCATTGTTTACAAGATTTTGCTGCATTGGGCATCCCCAAAATGCTTAAAACAGATAATGGCCCTGCATATACGTCCTCATCTTTCAAACAGTTTTGCGCAAAATTCAATATATCCCGTAAAACAGGCATCCCATACAATCCTCAGGGTCAGGGCATTATTGAAAGAGCAAACCGCACACTGAAAATTATGTTATTAAAACAAAAAGAAGGAAATTGGAAAAATCCTAGGGACAGATTGGCAGTTGCCCTGTTTACCTTAAATTTTTAAACTTTAGACTCTAATGGTTATTCTTCTGGAGACAGACATTGGAACCCACACCAACAACATAAACCTTTGGTTTACTGGAAGGATGTTCTTTCAGGTACATGGAAGGGTCCAGATCCATTATTAATTTGGGGAAGAGGATCTGATTGTGTTTTTCCAAAGCACGAATCCTCTCCAATATGGATACCATCTAGATAAAGCAGGTACCAAATCATAAGGATCAAGATGAAGTTGTTGAGGAATCAAGATTAATAAAAAAGTTACAAAATCAAGAGGACCAAGATGAAGGTATGGAATGATTCCCTTAAAAGAGTCCTTCAAAATATTTCGCAACTTAAGTGTCATTCCTCCCGGCCGGGACGAGGAGATCTCTCTTTAGTGTGCACACAATTGTATTTTTTTTCTTTTTTTTATATATGTCTTTATGTCTGTGCATTTGTCTAAATTTCATGTAAATGTGACGTCATAAATATATATATGTTTGTAGGTTTGTACGTCTGTCCAGTGTGATGTCACAAATAACAAAGTGCTTATGAAAATATATATATTTGGTTTACTGATATGTATATATATGGATCCAAATAACTTTAATTCATTTAAGTTTAAGACTATTCAATTTGGGTAAATAATTTAGTAAGTGAAGGTACCTTCAATTTTGATTTATAGGTGTCCCACGGATTTCTCTTTAGCGAAGAATATGACTAGTGCTGTATAACCTGATAATTTGGTGTTTTGACATAGGAATATTATTTGTAATTAACTTTATTTGATTTATAGCTGATTAATTTGAGTTATTTCAACAGATAATTTCATAGAAGGTTACAGAGACTCGAGGGTCCAGCTAACAAATTATTTTTCCAAAGTGCCTTTAGCTTTTCTTTACTCTATCTTTAATGCAGTAAATACCCTCAGTCTTTCTTTGTTTTGTTCTGAATATGATATTTTGCCAGCTTATGTTTGTGGGAGCTCAAGCAGCAATGGGTGTGAGCAGAAATCAACTTTAATTTTCTAATCTAATAATTCTATTTTTTAGTTTGACAACTTGCCTCTTGACTCAGTGCTGGAATAGCACTGCCTTTCCTTTAATAATTGATGCTTGAGTTTCTAGGTAGCGGGCCCTGAAGATTTGCCGCTGGCATTGTCTAGACATAAAAAAGACGGCTGCTGCTACAGCTGCAGGGATCGTAGTCGCTGCAAGCATCTCTGCTGCTCAGGCATCAAACAACCTCACCAGCAGTGTGGCCTCTGTTCTGCATGCATGGGGCCTCCTAGATCAACGTGTTATAACAAGTGGACATTTTGATCTTTCATTGTTTGGGACTTTACAGGACAATGCCTTGCGGGTATTTGTCTAGAGAACTCAGTGTGTTACTTGATAGAACTCAGGGCAGCTGATTTGTTTAAAGAATTTGATATGCTATGGAACTTGGCTCGTTAGCAGAAGGCTTGTCGCTTTAAAGCCGCAGCATCTCCTCACAATTGGACGGCTGTTAGTTATCATACACAGTCGATCTTGAAGGGCTCCATTGGATGGCTGGTTAGCCAATGACGGGTAAGATCCCCAGAGGGGGACAACCTAAGACAGGCACAGTCGCACGGGACAGTCTCATGTGGCCGACATATCAACCTAAGACAGGAGTCAAGGGCACAGCCTTGATTATCCGATGACGGGTAAGAATGTTGGTTGCACATGGATGTCCTAGAGCATCCCCTCTTTTAAAACAAAAGGGGGAAATGTTGGAGACCTAATTAAGGAGATAGCTAAGATTGCGGTTAGCTGTGAGCCATAAAGCATTACCACCTTCCATGATCTCGCGAGACTTGGCCCGGGACATTGCAGATCAGGTCGCTGCCATTTGCATGATCTCGCGAGACTTGTCCCGGGACATTGCAGACGGGGTCGGCGCCATTTTGTGGTGTGGTTGGAGGAGTGTGGATGGCGTGTTGGAGTTGTTGGAGCCGGAGAAAGAAGCTAGCAGAATAAAGAGCCTGTTTGTTTCCAGTCCGCCTCTGAAGTTATTCCCGTGGCGTCATTGCTCCAAGGGGCAATCGCTTCAGGCAGCAACACTATTGTACCAACTAGTAAAGCAACAAAATTAATCTTTTAACTTGCCATAGGAATCTCAGCAAGGACACTTAAAAAGCCATATTTGTTCACTTTACCCTGGCTAGGAAAGCAAACCTGGGAAACTTCCAGATTTTACCTATAGTAGTACCCTTAAATGTGCTTCAAATTTCTTAAGGATTTTGGCCTAACAGGAAGTGACCTTCCTTATCACTAAGGCTAAGACCCTATAATCTAGGCAGTAGGCTTGTTTTCCAGGGAAGACTTACAAAGTCAACATTAATTCCTTAAAAGTAGCTTCTCATACCTGTTTCAATGAGTATTGTTCTCAAATATAACATGCCAAGTAATGTTTGGCATATCGTAGAACACTTGCCCAGGATTCTATCCCCAGCATTGAAAAATACAAAAAAATGAAATTAAGATAGAATCATAGGTGCCTGAGACACAATATTTGGTTACTTATTTAATCAAAGTAACAAAAATGAATATAGAAGATAACAGCTGTTTCATAAGTGAGGAAGAATACTTATTTTGTTTTTGTTTTTGTTTTTTGAGAAGGGCTATATTACCTAAGTTATCCTTGATCTCCTGGGCTCAAGGGATTCTCCTACCTTAGCCTCCTTAGCAGTTGAGACTATAAGTGTGACTTCACCAAGTCCACCTGGATGAGGAGGAATCTTTCCCCTTTTAATTTTTTTTAATTCTCTCTCATTTTTTCCGTATTTTTAATTGGTGCATTATAGTTGTACATTGGTGGGGATTTGTTGTTATATATTTGTATATGCAGATAATATAATATAACTTGGCCAATATAATTCCTCAGTGTTTCCCTACTTCCTCTCTTCCTCCCTCCCCAATCCATTCCTCTACTCCACTGATCCTCTCTGATAATCATCAGATTCCCCTCCCCCACATTTCTTTTTCTTTTTCTTTTTTTTTTTTACTCTATCTTCCACATATAACCCTAAGAAAAAATATAATAATAATTAATAAATTAAATATAAATAAAAATTGAAAATTTATATATAATTAAAATTTAATAAATATATAATAACATAATAATTAAATATTATATGAATTAAAAATATAAATAAATTATAAAATATTATTTTTATATTTAATATATATTAAATAAAATAAATTAATGATAATAATAATTATAAAAGTATAATAATAATAATATTATATATAATAATTATAAATAATAATAATAATAATATATATATAAAAAATATAGTATATAAAAAATATAAAATATTATTATATATAAAATAAAATATATTAGAAAAATTATATAAAATAATATAAAATAAAAAAAATGTAAAAATTAAAATATATATAAAAAATAATAATAAAAATTATAATAAATTTCTTAATAAAAATATGTATATATTAATTTACATTTATTTATAATAATAATATAAAGAATAGAAAATAATAGATTAATAAATAATATATAAAAAATAATATAGAATAAAAATAAGTATAAAATAATTATAAAAAAATATATAAACAATAAAATATAATATTATATAATAAAAAATATATATATATTAATTGAAAGAATTATACAATTAATAAATACATATATATAAAAATATATAAAAAAATTATAAATACTTATATAAAAATAAATAAATTAATAACATAAATAATAAAATTTTTTTAAAAAAAAATAATAATTATATAAAAAAAAATAACTAATTATAAAAAAAATATATAATTTAAATATTATTTTAATAATAATTATTTCATAATAATTATTTTAAATAATAAAAAATATAATATTAAATATTATATAATATATAATATAAATTAATCAAAAAATAAGAGTTTTATATTATATAAAATAATATAAATAATATTATATATAAATAAATAATATTTAAAAATTGATATACAATATATATTATTATAATATATAAAAATATATAAAAATAAATAATAAAATTTAATCTATAAAAAATATATAAGTAAAATAATATAAAAATAATATAAAAAAATAAATATTAGATAAAATAATATTATAATTAAAATCTAAAAAATATAAATAAATTATATTTTAAAATTTAGTATAATAATAAAAAATTATAAAATTATTATATATAAATAAACAATTTATAATTATAAATATAATAATAAATAATAAAATATAAGGAATTATAATAAAAATATATTATAAAAATATAATAAAAGAAATAAATAAATATTAATATTTATAATTAAATTATAGAAAACATAATTAAATAATGTACAATAAATATAATAATTAAATATATATAAAATATATAGATAAAATATTATTATTTTATGTAATAAAAAATTTAATTATATTTATAATTAAATATATAAAAACAAGTCCATAAAATAATAATAAAAAATTAAGATTAAAATAATATAAAATATATTATATAAAAATAGATTATATTATATAATATTAATTAATATTAATATTTATAATAAATAATATATTAATATTATAACATCATATAAAATAAAATATATATAAAAATAATTAAATAATTAATTCAAATTATGTATTATAATATAATTTATATATATTTAAAATAATAATATATTATAATAATTATACTATTTTAAATATAAAATTATTATAAAAATTATAATAAATTAATATAAAATAAAGAAAATTTATATGATTATAATAATATATAAAAAATAATTAAATATTATATAATTATATATTATTTAAAAATATAATATATCATAATAAATATTAATTATTAAAAATAGAAATTATACATATATTTATAATAATAAAAATATAATAGTAATAAAATAATTAATAATAAAAATAATATAATAATATATAAAAAAAATAATTTAAAATGATAAAAAATATATATATAATAATATAAATAATAAATTATTATAGGACCTTCTGATTTTTTACTTATTTTGCTTAACATAGCGTTCTCAAGTTCCATTCGGTTTTCCTGCAAATGACATATTTCATTTTTCTTTATGGCTGAATAAAACTCCATTGGATATGTATTCCACATTTTTATTTTTATCCATTCATCCATTAATGGACAGTTAGACTGGTTCCATAGTTTAGATATTGTGAATGAGCTGCTACAAAGAGTGTGCATCAATATAGTATGATGACTTTAATTCTTTAGGATAAATACTAGGGAGTGGTATAGCTGTTCCATATGGTGATTCTAGGCCTAGTCTATTGAGGAACCATCATACTGATTTCTACAGTAGTTTTACTAATTTTCAATTCCACCCACGGTGCAAATCTTTTTCATTAGATAATCAAGTGCATAGTGAAGTTAATATAAAGCAAAGGAAATTATTCTGGTAGGGCACAGAATTTCAGCTATTTCGGCACATTACGCAGAAGGTATAGAATAACCTTTCACATTGAAGATGAATGCATTAATCAGTACCCTAAGGAAGCAAGCCTATTAACCTTAAATAAAATTCTCTAGAATTTAAAATGTTTCATAGCTTCTTTTCAGAGTTTTCTGTTACAAATTTAAACAAATAAACTTCGATTTCCAAAATTAGGTCCTTCATCATCAGCATTCATGTTAGGTTGGTGGTTCTTCTTTTTTTATATATATATATTTTTATTTATTTACTTTAGTTGTACACAATGGAATGCATCTATGTTTTACGTGGTGCTGAGGATCGAACCCGGGCCGCACACGTACAAGGCGAGCACTCTGCCGCTGAGCCACAACCCCAGCCCTGGTGGTTCTTCTTAAGGGAATCTTTGAGGTCAAAACTATTTTCATAACAACAGATGATTGTGGTAATAATGCATTCATCATAATTGTCTTCAAATGAATCCATAAATAAGGATTCAAAATGTTTCGTAATAATAAAAGCTTTTTTGGATTCTTCACCAAATTCTAGTATTGTAAAGAGGTCAATAAACTAAAAAAGCCTAAGAATTCCTCTGTTAGGATAAAACTACTCTTTTTCTTTGGAAAAGAAATTCACTTACAAGTTGTATTTCCCTGTTACTTTTGCTTCTGGTATAGTCTTTACTACTCTAATTATAACTGGTAGTCAAAGTAACTAAATTCCATTTCACAGAGAAAAGTTAGAGGTGGATATTTTAGTACCAGGTCATACACCCGTATTTTAGTCAATTGGCAGAGTTCGTAAAGACACTTAACACAAATTTTTATAGCCATGCTAATTTCTTTTTTCTTTTCTTTCTTTCTTTTGTTTTTTGGTACTGGGGATTGAATCCAGGGGTGCTTAACCACTGAGCCACATCTCCCAGCCCTTTTTTGTATTTTATTTAGAAACAGGGTCTCACTGAGTTGCTTAGGGCCTTACCAAGTTGCTGAGGCTTGCTTTGAACTTGCCATCCTCCTGCCTCAACCTCCCGAGCTGTTGGGATTATAGGTGTGCATACTACTCCCAGCAAAATGGTAAATTTTTTATTAAATATATTTTACCACTCACACAAAGAATAGTGAAAGGACTGTGTTTTTTTCCCCCTTTGTTAAAGTTTTCTATATTTTTTCCTTTAAGAACATTCTTGAAAGAGGGGTAAAATTGTAGATGGGTAGAATAAATAGAAACACATTCCAGGTGAGCAAACATAAGATATAGAAATTTCGCCAAAGTTTATGGGTTTACTGAGGAAAGTAGTGATAGATAAAGGCAGAAATATAGATTTTGGAAATATTTTTTGTTCTCTGATGGTACATATTAGCATACCATATGTTTTCTTAAGTGACATTTGTTTTCCTTTTATTATTTCAATTGTGATATAAAGTTGGGAGCTTAATTTTTGTTTCTGTCAGCAGTAGAGCAAGCCAATTTGGTATGAGTTTTGGGTAAACTGCATCACTAACCTTTTGTTTTGTTTGCTATTAGGAATTGAACCCAGGGATGCTTTGCTGCTGAGCTATAGTCCTAGCCTCCCCCACCATTCTTTTTATAATTTTGAGACAGGGTCTGACTAAGTTGATTAGAATCTCACAGAATTGCTGCTAAACATGTATTCTATTGCTGAGCTACACCCACAGATGAAGTTATTTTTAGACCCAAGTCTTCTATAATAATGGTCTTTGAACTATTTTGATTATGCTTTCCTGACAGTAAAAATATTTTAGAGCATGAATCACTGGTATATGTTTATTTGTTTATGAATTATATGTTTACCAATATTCTAATATTTTATGTAGGATATACAATATACTAATAAATCTAAATGAAGATATAGGGTAAGATAAAGATGTCAAATAATATCCTAAAATATTCTTTTATGAAGGCCTTATTATTGACGAGTATATCAAAGTATATTGGACATAGGGTGATGTTTAATAATAATAGATACTATAATTAAAATAATTTCTTCTTAAATTAACAATTATTTTTGACTGAAATAATTTTTTCCTCACAGTGTGGCTGATAAGCAGAAACATCAGGTTTGACATTTATATTGTTTCTCAAGATTATATTAACTAGTAGTTTTTTAGTTCATGAATTTTTTGAAGGAATCCTTTTAAAGCCCCTCATTTTTATGAAAGTTGGTTTAAAGTAGTTAATGTAATTTAAAAATCCAGATCATGATAGACCCATAAATGGTAATTTGGGGCAAGATGCTGCACATATGAGTAGGGATGCCTCTCTGAGCCTCTCTACAGTATGCAGTTCATGCTTTTTCTACTAGATAGATTGGGTACATATGTGATGCATAAAATGCCTAACATTCAACCTCAAGGCTAGTAGCAGTCTCAACCCTCACATTAATACTAATAGTAACATTTTCTTTATCTTGATAAAAATTGGACTCCATGATTTCTTCTTTCGCTAAAAAAGATCACCATGACCATTCCACTTTTTAAAACAAAAATTTTTTTGTTGTTGTAGATGGACAAAATGTCTTTATCTTATTTGTATATTGTGCTAAGGATCGAACCCAGTGCCTCACACATGCTAGGCAAGCGCTCTGCCATTGAGCTACAGCCCCAGCCTGAACATTTCACTTTTTTTTTTTTTTTTTTTTTTTTTTTTGGTACCGGGGATTGAACTCAGGGGCACTCGACCACTGGGCCACATCCCCAGCCCTTTTTTGTATTTTATTAGAGACAGAGTCTCACTGAGTTACTAAGTGCCTCGCCATTGCTGAGGCTGGCTTTGAACTCGCGATCCTCCTGTCTCAGCCTCCCAAAGTGCTGGGATTACAGGCGTGCGCCACCGCGCCCGGCTAACATTTCACTTTTGAAGAAATTATTTTACTCAATTGTCACATATGCATGTAGAGTCTGGATGCTTAACAAACATTTCCCTTTTGGCCCTACTACTTCAGCTCTTTTGATTTTGTGTATCTCCCTAATCCACAGTGGCTAACTATACTAAATGTGTTCTTAGCATTTAAATAAATGAGCAAGAGAGGAGGAAGGTATTAGAAAGTCATCAAGATTACTCATTCTGCATAAAACTCAAATTGAAATAGATCAAAGACTTAGGAATTAGACCAGAAACATTGCAATTGCCGGAAGAAAACTCAATACTCTGTCATATAGGTGTTGGCACCAACTTCCTTAACAAGACCTCCAAAGCCCAAGAAATAAAACCAAGAATCAATAAGTAAGATACCATCAAACTAAAAAGCTTCTACACAGCAAAGGAAACCATTAGGAGCATGGAAAGCCTACAGAGTGGGTGGGAGAAAAATCTTGGCCAGCTAGTGCTCCAATAAGAGGAGCACTAGCTCCTCCAATATTCAATATTTAGAATATATGAAAAACTAAAAAAAACTTAACACCAAAAAAAACCCAACAACAAACCCAGTCAAAAAATGGGTAAAAGAACTAAACAGAAACTTGTCAAAAGAAGAAATCCTAGGGACTTGGGGCTAAGTGAGGCAGGAAGATTTCAAATTCAAAGCCAGCCTCAGCAACTTAGCAAGACCCTGTCTCAAAATAAAAAATTAAAGGGCTGGGGATGTGGCTCAGAGATCAAATGCCCCTGGGTTCAATCCCCAGTTTGAAAAAAAATTATATATATATGGCATATGTATACAATATATATATATATGTATTTTATATATATATATATATATTTATATTCATTAAAAAACCTCAAGATGTGTAGCAGTCAGGGAACTGTAAATCAAAACTATGCTAAGATTTCATCTTACTCCGGTCAGAATGGCAATGATCAGGAATACAAACAATAATGAATGTTGGTGAGGTTGTGGGAATAAGGTACCACCATTGTTGGTGGGACTTCAGACTAGTACAACCACTGTGGAAAGCAGTGTGGAGATTCTTCAAAAAACTAGGGATGAAACTACCATATGACCAAGCTATCCCACTCCTTGGGTATTTTCCACAAAAATCGTAAAATCTGCATATTATAGCGATGCAGTCACCTCAATGTTTATAGCAACACAATTCACAATAAATTATGGAATCAACCCAGGTGCCAGAGGAATGGATTAAGAAATTGTGGTGTATATATGCAATGGAATTCTACTTAGCCATAATAAAGGATGAAATTATGGCATTTGCTGGTAAATGGATGGAAATGGAGAGTATCATGCTAAGTGAAATAAGCCAAATTCAGAAACTCAAAGGTTGAATGTTTTCTCTCATATGTAGAAACTAGATTGAAATAAAGGAAAGGGGGAGGGACAGATAGGACATCAGAAAGATAAAGGGAAGATCAGTAATGTAGAAGGAGGAAATCAAGAGGCAGAGAGTGGAGAGAAGGGTAAGAGGAGGCAATGCAGAAAGAATTCTTAAAATATCACGTTATGGGGGCTGGGATTGTGGCTCAGCGGTAGAGCTCTAGCCTAGCACGTGCGGGGCCCGGGTTCGATCCTCAGCACCACATACAAATAAAAACACATTGTGTACAACTAAAGCAAATAAATAAATATTTAAAAAATGAAAAAAATATCATGTTATGTACATGTATAAATATGCCACAGAGAATTTCACCTTCATGCATAAGTAAAAAGAACAAATCAAATAAAAGTAGAGTAGTAAAAGTGAAAAAGTCTAGGAAGGAAGAACAGAGAAGGAAAGGAAGAATGGGAGGGAAAACAGGATCATGAACTGAAATTGAATTCCATGCATACATGAGTTTGTCAATATGAACTCAACTACTACGTATAACTATAAAGCTCTAATAAAAAAATAAGAGGCTGGGTGTGGTGGCGCACGCCTGTAATCCCAGCACTTGGGAGGCTGAGGCAGGAGGATCGCAAGTTCAAAGCCAGCCTCAGCAATGGCGAGGCACTTAGCAACTCAGTGAGACCCTGTCTCTAATAAAATACAAAAAAAAAGGGCTGGGGATGTGGCCCAGTGGTTGAGTGCCCCTGAGTTCAATCCCTGGTACCAAAAAAAATAATAATAAAAAATAAGAAAGTTATCAAGATTTTTAAACTCTTTGACAGCAGGGAATGCATCTTTTTATCTTTAGAGTTACAACAGTACTGGGTATTTTACATTGTAGGACATACGTATTTGTTGATTAAATAAGTTGATATTTTAGCAAAATTTTGAAGAGTGAATTGAAGTGTGCCCAGTTTGGCAAAGCAGGGAAGGCTTAAATTTCACATATTGGAGGAATTTTAGCAAATAATTTTGGAATATGAACCTTAGGCAGATGAAGAAGAAACTTCCAGGTGATGGGATATCATCAAAGTTTTCTGTTATAAAGTTGTTTGAATAGAGGAGAGACATGAATAGATTCAGTGAGATTCTGATTTTAGAAAGGTATAGTTGAGGTATAGTTGAGGGAGGAGACAGACATTATCATATCGTAGTAGTGAACTTCAAATGTGCAGGAAAATCTATAGAAAATCTAATATGCTTTTTACATTATTTTAGTTGTAGAGTTTATATTATAAAAGCCTAAGCGTATTCTATAGTGAATAATTAAAATTTCTCATATATACTGAATAATTTTAATTTCTCAATACATTTTAATAGTTCTTTAGTGATATCTGATTAAGTTTTTAGTGTTCAAAATGACCTATTCATTTATATCAGTAATGTTTGGGTATAGAACAGGAAGAATAATTAGTACTCTTAATTTTTTTTTAAAGTAAGGAAATTATAAACCTGAAGTTGATAAACTACTTCAACTAGCACAGCATGGTGGTTTATGCCTGTAATCCCAGCGGTTTAGGAGGCTGAGACAGGAGGATCACAAATTCAAAGCCTGTCTCTAAGTAAAATACAAAATAGGGCTGGAGATGTGGCTCAGTGGTGGAGTACCCCTGAATTCAGTCTCCAGTACCAAACACACACACACACACACACACACACACACACACACACACACACGTAAAGCTGCTTCAACTAGAGATTAGTTGACTATGCTTTAAAGGTAGCTTGGTAGCAAGCTTAATAATATTAGAAAATTTGAGTTGTATATAGAATTGGTTGATTTTTTTCTTTTTTTTTTTTTTTTTTGTGGTACTGGGGATTGAACTCAGGGGCACTCGAACACTGGGTCATATCCCCAGCCCTTTTTTTGTATTTTTTATTTAGAGACAGGGTCTTACTGAGTTGCTAAGTGCCTCACCATTGCTGAGGCTGGCTTTGAACCCACAATCCTCCTGCCTCAGCCTCCCAAGTGCTGGGATTACAGGCGTGCGCCACCTCGCCCAGCTAGCGTATAATTTTTTTTTTTTTTTTTTTTTTTGGTACTGGCATTGAACTCGGGCACTCAACCACTGAGCCACATCCACAGTCCTGTTTTGTATTTTATTTAGAGACAGGGTCTCACTGAGTTGTTTAGCACCCTGCTTTTGCTGAGGCTGGCTTTGAACTCGAGATCCTCCTGCCTCAGCTTTCCAAGCCACTGGGATTACAGGCGTGCGCCACCATGCCCAGCCAGTAGAGTATAATTTGATGCACTAATTTTAATTTAAACAGAACTGCTATTACAAAGATTTTCAGAAGTATTTAATTTTCAGGGAAAACCTTTCTTTTTTTTTGTACTCACTTCATTGGTTTATATAGTAATTCAATTATATAATTACAATATCAAATACTACTAGCTTTAATAGTTTGAGAAAACACATGACTTCTCAGGCAGGTAAATAAGTTAGTGAAATTAAAAATATAATGGCCTTTTAGACAGGGAAGGAAATATGTAAGTGCTATTAAAATTTTTGCCTTTAGCTGGGCGTGGTGGCGCACGCCTGTAATCCCAGCACTTTGGGAGGCTGAGACAGGAGGATCGCGAGTTCAAAGCCAGCCTCAGCAATGGCGAGGCACTTAGCAACTCAGTGAGACCCTGTCTCTAAATAAAATACAAAAAAGGGCTGGGGATGTGGCCCAGTGGTTAAGTGCCCCTGAGTTCAATCCCCGGTACCACACAAAAAAAAAAAAAAAATTTTTTTGCCTTTGCACTTTTTTGTTCTATATACCTAAAAAATGCCACACACACATTTGTATCTCAAAGAGATCTGTCTGCCCTGAAGTCATTCTGGGAGGTCTGCTCTGACACACTCACCTTCCCATATTCTAGTCTGGGGTCTTATTAGATGAATATAATCCATTTTGTTTTTCTCTAATCCCTTTATGTTGCTAAAATTTCTCCTTCCTGCAACATTATTTTTCCATTGCTTAGATTTTAACCATCTACATGCTAGGGAAAAAAATAAAATTCTCTCTTGACCTTTTGTTCCCCTCACTACTATACCAGTTCTCTGCTTTTCATTCAATAAAATTGTATTTGCTCCCTTTCATCCCTACCATTCTTGATTCTGCTTCTTTCATGCTTCTGCTTCTATCAGCTCTACTCAGAGTGTTCTCACTGTCTCTGGTTGATATCAGTAAACTTAATCCCATAATCAGTCTTCATTCTCGTTTTTCTTAACAAAATTAGCAGTGTTTGACACAGTTTATCACTCTGTCCTCCTTGATGCATTCTATTTCTTTTTATTTCCAGAATTTCTTTTTTGTTTTTCCTTTAGTTTTCTGGTTAATTTTCTTGTTGTTACCGTCCTTCCTTCCTTCCTTCCTTCCTTCCTCCCTCCCTCCCTCCCTCCCTCCTTCCTTCCCTCCCTCCATTCATTCCTTCCTTCCCTCAATAATCAATCTGCCAGTTTTAGATAATATCTACATATTGCCACATTTGCTTGATTTTTGTTTTTTGAGGGGTTACTGGGGATTGAACTCAGGGGCACTCAGCCACTGAGCCACATCCACAGCCCTATTGTGTATTTTATTTAGAGACAGGATCTCACTGAGTTGTTTAGCACCTCACTGTTGCTGAGACTGGCTTTGAACTTGCAATCCTCCTGTCTCAGCCTCCCAAGCTGCTGGATTATAGGCATGCGCCACCATGCCTGGCTGCTTAATTATTTTTTTAAAGGAAGACTTTTGTAAACTCAGATTTTTTCCTTCAATTTAGTCTCTGTGCCTCTTTACCTGTTTGTCTACTAGCATCTAAATTTAACATAATCAGTGTCAGATTTTACTCTCCTGGATTTATCTTTTCCATAGGCATTCTCGTCTTGGTTAATGGCAACTCATTCCTTTTACTCATCAAGAAGATTCTCTTTCCCACGTTGACTCTTCTTTTCCATATCTTGACTTCTCTCATATTGCACTTACAATCTATCAGCTAATTGTATTGACTCTTCTTCCAAAGTATATTCAAATTCTTTCCACTTTTTATCACCACTATTCCATAGCACAGGTTGCTGTCATGACTCAGATTATATTTGTAGTAACCTTCTAAATGGTTTCTTGCTCTTATTCCCAATAGTCTATTTCAGAATAGCTGCCAAAGTGATCCTTTTAAAACCAAAATCAGATCACATCCCTCCTTTGCTCAACCCTCCCATATGATTTAGAATCCTTTCATTAACCTGCAAGGCCCTTCATGATCTTCTTCATAGATCCTTATCCCTCATATAATTTCTTAGTATACTTCCTCTAGTTCACTCTGAGCCAGCTACACAAGTCTCCTTGCTGTTTCTGGTACACACTTTAGACACACTCTTGCCCTCAGGCATTTGCATTTGCTATTCCTTTAAATAATCTATGACTCATTTTTCACTTGGTTCAACCCATTGTTCAAATGTATTCTTTACTGCTTTACTTTTCCTGTGGCACTTATGGCCTTCAAATGTACTGTATATTCTTGACAGAGATAAAAAATTTGTCGGGGCTGGGATTGTGGCTCAGCGGTAGAGCACTCGCCTAGCACATGGGCGACCCGGGTTCGATCCTCAGCACTACGTACAAATAAAATGTATTATTGAATAAAATGCATTGTGTACAACTAAAGCAAATAAATAAAAATATTTTTAAAAATTTGTCCTTGTGTTTCCTGGGAATAAAAGGCAATCTCTTTTTTCTTACTGCCTATAATATGTCTTCTTCATTAATCTTTCACATACTGTCTTTATTTTTTTATTTTTATTATCAATACATATTAATGGAAGCCGGGCGTGGTGGCGCACGCCTGTAATCCCAGCACTTTGGGAGGCTGAGGCAGGAGGATCGCGAGTTCAAAGCCAGCCTCAGCAATGGCGAGGCACTTAGCAACTCAGTGAGACCCTGTCTCTAATAAAATACAAAAAAGGGCTGGGGATGTGGCCCAGTGGTCCAGTGCCACTGAGTTCAATCCCCGGTACCAAAAAAAAAAAAAAAAAAAAAAAATACATATTAATGGTACAAGTTAATGGGTTTCACTGTGTCATTTGTATAAATGCATACATTGTGCCTTGATCATGTCTACCCTTCTTTCTGCCCTTTCTTCTTTCTCCATCTCCCCTCCTATTCCTTTCCCTAATAGTCCCTCTTTCTCTTTCAGGGTATTTTTTGTTTGTAGTGTTTTGTTCTTTTAGTTTCCAAAAATGAGAGGAATGTGCAATACTTGTCTTTCTGTGTCTGGCTTGTTTTGTTTAACATGATGTACTGCAGTTCCATTCATTTTTCTGTAAATGACATATTTTTATTTCTTTATGGCTGAATACCATATTTTCTTTCTTTCTTTCTTTTTTTTTTTCCAGGAGTGGATACTGCAGATTGAACCCAGGGGTGCTTTATCATTGCTCTATATCCTCAGTCCTTTTTTTTTTTTTTTTTTTTTTTTTTTTTAAATTTTGAGTTAGTGTCTCACTAAGTTGCTGAGGGTCTTGCTAGTTGCTGAGAGACTGGCATTGTGATCCTCCTGCCTCAGCCTCCCAAATTGCTAGGATTACAGGCATGTGCCTCCATGCCCAACAATATACCATACTTTATTCATTCATTTGTTTACAGGAACCTAGATTGATTCCATACCTTAGCTAATGTGAACAGTGCTGTACTAAATATGAATAGGCTGGTATCACTTTTGTATACTGACTTCATTTTCTTTGGATATATTTTCCTGGGATGTATTCCCAAGATCTTATGATCATTCTATTTTTAGTTTTTTGAGGAACTTTTGTACTGTTTTCTATAGTGGTTGTACTAATATACATTCCCAGAAATAGTGTATAAGTGTTTTTTTTCCTCCACATCTTTGCCAGCATGTTATTTTTTTGTATTTTTTAAAAATACAATAATCATTCAGACCAGGGTGAGATGGAATGTTGTATGTAGTTTTGATTTGTATGTCCCTGATGACTAAAGATATTGATCATTTCTTTTTTATTTGTTATTTATACTTCTTCTTTTGACAAGTGCCTACTCAGATCATATGTTTTGGATATAAGGTGCCCACCCACAAAAGCTTCTGTATTAATACAGGAATATTCAGAAGTACAATGATTGGATTATGAGAGCTGTAACCTAATCAGGCCATCCTAGTTTGAATGTAGTAATCTGGTGGTAACTGTAGGCAGGTGGGGTATGGTTGGAGGAGATGGTCACTGGAGCCATACCTGGAAGGTATACCCCTGTATCCTACTCTCTGCCCCCCACCCCGCTCTCCTATTTTCTGCTTCCTGACCCTTCCATGAGCTAAGCAGCTTTCCTCTGCTGGACCTGTCCCCCATGATGTGCTTCTTCACCTGGGCATAGAGCAATGGAGTCAGCCCTCTAAGAACCGAAACCTCTGAAACTCTGAGCCTCAAACTTTTCCTCCTTTAAGTTGTTCTTGTCATATATTTTGGTCACAATGATGTAGAAGCTGACTAAAACAGAGAATTTACCTGTTTTTTGAATGGATTACTTTTTCTTGTGTTGTTAACTTTCTTGAGTTCTTTATATACTCTGGTTTTTATTATTTTATCAGATACTAGCTGGTAGATTCTCATTCTATAGATTTACTCTTTAATCTGTTGTTTCCTTTTTTGCACAGAACATTTGGGGGTGGGAAGGTACTGGGGATTGAACCTAAGGGTGCATAACCTGCATAACCACTGAGCCACATCCCCAGCTCTTCATTTTTTTGTTTTGAGACAGGATCTCGCTAAAGTTGCTTAAGGCCTTGCTAAGTTGCTGAGGCTGACCTTGAACTTGTGATCCTCTTGCCTCAGCCTCCTGAGTTGCTCTGATTGCAGGCATGCGCTACCATACCCAGCTGCACAGAAGCTTTTATTTCATTTATTTATTTTTTAAATATTTATTTATTTGCTTTAGTTGTACACAATGCCTTTATTTGTAAGTGGTGCTGAGGATCGAACCCGGGCCATGCATGTGCTAGGCGAGCGCTCTACTGCTGAGCCACAACCCCAGCCCCTGCACAGAAGCTTTTAAATTTGATGTAATACTATTTGTCAATTCTTGGTTTTGTTATGGAGGTATTGCAGTCCTATCCGGACAATTATTGCCTTTGCCAATATCTTGTTAGTTTCAAAGTTTAAGGTTTTCCATTAAGGTCTTTTATCCATTTTGAGTTCATTTTTATACAGGGTGAGAGATAGTGGTGTAGTTTTCAATCTACTATATGTGGATATCCAATTTTGTTGCACTATTTGTTGAAGAGGCTGTATTTTCTCCAGTTTTGTTTTTGGCACCTTTGTCTAGAATCAGTTATCTATTGATGCATGAATTTATTCGTGAGTTCTGTTCTGTTGGTTTATATGCCTATTTTTATGCTAAACCATGCTGCTTTTATTGTTGTGGTACTAATATGTTTTGAAATTAGATGGTATCTCCATTTTGTTCTTTTTGCTCTGGATTTCTTTGTCTATTTTAGGGTATTTTGTGCTAGCTACCATATAATATTGATTTTTTCTAGATTTTTTTTTTTTTTTTTTTTTTTTTTTTTTTTTTTTTTTTTTTTTTTTTTTTTTCTATGAAGAAAGTCATTAGTATTTTATTTGATGGGGATTATATTGATTCTGTAGATTGCTTTGTGTAATATGGCTATTTTTAACAATATTAATTCTCAGAGCCCATGAACTTGGAACTTTCCTCCTTCTAGTGTCTTCTTAAATTTCTTTCTATACTTTTTCATAATTTTTTTTATTTTTATAATTTTTAATATGTACAACTCATAGTGCATATATTTAGTATCTTTTTACATACAACTGTTTGTATACAAAGTATATTCGTACAATTCAGGTCTTCCATCATGCATTAAGGAAAATGATATCAGTCTCATTCAACCACCTTTTTTTTTTTCTTTTCTCCCCCTCCCTCCCCTCTTGCTCCCTCCCTTACCCTCCCTTCCCTTGACCATTCTAGTGTTCCTCTAATCCTCCTATGTACCCCCATCCAACAATACTTTGAAATAGCCTCCTTATATAAGAGAGAACATTTGGTACTTGGATTTTTGAGACTGACTAACTTCACTTAGCATTATGTCTACTTTTTCATAATTTTCATTAAAGAGGTTTTTTATCTTCTTGGTTAGGTTTATTCCAAGGTTTCTTTATTATTATTATTATTATCATTAGTTTTAATATTGGTATTATTGTAGCTGTTGTGAATGGCATTGCTTTCCTGATTTCTATCTCAGTGAGTTCATTATTGGTGTGTAGAAAAACTGCCGACACTTGTATGTTGATTTTGTATTCTGCTACTTTACTAATTTCTTTACCAGTTCTAAGAGTCTTGTGGTGTAGTCTTTATAGTTTTCTAAGTTAAATCATATCATCACTGAACAGGGATAATTTGACTTCTTTTTTTCTTACTTATATCCCCTTCATTTCTTTCTCTCGCCTAATTGCTCTGGCTCAATTTTCTAGTATCGTCTTAAACAAGAGTGGTGAGTTTGGACACCCTAGTTGTTCCTAATCTTATACGAAATGCATTCAGGTTTTTCCCTATTCAGTATGATATTGGCTATGGGTTTGTCATATATAGCTTTTAATATGTTGAGGTATGATTCTTTTATCACTAATTGGCTCAGAACTTTATCATGAAGTGATGTTGAATTTTATCACAGGCGTTTACTACATCTGTTGAGATGATCTTATCATATTTATCCTTGATTCGATTCCTTTTCTGAATTATGGTTATTGATTTGAAATGTTGAACATCCTTGCATCCCTGAAATAAACCAATTTGGTCATGGCATATGATTGTCTTAATATGCTTTCAAATTTAATTTGCAAGTATTTAAAAAAAAATTTTTTTTAGTTGTAGATGGACACAACACCTTCATTTTATTTGTTTATTTTTATGTGGTGCTGGGGATTGGACCCAGTGCCTCACATGTGCTAAGCAATCACTCTACCACTGAACCACAACCCCAGCCCCAATTTGCATGTATTTTATTGGGAATTTTCACATCTATGTTCATCAGGAATATTGGTCTCTAGTATTGTGTGTGTGTGTGTGTGTGTGTGTGTCCTTATCAGGTTTTGGTAGCAGTATAATACTAGCATCATAGAATGAGTTTGGAAGGGTTCCTTTCCTTCCTATTTTATGGAATAGTTTGGGGAGTTTTTGTGTTAGATCTTTAAAAGTCTGGTAAAATTCAGCAGTGAATTCATCTAGTCCTGGTTTTTGTTGTTGTTTGTTGTTATTGAGAGATTTTATTACTGCTTCAATTTTGTTATTTGTTACTGATCTATTTAAGTTTTTTTTTATATCCTCTTATTTCACTTTTGGTGGATCATATATGTTCATATATTTGTCCAGTTCTTCTACATTTTCCAATTTATTGGTATAATAGTTTTAAAATATGTTCTCTAATTCTTTGAATTGTTTTCCCTCTATTTTGGGTTTGGTTTGTTCTTGTTTTTCTAAGACCTTGAGATGAATTATTATGTATATTTATTTGAGATCTCTATTTTTAAAAAATATTATATATGTATGTATATACAAACATTTAGTTGTCGTTGGACCTTTATTTTATTCATGTATTTATATATGGTGCTGAGAATTGAACCCAGTGCCTCACACATGCTAGGCAAGTGCTATACCAGTGAGCCACAACCCCAGCCAAGATCTCTATTTTTTGATGTAAACACTCACTCATTGCTATAAAAATACTAAGAAAGTATTGCTTTGTCTGTATCTTACAGATTCTGGTTTATTATGTTTTCATTTTTGTTTGATTATTTGGAATTTTTCAGTTTCCCCTCTGGTTTCTTCAATGACCCACTGTTCAAAATATATTGTTTCTGATCACAGTGGCATACACTGTGATCGCAGCTACTTAGGAGACTGAGGCAGGAGTATTGCAAATTTGAGGCCAATCTCATAAGTTTAGCAAGACTCTGTCTCAAAATAAAAAAATAAAAAGGGCTGGGGAAGTAGCTAAGTGGCAAAAGTGGCCTGATTTTAATCCCCAGTACTGGGCCTGCCCAAAAAAAGAAAGATAAAAAAAGTGGGTATTCAGTCTCCCTGTGCTTGTATAATTTCTACAGTTTCTCTTATTATTTGTTCAGTATCTTCTTTACCTTTACCTGTTTATTTATTTATTTATTTATTTTTTTAAATTGTTTTTTTTTTTTTAGTTGTTGATGTATCTTTTTTTAAAAAAATATTTATTTTCTTTAGTTGTACACAATGCAATGCATTTTATGTTTACGTGGTGCTGAGGATTGAACCCAGGCCGCGCACATGCTAGGCAAGCGCTCTACCACTGAGCCACAACCCCAACTCTACCTGTTTATTTTTTATTTCATTATCTTTTAATCTTACCTTTCCTTTTTTCCCCATTGTGGTGTTGAAGATTGAACCTAGGGTCGTATACATTGTAAATAGATACTTTATCACTCTGCTACATTGCCAGGCCTTACTTTTTTTTTTCCTCCCGGTTTTACCTTATTTATTATTATTTTAATTTGAGCTCATAATGATGAGAAGGATGTAGGAGCCCTAATTAAGGAGATAGCTAAGATTGTGGTTAGTTGTGAGTCATAAGTATTACCACCTTTTATGGTCTCGTGAGACTTGGCTTGGGACATTGTGGATCGGGTGGGCGCTATTTGTATGATCTCCCGAGACTTGGTCCGGGGGATTGTGGATCGGGTGGGGTCAATGCCATTTTGGGGGTGATTGTAGGAGTGTGGATGGTGTTGGAGTTGTTGTTGGAGCCGGAGAGAGAAACTAGCAGAATAAAGAGCCTGTTTGTTTCCAGTCCGCCTCTGAACTTATTCCCGTGGCTTTGTTGCTCCAAGCGGCAATCACTTCAGGCAGCGACAGAAGGAAGCATTGGTAATATGAGGAATACAAACCATGAACATAATAATATAAGTAGACTGGATCTTTTTTTTTTTTTTTTTTTTTTTTTTTGTGATAGACTGGAATTTATCCTCTGGTTCCCCCACCCCCATATTGAGGATTGAACCCAGGGGTGTTCTGCCATTGAGCTACTTCCCCAGCCCTTTTTGTTTTTATTTTGAGATGGTGTTTCTCCATTGCCAGACTAACCTCAAATTTGTGCTCCTTCTGCCTTAGCATCCAGAACTACTGGAGCAACTGCATCTGGCTTTTCAATCTATTTCTGTATAGGTTTCTACAAAATCTTAGCCTTAGTAAATTCAACACGTAATATTTTAAATACCCATTGTTAGAGGTGATTTTGCACAAGTGTTGAATCTTTTATTCTTAAATAATTTTTTAGTTGTTCATAGACCTTTATTTTATTTATTTATATGCAGTGCTGAGAATTGAACCAGTGCCTCACACATGCCAGGCAAGCGCACTACTGCTGAGCCCTATCCCCAGTCCCACATATATTGAATCTTAATACAAATTACTTTACTAACCAATATATAGAATTCCCTGGTATAACTACCTCATTATATTTTCTTTTTTTTTTTTTAATATTTATTTGTTTGCTTAGTTGTACACAATGCCTTTATTCTTACATGGTGCTGAGGATGGAACCCGGGCTGCGCACGTGCTAGGTGAGCACTCTACTGCTGAACCACAACCCCAGCCCCTCCTTATATTTTCTAGTTCCACGAAAGACATCAAACTGACATTCTTCATAATTTAGGTGTGCTTTACTAATTAACAATGCTTTCAAATTACAGCTACATTTAAAAAAAATTCTCTAATAAGAGTTATATGCTAATAGTTTTCTTGTATTCTTTAGTGTCATGAATTAGAATTCTTTATGTGGTTTCTACATAATAAAGTACAATTTTAACCATTTATTTGTATATAATTTTAAGCTTATAGAAAAGTTACGATAAGAATACTTACAGGGCAAAAAAAAAAAAAAAATAAATAAAAAAAAAAGAATACTTACAGGGCTGGGGTTGTGGCTCAGCGGTAGAGCACTCGCCTAGCCTGTGCGCGGCCTGGGTTCGATCCTCAGCACCACGTACAAATAAAGGCATTGTGTACAACTAAAACAAATAAATACATATATAAAAAAAAAAGAATACTTACATCCTGGAGAATAGTGCTCTGACATATGTGCAGCAAAACTTTGTAGGCTCTGTGTTTATTTCATTGATTGTTTCTTTTGCTGAGAAGCTTTTTAGTTTGAATCCATCCCATTTATCGATTTTTTTATTTTATTTTTTGCGCTTTAGGAGTCTATTTAAGGAAGTCGGGACCTAACTCAACATGATAAAGATTTGGGCCTTCTTTTTCTTCTGTTAAGCGCAGGGTCTCTGGTCTAATTTCTAGGTCCTTTGATCCACTTTGAATTGATTTTTGTATATGGTGAGAGAGATAGGAGTTTAGTTTCATGTTGCTGCATATAGATTTCCAGTTTTCCCAGTACCATTTGTTGAAGAGGCTATCTTTTCTCCAATGTGTGTTTGGTGCCTTTGTCTAGTATGAGATAACTATAATTACGTGGATTTGTCTCTGTGTCTTCTGTTCTTTACCATTGGTCTACATGTCTATTATAGTACCAATACCATGCTGTTTTTGTTACTGTAGCTTTATAGTACAGTTTAAGGTCTGGTATTGTGGTGCCTCCTGCTTCACCCTTCTTGCTAAGGATTGCTTTGTCTATTCTAGATCTTTTATTTTTCCAAATGAATTTCATGATTGCTTTTTCTATATCTATAAGGAATGATGTTGGGTTTTAATTGGAATTGATTGGAATTGCATTGAATCTGTATAGCGCTTTACCTCCAGGATATATAAAGAACTCAAAAACACCAAAAAAAACAAACAACCCAATCAATAAATAGGCTAAGAGGCTAAACAGACACATCTCAGAAGAAGATATATAATAAATGAACAAATACATGAAAAAAATGTTCAGTATGTCTAATAATTAGAGAAATGCAAATCAAAACTACTTTAAGGGGTTGGGGGTGTGGCTCAGCAGTAGAGTGTTTACCTAGCACGTGCATGGCCCTGGTTCGATCCCACGTAAACATAAATGCATTGTATTGTGTACAACTAAAGCAAATAAATAAATATTTTAAAAAAAACTACTTTAAGATTTCATCACATGCTAGTCAGAAGGGCAGTCATCAAGAATACAGACAACAATAAATGTTGGTGAGGATGTGGGGGAAAATGAACACTAATACATTGCTAGTGGGACTGCAAATTGGTGCAACCCCTCTGGAAAGCAGTATGGAAATTCCTTAGAAAACTTGGAATGAAACCACCATTTGACCCAGCTATCCCACTACTCGGTCTATACCCAAAGGACTTAACAACAGCATACTACAGTGATGCAGCCACATCAATGTTCATAGCAGCACAATTCACAATAGCCAAACTGTGGAACCAACCTAGATGCCCTTCAGTAGGTGAATGGATTTTAAAAAGTGGTATATATAAACAATGGAATATTACTCAGCACTAAAAGAGAATAAAATTATGGCATTTGCATGTAAATGCATGGAGTTAGAGAATATCATGCTAAGCGAAATAAGCCAATCCCAAAAACCAAAGGTCAAATATATATATAAATATATATATATATATATATATATATATATATATAAAACAAAGAGTATATTTTTGCTTTTTAAATAATTTTTAACAGGGTCTGGGGTTGTGGCTCAGTGGTATAGCGCTCACCTAGCACGTGCGCAGCCCGGGTTCGATTCTCAGCACCACGTAAAAATAAACGCAATGTGTACAACTAAAGCAAATAAATAAATATTTTAAAATAATAATAATAATTTTTAACAGTTTTTAAGCCTGAACTTAAGCAGTAATTTTGAAGTTTGTAATCTATAGGATCTAAAGTTTCATGAATCCTTTTAAAATGTGTCAGTTGTTAATAAAATCAAAGCATTTTTCATTCAAATATTGGTATTCAAATCTACTGCATTTTAATTACTCTTACAAAAGAAATGCATTCTGCATAGAGGTAAGTTTAAAAGTTTCTAACAGAAAGAAAATATTCTTTTGTATAAATTTACACTTCAGTTTCAGAGATTTGTCTTTGATTATTATGCAGTTGGCTAGTTCTTTAATTATTTTCTAGGGCAGAGAAATTCAAGTAGAATGATTTATAAATAAGCATTATTAAATGCACTAAAGGAGCATATGCCTACCTAAAATAACACTGTTTAGAATCTTTCTGTAAATTGCTTTCAAGCTGTCCAGAGGCTCTGTTTTCATTGACAATTGTATAGTTCACCTAATGAACTAAATTAAGTATATTTCTCTACAACTGACATTCCAAATTTTATTTACTTTTTGCAAGCTCCTAACTGCTTTACTGCCCTTTACAATTTTTTTTAAACTCACAAGACATTGCAACCATATAATTTATAAAATAATAAAATAAAAATGTATACCTATCTTTTTTTTTGGCAGGGCGGGGGGTGGGTGGGTACCAGCATTTGAATTTAGGGGCACTAGACCACTGAGCCACATCCCCAGCCCTATTTTGAGACAGGGTCTCACTGAGTTGCTTAGCACCTTACTTTTGCTGAGGCTGGCTTTGACCTTGTGATTCTCTATGCCTCAGGTGCAGGGATACCAGGCAGTACAAAACTGTATCCCAGTATACCTACCATTTTACTTGAATAAATTTTAAACTTTTGCCACATATACTTCAACTTATTTTTAAAAATAAGTAACAGATAAATTTAACCTTATATATGTAGCCTACTCAACCTCATTTCTGAGTCTCTCCTTTCTCTCTATAGAAACAATCAATGTCCTGAGGCTTATGTAGATCACTCCTCTGTGAAAGTGTTCTTTATTTGCACTACAGATGTGTATGATATGCAGTATTAGTGTTTGTTAAAACTTTATACATGCTGAGCATCCTTTATCCCAAATGCTTGGGACCAAATCTAAGTGTTTTAGATTTCTGACACTCTCACATTGTAAAATATTTGCATAAACATAATGAGACATTGTGGGACCCTAGTCCAAACATGAAATGCACTTATGTTTTATGCACACTTTCATCCCATAGCCTGAAGGTAATTTTATACAATATTTTTTAGCTTATTTGTGTTTTGACTGTGACCTGTCACATAAGGTCAGCTCTGGAATTTCCCCCCTGTGGCTTTATGTTAGTGCTCATAAAATTTTGGATTTTGGAGTATTTCAGTGCTCATAAAATTTTGGATTTTGGGGTTGGAAATGTTTCATTTTGGTACTGGGGATTGAACTCAAGGGCACTCAACCACTGGGCCACATCCCCAGCCCTTTTTTTGTGTTTTATTAAAGATGGGGTCTCACTGAGTTGCTAAGTGCCTCACCATTGCTGAGGCTGGCTTTGAACTCGTGATCCTCCTGCCTCAACCTCCCAAGTGCTGGGATTACAGGCATGTGCCACTGTGCCCGGCTGAATTGTTACATAATATTTTATTCTACAACTATAATAAAACTAATCTTTTCACACAAATGAATGTGTAGGGTGTTTATCACTTTTTTACTAATATAGCAAAAAAGGGATATTCTTGTACTTGTCTTCTGTATGAGTTACTAAAGGGTATGTATCACAAATTGGATTTATAATTTGAAATGATCAGCTTTTGACAAATTTATGTTTTCAATGATTGTTCTAACATTACATTAAAAGTATATCCAGCGCTGGGATTGTAGCTCAGTGGTAGAGCGCTTGCCTAGCACGTGTGAGGCCGTGGGTTCAATGCTCAGCACCACATAAACATAAATAAATAAAATAAAGATATTGTATCCATCTACAACTACAAAAAAAAAAAAAAAAAAAAAAATCCAAACTTCCTTGCTCAGGATCCTGAGTAAATTTGATATCATCAGACTTAAAATTTTTACCTGAGTGGTTATTAAGTGTTAGCTGATTGTTATTTTAATTTCTCTGATTATCTGTTTGAACATCTTTCATATGTTTATTTTGAGATAGGGTCTTGCTAAGTTGCCTAAGCTGGCCTCCAACTTGATCCTCTTACCTTAGCCTCCTGAGTCTCTGGTATTAAAGGCTTGTGCCATTGTACCCTACTAGATTTCTTCTTTTGTGAACTGCCTGCTCATGTTCTCTTAGTCTGTCTTTTTATCTGTTTCTTTCTCATTCTACATATATTCTAAACCATTAAATACATAGGAGATATCTTTTCTTAGTGTCTTCTTTTTTCACTTGATTAAAATTTATTTGTGGACTGGTGTGTAGCTCAGTGGCAGAATGCTTGCCTAGCATGTGTGAGGCACTGGGTTCTATCCTTAGCACTACATAAAAATAAACCAACAAAATAAATTCATGCTGTCCATACACAATTACCAAAAAAATTTTAAAAAGATTTTATTTGGAATATATAAATTTAGAAATTCTTCATTTAGTCTAAGTTGTTAGCTTAATTATATATATAGTGCTTTCTTCATTCTATTTATTTATTTAACAGTGCTGGGGAGAGAACCTACAGCCTCACACATACATAGATTATGTTTTTTAATCTTCACTATTATTCCAGTGAATAATCCAAAGTTTAGTGACTTAAAGCAACAATTACTTCATTATATCTCTTGATTTCCGTGTGTTAGGAGTTCATACATGTCTTAGCAGAGTTGTTTTGACTCTGTTCTACAGTCTCAAATGGTGGCTAGACAAACATGGGCTAGTTGATGCCATTGAACTGGACTCAAGATATTCCATCAGCCAGAAATCCTACATTTTTTAACTGTTCCATTGAGTAGAAATTCAAGGACAATATTGAGTAAAAATGATAACAAGAAACTCATTTTTTTCTTGTCTCTAAAGGAAATACCTCTTAAATTTCATTTTTATTTATCACTGTTAATGTTTTCATGTTAAAGAGCTTTATTCTGGGTTGGGGATGTGGTTCAGTGGTAGAATACTCGCCTTGCATGAATGAAACCCTGGGCTTAATCCCAGCACCACAAAAAAGATTGAAGGAAAAGGGGAAGAAAAAAAAAATGGAGCTTTATTGTGTTTCCCTAAGGTGGAGAAGAGTTTTTAAATCATGATTTAAGAGTTGAATTTTATTAATTTTTTTTGTATTCTTGAGAAAATAATTAAATTTTATTTTTTAATGTTGTGATTAACATTAATAGCTTTTTAGAAATAGGCCTGTCCCTGCATACTCTGCATAAAACCTACTTAATCATGACATATTAATAGTATTTTAATATTCTGCTGGATTTGATTTGCCAATATATTTATAATTTTTCAACTGAAATTGATTTTCCTTCAAGTTATGCTAACTTTATAAAGTTCTTTTTGCCTTTTGTCTTTTCATAAGAAATATAATCCAAAGGAAGTCATGAAATGAGAAGAAAGAACAAACATATGGGACTCTATATTATAGAAAATAACTAGAAAGACGGTAGATTTTATCCAGCTATATCAATAATAACATTGAATATAAATGACCTAAATTCCAATTAAGAGGGAGAGTCTGGATAAAAATTTAAGACTCAACTGAATGCTGTAAAAAAGAAACCCATTTTCAATATTATACACAAGTAGAATAAAAGTAAAAGAATAGAAAAAAGATACGCTCTACCAGTGTTATTCAAAAGGAAACTGGAGTTATATGAATTTTTGACAAAGTGAATATCAGAGTAAGAAATGTTACCAGGGAAGATAGACATTCATGATAAAGGAATTTTATTAAGCATTATTAAGAAATAATCTACAAAATATAAGTACATAAAAAGTAACAATGTAAAGTGGTCAACTATTGCATTAAATTTGAAGACATATAAAATTTATACTTTACTAGCAAAATACAAATGAGCATAATTGTTTCAGGATTTAAAAAACCCATGTAAATGAATATTCAGAAAATTGGGTTGCCTGTATTCCAAGCTGCTTGGGAGCGAGGAGGCTTACAATTTCAAGGTCAGCTTGGGCAACTTACTGAGACCCCTGTCTTGAAAATGAACAAGGCTTTGGAAATAGCTCAGTGGTAGAGCATTTACCTAGTCTGTGTTAAGCCCTGGGTTCAATAGTGGTAGAATATTTGCCTAGCATGCAAAAGTTCCTTGGTTTGGATCCCCAGCAAACTGCACCCCCAACTAAGGTACACATATCAAATAAATATGAGTGGTTTATATCTTTCGTTTTTAGTTTGTTTTTACTCCTTTTTATAAAATGTGTGTATTGAGTATTATAGGGATTCCCCCCACTAAAAAACAAAACAAAAAAAAAAAAAAAGATTCTTTCTAATTCTCTAACACCCTGTTAGTCTCCAACAATTTAATTAATTTCTGATGACAGCTGTTCATAGTTAGTATAGACCCCAGAGGTTAAGGTCTCAGTTCTACAAGACTTCCCCCACTTTAGATGCCAGTAACTAATGGAGCCCCTATTCTAACTACATTTCTATCTGGAAGACTACTAAGGAGAGGTTCCCACAACTTCCTTCATGTTTGATTATTTGTTAGAATGATTCATAGACTCTAGGGAAGTACTGGAGTGGGGAAAAGATAACGTATTGTTTAGGCCTTTTTTTTTTTTTTTTTAATATAGGTTGCATTACACAGGCATGATTGATTAAATCAGGGGCTCTGTCTCTAGACTTTCTTCTTATTCTGGAGGGTTCCGTCTAACCCTCTGATTTTGTGGTTGGTTTTTCTGAAGACCAGCCCCCATCATGAAGTCCTTCCATCCCATGGGTCATCTCAGTAGCATACAGAAGACAGTAAATTCTAGGGGTTTTAGCAGCTCTCTCTATACCAGGAGCATGGGACAAAGGCCAAAGATTTAATTTTTTTATGATGCCACAATAATTTATTATATATTGTTGAGGGGAAAAACGTTTTTCCTTCTACTCAAACAAAGTTGTGTGGATGAGCTTCCTGCGTATTCCTTCACATTCAAGTATTCAACATGCCAAGGTGCCTTATGTTTGGAGCACATGTCCTGAACCTAATTGATATCAGGAATAATGCTTACGCTTAAATCTAGTGAAAGGGAAAAAAAAATTGACAAACAAAAAATCATGTATGAGTCAGTTTTTCAGTGACAGAAATGTTCATCTTATGGGCTGTTAAGATTCTCTCATGTGTTTAAGCTCAGGGAATGCAACCAAGTAGAATTGGTATTGGAGTGTGGAAAGTAGAAATTAAAAAGTGTGGAGAGTAGAAATTAAAAAGTTTCTGGAAGAGGTTGGTATTCAACTGATAAGTGGAAAGATGACACAGTGCAAGGTTGGGGAAGAAATGTTCTGGAGCCATAAATGGCAGGAAAAAGAAAAGTCCTCAGGGCGAGAATGATATATATACATATATGATTTTCTAATTGAATGTACTCTGATTTTTTTTTTTTTTTTTTGGTGGTGCTAGGTATTGAACCCAGGGCCTTGTGCATGTGAGGCAAGCACTCTACTAACTGAACTATATCCCCAGCCCTATACTCTGATTTTTATCTCTTGCCTTTTTCTATATAGTGAAACCCCATTAAAAATACACAACTGGGGGCTGGGATTGTGGCTCAGCGGTGGAGCGCTCGCCTGGCACGTGGGCGACCCGGGTTCGATCCTCAGCACCACGTACAAATAAAATGCATTGAATAAAATGCATTGTGTACAACTAAAGCAAATAAATAAAAATATTTAAAAAAATACACAAATGAATTTGTCCATTTTCTAAAGTGAAATTGATTTCTGAGTAAGAACATTTTAAGTTTTACTTGGAATGGAACCACCATTTTATCCAGTTATTCCACTTCTTGGTCTATACCCAAAAGACTTAAAAACAGCATACTACAGTGACACAGCAACATCGATGTTTATAGCAGCTCAACTTAAAATAGTCAAGCTTTGGAAACAACATAGATGTCCTTCAACAGATGAATGGATAAAGAAAATGTGGTATATACACACAATAAATATATGGTATATATACACATATAATAGGAATGAAATTAGGCATTTGCGGTAAATGGATGGAACTAGAGAATATCATGCTAAGTAAAATAAGTAATTCTCAAAAAACCAAAGGCTTACTGTTCTTTCTGATTTGTGGATGCTAACCCCAAACAAGGGAGGTTAGGGAGGGGAAAAATAGAAAATAGAGTGGACTAGACAAAGGGTAATGAAGGAAAGGGAGTGGGGAAGGGAATAGGAAAATCAGTAGAATTAATTGGTCATAACTTTCCTAGGTTAATAGGCATGCATCACTGTGCCTGGTTCTGTTTCATCTTGAATAGTTCAACTCCCCCCCCCCCTTTTTTTTTTTTTTGTTTAAGAAACTGAAGGCAGCCATTCTCTTCAAAGAATTCCTACTTTGTGCTTGTTTAATTCACTAGAAGTACAATCTTGTTTTTCATTTATATCATCTCTTTTTGGTTGATTTGAGGCTGAATCATGTAAATATGTAAATAAGTAAAACTTATGTATCATTGATGATATCACCAATGTATATTGAAATTATAAATTACATTATCATTTGTTATGGAATAGATGACATTTTTAAAAAAATATTTACTTGTTTGTTTTAGTCGTACACAATGCCTTTATTCTTACGTGGTTCTGTGGATCGAACCTGGGCCGCGCACATGATAGGCGAGCTCTCTACTGCTGAACCACAACCCCAGCCCCTAGATGACATTTATTAATTGTTACTTAGTTAATGTTACTCATGCATCTATAGATAGAACAGAGATTATTCCCAGTAATGTTAGAGAAAAGTTATGGAAACCTAAACATAAGGGAAAAAATTATAAATAGGACAATAAAACTTATTCACTATTATGCTAGTGAACTAAAAATTATATATAGTAAAATTCAGATATTTAGGTGATTAATCTTGGCAACTTTTTGTGATCATGTATTCTTCTACCAGCAAATTTAGTACCATTGTTTTAAATTCCTGCCTCTCAGAATCATAATCAGTAAACACATAATTTTTCTTGTCATCTTTATCATTAATTTCAGCTGCTGATTGAATCTGGTTAATCAGCTTAAACATGTTTCAGTATCTTTAATTTCTATTCCTAGAACTTTAAAGAACATTGCCTGTTCAGTTCAGAGCAACTCAGGCATTGCCACATAACCTGTGGACAACTGTTGGTAGAATCAAACTAGCATTGCCTTTTTTTTTTTTAAAAACAGTACTGTGGATTAAATGCAGGGGTGTGCTACGACTGAGCTATATCCGCAGCCCTTTCTATTTTTTTTTTTTTTTTTTAATTTTGAGACAGGGTATTGCTAAGTAACCAGGATGGCCTGGAAGTTGTGATCCTCTGACTCAGCCTCATGAGTAGCTAGGATTACAGCTGTGTGCCACCTGACTTGGCATACCTTTTAGCTAAGCTGTATCTATATGTTTATAAATAAAAATGTGATCATTTTCAGCATTTAATTCATCTGGGAGATCCTTTTTTTATGCCTATCTTAATTGTACCCTTTATGGTGGTTAAAGGTGAATTTTACCTCAAAAATTTGTGCTTTTAAAATTGTAATATTTTAGGGAGGAATATACCTGAAACATGTATAATAATACTATTTTGAAAATTTCAAATATTATCCTTTAATTAAAGTACTATGTGACATATACTTGAGTTATATTTTTTTAGCTGCTGAAATGCTCAAGCACCAATCCACTGGCCATCTCTGACAGATGTTAAATAAATAATCCTATAAAACTCATTATATTTATTGCTAGACTATTTTTGAAAACTCAGTACTAACAGCTTTCCTCAGGTCTTAGTAAAAAAAAAAAAAAAAAAACCTGTGCTTTTTTTTAAGAAAATGACACATTTTTACCTTATGAATATTATGAATGATATAAAAATAAAAACTGCACATGACAGTTATTTCTTCTTTGCACTGATTACTGAGAAACTCAAAAGACATTATTTGGTTCACAGGTTACAGGGTCTTGTGGCATGTGTTTTGATAGCAGCCTTACTTGTGGCATTGTTTTCTCACACTCAGTGTTTTTAGTTCTCTCTCTTTGTGTTTATTATGTAGAGGTTTTAGTCAGCTTTTTTTTACTGCTGTGACTGAAAAACAAGAATAATTAGAGGAGGATATGTTTATTTGGGGGCTCATAATTTCATAGGTGTCACTCCATAGAAGGCTTCCTCTACTCCCTGGGGCTCAAGATGAGACAGAACATCATGGCTGAAGAGTCTAGTGGAGGAAAGCAGCTCAGGAAGTTGCACCCAGAGCCTAAGAGGCTAAGCTCAGCTCAGCTCACTAAATACATACCCCAAAGGCACATTCCCAACAATCCACCTCTTCTAACCACACCCTACCTACCTACACCTACTACTTAGTTAATCCCTAACAGGGTATTAATTTACTGATTGGGTTAAGGCTGTCATATCCCAATTATTTCACCTCTAAACATTTTTACATTGTCTTACATGTGAGCTTTTAGAGAACACCTCACATCTAAACCATAACATGTAGCTTAGTAAATTACCTCATATTTTAGAATAGGGCAGGGTATAAATATACACAAGGTGGAAAATAATCCTATAATTTGAGGGGAAGGTTTAAAATGCAAATGTGTTTTAGTAATTTATCTAAATTAATTTATGCCAATATGTAATTAGTCTGTAGTCTTTATCATTTCCAAATTCTTAACTTTTTTTAGGGAGGCAGGAAAAAGTAGAATAAAGGGACTCTCGAGATGATGAAGATTTGTGTAAATGATTGAATGGCTTCTTGTTTTTAGTACTTAATGAATTAGAGACTAGGATGATGCTAAAAGTCCAGAAGTGGGAAAAGGTCAATGATAAAGAGGGAAAAAGAAAAATACAGCGGAGATGTTTTTTAAAATTGCTGGTGTTACTCTTTGTCTAATGTTGATCCTATTTAAATCCCACTGTGTGTAATCAAATAAAAGCTGTGCATGGCATTATTTTTACTGTGCAGCTGCATGTGTATACTTTAGAAGGGCATTGCTGTCACATCATATGTCAATATTGCTTTGTATAATATTTTCAACATGACAGCTTCTATTATAAAATGCTATTGTTTCCAACGATTTTAATTTTAATTATCTATATGTGGTTCCCCCCCATGATTTTCAATATTGTTTCCATATAATCCTTTAATTAGTCATATTTATTAATTATGTTTGCATTTCCAACAGCAAGGACAGATTTATGCATTTATTAGATGCTTAATAATCATTAATTTTGCTTATGCAATTTTTTCCATCATCATTTTTTTCTCTCTCTAGATCATGTCATCAGCATATAAATGTGTCATACTATCTCTCAAATACTTCATGGCCCCCCCACCCCCACCCCTGCCCTTTAATGGTACTGAGGATTGAACCCAGGACCTTTGATGTGCTAGATAAGCACTCCATTACTGAGCTATATCTATAGCTGTGTCCCCCCACCCCCAGCTTTCTGATGCAGAACTAGAGATTTGTTGTACCCAATTTTCAGGAAAAAAATCTCACAAGCCACTCACATAATAGCCAATGAAGCCCTTATTCTGGCCAGGGCCACAAACTACATCCAGCACAAAGCAAGATAGTAGAAAATGGCACCAGCTCATAGCAAGGGCAGAGTTTATAAAGCACAGGGTTAATATGCCCTCAGGCCCTCAGGTGGAGAGGGTTTAAGGGTGGGTTAATGGGCCATCAAGGGTGGGTCAATGGGCCATCAGGTGGAGACAGTCCAAGTCCAGTTTAAGTGGCCTTTGCTTATAACAGATTGAACCTAGGGCCCTTTGAGATACATCCCCAGCATCCCCAGCCCTTTTCATTTTTTGTTTTGAGACAGGGTCTCACTAAATTGTTGAGGCTGGCCTCTGACTGGCTGTCCTCCTGTTTTAGCCTCCTGAGTAGCTAGAATTACAGGTATGTACCACCACAACTGACTACAGTGCCATTTCTGATAAATCCTGCATAGTAAAAGAATGAGTTGTCCATATATACTGCAGCTATGTTCTCATCTTTTTCTGCTTTTCTTACCCTGTTCATGTTTTTGTCCTCATCACTCTACTGACAACATTCTTGTCATGGTCATGGTTAGATAAAATTCAGGCCTACAGGCCATACCCCCAGGTGCCTTCCCAGAAGTACCCATCTCATGAGAATCCACCTTTGGTGGGCTTCAAGTCCCCACCCTTCCTGATCCTGGGAATACTTGCCTCTTGAAGGAATTTACCCCAGGGCAGGCTCTCCCTTTCTGATTCAATCCAGACCATTTAAGTCATGTTCCTGCCCCTCTGTACTTAAGCCCCTGCTAGTCCAGAATGCTTTCTCTTTCTCAGCCATCTTCTCCCCTTTCCCATTCCCCTTTCCCTTTCTCCCTTTGTCCTCTTCTCCCTTCCCTTAATAAACCCCACTCCCCTTTGCTACAAGGCGGTCCTGGTGTGGTTTTTGCCCTTAAGTCACCAGTGAAATTTATCTGTGTAAATCCACTGGTCATTTCTCAGCCTTTATGTTACGTGTTTTTCCAGAAGTTTATCATGTTGTTTTCCATGAAACTCTTTTCACTTGAGCACATAACTTTGCTAAAACCCAAACTCTGTTTTTTTTTCTACTCTTACCACCAGCACCACCACCAAATCTATTCCTATCCCGGTGTTCTCCCTCTCAATATTTGGCAGTATCATCCACTCAAGTTAATCTAACCAGAACCTTGGACTTCATTCCCCCAGATTGAACCCAGGGCCTCATGAATACTACAGTCATTATTAATTATGCTGTCTTTTCTCTTATTTATTCTATCAGAGACCAAATATCTAGTAACTTCTCACCAGAAGTGTTGCTACCTTATTTCCACCTGAGTCCCTAAACTGGTATTTCTGTTTGATTTTCCTCTCCCTCTCCCCACCCCCATGATTACTCTGTACAGAGTGGCTAGAGTGTTGTTGTTGTTTTTTAAGTCAGATCACTTCACACATGTCAAAATACCTCAAATGGCTTTCAGCATATGTGGAATAACACCCAATCTACTTTCCAGGCCCTTCTAGTTCTTCTACCTAGTTCTTCTACCAGACGTTCTGCTCATTTTTGAAAACACCAAGCCTTTGCACTTCAGGGGCTTGGCATTTGCTGTTCTCTTATCTGGAGTATTTTTTCTTTCTTCATTCTCAGGACAGTTATCTTCTCAGGAATGATTTTGTTGCCATTGCTCCATCTCTTTGCCTGTTAGTGGTATATTTACTATACAAAAGCATAACTTTTTCTTTTAGGTTGTTTTGTATGTCTCCACTACTAGAATGTAAATTTCGTCGAGACAGATTTGTCTTGTTCATTGGTTTATTCTCCAGTCTAGCACAGTGCTTGCCACATAGAAAGCTCTCAATAAATATTTACTGAATGAACAAAAGAATGATTTGATTAATATTTCAATGAGTATAGTAGTGAATAAGAAAATTTTGTGATTGGTTTATGATTTATAATTTGATTTTCACACTTATTGATTTTTTATTATGGTAACATAACATTGAATTTATCATCTTAGACTTTTTAAAGCATATTTAAGTACAACTAAGTACATTAATATCATTGTACAACCATCACCACCATCCATCTCCAGAACTTTCTTTTTTTAAATTAGAGTTTTTTGTTGTTGTTGTTGGGGGAGGTACTGGGGATTGAACTCAGGGGCACTCGACCACTGGGCCACATCCCCAGCCCTTTTTTGTATTTTATTAGAGACAGGGTCTCACTGAGTTGCTAAGTGCCTCGCCATTGCTGAGGCTGGCTTTGAACTCAAGATCCTCCTGCCTCAGCCTCCCAAGTGCTGGGATTACAGGTGTGCGCCACTGCGCCCGGCTTAAATTAGAGTTTTATGGTTATGCGAAGTAGTGGGTTCCCAGAACTTTTTTTATTTTCCAAAACTGAAATCTGTACCCATTAAATCCCAACTCCTGGCAACCATCCTTTTAAATTTTCTCTCTGGATTTAGCTATTTTAGATACCTTACACTTGTAGGATCATAGTATATTTGTCTTTTGTGACTGGCATATTTCACTTAGCATAATGTTTTTAAGGTTCATTCATGTTATTATATTTTTTCTTTTTCCTCTGCCCCCAGTACCTTTGATTGAACTCAGGGGTGGCTTTACCACTGAGGTATACCCCTAGCCCTTTTTCTCATTTTTCTTTTGAGATGGGATCTAAGTTGTTACAGCTGGCCTTGATCTTGAGATCCTCCTGCCTTAGTCTCATGAGTGCCTGGGATTATAGCATTGTACTCAGATGTTAGATGTTTTGAAGTGGCATTTTTCATCAAGTACATAGCAATTAATTGTATGTATGCCATACCCCTCTCTCTTTCATCTTTGTTCCTCAAAAAGTTTTATAAGCCTAATTAGCCAACTCACAATGTCCCTATGAAGTTTATAATTATGGTATAGCAAACTGAAGTGCTGATAAATTGCCTGAGTACCTGAGGAATATATGGCAAAATTCTAAGTGAGGATCAGGGCAGGGTTATGTACTTCCTTATTAAATCAGAAAACATTAAACTAGATCTCTCATTTATGATGAAAACATTCTAAGAGTTCTAAGAGAACTAAGGGGAAAACATAGCAGTATCATTATTTAAAAACCCTAAATATTCATAGCAAAGTTATTTTAAGAGAGAAAATATATAAATCATCTGGAATCTAGAGTTTGTTATTAGTGATGATAACTTTAGTTATTTCTTTGACCTGTGTATTGTTAGATGGCAGAATTGCCTCAACAGTCTTCATAGACATGATCTAAAGTGGATTTTTGAAGGTTTGTATTGGGGTAACATAATTTTATCTTCTTAGCTATGTACATAAAAACTTTATAACACTATAAGCTTAAGTTTGACTTGATGCCAGCTTGTTCAAACAAGGTTTGTTGGTTTGTTTTTTAAAGGCATTCTTATGATTGGCAAACTATCTGTTGATTTGATGTTTGTTGACAGAACTAAGATAAACTCTAATTTGATATAAAAATCTTTCATAGCCTGGCGCGGTGGCGCACGCCTGTAATCCCAGCACTTTGGGAGGCTGAGGCAGGAGGATCATGAGTTCAAAGCCAGCCTCAGCAGTGACGAGGCATTTAGTGACTCAGTGAGACCCTGTCTCTAAATAAAATACAAAAAAGGGCTGGGGATGTGACCCAGTGGACGAGTGCCTCTTGAGTTCAATCCCCGGTACCACAAAAAAAAAAAAAAAAAAAAAAAAAAAATTCATATTTAAATATTGTGCTTTAATTTAGTTAGTAGTATTCTTAAAAGCTTAAAACCCTGTCTTGTGTATTGCTACAATAAGATTTGATTCTCTAAGGAACTTGTAGCTAAAACAATATTAATTATTCTCAAATGAAACTTCATTGTATTACTTCACCTAAGTGATTGGTTCATTTTGGGGTATAACCTCAAGAACGTTTCAACACAAGTTGGCAGTGCTGCCAACCTTCCTCTTCTGCTGGATGCCCATTTATGGCTTTAAAATGGAAACCCATGAACAAATGAGTCAAATTTTTGAGAAGTGCTAATTAGTGTTGAAATAATAGAGTGGTAAAATTTGTAATAACAGGCAGCGTGTATGTACTTAAAAATGTGTTTTTTTTTTTAAAATTTTTTATTTACCAAGTCTTAACTGCCAGTTGTCCTTTGTTTGCATGGTTTTTCTCAACAGCAAACAGTGAAACTGTCATCCAGGCTGTAACTATACTTCATGTAATAAGGTTTTTGTTAATTCTCTAAAACTTTTGTGAATCAACCCATGGGAATTACAACTTTATTTCCCTAGAGATGTCTTAGTCACACAGAACAATAAAGATAAGTGTTGTAAATGAAGAATATATTTTGAAAGAACGTCGTCATATTTTTACAGAAAGGAATTAGTGAAAATTATGAATTCATAATTAATATAGTAAAATTATTTAAAAATTTGTTTGCAGTTGTAGATGGACAGAATGCCTTTATTTTATTTGTTTATTTTTATGTGGGTGCTGAGGATCAAACCCAGTGGCTCGTGCATGCAAGGCAAGCACTCTGCCACTGAGCTACAGCCCCAGACTGTAAAATTATTAATACATTTTAGTAATTTGGAAATTACTAATGTAAGAAGTGCTTTCATAATGTTCTCTGGTTTTACCTGAAGTACTGCTACTGATAATGAGTTGTTTAGTTTGAAAAAGGTGGCTGAGAAAAACACTGTATCTCTACACACACAATACTTCTGACATGAGATTTGTTCTCCTCACTAAGCAATTCTTAAGCTTTTTGGACATCAGCTGGGTGTCCTGCAATTTAATTCAGATTTGGACATTATGTACTTGGAGTTGGTGTCAAATCCCAGATTCGACATGTTGGCTCAGTCCCACAAGACTGCCCCAACTTAAGGTGCCAGCTGCCAACTTCTGACCAATAAGTTATAAACTGGGGGTTCCCTTGGCCCCCTCCTTGGTTTAACAATTTGCTAGAATGTTAACAGAACTTGAGGAGACATTTTACTTAAGTTTACCAGTTTTTACTAAGATTATCATAAGGGATGCTGATGAATATCCAGATGAAATACATAGGTTCATTAATGTCCAGAAGGGTCCTAAGTACAAGGGCTTCTTTCTTCATGGAATTGGGGTAAGCCACTCTCCTAACATGTGGGTTTAGGCATCAACCTGGAAACTCATCAAATCTTGCTCTTCAATGATTTTTTTTTTTTTTTTTTTTGGGGGTACTGGGGATTGAACTCAGGGGCACTCGACCACTGGGCCACATCCCCAGCCCTTTTTTGTATTTTATTAGAGACAGGGTCTCACTGAGTTGCTAAGTGCCTTGCCATTGCTGAGGCTGGCTTTGAACTCGCGATCCTCCTGCCTCAGCCTCCCAAAGTGCTGGGATTACAGGCGTGCGCCACCGTGCCCAGCTGCTTCAATGATTTTTATAGCATTTAATCTTTAGTACCTCTCATGATCCATGTTAAGTTGCTGGGTTTGGACTAAAAGTTCCAACCTTTTCATTACTTCTTTCTATTGACTGGCCCTATCCTAAAGCTGTCTTCGGAATGCCTACCCCAAGTCACCTCATTAATATAAATTCAGGTATGATTTTAAAAGGCTTGTTATAAATAAGAATAGACACTGTTATTACTCAGGAAATTTCAAGGGCTTGGGAGTTCTGTGCAAGGAATGACTAGAGATACCAAATATATTTTTATTATATCCAGTGACAATTAGAATCCTGATAAATCATCTCTTTAAAGTTTTAAAGAGATTGCATATGCTTTTTGTTTGTTTGTTTTTGCTTTTGGTTTTGCTTAGTACTTAAGGCATCTTTCTTTGGAAAGAAAATATTAGGATTTTATGTTTTTAGGTTGTGGTATGACAAAGGTGATTTAAATTGAGAAATAGCCATCTACTTTATTCCTAGACTTTTGTTGAGAGACAGTGGAATCATGATTTTTGAGTATCTCTAGTCTAAATATTGGGGTTGTAATTATTTCCAACAGTGAGTATTAAATTAGGAGGTGCTCATCCTCCTAGAAAGCCTGGTTAAATCACAAAACTAAATAGTATCCATTATATAGAACCATGACTTTGACTATCTTGCTTTTCTTGATAAAAATTGTAAATGGTTAAGCCGGGCACGGTGGCGCATGCCTGTAATCCCAGCACTTGGGAGGCTGAGGCAGGAGGATCACAAGTTCAAAGCCAGCCTCAGCAATGGCGAGGCACTTAGCAACTCAGTGAGACCCTGTCTCTAATAAAATACAAAAAAGGGCTGGGGATGTGGCCCAGTGGTCAAGTGCCCCTGAGTTCAATCCCTGGTACCAAAAAAAAAAAAAAAATTGTAAATGGTTAAAATTAACAATTAGCAGGGCGTGGTTGCACACACCTGTAATCACAGCACTTGGGAGGCTGAGGCAGGAGGATCTCGAGTTCAAAGCCAGCCTCAGCAATGGTGAGGCACTTAACAATTCAGTGAGACTCTGTCTCTAATCAAATACGAAAAAGGGTTGGGGTTGTGGCCCGGTGGTTGAGTGCCCTTGAGTTCAATCCCTGGGACAAAAAAAAAAAAAAAAAAAAAAAAAACAACCTAACAATTGATGGCTTCGAAGTACTCTTGGTTTCTGTCAGTTCTACAGGTGTGTGAGTACTTTATTTAACTTTATGAGACAGTTGTCAATTTTAAGAGTCTGTAATTCCCTTCATCAGTTTCATTGTGTCTTAGCAGGGAGTAATTTGTAGTATTAGGAATCATTGGAATGGTTGCCTTGGTTGCCTCTGTGAACATTAAAGGAAAGCATGTCTAATGTTTTAACTATGTACCCTGCCAGATCTACAGTTAAAACTTGAGGAAGGGGAAGCATTTAGTGAGTGTGATGCACCAAAATGCTGCTTGGAATTGGAGCCCATAGCTATTCAACCTGCTTATCTTTCTTCTTCCTTTCTCTACCTTGGATGAGTTAAAAATTTAGCACTTTTAAATTGTTATTTAGCAAAGCAAAGCTCAAATGTAAGCAGTAGAACAAAACTAGAGATTTTAACTGTCTGACACTGCCAACTACTTTCTTTTTTTTTCTTTTAATATTTTTTTAGTTGTCAATGTACCTTTATTTTATTTATTTGTATGTGGTGCCAAGAATCAAACCCATGGCCTCACACATGCGAGGCAAGTGCTCTTCCACAGAGCCACAACCCCAGCCAGCCCACTTGCCAACTACTTTCTAAGAACTTTCCACTGTAGTGATCAAATGTATTATCTTTCACTTTTGGCTTGTACAGTTTGCTTCTGAACCTCTTCTGGTTCTGAGTGCAGTTTTCTTGTGAATCACTTTTTGCTCTTTTAAATATATTTTATCTGAAGTTTTTCTCATGAAAGTGGAAACAGCTTTTAGCCAGGGTACCAACATACTTAATGTTTGTACAGATCAGGAAATGATCTATTGTCTACTTTGTTGCATTGTATTTAAATTGGCACATTTCTAACTTGGCAAAACTGCTTGGTACAGTAGTAACAGAACATCTATTTGTTTTATAATATCTTCTATTTTTATTCTAGTTTATTTATTTGTTTTGGTTCTGGAATTGAACCCAGGGCCTCATAGGTACTTAACTACTACTGAGCTATATCCCTAAGCCCCAATATCTAATATTTTTATGATATTAAATGAGATAGCAGGCTTCTTTTTTATGTACTATGTCAAATGCTTAGTTAAAACTGTCTTGCTGCTTATCAGGGCTGGCATTGTGGCTCAGTGGTAGAACACTTGCTTAGCAAGTGTGAGGCACTGGGTTTGATTCTCAGCACCACATATAAATAAATGAGTAAAATAAAGTTCCATCGACATCTAAAACATTTTTTTAAAAAGCTGCTTATCCTTTTTTCCCTTAGAACTTTAAATAAGAAAGGGAAAATAATTGGTAGCAAATGAAGTTTCCAATGATCAAGAATATTAAAATTGTTAATAAAATATACTTACTTTTTTTTTTTTTCTGTGTTCAGCTGAGGTTTTAGTCCTTAACAGTACATCAATAAATGAAGTTAAAGCATATCTACACAGCTGAACAACATAAAGCAAATTGAAATTTAAATACCAGGCAATAGTGATGCAACCTGGAGAGGTATAAAACTTAATTCTCCAAAATTCAAGACATTTAGCACTATTAATAAATGTTAAGGATTCTATGGTAAAATAACCTTTTTTTCCCTTGCCAAACATAAACCTGAAAATAATTGGAAGGTAAAAATTTATCTTTTCTTGAATTTGGAACTTTACTGAAATGAGTATGTTCTAGCAGAGTTGAGGCTGTTCTCTCCACCCTCCAGTTGTTAAAAAGAGAGTTAATTCCCTTTTATTTATTTATTTGTTTCTTGGTGGTGCTGAGGTTGAACTTAGGGTCTTGCACATATACACATACTCTACCAATGAACTATGCCCCCAACCTCTAGAAAATAAATTTAAAAAAAAATATATATATATACATATATATATTTAGTTGTTAATGGACCTTTATTTTATTTATTTGTATGTGGTGCCGAGAATTGAACCGAGTTCCTCACACATGCTCGGCAAGTACTCCTCCACTGAGCCACAACCCCAGCCCAAATTTTCAAATATTTGAAAACATCATTTTACAGTTTCAGCATTGGTATCGTTTGAGAAATGCTTAAATGTGGGGCTTAAGGGTTATAGCTCAATGGTAAGAGAACCTGCCTAGCATGCCTAAAGGCGAATCCCCAGCACTGGAAGAAAAAAAAAAGTACATAGTTGTACCTTCTAATATGGTAGCCACAAGTTATATGCAACTGTTAAATTAAAATACTACATATTTAAAACTCAGTTCCTTATTCATATTAGTCATATAAAAGTATACTGTAGCTGGGCATGGTGGTGTACACCTATAATATCAGTGACTTGGGAGGCTGAGATATGAGGATCACAAGTTGGAAACTACTCTGGGCAACTTAGTGGGACAGAATAAACAATAAAAAGGACTGGGGTTACAGCTCAGTGGCAGGGTGACTCTGGGTTTAATCCCCAGTATCAGAGAGGGAAAAAAAACAAACCAAAACAAACAAACAAAAACCTATGAGGCTAAGGGTCTAGCTTGTTTAGCATGTATAATGAGACCCTAAGTTTCATCGCAGTGCCAAAAAATGGTTGTGGTGGGGAGTCTGTGATTATTTTTTCCATGTCTTTAATCCAAGATTACAATATTTTACATACCCTGCAAATAGCATATGACTTGTTAAATTATTTTTCATGTGTAAATTTTTAAAATTATTAAAAAAATTTTTTTTGTGGTGTTGGAGATGGAACCCAAGGGTTTTGAATATGCTAGACAAGCACTCTATCCACTGAACTACACTCCTAGCCGTGTTTTTTTTTTTTTTTTAATATTTATTTATTTACTTTAGTTGTACACAATGCAATGCATTTATGTTTACGTGGTGCTGAGGATCGAACCCGGGCCGCGCATGTGCAAGGCGAGCGCTCTGCCACTGAACCACAATCCCAGCCCCCCTAGCCGTGTTTTTTATTTATCTTTTTATAAACTACACCTTAAAAAGAGCCTACAACAAAGCAAATACAGTGACTATTATTTTAAATGAATTTTGGGACTAATGAACTTTTTTTTCCACGTTAATATTGAATAGTGGGAAAAACGGGAGTGTCCGTTTCTTCAGTCTTTTCAGTGGGTTAGATAGAGATAAATATTCTTACTTTATAGATATGGGTACTTACATTGTTGTCAAGTAAAAGTTAAGACTTGAATATACTAAAATTGATCACCTAAAGACTTTCTCTGTTTGGGGGCAAAGTAAGAGTAAAATTAAAGATAGTACGTGGTAATTGCTGGAAAAAGGCATAGTATTCAACAGCATAATTTAAAATTCTTTTCCTACATTAGTAGGTGGGAAACATTAGTAGGGGTTCTCTGTGGGTAAATATAGTTGAGATTCTCTGTGTGTATTTACTGAAATAATGACTTGTAGAGAAATAGTACATAACCAGTATATTATCTGAGTTACATTTACGTAAAATGTAATATTGCTTTTTATATATGTAATTTGAATACATTTCCTAGTTTTGACATGATTTTAAAGAATTACCTTTTGCTTGTAAAACCACTTAGGAATTTTATGAGAAGCTTTAGTATTTGTCTGGCTTTATCCTCTAGAGTCATTTCAATTTCATCAAAATATTTTTCCTCATGCAGTTACAAGTACCCAGTAAGTCATGTGTAAAAATTGCTACCATAAGGAAGGAATGCCTTTACTTTTTTTTTTTATACTATGAGCTTTAGGGCGTTAAGTAAAGTATAAACTTTTAACTCTAGACTTAGTCTTAATTATCCTACTTTAAAAAAAAATCAAAACCAAAATAGAATATTTGTATTTGTCTTTTTATTCAGTTACAAATGATATATTTTTTTTTTTTATTACCTTGGTGAACTTGCTCATACTCCTGGCTTAAACTGTAGTTTTCATGACTTATTTTCAAATATTGGATTATTCTAAATTTCTACTTGCTTATGGAAGCCTCTCCATTTGACTGGTAAGACCATGCTTACTGTTCAAAACAAAATTCACTCTTGCATTTCACTTCAGGATTTTTGTGTTTTGTTAGAACCTTAGACAAAATCTTTCATTCTTTGCTGTCCTAGTTCCCGATACTTCATTTAGCATGAGGTCTTGTTTCCTGCATTTAAGATGTCTTAGATTTCCTATTCCATCTGCAGTTCATCATCTTAACTATCCAGACCCTCATTTTCTTATGTTTGTAATTCAACATCTCTTTCCAACCACCTTCTGCCTTTTTTTTTTTTTTTTTTTTTTTTTTGTGGTACCGGGGATTGAACTCAGGGGTACTCGACCACTGGGCCACATCCCCAGCCCTTTTTTGTATTTTATTTAGAGACAGGGTCTCACTGAGTTGCTAAGTGCCTCGCCATTGCTGAGGCTGGCTTTGAACTCGCGATCCTCCTGCCTCAGCCTCCCAAAGTGCTGGGATTACAGGCGTGCGCCCGGCCCACCTTCTGCCTTTTAAAAATTTTTTTATTTAAGCTTCCTAAACTCTTCCTGCAGTGGCTTTTTAAAATGTACACCAAGTTGTCAGTATGTGGTGGAGAATGGCTATAATTCCAGCTATTTGGGAGGCTAAGCAGGAGGATCTCATGTTTGAGGCTAGCCTGGGCAACTTAGCAAGACCCTGTCTCAAAATTAAAAGAATAAAAACAATATAACTGGGCGGGGGTTGTGGCTCAGCGGCGGAGTGCTCGCCTCGCACATGCGCTGCCCGGGTTCGATCCTCAGCACCACGTAAACATAAAATGCATTGCATTGTGTACAACTAAAGTAAATGGATAAATGTTGGGAAAAAAAAAACCAATATAACTCAGTGGTAGAGCACTTTGCTAGCATGCATGAGCCTTAAGTTTCATTCTCTAGTACAGAAAAAAAAAAAATTAAACCAAGTTGTTACAGCTTATTGTCCTTGAATACATAGTAAGTATTGTGTTTTTAATTTATACTTTGAGGCCTCTGTAGCTCTGGGCATAGTGCTAGATGCAGTGGGAATTCTAAGCACTTGTTCACTTATTCATTCAGCAACTAATCAACTGAATAGTTATTGGGTCCCAGGTACAAAAGTGCTCCTATGATCTTTCATTGCAGAACTTAGAGCTAATAGTGGCTAGTGGTAAATAAAAGACTGAGGTGGTGACATTTGTTTTAAGACCTGGTTGAAGTGACAGAATCAGTTTTCTAAGGGAATAAAGAATATTTGCACCAAGCAGGGGGAATAGCAAGTGTCAAGGACCTGAAATGGTTCAAGTTTGATATGTTTGGGGATTATCAAGGTCATTTTGACTTGAGTGCAATATGGAGAGAGTGGTAGGTGATATAATCAGGCATCCAGCTAATAGAGAGCCTAATAAGCCACAGTAAATATTGTGGGGTTTATTTTAAGTGAGGGTAAAGTCATTACACGGTTTTGTAGTTGGGGATCTAGCTCAGTGGTAGAGAGCTTACCTAGCACATGTGAGGCTCTGAGTTCAATCCTCAGCACCACAAACAAAACAAAAACACCAGAAACAAAAACCACATATGCACACACTACATTGTGAAGTTTGCCTAAGAGAGTGATGTGATCTGATTTATCTGCTACTGCATTGAGAACAGAAAATAGGGCTGGGTGCCAGGGAGTACACCTGTAATCCCAGTGACTGAGCAGCCTGAGGCAGTAGAATCACAGTTCAAAGCCAGGCTCAGCAATTTAGCAAGATGGTAGGTAATTTAGCGAGACCCTGTCTCAAAATAAAAAAAAAAAAAAGAAGGTCTGGGAATATGACTCACTGGTTAAGTGCCCCTGAGTTCTATCTCTGGTGCCCCCCAAACAAACAAACAAATAAATAAATAAGAGAAGTAGGGGTGCTATATAGGGATGCTATAACAGTAACATTGGAGAGCAATATCTTGAAGTAGTATAGGATAACTAGCAGTAATCAGTGTTTTTGAATTAAAGGATAGAGTGAGGAAAAATAGTGGGTAGAATGAATTGGGTAGAAAGTATAAGGTACAAAAGGAACCAAGAAAAACTCTGTTTTGTCATGAATCCTTTCTAAAATCTCTTTTCCTGAAATGTATTCTAATTATTTCTTTTCTGCTTCTTTGAAGGAATTATTCAGAGGACTTAATGAAATAAAACATGAAAGTCCATTATGAACCATAACACTGATAATGTGTTACTTTATTTTTATTTGTTGCAGTACTGAGGATTGAACCCAGGCCCTCTTGCATGCTGTGGCAAGTGCTCTACCATTAAGCTATATCCCCAGTCCTTTTAAAAATTTTATATTGAGTATTAGGCTAGCCTCAAACTTGTAGTCCTTCCTTCCTCAATTTCCTGAGTAGCCGGGGTTATTGGCTTTGCACCATCAAGCTGGGCAATGTGTTTCTTTTCTTTTTTTGTTTTGGATACCGGGGATTGAACTTAGGGGCACTTGGCCACTGAGCCACATCCCTAGCCCTACTTTTTGTATTTTATTTAGAGACAGGGTCTCACGGAGTTGCTTAGCACCTTGCTTTTGCTGAGGCTGGCTTTGAACTTTGAGATTCTCCTGCCTCAGCCTTCCGAGCCACTGGGATTACAGGTGTGCACCATTGTGCCCAGCTAATGTGTTCCTTTTTAAATAAACATTTAAGAGCTCATCTTAAATTAACCCTTGTTAATAAAGAAATTTCTAAAAGTCCAAATTTTGCAGGGATAAACTGGGAGTCATTAATAGCTAAGAAAATAGCTTAATTTATAACTTCCTTTGGGTTTATGGTTTATAGTGGACGCGTCTCAATTATATTTTCAATCTTTGATTTATTCATAAGGATTAACATGTGCCAATTTCTCCTGTATTAAGTATATGACATTTTGGTTCTAAACTGAGCAGCTAGTTATAAAGAAACAATACCCATCTTTTATTTGTGATATATTTAAAACAGAGTAATTCTCTTCTTAGTAAATACTTGAAAATAAATATAATCTGTAACCCAAATATCCTGTAGTTTATTTAAAAAAATATATTGTGTTCACCCCAGGGTGTCACTGATTATAAACAAAAACATAACATGCCATACTACAATAAATACTGATCCTATAAATAAACTCCAGGTAGTTTTTGCTTATTTCATGTTATGCCAATTATGTTTCCTGATATTTTAGGTTAACTTAAATATGATGTATGGCATCCAAAAAAGACAGAAGTTATAAACAAACTTTTTTAGTTTCTGAAATCACTTACTCAAATATGATTCAGCTAACCACTAATTCTGTCTTCCTCTTGCAGGTTTTTCAACAGTGATGTCACAAGATTGACCACACTGATCACAGTAAGGCCAATAATGATTGTTTGGCTTTGAGGATGATATGTTTTCTCTGAGAATAAGAATTGAATTAGAAGATATATACAACTTAAAATTATTATTATTTCTTTGACCAGCCAATTGAATGTTTACATTTTCAGTGAATTGTATTTCATACTTCTAGATAAATACTTCAAAAATATTGCCCTAAAGTATTTTAAAAACATTTAAGCTGGGCGCGGTGGCGCACGCCTGTAATCCCAGCACTTTGGGAGGCTGAGGCAGGAGGATCGCGAGTTCAAAGCCAGCCTCAGCAATGGCGAGGCACTTAGCAACTCAGTGGGACCCTGTCTCTAAATAAAATACAAAAAAGGGCTGGGGATGTGGCCCAGTGGTCGAATGCCCCTGAGTTCAATCCCTGGTAACCACAAAAAAAAAAAAAAAAAACATTTAAAATAAAAATTATTTTAAAATATAACAGAAGTTATAGGCTGGGGCTGGGGCTCAGTGGTAGAGCTCTTGCCTAGCATGTGTGAAACCCTGTATTTGATTCTCAGCACTGCATATAAATAAATAAAATAAAAGACTATTGACAACTAAAAATTTTTTTTTTAAATTTAACAAAAAATAGCTGAAGTGATATTCCTAATTATATTAGTATATTTCACTGTGACTCATGCTCTGAACATCATCGTTTTTACTTTTGGTTTTTACTGAAAAGTGGCAAAAATGTAAGATGACTGTATATTAGGAAAAAGATATAAAAATGAAATTGCTCGAGACTGTCATGTTAGTAAAAATAATTATGGAAACAAAACCTTGAAAGAATTCTTAGGCTTCTTGCTTATAGTTTTCATTGATTTACAAAGGGTTTACAAATTGATTTACAAATGACTTACAAAGGGTTTCCCTAATAAAAAATGGCTTGATAAAGGATAGTTCTCTCTCTTTTTTTAATATTTATTTATTTACTTTAGTTGTACACAATGCAATGCATTTATGTTTACGTGGTGCTGAGGATCAAACCCGGGCCGCGCACGTGCGAGGCAAGCGCTCTGCCGCTGAGCCACAATCCCAGCCCCTGGGGATAGTTCTCTTAAGTAGCTGATACTTTTCCTTTTTTTTAATTTTATTTAAAAGTGTTCATCTTTATTGTGTGTAAGGAAATATATTACCTAAAAATAAACTTTTTCCCAAGGCCTACATCCATATTACTATAAAATTACTTTTCTAAAAACAGTTTTAATTTTTATTCTTTTTTAATGCTAGGAATTGAATACAGGGCTTCGAGCATATGGGGCACATACTCTACCACTGAGCTATGGCCTCAGCCCTATTATAGAATTCTAACTAGTAAATTCTGAATTACAGTTATGAGATTTTGTAGCATCTCTGAAAAATCTTATGTAGCAGAAGAATAAGTTGTAAGTAAATTGTATACCCAATGAACCTACTTTTTAAACCTGTCTTTTATTTTTTAAATTAACACTCTTTTTTTAAAAAAGTTTTTTTAGTCGTAGGCGGACATAATACCTTTATTTTATTTATGTAGTGCTGAGGATGGAACCCAGCACCTCACACATGCGAGATGAACACTTACCACTGAGCCATAGCCCAGCCCCTAACCCTGCCTTAATTATGCTATAAGTAAAGAAACAATAATTATCAGGAGCATAAATCCACATACAAATGATCTTTTGTATTTATGTTCAAATATTTCTTTTGAAAACTGTTTTGTTAAATTTAATATTTTGCAGGATTAGGGGGAACTTTTGCGATATTTGTAAAGGCTTTATTATATTTTGTTCATTGATGTTTATGACATATTCATTCATTTTGCTAAGGGGACATTTTGGCTTTCTCTGGTTTGTAACTCTTTGCTTGTTTGTTATGAGAGGCTGGGTGATACTCTACCTCTGAGCTATACTTCCAGCCTTTGTTTTTTCTTAATCAGAATTTCATTGCCCTAACTGAATATTTTACAACAAAATATTAACATATTTGTGTAGTAACCTTCTATTAAGGATCTAGTGATTAATAATTGAAGGGCTGGGATTGTGGCTCAGCGGTAGAGTGCTCACCTGGCACGTGGGCAACCTGGGTTCGATCCTCAGCACCACATACAAATAAAATGCATTGTGTACAACTAAAAGCAAATAAATAAAAATATTTAAAAAAAATAATTGAAGATGTTTAAATTAGCATTAGATGAAAAGGTTTTATATATATATCTATATATATAGATATAGATATAGATATAGATATATGTTTTTTTTTTTTTTTTTTTTGTGGGACCGGGGATTGAACTCAGGGGCACTCGTCCACTGGGTCACATCCCCAGCCCTTTTTGTATTTTACTGGAGACAGGGTCTCACTGAGTTGCTAAGTGCCTCGCCATTGCTGAGGCTGGCTTTGAACTCGCGATCCTCCTGCCTCAGCCTCCCAAAGTGCTGGGATTACAGCCGTGCGCCACCGCGCCCGGCTAGGTTTTTATATTTTTTTAAAATTTAAACATGCTGACTCCCACAGTTTATTTTTAGGGATATGAGGGAAGTGTATCATTACAAGTGTTCAAAATCCAAGAATTTCATGAAGAGACATGATATTCAGTATTATCAGACATATTAAATAAGTTAAATTCTAGGACATATTCATTTGAAAGGTTTATAAGTGACTGATTTTAGAAACCTTTACTTTTGTACTAGTGTCAGGGTTGTGAGGCTTTCTTCAGCCCCTTGAGTTAAGAAGAGAGGGTAGATTTCAACACAGACTGAGGTTGAGAGTGCTAATAAGAGAGTAGTTCAAGTGTTGGTCATGGGTCTAGAGAAAAGTGATTCCAGGAAAGGGCTTATTCATTCAAAGAAAATGTAAAGGTCAGGGGACTAGTCAAAGATACGTTATTATAATGAGATGACATACTAAGAACTAAGGGTAGAATGTTGTGGTTAGAGAGGGTGATGTTATAGATTGTTATACAGCTGAAGCTGTACTTTGTATTTATATATTCCATAATATACACATATATTTTCCTCAATTTTCAGAAGTCGGGAATTTCTATTTTTCCTCTAGGTCACAATCACAAAAAAATATTAAAATGCTTTTTTTATTAAAAATTTTTTATTCTAATTTGTTACATATGACAGCAGAATGCATTATAATTCATATTACACAATTTTTCATATATCTGGTTGTGTACAAAGTATATTCACACAACTCGTGTGAATACATGTACTTAGAGTAATGATATCCATCTCATTCTACCATCTTTTTTTACCCCCATACCCCCTCCTTTCCCCTCCAACCCCTCTGCCCTATCTGGAGTTCATCTATTTCTCCCATGCTCCCCTCCCAACCCCATTATGAATCAGCCTCCTTATATCAGAGAAAACATTCGGCCTTTGGTTTTTTGGGTTTTGCTAATTTCACTTAGCATTATATTTTCCAACTCCATCCATTTACCTGAAAATGCCTTGATTTTATTCTCTTTTAATGCTGAGTAATATTCCATTGTGTATATATACCACATTTTCTTTATCCATTCATCTACTGAAGGGCATCTATGTTGGTTCCACAGTTTAGCTACTGTGAATTGTGCTGCTATAAACATTGATGTGGTTGTGTCCCTGTAGTATGCTGTTTTAAAGTCCTTTGGGTATAGACCGAGGAGTGGGATAGCTGGATCAAATGATGGTACCATTCCAAGTTTTCCAAGGAATCTCCATACTGCTTTCCATACTGGCTGCACCAATTTGCAGTCCCATCAGTAATGTATGAGTGTGCCTTTTCCCCCATATCCACGCCAACGCTTATTGTTGTTTGTGTTCTTTTTTTAAAAAAAATATTTATTTGTTTTAATTGTACACAATGCCTTTTATTTTTACATGGTGCTGAGTGTCGAACCTGGGCTGTGAACGTGCTAGGGGAGCGCTCTGCCACTGAGCCACAACCCCAGCCCGTGTATTTTTAATACCTGCCATTATGACTGGAATGAGATGAAATCTTAGAGTAGTTTTGGTTTGCATTTCTTTAATTACTAGAGATATTGAACATTTTTTCATATATCATCTTCTGAGAGTATCTGTTCAGTTCCTTGGCCCATTTGTTGATTGTGCTATTGTTTTTTTTGTTTGTTTGTTTGTTTTTTGTGTTATTTAGCCTTTTGAGTTCTTTATATACCCTAGAGATTAGTGCTCTATCTGATGTGGAAGTGGTAAAAATTTGCTCCCAAGATGTAGGCTGTCTATTCACCTCACTGATTGTTTCTTTTGCTGAGAAGAAGCTTTTTAGTTTGAATCTGTCCCATTTATTGATCCTTGATTTTAATTATTGAGCTATAGGAGTCTTATTAAGGAAGTTGGGGCCTAATTTGACATGATGGAAATTTGGGCCTACTTTGTCTTCTAATAGGTGCAGTCTCTCTGGTTTAATTCCTAGGTCCTTGATCCACTTTGAGTTGAGTTTTTTGAGTGGTTTAATTTCATTCTGTTGCATATAGATTTCCGGTTTTCCCAGCACCATTTGTTGAAGAGGCTATCTTTTCTTTAATGTACATTTTTGGTACCTTTGTCTAGTATGAAATAATTGTAATCATGTGGGTTAGTCTCTGTGTCCTCTATTCTGCACCATTGGTCTGTTTTGGTGCCAATACTATGCTGTTTTGTTACTATTGCTCTGTAGTATGGTTTAAGGTCTGGTATAGTGATGCCACCTGCTTCACTCTTCTTGCTAAGGATTACTTCAGTTATTCTGTGTTTCTTATTTTTCCAGATGAGGTTAATGACTTTTTTTTTTCTATTTCTATGAGGAATGTCATTGGGATTTTTATTGGAATTGCATTAAATCTGTTTAGTGCTTTTGGCAGTATGGTCATTTTGATAATATTAATTCTGCCTATCCAAGAACAAGGGAGGTCTTTCCATCTTCTAAGGTTTTCTTTAATTTCTTTCCTTAGCATTTAAAATATATTTATTTGTTTATTTTTATGTGGTGCTGAGGATCAAACCCAGTACCTTGTACATGTGAGGCAAGTGCTCTACCACTGAACCTCAGCTCCAGCCCCTTAAAATCTTTTAATTGGATCCAGGTGTGGTGGGGCAGGCCTGTAGTCCCAGCTATTCAAGGGCTAGAATATGAGGATCTCAAGTTCAAAATCAGTCTGGGCAACTTATTGACACCCTGTCTCAAAAGTAAAATAATCATCCTCATCATCCTAATTGAAATGATTTTTCCTCCCTAGTAGTTTCATCATGTATAATTTTTATTAATTCTTGGTTGCTGATAAAAATATCCTTGGGTGTTTTTTTATTTTTATTTTTTTTAGTTGTTGAAGACCTTTATTTTATTTATTTATACGCGGTGCTGAGAATCTAATCCAGTGCCTTACACATGTCAGGCAAGTGTGCTACCACTGAGCCACAGCCCTAGCCCCTCCTTTGGTGTTTTTGACATTTGTTTTAATATACATCTTCATACTGTACTGAAAATATGCCTGTTGATAATCATCAATACTACAGAAAATCCTAAATCAATTAGCATCTTTGGTTTTCCAATATTAAAATTGAAATGAGGATATTTATACATGAAAATCCACGATTGAACTATAGAAAACAGAGTGCCCCATACTGTTGACTTTTCCCCTGTTCTGTTTTACCCAAGTGTATCAATCTGGAATAAAAACATCATTTCAGTCTCTCAGAGCTAGATGTCATGTGACTAAGTTTTGACTCAAGATATATAAGCAGAAGTAGTATGTGAAATGTTCAGAAAGTATCCTTAAAGGAAGGAGGTACACACCCTTATTTTTCCCCCTCATAAACCAAGTTATTTGGTAGGTTTCGGGTGCCTAGTTTTAACATTAATAATTTAACAGTATTTATGGTTTTTCCATTAAATATTTTTAGGAATTATTTTAGTGTTGATAAAGGAAAATCTAAGCTAACATTTATTTATTCACTGCTTCTTCAGATGCTAGGTGCTTTCTATTTGAACCTTTAACAATTTTTGAAGACATATTATTACATTTTGTAGGTTTCTAAACTGAGACTTGGCAAGGTCAAATGTCTTTCCCAGTATGTTCTCTGTGGAAGTTAAGTCATTATTTGAAAAGTACAAAAATCAACCATTTCTAGAACAAGTCTACTCTGTATTATCTGACCTTTCTTTATTTGTCCACTGTTCTAAATACCAAATAAGGAGTTATAGTCAATTTTAAACTATCTTAGCAGTAACTAAGCCCAAAGTAAAAGTCTACATAGAAATATCTATATTTTATGGAAACCAGTAAATCTAAAATTGTTTAAAAATATTAATGAAGTTATGAAATATGTCTTAAATGTTTGTAAAGTTTGAATTTTTGAACAACAGCTTTAAAACAATCATGCAGCAACCATTTTAATTACTTCATATAGATTTATTTTACATTGCCATTTCTAAAATGTTTATTTGGATAAAAGAAACCTTCCATATACCTCTACTTCATCTCCTCTAGTGATTGTTGGAGCTAAAAGCACATGTGATACTCTATATATGACTGGTTGCAGATATAAATGATACCATGGGGCACAAAAGAAATTAAACTTCCTTTGAATGTGTGGAAGTATATAATGCTACATAATCACATGATTTTATTATCTGAAATCCTAAATAAATTCCTATTTAATATATCTGCCTAAAAAAGAAATATTAACAGGTCTAGGAATAATTATGAAGCATGAGAAAGATATAAAAGAAAACCCAGCTCTCTACATTGGTTTGATGGTTTCTTATTGTAATCAACACAGAGTCTAGCACATATGTAGACTCTGTGGAGGAGAATATTTTGTAAATTAAGATTATGTGAAATTTAATCTGGCTAGTAAATCGTTCTCTTCTTCTTATGCTTTGTAGAACACCAGTGCACACTTCACACTTCTTCTGTGAGGTGTACATTTACAGAAATGTTAGTCAAGGAGTGGATAAAATACAAGCGTGGTCTGCAGAAATTGTTTAGGGATGGGAAAATGGGTATTGTACACTGTCTATGGGATATCTGATCTTTTTGTTCTTTTTTCTATAAATGTATAAAAAATGGAGAAGAAAGGATTTTGACAAAAATTAAAACTTTTTTGTTGTTGTATAGCATCAAAAGTTTACTGAAGTGGGGCTTGGGGTGTAGCTCAGTGGTGGAGTGCTTTCCTGGCATGTGGAGGCACTGGGTTGGATTCTCAGCACCTCATATAAATAAATAAATAGGTCCATCAACAACTAAAATTTTAAAAAATAGTTTATTGAAGTTAGTTAGCGTGTCATAGATGTTGTTAAGAAGTCTAATATAGATAATCCTGATGCTTCTTTATGTGAATACATTCTTTTCCTTTCTTTTCTTCTTATTTCTTTCTTTATTTATTTATTGGTACTGGACATTGAACCCCATCCTCACATATGCTAGGCAAGTAATCAACCACTGAACTATATCCCCAGATTTTTTTTCCCCCATTTTTAAGATAGGGTCTTCCAATTTGCCCAGGCTGCTCCATGTTTGCAGTTCTCCTCTGCTTCCCAAGTAGCTGGATTACAGGTGTGTGTCACTGCATCTGGCATGAATACATTTTTAATGCATTTTACAAAATTACATCATTAAATACATTTCCATCACAATGCAAGGGAGAATGTATAATCTTAGCAGTATGCAAAGAATACCATATCTAATGCTTGCAGTTATAATCTTTGATTTACTTTCTCTCCAAAAGAAGTCCCTCAACTTTTGTTTGTGAAATTCATGACTTTTGTTTCTTCATTGTCCTTACTTCTAAATATCCCTGTGTGTCTTTGTTGTACTATAGTGGCTTTGTATTTTCAGTGACAGCCTTATGGAAAGGGAAGTTCAGAAAATGTACGTATTTGACAATAAATTTAAATGTCACAATTCATTTCAAATATACTCCATAAAATCTGGATCCCCAAAGTTAGAAGTAATTTCCCAACAGTTTTCTGCCTTTCTAGTATTTGTTATTTCTGTTATTAGAAATATTCTTCAACGCTGGGGTGTTTGAACTTGAGTGTATAAATGTTTTCTCTTCAAAGGGAAAGAGAGTTTCTATAAAAATTTAAAAATTTCAGTGTTTTTACATACAACTGCTTGTATACAAAGTATATAAGTACCATTCAGATCTTTTTTTTTTTGGTACCGGGGATTGAACTCAGGGGCACTCGACCACTAGGCCACATCCCCAGCCCTTTTTTATATTTTATTTGGAGACAGGGTCTCACTGAGTTGCTCAGTGCCTCGCCACTGCTGAGGCTGGCTTTGAACTCACGATCCTCCTGCCTCAGCCTCCCAAAGTGCTGGGATTACAGGCGTGCGCCACCGCGCCCGGCTCCATTCAGATCTTTAATCATGCATTTAGGATAGTGATATCCATCTCATTCAACCACCATTTTTCCCCCCTTTCCCCCCCTGCTCCCTCCCTTGCCCTCCCTTTCCTTTGACCATTCTAGTGTTCCTCTAATCCTATGTACCCCCATCCAATCACACTGTGAACTAACCTCCTTATATCAGAGAAAACATTTGGTGTTTGGATTTTTGAGATTGACTAATTTCACTTAGCATTATATTCTCCAACTTCATCCATTTACCTGCAAATGCCATTATTTTATTCTCTCTTATTGCTCAGTAAAATTCCATTTTGTATATATACCAAATTTTCTTTATCCACTCATCTACTGAGGGACATCTAGGTTGTTTCCACAACCTAGCTATTATGAATTGTGCTGCTATAAACATTGAAGTGGCAGTAAATAAATAATCTAAAAAAAAAATTTCAGTGTTAATAACATGTTCTTAGATCATCTAGGATGCCCACCTTATAACCAGTTAGCAAGCATTTTCAGGGTTATATTTTGTTTTATTATTTCCATCTAATTAGAAAAAAACAAAACAGATTTGGTTATGCAAATGGTTTGTTTGTACTAAGTGAAGGCCTGATGACATCAAAATGAGCTAAATCAAAGTACTGTGGATAGAGAAAGAAATGGTGAGGATCTAAAAACATTCAAGGCACACAAGACTATAGAGATGTCAAACCCAAATGTAATTGGAAAATAATGGCAAAGTAGCAGTCAGTAACACATTCATATTGAATATGATTCATGTTAGCAAAACCATCATATGATACTAATTTGAAATCTGTTTTTTGTAGATCTTATGTGTATATTTGTAATTTTTTTTAAAAATATTTATTTATTTACTTTAGTTGTACACAATGCAATGCATTTATGTTTACGTGGTGCTGAGGATCGAACCCGGGCCGCACACGTGCGAGGCGAGTGCTCTGCCACTGAGCCACAACCCCAGCCCCTGTAATTATTTTTGGTATTACATTTTTTAAAAAATGTTTATTTATTTTAGTTGTACACAATGCCTTTATTTATTTTTACATGGTGCTGAGGATCGAACCCGGGCCACGCACGTGCTAGGCGAGTGCTCTACTGCTGAGCCACAATCCCAGCCCTGGTATTACATTTAAATGAGGTCTGGAAACAAAACTTATTTTTCTATGTTTCATAGTTTTATTTTTTTTTTTACATTTCAGTAACATAATAATTTAACTAATTTAAGTCAATATAGGCATAAACAAGACCTTTTTCTCTGTTTATGAGGGTTTCATAGGTAACCTAAGTTTCAGAAACGTTATTATAGAGCTCTTAGATGCCTTATGTTCATGAGTTATGTGTTCTGTGGTTCCCTGTATTAAATTGTAATCTCCTTATAATCTAGTAAGGACACTGATTATATTTTATTCATCTTTGCAGTCTAATTATTAGAGTTTCACTATACTTTCTACCTAATAGTGGCCCAGTAGATATTTATTCAACAAACTTACCTTTGTTAAATGTGAATGAACATGTGTAGAAGACAGAGTATGTATATAGGGGGGTGTGTGTGTGTGTGTGTGTGTGTGTGTGTGTGTTATTATGTGTATAACATTTGTTTGTTTTTGTTTTGTTTTTGTAGTGCTGGAGATTGAACCCAGAGCTTCACATATGCTAGATAAGTACATTACCATTGAAGCATAGCTCCAGCTGGAGAGAGTATATATTTTAACAGTTTAAATTCATATGAATTAACAAATTCCTTTTTCTAAAATTAAATATCCCCTAGAATTTTATTTTATTTTATTTTATTTTATTTTTTTTGTGTGTGTGTGTGCTGAGGATTGAAGGCAGGGCCTAGTGCATGTGAGGCAAACATTCTACCAATTGAGCTATATCCCTAGCCCTCCCCTAGAATTTTGATTACTTATAGCATATGAATTACCTTAACTAGATAATCAAGTTGTTTTTTTCTAAGCTTTATAGTCATACCTTGGATATATTGAAGGTTCTGCTCGAGACCACTGAAATAAAGCAAATAGTACAATAAAGCAAGTCACATGAATTTTTCTTTTTTTGCATTCCAGTGCATAAAAAGTTATGTTTATACTATACTTTAGCCTATTAAATGTGTAATAACATCATTTTTTAAAAAATGTACATCTCTCAAAATTTACATATCTTATTATTATTATTTTTTTTTGGTGGTACCGGGGGTTGAACTCAGGGGCACTCAAACACTGGGCCACATCCCTAGCCCTTTTTTTTGTATTTTTATTAGAGACAGGGTCTCACTGAGTTGCTGAGTGCCTCGCCATTGCTGAGGCTGGCTTTGCACTCACGATCCTCCTGCCTCAGCCTCCCAAAGTGCTGGGATTACAGGCGTGCGCCACCGCGCCTGGCCACATATCTTAATTTTAAAATATTTCATTGGGACTGGGGGCATAGCTCAATGGCAAAGCACTTGTAAGCATTTGCCAGACTTTTGGCTCAATCTTCAGCACCACAAAGAAATAAAACAAAAACCTTTTTGCTAAAAAATGCCAATGATCATCTGTGTCTTCAGTGCATCATAATCTTTTTGCTGGTAGGAGGTTTTGCCTCAGTGTTAATTGTTGCTCACTGATCAGGGTGGTAGTTATTAAAGTTTGGAGTGACTGTAACAGTTTCTTAGAAGTTTGTTGCATTGACTCTTCTTTTCACAAAAGATTTCTCTGTAACATTTGATGCTGTTTGATAGCATTTTCACCATGTAGAACTTCTTTCAAAATTGGAGTGAATCATCTCAAACCCTGACACTGATCTAGCAACTGTACTTTGTTGTCATTTTAACAATGTTAACAGCCTCTTCACCCTGAGTAGATCTTATTCTGTGCTCATCCATAAGAAACAACTCTTTATCTGTTAAAGTTTTATCACAAGATCGCATCAATTCAGTCATATGTTTTGGTTCTAATTCTAGTTCTATTTCCACTGCATCTATATTTACTTCCTCCATTGATTTTTTTTTTTTTTTTTTTTTTTTTTTTTTTTTGGTACTGGGGATTAAACCACTTAACCACTAAGCCACATCCCCAGCCCACCCATTCCCCCTTTTTTTTGTATTTTATTTAGAGATAGGGTTTCACTGAGTTGCTTATGGCCTCACTAAGTTGCTGAGGCTAGCTTTGAAATCAGTAATCCTCCTGCCTCAGCCTCCCAAGCTGCTGGAAGTACAGGTGTGTACCACCATTTCCAGTCTCCACTGAAAACATGAACCCCTCGAAGTCATCAGTGAGTATGGGCACCAACTTCTTCCAAACTCCTGTTACTGTTGCAGTTTTGACCTCCTTCCATGAATCATGAATATTATCCATGACATAGAATTGTGAATCCTAACCAGAAGGCTTTTGATTTACTTTGCCCAAATCTTATCAGTGGAATCATTGTCTGTGGCAGCTATAGCATTATGAAATCAATGCCTCCTTGATCCATGGTCACAGAATGGGTGTTTGTATTGGCAGGCATGAAAACAACATTAATCTCATTGTATATCTTCATCAGGGCAATTGAGTGACCAGTGTCATCAATCAGTAACATTTTGAAAGGAATTTCTTTTTTTTTTTCTTAACAGTAGGTTTCAACAATGGGCTTAAAAAACTCAGTAAACTGTTTTGTAAAAAGATGTGCTCTCACCCAGGCATTGTTGTTCTATTTATTGAGCACAGCCAAAGCAAATTTAGTATAATTCTTCAGGTCTATAGGATTTTAATGATGGCAAATTAGCATTGTCTTTAACTTTATGGATTAACCCTTAATAAAAGAGCCTGTCCTTTAACGCTTTTTAGCCAGACATTGACATTTCCTCTCTATCTATGAAAGTCTTAGATGGCATCTTTTTCTAATATAAGTCCGTTTCATCTGCGTTGAAAATCTGTTGTTTAGTGTAGCCACTTGCAGTTATCTTAGCTGGATCGTCTGGGTAACTTGCTGTAGTTTCCACATAAGCACTTGCTTCTTTACCTTGTACTTTTGTATAATGGAGATAAGTTTTCCTTAAACCTCACGAACCAACTTCTGCTAGCTTCAAATTTTCTTCTGTAGCTTCATCACCCTTCTTAGTCCTTATAGAATTGATTAGAGTTAAGGCCTTGCTCTGGATTAGGCTTTGGTTTATGGGAATGTTGTGGCTGGTTTGATCTATCCATCTATTTTAGACCACTAAAATTTTCACTAAATCAGTAATAAGGCTATTTTACTCTCCTATCATTTATATGTTCACTGAAGTAGCACTTTAATTTCCTTCAGGAACTTTTCCTTTGCATTTACAACTTGGCTAAATGGTACAAGAAGCCTAGATTTCAGCCTATCTTGGCTTTTGAGACATCTTCCTCACTAAACTTAATCATGTCTAGCTGTTGATTTAAAATGAAAAAATGCTCCGGAGGCTGAAGCAGGAGGATCAAAGCCAACCTTAGAAACTTAGTGAGGCCCTAAACAACTCAGCAAGACCGTGTCTCTAAATAAAATATAAATAAGGGGGCTGGGGATGTGGCTCAGTGGTTAAGATCCTCTCTGGATTCAATCCCAGGTTACCCCCCCTCCCCAAAAAAAAGTCTGTCTCTTCCTTTTGTTAATTAGTAAGGTTGTTAACTGGCCTAATTTCAGTATTACTGTGTTTCAGGGAATAGGGATTCCCAAGGAGAGGGAGAGACGGGAACAGCCAGTCAGTTGAGCAGTCAGGACATTCTGCTTGGCACAGTGGTGCATGTCTCTAATCCCAGCTATTTGGGAGTCCGAGGAAGGAGGATTGCGAGTTCAAGGTCAGCCATAGCAATTTAGGGAGACCCTGTCTCAAAATTAAAAATGTTAAAAAGGACTGGAGATGTAGCTCAGTGATAGACTTCCCTTCAGTTCCATCCCCAATACTGAAAAAAGAAAAAAAAAAAAAAGAAAGTTTCCTGGCTAATATGGGTGCAGGTCATTGTGCTTCAGAACTAGACTAGTAACATCAAAAATAACTGATCACAGATCACCATAATGGATATAATAATTAAAAAGTTAGAAATGTGAGAGCTATCAGAATATGACACAGACACAAGAATCAAACACATGCTATTGCAAACACATGCTATTGGAAAAGTGGTTGCCACAAACCTTTAATTTTGGGGAAAAATGTAGTTATCTGTGAAGTGAAATAATGTAAAGTCTCAATAAAATGAAGTATGCCTGAATGGAGTGACAGGAGAATGGAAGATTTCATGACAGGCTGGACCTGAGCGGAGTTATATAACCAGGGTGCTTCAGGGAATAAGACAGTGCATCTTCGCAAAAATGTAGGTTTTTGTACTTAGGGCAGTTTGAGAGGGAGTGATCCCAGGGAAGAGGAGAGAGAGGCAGGTGGAGCCAGAAGGGATATGGAAAGTAAGTAGAGATACCATCTCCTACCTTTGGAGTATTGCCTAAAGGCAACATCATTCCTTTACACTTAAGGGGAAGTAAAACTGACATAAATTAAAATCCTCTAGAATAATACAGCAAGTATATTTTCTACTTTTCCATTTCTGTTATGGTAGATTTTTGTATTATGTTTCCACAGCATAATGATCACCTGTCTTGCTGACTTCTTCAGTGTCTTATTGTATACTTAAATAGAATTACTTATTCCTGAATTTCAAAGCCATTTTAGTCTTGTCTTATCTACACCTTTTTACTTTCCAACACACATCCTTTTATTGGGAGAGCACTCTTTCAGCCACAAAGATAATGATTTTTTTCTGCATGTCTTTTTCTATACATTTCCTTTTCTTTAAGTGCTTATCTGCTTATCCACTGCCAACACATTCTTCACATGGTCTTGTAGTCTTTTCTGATAGCTACAACCTTCCCTAGGCTTCCTTTCCTCTCAGCTTGTGATCTTTATTTGCTGCCTCCCAGACATCTCTTTTAGATTGTATAACCTTTATTTCTTTCTCTATATATGGCATTTGTACCTGGCTATCCCACAATCTGCTTAATTCAACATAGCCATATCTAACTTGAACACCTTTTCTTCTAATTTCTCACAAACCTTTCCTTCTTTACAAATTCCTTTTATTGGATCAATGATATTAACATCTACTTAGCCACCGAAGCAAAAACATTAGTTATCTTCAACTATGTGAAAAACTCACATCTAATCTTATAGAATTCTATTGATTCTCTTCTACATGCAGTATAATAAGAAGTAATATTTGTGAAAGGTTTACTATTTGCATGGTACCAATTTAAACATTTGATTTATTTAATTCTCTTAATTTTGAGTTAGACATTATTGTTGTCCCTATTTTACCTAAGAAATACAGTATGTCTTTGGTAACAGAAGTATATACCACTATCATGAAGTTATCCAGAAAAAGCAAAACAAACAAATGTGATCAAGCCTGATTTACAAGAAATAAATAGAAGAGCATATTAAGTGATAATAGGGGGATATCAGTCAGGAACATTCAAACTTTTGGAGACTGGAAAAGAAAAAGAACCTTGTATCTGATAAAAGCATTAAGAAGAAACTAGAGGTACAGCCCAGTGGTAGAATGCACGGTTAACATTCTTGAGGCCCTGGGTTCAATCCCTAGCACCAAAAAAAAAAAAAAAAAAAAAAAAGATTATCAATCATTGGACAGAGATGGAAGCATTTACAGATTAAAAGACCCTTTAGACTTGTATGAGCCAATTCCAAGTATGGATCTTATTTGATTTCATATTTAAACAAACAACTTAAAATATTATAAGATAAAGAAATGTGTATACTGACTATGTATTTGGTATTAAGGAATCATTGTAAATTGTTCTACATATGATAATTATTTTGGGCTGAACAAATCTGTACCAAGAAAAAGGATGAGCATCTTTTTCAGAGACAACCTTCTTTTTTAAAAAAATATATATTTATTTGTTTTAGTTGTACACAATGCCTTTGCCTTTTTTCTTACGTGGTGCTGAGAATCGAACCCGCGTGGGCCACTCACGTGCTAGGCGAGCGCTCTACCGCTGAGCCACAACCCCAGCCCGACAATATTCTTTTTTTTTTTTTTTTTTTTTTTTTTTTTTGGGGGGGTACCGGCGATTGAACTCAGGGGCACTCGACCACTGGGCCACATCCCCAGCCCTTTTTTGTATTTTATTAGAGACAGGGTCTCACTGAGTTGCTAAGGACAATATTCTTTTTTTTAAAAAATTCCTTTATTTTAATTATTTTTATGTGGTGTTGAAAATCAAATGCAGCACTCACACATGCTAGGCAAGCGCTCTACCACTGAGCTACAATCGCAGACCCGCAGAGACAATCTTAAGGAAAAAAAACAATCACTTTTTTTACTCAGCATCTCTGACAAAAAGAGAGTTGTGCTAAAGAAAGTGACAGAACATTGAGCCAATATTATTAACACATTTAAAATAAATTTTTATGATTTTGCTAATTCACATTTCTCCAACAAATAAAAATTTATTGTTGCTGGCTGAAGCGCTTGGAGCAACGGAGCCGCGGGAAAAACTTCAGAAGCAAACTGGAGACAAACAGCTTTTTATTCTGATAACTTTTCTCTCTGGTTCTAATAACGACTAACACACGCCAAAAACACACCCTAAAATGGCGCTGACCCGATCAGCAATCTCGGCCAAGTCACTCGAGATCTCGCAACAATCCCGTGAGACTACGGGTGGCGACAAAGGCCAAATCTCCACGGCTCATAGTCAACTGCAATTCAAGCCAATCCCCAAACAGGGCTCCTGCAATTTATTATTGTTGATTATTGTTCCATAACTTTCTCAGTATTTGGCGTGTCCTTTGCAGAAATATGTTAAATTCAAAGAAATAAAAACTGACATTTCTAGAGCCCCATAAAAATAATGATGATGATGACAATAATAATAAGCAATTGTCAACATTTGAGTGCTTAATTATGTGTCAGGAACCCCTTCATTAGTTTATGGGTTAACTTATTTAATCCCCTTAATAAATTCATGAAGAGGTAACATCATTACCCTCATTTTACAAGTGGGAAAAGAAAGCCATAGAGAAGTCATGCAATTTTCCAAGGGTCACATGACAGTGAAGTTCTGGGTTCAAATCATGACATTTGACACGGAGCCTAAATTTTTACTTTTATGCCACACTGCTTTTCTTTTTTGCCATGGTGCTAGATGCTTTTAACATTAATCTCATGCATTTTATTAATCTGGTGGTGCTTTAATTTCTCATTTGAAAAGTAGAATTTTGTCAGATACAGAATTTCTAGTTGACAGGATTTTTTTTTTTTTTTTTTTTTTTTTTTTTTTGTGGTACTGGGGATTGAACTCAGGGCCACTTGGCCACTGGGTCACATCCCAGACCTTTTTTGTCTTTTATTTAGAGACAGGGTCTCACTGAGTTGCTAAGTGCCTCACCATTGCTGAGGCTGGCTTTGAACTCGTGATCCTCCTGCCTCAGCCTCCCAACGTGCTGGGAGACCTGCCCTATGAGAAGTGCTAATGGGAGTTCTTTGTGCTAAAATGAAAGAATCCTAGATGGTAACATAAGTCATCTGAAGAAACCAAACCCTCCAGTAAGCGTACTACATAGGTAAATAGGGAGGAAACACAGAATGTTGAAGGAAAGAATACAAAGCCACTGTGACTGGAATACAGAGAGCAAAGCTTGTGGTATGAATTAAGTAACTAGAAGATATAGGCCATATGAGACCAAAATAAGAATTTTTATTTTCTTTACCCTAACAGCAATGTGAAATGTTAAAAGTATATTTAAATTGTCAATAACTACCCCCCACCACTTTTTTTTTATACTATATATTGAATCTTGGGTCTTGTGCATCATAAATATATATGCTACCACTCAGGTACACGTAGGCCCCCAGTAACCTAATTTTATTTGAGACTTGTAGAGATTTAGGAACTTGCTCAAGGTCATAAAGTGATTAAATGGTAAAACAAGAATTATGACTGGGCTGGGGTTGTGGCTCAGCGGTAGAGTGCTTGCCTAGCTCATGCATGGCCTGGGTTCAATTCTCAGCACCATGTAAGGCATTGTGTACAACTAAAACAAATAAATATATATTTTTTTAAAAAAAGAATTATGACTTAGGAATGTCTGTATTTAACATCTATACAACCTCATTTCTTAAAAATACAAATCTAGGCAATATGTAAAAAATCAGAAGCTTGAAATTTCTGTAGCTGTAAGTTACTTATTTTATTATTTCAACAGATGATTAGTGAATGCTTATTATGTTTGAAGGATATGATTTTACCCATTGTAAATATAGTCAGTTATATTATTATTATTATTATTATTATTTGGTACCAGGGATTGAACTCAGGGGCACTTGACCCCTGGGCCACATCCCCAGCCCTTTTTTGTATTTTATTAGAGACAGGGTCTCACTGAGTTGCTAAGTGCCTCGCCATTGCTGAAGCTGGCTTTGAACTCATGATCCTCCTGCCTCAGCGTCCCAACTGCTGGGATTACAGGCATGTGCCACCGTGCCCAGCTAGTTATATTAATTTTTTATTAATTTTTTAATTTGTTTTAATTAGTTATACATGACAGTAGAATGCATTTATGTACTATGATACATCATACATATAATTTCTCCTTTTTCAAAGTATACATGTTGCAGAATCATATTGGTCATGTAGTCACATATATACATATAGTAATAATGTCTGTTTCATTCCACTATCTTCCAATCCCCTCCTCTCCCCCTCCCCTCCCTTCACTTCCCTCTACCTAATCCAACACTATTTTTCCCTAGTGCCCCCTGCCTTATTGTGAATTAGCATCCACATATTAGAGAAAACATTTGGCCTTTTGTTTTGTGGGATTGGCCTATTTCACTTAGCATGATATTCTCCAACTCCAACCAGTTTTTGATCTTTGCTTATGTCCTGTTGCTTCTCAGTAAATACGTGAACTCAAGAGTGTTCAACACAACAGATACATTCCATCTGCTTTTATAATTTCTTCAATCTTTCAGTTCCTGCCCTCTAAAGAATTAAAATGAAGGCTAATTATGTGGGAGTTTTCAAGTATCATTTTATTAAACTTACTTATGTTATTCTCCAGCTGGGTATAATAGCATGTTCCTGTAATCCTAGCAACTCAGGAGGCTGAGGCAGGAGGATTGAGGATTGAAAGCTCAAGCAACTATTGAAACCCTCAGCAACTTAGTGAAACCCTGTCTCAAAAAGAAAGGGCGGTGCTCAGATGTAGCTCAGTGGTAGAGCACCCCTGGTTTCAATCCTCAGCACTTATCAGTCAATAACTATTCCAAGTTGACATAATTAGTAAGGGTCAAAACTAGGTGTGTTAGTTTTTCATCACTGTGACCAAAATACCTCAAAGAACAGATTTGAGGAAGAAGAGTTTATTTTGGGCTTATGGTTTCAGAGGTCTCAGTCCATGATCAGCCAACTCCATTGCTCTGGTGGAAGGGTGTGGTGGAGGAAAACTGCTCAGCTTATGACAGCTGAGAAGAAAGAGCAAACAAGGCACTAAGGACAAAATATAAACCCCAAAGGCATATACCCCAGTTACTTCCTCCAGCTATACCCTACCTGTTTATAGTTATCACTCAGTACAGTAGTCCTTTCAAATTACTAATCCATCAGATGGATCAATTAACTGATAAGTTTCAGTTCTCGTAATCTAATAATTTCATCTCTGAACATTCCTGCATTGTCTCAAACATGAGCTTTTGGAAGATACCCCCCAAACCAAAACACTAGAATTCAAATTCACGTTTCTCTAACTAAAACCCATGATGTTTCTGCTATAGTACATTCAGAGAATGTAAAAATATTTTGTATTCAAGATGTGATAGACATATTTAGAAATAGAAAGCATAATGCTCAATAAATATTTACTAGCTGTTCAAACAATAGAAATAATATCATGGGAGAAAAGAATAAGCCATTGTGCTATGGTTTAAATATCCCCTCCAAAATTCATGTTGATTTTTTTTTTTTTTTGTGGTACTGGGGATTGAACTCAGGGGCACTTGTCCACTGGGTCACATCCCCAGCCCTTTTTTTTTTTTAATTAATTTATTTTTTATTCTAAGATGTTATAAATGATAGCAGAATGCATTACATTTCATATTACACATATAGAGCACTTTTTTACAAATCTCTGGTTGTATGCAAAGTATATTCACACCATTTGTGACTTTATACATGCACTTAGGGTAATGATATCCATCTCATTCTACCATCTTTTTTTTTTTTCCTTCATCCTTTTTTCACCCTCCCTTCCCCTCCCTCCCCATTGGCCATTCTAGTGTTCCTCTAATCCTCCTATGCTCCCCATCCCAACCCCACTGTGAATTGCCCAGCCCTTTTTTGTATTTTATTAGAGACAGGGTCTCACTGAGTTGCTAAGTGCCTCGCCATTGCTGAGGCTGGCTTTGAATTTGCGATCCTCCTACCTCAGCCTCCCAAAGTGCTGGGATTATAGGCGTGCGCCACCACGCCCGGCTTCATGTTGAAATTTAATTCCAGTGTGACATTATTAAGAGCTGAGACCTTTAAGAGGTGATTAAGTTATGGGTCACTGCCCTTATCAATTTATTAAGGCCTTTAACATGGAAATTTAGTTATAAAGAGGGGAGTTTTACTGTTTCACGTCTCACACACATGCTTACTCTCTCCCAATGTGATACCTTCATGTTGTGATGCAGCAAGAAGGCCCTCATCAGACACAGCAATTTAATATTGTACATTCCAGCTTCCAGGACCATGATCCAAGTAATTTTTTTTCTAATCTACCCTGTCTGTGTTCTTCTGTTATAGAAGTGGAAAATGCACTAAGACAAGGTGTGTGCCCTGAGTTAATTTTATGAGAGACATTCTTCAACCAATTTATACACTGCCAATCTCTGTCTTGTTATTTTTGTTATAGTATTACTTTGGTTATAGTATTGAGAGAAGAGACATGAAGCAAGATGTCAAAAAGGAAGTTGTTTACTCTTAAAAGATTCTGCTTGGCAAAAATTCCCTCAGTAGAAATTGTGAGCTATTCATTCACTTACTCAATATATTGTGTGCCTTTACTCAGTCACTCATTCATGCATTTGTTTATTCATTGATTTTATAGTGATTTATAAATATGTAGGCAAGAATCAAAAGGAAGGGTTTTATTTATTTAAATATTTATTTATTTGTTTTTTAGTTGTACACAATGCCTTTATTTTTACGTGGTGCTGAGGATCAAACCTGGGCTGCACGTGCTAGGCGAGCGCTCTACCGCTGAGCCACAATCCCAGCCCCAGGAAGGGTTTTAGAAAGTTAAATTGTATGAGCTCTAGGCAGAGACCTAAAAAGAGTGTAAACTTATAAAGAAATGCAGAGTACACTCATGTCAGGATATGACATAAATTAGGATTTACATGTGCTGAAAGAATTGAAGAAACGAAAGTAGAAAGGGTCATTTACTTTCTAACATTTAATATAAATTTTTAATAAAAAAGGATAGTATTGTACAAGGAATTTAATATAGAGAAAGTATAAAAAAAGACATGATGAAAGAAAAATAGCAGCAGCAACAACAGCATCGTTTCAAGTGAGATTAGCAAAGCTGTATGCATATGCATGTATGTGTGTGTACATATATGTGCATATATATACACATATTTATATATATTTTTCAACCTTTAAGTTAGTTGCAGAATTTTTACCCCTGAAACTGGCAGCATATTCCTACAGGAGAAAATTTTCAACACAGAAAAGCCTTCATAAGATTCAAGAAAAGTATGGTAGGCTTCTGATGAAAATGGTTGATTTAATGTACATGTTTATCTAATTGCTAATGCCCTGCTAGTTTGATAGAAAAAAAGATTTTAAAATAGACATAATCAAAGAAAAAGGAGAAGAATAACAATACTATTAGAAGTTGGAGAAATAAGTATTAATTTGTTTATCAGATTGAGACAACTAAATAACTAAATAACCAGCTAACAGTGACAAAACCAAGAAAAAACACAGTTTACATCTTTGAAACCCCTCATGAGTGAGCAATTTTAGGTATCTCTCTGGGGAGAAATGGGACAGTTTCAGGTGTAAGTGAAAATCTACATACAAAAACGTTATGAAAATGCCTAATGTTTATTAATATTATTAATATTAATTAAACATGAAAAGTTTGTTTAATCAGTTAACTTCCTCAGATCTCTTTCACTTTTAACAGTCAGGTAGCAGTGCCTCAGTCATATAGTAGAAGACTAAAGTTTATTCTTTGGAGTGCATAAAACTGAGTCTTGGATTAGGGAAATTAAACACCTGTTGGGTGATCTTAAGTACATTCACATTGTTTGTGCAATTATCACTGATATTCATCTCCAGAATTCTTTCCACCTTGTAAAACCAAAAATCTGTGCCCAACAAACAATAACATCCATCCCCTCTTTTTTTCAGATCCTAACAACCACCATTCTATTTTTCTGTTTTTATTAATTTAACTACTATAAGTATTTCATCATGCATATGGGATCAAAGAGTAATTATCTTTTTGTGACTGGCTAATTTCTCTTAGCATAATGTTCTGGAGGTTCATCCACATAACATGTACTAGAATTTCTTTAAGGCTGAATAATATTCCTGTATGTGTATGTGTTTTCCTGTTTTCCACATTTTGTTTATCTACTTATTTTTTAATGGACCCTTGGGTTACTTCCAATTCTTCACTATTATGATAATAATATTTGAAAATCACATTTTAATTTTGTTTATTAAGCATAGATTAAAATTTTACATTATGGCAACATTTAAAGTTAAAAACTACTTTCACATTCTAATGCTTGAAATTCTTTCATTGTTAATAAATAAACTGGTTTGTTTTATTTTTGTCCTAATTCGGGAGAGAGTTACAGCATTTGACTCTTCATATGAAATTATCATTACATCTCCTCTTTTTTTTTTTTTTTTTAAATTTATTTATTTACTTTAGTTGTACACAATACAATGCATTTAGTTTTTTTTTTACGTGGTGCTGAGGATCGAACCCAGGCCGCGCACATGCAAGGCGAGCGCACTGCCGCTGAGCCACAACCCCAGCCCTACATCTCCTCTTTTTAACATTTGTTTTGAATAAAGACACCTTGATGTGCTATGTAAGAACTTTGGATAAATGCAACTGAGGAATTTAGTGAAGATCTTCTTGGAGTGAATTTGCTGAGTTGTCATTTTATGTCCTTCAGTGACTTTCATTTTGCTGTCAGTGCTTATGCTTCTATTCTTCAACAAATTAAAAAGTGTAAAAATATCAAAACCATCATGTCAACTAATATCATTGTTTACCTGTGTGTTACACGTATTGGGTATCCTAATCTCATTGCTACCATTATACATTATATGCATTTATAGTCTTCAAGGGCCTGTTCTTTGTTTTCTTACTAAGAGATGTATTATCTTTTTTATTATTAAAAATGCAAATTTAAACATACTATTTTCTCATTTAAAAATATGAACACTTTGAAACATTATGTGAATTTAACATATGCAATGTGAACAATTTTAATTTGAATATGGCCTCTTTAAATTAGGAAACTTCCTCATAATATATTTTTCTGTTCACCACAGTTTTCAGATTAGATTAGCCTAGATCTAATTAGATTGGGTCAGTATAGATTCACTTCTTCTTGGAAATGATGTTAAGTAATGATTTCCTTGGTATGTAGCTTAGTCTACATTAAAAGGCAGCTTTTTGTTATTTTTATATGCATTCATTTTTATCTCACCAATAAAGTTTTGGTGTTTAAATATGGAAACTGTATCTCTTTTGTCTTCCTACTATTTCTTTTTTTTTTTTTTTTTTTTTTTTTTTGTGGTACCCGGGACTGAACTCAGGGGCACTCGACCACTGGGTCATATCCCCAGACCTGTTTTGTATTTTATTAGAGACAGGGTCTCACTGAGTTGTTAAGTGCCTCACCACTGCTGAGGCTGGCTTTGAACTCACGATCCTCCTGCCTCAGCCTCCCAAAGTGCTGGGATTACAGGCGTGCACCACCGCGCCCGGCTTCCCTACTATTTCTTACTACAGGATATTTAATGAAAGACCAACTAATTGCCAACACAGGATTAGCAGTGTAAGGTTAATTCTGAGATTGCAGATTGTGCCTTCAGTTTTGTGACAGTTGTTATTTCTTTTATCTGTTGGGTGAAAGTAATCATTCTTGTATTTTTAATAAAGAACTTTGAATTTCTCAACTTTTCATATGTACAAAAAATATTAAATCTTAAATCAGGACTAAGACTATTTTAAAAGTCTCTGTAACTTCAAGTTTGTGGGGAAATTAAGATAATATGTTACATATAAAGCCAAAAAGCTAAATATTAAAAATGTTTCTTAAGTCCCATAGTTTCATTTTGAAAACCCTAAACTTCAGAGTGACTTGGTCGGTATTAAACAGCTAGTTTAAGGTAGAGACTCTGGTATAAGTGTCTAATAGAGTCCTGTGTTCTTTTCTGAAAATTAGGTGTCTTTATTTCTTTAATGTATTCTGTCTTCCTCTTTTATTGTTTTAGAAAGAAGATCACATTTCAGGCTTGTTTCTCTTCATAGTATCACCGTTTCCCACATCAAGATATGAACTCTTGGCATCACTTTGGATTACTTACTGTCTGTTCTTTGGCTCCAGATAATCAAAACTTTAAAGTGCCTGTGATCTGTCTTCTATATCCTTTACATCCTTTGTTTTCCTTTCATTCCCATCACTATCCTATTCAGTTCATGCTTAGATAGTTGTATTAATTTACTTACTAGTTTCTCTGTATCTAGTATCATGTCTCCTCTTACCCATTGTGGATAGCATTGCCACATTAACATATCTGAAATCATGATTTCTTTCTTTACACCTTTGCATGTGTTATTCTCCTTTTCTGGAAAATTCTCACTGACTTTTCATGTATATGCATATCCTTCAAAGCCCACCTCAGATCTTATTTTCTTCTCAATACTGGCCTAATGGGAGTACAATGTGCAAAATCTGGAGTCAGGTCGTGTCTAATCATTTGACATCTAAACACATGGTATCTGATTATCATAGTGTGCTAGGCCAGGAGGAGTATTTAGATGTCATTTATTCTCATCTTTACATTTGAATAAATGGTTTTCCTGGACTTAAAAGTATTTGAAAGGTTCAGGGCAGAAATGTAGTAGACTTAGTTTTCTAACCTCTTAATTCCAGAATTCTTTCTTGTGTAACACTTCCTCTCACTGTAAAGTGCCTTGACTTTTTAGATGTTTTTTCATGAGTAAATTTATTATTTTACTAGCATGAGGCCAAAAATCTTATTTTACTCTTTTGTACTTCCCATAATATTTTACACATCAAAAGGCCTTAATTTATTCTTTATTTATAGAGAATAATTATTTCAGATAAAAGTAACATTTTAAATAAAGTTTTTATTTCCATTTGTACAGATATTAATGGCCAAGGATATACTGCTTTTGTTTACTAGGGATGGAAGTTGTATTTTTAGTAGTTCTTGGTAGTTAACATCTATTTCCAAGGCTTTGTTAAACAAAATTAGTGGGAAATAAAACTATAATTGAAAATTTCTCTGGTTGTATTTTTACTGCTTAGGGAAATGGGTTTCACTTGTTTACAATGTTAAGGACACTGACTAGAGTATAAAAGTAGAGACTTTATCAACATTTCTTCATTGTTTTAATGTTTCAATTTCTAAGGGAATAAAATGTTTTATAAAAACAATTTTGAGGGGTGGGGATGTAGCTTACTGGTAGAGCATTTGCTTAGCGTGCATGTGGCCCTAGGTTTGATTCTCAGCACTTCCAAAAAATAATTTTTGTTACAGATTATATTAAATGGAAATATGATAGAATTCTGTTTTAGCTATTAAGCCACTATTGAAAACTAATTACCTTGTACAATCTTTTAAGTTTTAAAGTTTGATGAATACATCTGGTTCAAAATATGTAAGTAAAGTGACAGGAATTGTAGGAAATATATACAATTTAAAGTTCTTTTGCAACTTAGCATTAATAAAAATGTTACATTAGAGGGCAGCTTAAATATATATCAGGTGAATAAAGCATGGGCTTCATGCTTATAGTTGGGGATATATGTATCATCTGCTGTAGATGTATTACAGAGGTGATGTCAAGGTGAAAGCAGGCTTTCAAAATGGTTGGAAATCATTGATATTCTGACTTGGAAACTGTAAATGGCTCAGTGGCAGATGGAGTCTTTGTCAAGGAAGAAAAATGGCAGCTTTGGAGCACATAGATGTTTTGCTAGCAGCTTAGTACATAGGCTTGTGACCTTCTAGTATTCAGGAGTCCTTTCTAATGATCTAATAAATTGTCCTCAGCTTTTATTCACCTTAAGTAGATAAATAGTAGTCATCACATTTTAATACAAATTGAGGTGTTTCATTATGAAGAAGCATAAATATCTTTAATTGTCTAATTTTCAAAGAAGTAAGCTTTTAAGGGAACCAGATTTCTTGGTATCAGAAATATTTCTCTGTTGATTTGCAGGAGTAAAAGCACTTAATGATTTTGAAAATGTATGTGTTTTATAATTACAGAATATTGAATCTTGAAAGTGTGCAAAAAATTCTTAAACAACCCATGTATTTTACAGAAGAAGAGACCAAGGCTCTGAAGCTATAAGTTAACCATTACCACTTAGCTAGTTCATGATTTTTAGATTATGGTTTTTTTTTTTTTTTTTTTTTTTTTTTTGGTACCGGGGATTGAACTCAGCGGCACTAGACCACTGGGCCACATCCCCAGCCCTTTTTTGTATTTTATTAGAGACAGGGTCTCACTGAGTTGCTAAGTGCCTCGCCATTGCTGAGGCTGGCTTTGAACTCGCGATCCTCCTGACTCAGCCTCCCAAAGTGCTGGGATTACAGGTGTGCACCACCGCGCCCAGCTAGATTATGGTTTTTTTATACTTACAAAATATCTTTAGTTTTGAAGGTAAAACTAACTTTAAATGCAACTTACAATACTACTGAATACACCTACTTATTCATGATAATTGCATAAAGAGAGCAGATAATTTTAGAGTTTTATTTACTATTCAATTGCAGATAATGTTATTGGAAGGAATTTAGCCTTTTTATTTTAATCTGGTGTCACTAGACTACTGTATAGAAAATTTTTTGTTGGAGGGTTAATTACTTGATTATAAAGTTATGTATGACCAAGCTATGTTTTTATTCCTTAATAAATATATTTTAAGAATATTAACCAATTGATGTATAAATGGTCCTGACTTATAGTGGGTCTGCTTATGATTTTTCAGTTTACAGTGGTGTGAAAGTGACATGCATTCAGTAGACACTTAAGTTTGATCTTTTCCTGGGCTATTGATAAGAGTGTTAAAAAAAAAAAAACAATAGCCGGGCGCGGTGGCGCACGCCTGTAATCCCAGCACTTGGGAGGCTGAGGCAGGAGGATCGCGAGTTCAAAGCCAGCCTCAGCAATGGCGAGGCACTTAGCAACTCAGTGAAACCCTGTCTCTAATAAAATACAAAAAAGGGCTGGGGATGTGGCCTAGGGGTCGAGTGCCCCTGAGTTGAATCCCCGGTACCAAAAAAAAAAAAAAAAACAATACTCTATGGTGCACTGTCTTGCTAAGCAATGATGTTTGGTAGATTAGGTATATTAAATGCACTTTTTATTCATGGTATTTTCCACTTACAATGAGTATATTGGGACATAATCCCATTATAAGTCTAGGAACACTTGTATATACTGTGTTGACTTTTGATTTTTTTTCTTCGTTTAAGAAATAGTATAGATCTTATGTATACTGTGTTGACTTATTAATTTTTTCTTTTTATATAGAAATAGTTTTAGATTGTATACTGAGATATTTTGAAAATTTACTGCATGTATCAGTGAGAATTTGTTTTTAAAAGGTTATATATTCCTATGAGAGTATGTTATCATGTATGTTCAGTTGAATAGCTGACAGGTATTGAAGACTAACATCATCACTAAAAATAGAACTGGAAGCATTACACTCCTAAAATCTATTATAGCACTTGACAATTGCTAACGTTATAGAAGGAATCATTACAGCATTGAAGAAAATGACACTTTGCTTTAGAGGGTGAAGTTTGCTGTATTCAGTACTTAAGATTATATATAATCTTTTGCCGGTCAGTGCCTAAAGAATACAATTAAAGAAAAAAAATTTTTAAATGTTTATTTATTCCTTTTAATTGTACATAATGCCTTTATTTTTATGTGGTGCTGAGGATCGAACCAGAGCCAAGCACATGCTAGGCGAGCGCTCTGCCTCTGAGCCACAACCCCAGCCCAAGAAAAATTTATAACAAAAGTTACACTGAAATGCTATCTGTGCATGTTCTAGAGATCAAATTATACAACATTTTTACCATTGTTTACGATTAAGAGAAAAATTTGAAGTTAGAGCCAAAGGCTTCCAAATCCTGAAATAATTTTTTTTGTTGTTAACAATAAAACTGCTCTCAGGTAGGTGTGGTGGTGTGCCACACCTGAAATCCCAGCAGCTCTGGAAGCTGAGGCAAGAGGATCCAGAGTTCAAAGCTAGCCTCAGGAATTTAGTGAGGCCCTGAACAATTCAGGGAGACCCTGTCTCTAAATAAAATATTAAAAAGTTCTGGGGATGTGGCTCAGTGGTTGAGTGCCTCTGGGTTCAATCCCTAGTACCCAAAACAAACAAACAAACAAACAAACAAGCAAAACTGATCAGATTTTATATAGAATGTGGATATGAAAAGTATGAACCATATTATAAATGAAATTACTATTCTTATTGATATGTTGATTTGTAACTATTTCACCTATTATCTACTCAAATGTGGAATAAATTGTTAGATACAGGTGAAATGATGATCACTAAATTATTCAACAACTAATTAGTAAGTTCCTGTTTGCACACAAGTGCTAAGGATAATGTACTGTAAGAAAACGAAGATTCTGCACTCAAGGCTTACCTTCTGTAGGTGAAAGAGACAAATTAATATTTAAAATATTAGATGCCAACCAATACTGTGAAGAAAAGTAAAGCAAATTAAGGGTCATGAGTGCTGGGGGTGTAAGTTAACATTTGTTATAGAGTTGTCATCAAAGGTCTCTCTAATAAAACGACAGTTTAGCCAAGATCTTAAGGAAGTAGGGAGCAAAGCATGCAGGTATCCAAGTGGGGACTCTTTATAAGGAAGCAATAAATGCCAGAAGAATGAGGGGAGATTGTGTTTGGTGCCTGGCTAGACTGGAGTTGTATAAGTGATGAGCAAGGGTTATAAATGAAGCCAGAGAGGTTTCACATAACCCGCATTTAAGTTTTTTTTTGTTGTTGTTGTTGTTGTTTTCCTAAAAGAGGCCCTGAACAATTCAGGGAGACCCTGTATCTAAATTAAAAAAAAAAAAAAAAATGCTCTCCAAGCTTAACTAAAGCCCTTATGTCAAACCAATGGTACCCAAAGTAGTTTGGCAGAATAGTGTTTATATGGAATATTAAATGAAAAAAGGATTCCATGGTTAAATAAATTTGGAAGACATGGGATTATTATTAAACAAAGTTAAACAGGTTTTGTTTTAACAACTTTCTGAGCATCTTTTAATGTGCTAATGTGTTCTGTGAATTTCCAACTCATTTGATCCTTCCTTCAAAGAGCATCTTATGGGACTAGTATTTTTTTATGTGTTGGTAAGTGCTGTATTAGGCAGGTTAACTACAGTTTAATAAAAGGGTTTTTTTTCCACAATAGCTATTTCATAACTTCTCTGCTTTCCTTAAGGCCATACCTCTTCCTATCTGCTTTTTCTGTAAAGATTGCATTTCTCTCTCTCTCTCTCTAAATATTTCTCCAGTCTATTCATTCTGTATTCGTGATGCCTAAATGTAGGTTTGCATCATGTCTCTCCTGGGCTGTCACAGTAGTTGGCTAACTGGTTTCTCAGCCTGTAGTTTTGCTGTGTCTATATTCATCATCCTCATTGATGATTTAATTGACATCACAAATCTTAACTAGGTTATTCACCTACTTAAATCCTTCACCAGCTTTCAATCACTACAAAATTAATCTCATTTACAGGGCATATGAAATCTTTCACAATCCGTCCTCTGCCTACATCTAAAATTATGCCTGAATCTCCCATACTTAATGCTCTCCAAATTTAAAACCACTTATACTTGCTTAAAGCAGGTAATGGATGTACAGTCCTTTTGCCTTTATTCATTGCAGTTACCTCTTCCTGACACAATCTTCTTCTGTAAGTAGCCTAATTTTCCATTCTGAAAGGTTTAGAGCAGATGTAATCTTCTACAGGAACACTCTAAAAGATCTTCTTGGTTATACTCATAAATCTATCAAAACACTTTTAAAATGAAGTAAAAATATATATTTGTATTTTTCTACTCTCCAGATCCTATGCCTTGTAGCTCTGCTAAGTGCCTAATACTTTAAGTGAATGCCCAAATTAACTTTAGTAATTAGTTGAAAAGATCTGTCAATTTCTCTTTTTCTCTAGTTCTGACCCTGTTTGGATCATAAATTTAAGTGTAAAACTACAAAATATCTGGAAGAAAACAGGGAAATCCATAAAACCATACTTAGTGAAGAGTTCTTATATATGACACAAAAAACATGGTCTATAAAAGGAAGAATATTACTAAATGGATATTTGTTTTGCAAAAGACCATGTTAATATGAAGAATGGACAAATGACATACTGGGAGGAAATGTTTGAAAACTACATATCTGACAAAAGTATCATATTTAGTTCATAAAAAAATAAAAACTCAACACTTAAAATCAAACATTCCAATTAGAAAAAAATGGGCAAAAGACATGAACAACCATTTCATCAAGGAGGATATGTGAATGTCAAATGAGCTCATGAAAAGATGTTTAATCATCACTAGCCATCAGGCAAATGAAAAAATATCAGCTTATTGAACACCTGTCAGAACAACTAAAACAAAACAAAACAATAATCACAATACTTAATTCTGGCAAAGATGTAGAAAAACTAGTTTCCAATAGACTGCTGTTGGGAATATAAAGTGTTAAAACCAATAGACTGCTGTTGGGAATATAAAGTGGTAAAACTACTCTGAAAAGTAGTTTGGCAGTTTATTAAAAACAAAACAAAACAAAACAAAAATACAAAACTAACACAAACTTAAAAGTTAGAGTTGGTAAGCCAAGCATGGTGGCGCATGCCTGTAATCCCAGCACTTGGGAGGCTGAGGCAGGAGGATCGCGAGTTCAAAGCCAGCCTCAGCAATGGCGAGGAATTCAGTGAGACCGTGTCTCTAATAAAATACAAAAAAGGGCTGGGGATGTGGCTCAGTGGTTGAGTGCCCCTAGTTCAATCCCTGGTACCAATAAAAAAAGTTGGTAAAGAAGAAGAGCTTGGGTATGACTATAAAGGAGTAGCATGAGAGAGATCTTTATGGTGATGTTATCCTGATGGTAGTGTTGTGTTGCTGCCTGAAGCGGAAGCCACTTGGAGCAATGAATGCTGCAGGAAAATTCGGAGGCAGGATGAAAATGAAAAAAGGTCTTTTATTCTTCTTCTCTCTCCGGCTCCAGCAATCACTCCAAACGCTCTAACTCCAACCACCACCTTCTTCTTCTTCCCTCACACTCTAACCAACCTCACCCAGTTATATACATATAGCTTTAACAAGGACAAGTGCTTACAGCTCGAGCTTACAGGTGTGTCACAGAGTGTTCACGGGCATACAAAGATTTTTTGGATAATGCATTAATATCAGGTGGAAACTAGAACATCTTTTATGGCTCTCAGCTAACCGCAATCTTTAGCTATCTCCTTGATTATCGGCTCCTTCATTTCCCCCTTTTAGTTTTAAAAGAGGGGATGTTCTAGGACATCCATGTGCAACTGACATTCTTACCCGTCATGGGAATCGAGGCTGTCCTGACTGCTGGCTTAGGTTGACATGCCGGCCACATTAGACTGTCCCGTGCGACTATGCCGCGTCTTAGGTTGTCCCCTTCTGGGGATCTTACCCGTCATAGGCTAACCAGCCATCCAGTCGAGCCCTTCAGGATCTACTGTGTGTTGACTAACAGCCGTCCAATTTTTAGGAGATGCTGCGGCTTTAAGGCGGCAAGCCTACTGCTGACGAGCCAAGTTTCCATAGCGTATCAAGTTCTTTAAGCGAATCAGCTGCCCTTAGTTTCATCAAGTAACACACTGAGTTCTCTAGACAAATACCCGCAAGGCATTGTCCCGTAATGTCCCAAAATAATGGAAAATCAAAATGTCCATAAGTTATAACACATAGATTCAGGAGGCCCCATGCATACAGAGCAGAGGCCACACTACTGGTGAGGCTGTTCGATGCTTGAGCAGCAGGGATGCTTGCAGCGACCACGGTCCCTGCAGTTGTAGCAGCAGCCGTCTTTTTTATCAGGGCCCGCTACCTAAAAACTCAAGCATCCATTATTAAGGGAAAGGCAGTGCCATTCCAGCACTGAGATCAAAAGGTGAGCTGTCAAACTAAAAAAAGAATTATTAGAGTAGAAAATAAAAGTTGATCTCTGCTCACACACATTGCTGCTTAAGCTCCCACAAACATAAGCTGGCAAAATATCACATTCAGAAATAATCAAAGAGAAACTAAGGGTGTTTACTGCATTAAAGATAAAGAAAAGCTAAAGGCACTTTGGAAAAATAATTTGTTAGCTGTAATCCTCGAGTCTCTATATATACAGCAATCCTATACCTGTTGAAATAATTCAAATTAATCAGCTATTAAACAAATGAAGTTAATAACAAATAAACAATCCTATGTCAAAACACCAAAATATCAGGTTATACAACATTAAGCATATTCACAGCTGAAGAGAAGTCCCGGAGACAACTATAAATCAAAATTGATTATCATTATAATTGATTATCTAATTAGAATATTCTGAACTTATATGAATATCTATCTATCTCTATATATATTGATTATCTAATTAGAATATTCTAAGCTTAAATGAATTAATGTTATTTGGATCTATATCTATCTATTTTTTTTCATAAGCGCTTAATTATTTGTGACGTCACACTAGACAGACGCACATATAAACATATTTTTGTGACATCACATTAACATGAAATTTAGACAAATGCACAAAGACATATATATAAGAAAAAAAATACAATTGTGTATACACTAAAGAGAGATCTTTTTGTCCTGGCCGGGAAGAATGAAATTTAAGTTGTAAATTTAATGGAGGACTCTTTTAAGGGAATCGCTCCATACCTTCATTTTGGTCCTCTTGATTTTGTACTTGTTTATTCAATCTAGACTCCTCAATAACTTCATCTTGATCCTTTTGACTTTGTACCTGCTTTATCAATGTAGATGGTATCCATATTGCAGAGGGTTCGTGCTTTGGAAAAACACAAACAGATCCTCTCCCCCAAATTAATACTGGGTCTGGACCCTTCCATGTACCTGAGAGAACATCCTTCCAGTAAACCAAAGGTTTATGTTGTTGGTGTGGGTTCCAGTGTCTATCTCCAGCTGAATATCCATTAGAATCTAAAGTTAAGAAATTTATGGTAAACAGGGCAACTGCCAATCTGTCCTTAGGATTTTTCCAGTTTCCATCTTTTTGCTTTAGTAACATATTTCTAAGTGTCCGATTTGCTCTTTCAATTATTCCTTGTCCCTGAGGATTATAAGCGATACCTGTTTTGTGGATAATATTGAATTTTGTACAAAATTGTTTGAAGGACGTGGATGTATATGCAGGGCCATTATCTGTTTTAAGCATTTTGGGGATGCCCAATGCAGCAAAAGCTTGCACACAATGAGATGCAGTATCTTTAACTTTTTCTCCAGAATGTAAAGAAGCGAAAATCATGCCTGAGCATGTATCTATGGTGACATGAATAAATCGTAATTTTCCAAAACTTGGCTCATGTGTGACATCCATCTGCCAGAAATGATTGGGCATCAAACCTCGTGGGTTAACCCCATAATGTGGATTGGGCAGAAGTGTTACACAAGATGGACATTCTTTTACAATTCTACGAGCTTGTTCTTTTGTGATTTTAAATTTTTGTCTTAAGGTAGTGCTATTAACGTGGAACTGGAAATGGAATAAAGTAGCTTGTTGTACTGTAGGAAATATAAATATTGTTTTAGTGAGGGCATCAGCTTTTTGATTACCTTCATGGAGAGGACCAGGCAGATTAGTGTGATCTCTTATGTGACCTATAAATAAAGGTTCTTTTCGTTGCCATAGGAGATTTTGGATTTGAGAAAACAATTTAAAAGCTGGAGTATGTGGTGCTATTGGACCTGCTAGCTCCAATTTAGGGATAGCATGTACAATATAGTGGCTGTCTGAAAAAATATTCATAGGCTGTTTTTTAAAATTTTCCAGAGCTATTATTATAGCTTTGAGTTCCACTAATTGAGCTGATTTTTGATTAGTGATATAAATCATTTTTTCATTTTGAGTGACTACTGCAGCAGTACCTTTAGAGGATCCATCTGTAAATACATTAAATGCTTTAGGAATGGGTTGATTTTTTATTACCTGTGGGAATATGATAGGATGATTGATACAAAAGGACAGTATAGGAGATTTAGGAATATGATTGTCAAAATTTGCAGAAGTAGAGCATCTAGCTATAGCCCAATCATTATCATTCAAGTACAAATATTCAACCTGTGACGATGAATAAGGAGTAATAATAGTAGCGGGATGAATTCCAAATATTTTAGTAGAGGTTTTAAGTCCTTGAAGAATAAGTTTAGCCACCATGGAGGTATAAGACTCAATTGTACTTTTAGGAGAGACAGGCAAATGTATCCATAATATAGGTCCCTGTTGCCAAAATACTCCTGTGGGTGTATATTGTGAAGGAATAATAATCAATATTAGTGGTTGAGCAAAATCAAATCTATCACAATGGGATCTTTCAATGGCCTGTTCTACTAATTTTAGAGCTCTCCTGGCCTCAGGAGTTAATGTTCGCGGTGAGGATGGATCAGGGTTCCGCGAAGGATGTCAAATAAAGCTTTTAATTATCCAGTAGTGAGGCTTAGTGTAGGGCGAAGCCAATTAATGTCTCCCAGTAGTTTTTGGAAATCATTGAGGGTGGTCAAATGTTCTTTACTTATTAGAATTTTTGGGGGTTTAACAAAAGTATCCATGATTTTAAAGCCTAAATATAGTATAGGTGATTTGCTTTGAACTTTTTCTTCTGCTATATATAATCCATATTTTTTAAAATTTTTTGTTATTTCACTAAATATATTAAATAAGATTTGTTGATTAGGGTGGGCTAATAAAACATCGTCTATGTAGTGTAGACACATGAGGTCTTGATATTTGTTTTTAATGGGCTATACAGCTCTGTCCACATATAGTTGGCACATTGTAGGGCTATTTGCCATTTCCTGCGGCAATACTTTCCATTGATATCTTTTATCAGGGCCATTATTTTTGATAGAAGGAATTGAAAAAGCAAACCTGGGGGCATCCAGAGGATGTAGGGGAATGGAAAAGAAACAGTCCTTTATATCAAGAGTTATAAGGTAATAGTTTTTTGGAATAGCTACAGGATTAGGAAGTCCAGGTTGAGTAGGGCCCATAATTTGCATTGTCTTGTTAATTTGTCTCAGGTCTTGTAATAGTCTCCATTTTCCCGATTTTTAAAATTACAAATATGGGAGAATTCCAGGGAGAGGTGGAAGGTTCTATGTGTCCTGCTTCTAATTGTTCTTTAATTAATTGATGGGCTGCTTGCAATTTTTCTTTGGATAGGGGCCACTGAGGGACCCAAACTGGCTTATTAGAGAGCCATGGTATTTTTAAAACTGTTTTCTCAGTGGCCCCTAGAAAAAATGTCTTTTGTCTTTTTTGTTATGATTAGGATTTTTATTTTTAACACCTGCAGGCTTGGTTGCTAGGTGTAGCCCCATTTAATATAGAATATCTCTTCCCCATAGGGTAACTGCCAAGCTGTTTAATACATAAGGTTGGAATGATCCTTTGTGTCCTTCACCATCCTCCCAATTCAAGATATTAGCACTTTGTGCTGGGGTATTACTATATCCCAAGCCTCTTAAACTGGTTGAGGCTTTCTGTAGAGGCCATTGCTTAGGCCATTGTTGTAGATTTATGATGGAAGAGTCAGCTCCTATATCAATCAGCTCCTCCATCTCTATACCTTGAGTTTTTATTTTGCACATAGGCCTCCGTGAACAATCCTGAACCCAGAAAGCCATAGGTCCTGAACCAGTGGAACCGAATGCTCTGCTATTTCTATTTTGTGGCATGCTTTTAAAAGAACTATGGAGACTGGGAATGAGGAGCAGCTGTGCAATTCTGTCTCATTGATTTACGGAGATGATGCCCCTGTGTGTACTTAGCATTATTTTAATCTCTCCATTATAATCTGAATCAATAACCCCTGGTATAACATTAAAGCCTAATAAACTCTTGGAACTACGCCCAAGGATTAGTCCCACAGTTCCTGAGGGGAGAGGTCCCCTGATTCCCATAGGAATCAGCTGAACCCCCATTTCAGGTATCAGGACCATCGGGCGGTAGAAAAGAGATCTAATCCTGCACTTCCTCTTGTCCCTCTGACAAGGGAGTTAATGGGTAGGAGGGATTGTGACGAGGAATCATCTGGATCTGAGGGCATTCCTCCTCTAGTGCCTCGTACATTTGTGGGCCCCGTGCCCCGTTTTTTGAAATCCTGGACAAATCATTTCCATATATATCAAAGCTGGAATGGCATTGATTGGCCCAATGTATACCCTTTTTGCACCTGGGGCATCGGCCTGGAGCGCGGTATGAATTTGATCTTATTATCCTTGGGGGATATTGCTTAGCATATCTTGGTTGATTATAATAATTTTGTCTGGAATATCCTTTTCTAGGTTGAATCCTTTGGTAATTTTGAGGGGAGAGATTTTTTTTTTTTTTTTTTTTTTTTTTTTGTGGTTACCGGGGATTGAACTCAGGGGCACTCGACCACTGGGTCACATCCCCAGCCCTTTTTTGTATTTTATTTAGAGACAGGGTCTCACTGAGTTGCTAAGTGCCTCGCCATTGCTGAGGCTGGCTTTGAACTCGCGATCCTCCTGCCTCAGCCTCCCAAAGTGCTGGGATTACAGGCGTGCGCCACTGCGCCCGGCGGGAGGGATTTTTCATCGCTGCAGCAATTACGTTGCCTGTGATAACAGCCTCGTTAATGTCTTTGCACAGTCTGATATAAATTGATAAGTCTTTTTTACTTCTCCACGGCCTTATTGCTTCCTGGCAATATTTATTAGCGTTCTCGTACACTAATTGGATAACTAGGGGCATAGCTTGCTCGACTTCTCCAAAAACTCTAGATGTTGTTTTTACGAGTCTATCTACAAAATCAGTGTAAGGTTCGTTAGGCCCTTGTATAACTTTTGATAGGCTGCCTTGCAGATCCCCTGTGCCTGATATTGTCTTCCAGGCTTTCACAGCTGCTGTGTGTATCTGGGCATACACACCGGGATCGTATTGTAGCTGATTTTGTAGTTTGGCGAACTGACCTTCCCCTTTGAGCATATCTATATTGCATTGAGGGAAACCTGCTGCAGCATTTCTCTTTGCTATTTCTGAACAAAGTTCCTGGAATTGAGTTTTCCAGATTAGGTATTGTCCCCCACTTAGTACCGCTCTGCATAGACTTTTCCAGTCTGAGGGGGGGCTAAGATTAGGGTGTTAAGTGACTCTGTCATACTTAATGTGAACGGAGCTTGAGGCCCATAGGTCATTACCGCCTCTTTAAAATTCTTTATTGTTTTAAAGTCTAGGGACTCGTGATACCTTTGTCCCTCTTCATTTTGAAATACTGGCAGTTCTAGGTGCTCCTGCGGTCTGTTGTTCGAGAGCGTATAAGCGCTCAGAAAGGCCACCAATTTCTACCTCAAGGGCACGTACACTCTGATCAATACTCCTTATTGTTTCTGTTAGGGATTCTATCCATGAAGGAGCAGAGGGCACTAGTGGTTCCTCTATTTGACGTTTTTTTCTCTTTTTTAATTTCTTTTTGTTCTTTTTATTGGAGACTGCGCTCCTCGAATTGCTTTTTGATTCCTCTTCACTACTAGCTTCATAATTCCTAACTGGCTCAGTGGAGGAGACCATACTTTCATGGTTTGGCTCCTTGTTACTATTATCACTTTCACTAGTATCCTGAGTTTCACCTTCTAAGGAGAATACATATTCCTCAGCTAATTTTATTAAGCTTCTGATGGCTTTTGCAGTTCTTAATTTTGAATTTACATTACTACTCTCCTTGCTGGTCTCAACTGAGTCAGAGGATATGCTTTCTTGTTCACTTTTCTCACTATCCTCTGAGTTCTCGATATCAAAAATTTCATTCATGGCTTTTATAAACCGACTTTTTGTTATATTCGCTCCCATCTTTTAAAATTTTCTTTTTTCTTACCTGGCTGCCGAATTCCCCATACAGGCCACCACCTATTGCTGCCTGAAGCAGAAGCCGCTTGGAGCAATGAACGCCGCAGGAAAATTCGGAGGCAGGATGAAAATGAAAAAGGTCTTTTCTTCTTCTTCTCTCTCCAGCTCCAGTAATCACTCCAAACGCTCTAACTCCAACCACCACCTTCTTCTTCTTCCCTCACACTCTAACCAACCTCACCCAGTTATATACATATAGTTTACATATAGTTTTAACAAGGACAAGTGCTTACAGCTCGAGCTTACAGGTGCGTCACAGAATGTTCACGCGCATACAAAGATTTTTTGGATAATGAATTAATATCAGGTGGAAACTAGAACATCTTTTATGGCTCTCAGCTAACCGCAATCTTTAGCTATCTCCTTGATTATAGGCTCCTTCAGTGTTGGTTACATGAATGTACACATGTGACAAAACTACATGAACTCACACACATTTGTAGTTAGTTTCTGGTTTTCATTATTAAATCAACATTATTATGTAAGTTATAACTATTGGGAAAACTCAGTGATAGGTACATGGAATTTCATTATATCATTCTTTTAACTTCCTCTAAAGAATATAGTTATTTCAAAATAAAAGTGGGAAAAATGTACTATTTGATTTTTTAAAATATTTATTTATTTGCTTTAATTGTACACAATGCGTTTATTTGTACGTGGTGCTGAGGATCGAACCCGGGTTGCGCACGTGCTAGGCGAGCACTCTACCGCTGAGCCACAACCCCAGCCCCGATTTTTATTCTTTCTACCTCCCTACCCATTTCTGTGGGGGGAAAAAAAGTTTCATTTCCTCACTAAACTTTAGACTTTATTCATGTTTTTTGATTTTTATCATCTTCTGCCTCTTTTAGAGATCTGTTTCACTGATCCTTTCATAAGACACATTCATTTTCTCCCTCTTGACAGGTGTATTTTATTTTTATCTATAGGATTATTCTGCGCTAAATAAAATGATAAGCAGAAATACAAACAAAGCCTTCACATACCTCCCTCAAGTTGTGTTGACATAGTAAAGATACATTCATGTTAATATATACAGCTCTAGTTCATTAATTTTAATTGCTACCTAGCATGTCAGTAGTTTACTTATTTCTCAAATTATTTCCCCGGCTTCTTCTTTCCCTCCCTCCCTCCCTCCCTCCTTTCCTTCCTTCCTTCCTTCCTTCCTTCCTTCCTTCCTTTCTTCCTTCCTTCCTTCCTTTTTAAATGATGTTGGGAATCAAATCCAGGGTCTCATGCATGCTAGGGAAGTACTATGCCACTAAGCTATATCCCCAGCCCACAATTAACATACATATATACATATGCATAATTCCTTTTATATATATATGGGATATATATATACATATATATATAAAATATGGGATATATATATATATATATATATATATATATATATATATTCTGGGTTATATATCCAGAAGTGGAATTACTGTCTTATATATAGGCTTCATGCAGTTTATACTTTATATGTTGTCTAACATCTTGCTACAGTTTTTAAAAAATATTTATTTATTTTAGTTGTACACAATGCCTTTATTTATTTTTACGTGGTGCTGAGGATCGAACCCAGGCCGCACACATGCTAGGCGTGCGCTCTACCGCTGAGCCACAATCCCAGCCCCTTGCTACAGTTATTGTACCAATGTGAAAGGATTTCTTGACATGTTTGGCATTTGTTTAATTTTTGCCTTTCTACTCCCTCCCTCTTTATAGAACCTGCTAGTGATGTCCAATAGATTTTACTTCTACAATATAAGTTTTTTTTCTTGCTCTACTTTGACCAGCCAAGAAATAAAAACAATTGTGATTCATTTTGGCTTTGACAGCTTTCATATTCATCTCCTCTTTTGTGACACTTCTGTGCAACCTTAGTACAGAAACTTGCTCTTACTTAAACTATTTCAATAGACCAAATATTATGACATCCTTATTGGAAATCTCTTCCTCCTCCAGTTCATACCTCTTAAAACTGCTAGATCAATATTTTTAATGCAAGTAGTTCACCATTGTTTGCAGCATTACTTTTGAAAACCTGAATGTGGTATTCAAGGTCATTTCTAATAAGATCCTAAACCACCTTACAGCCATATCTGCCTCCCACTAGTTTTTACTTGTGGTCTATGTACTTGGCAGACTACATTATTTTTGTTTATTTGTTGATTGATTTATTCAAATTATAGATATTTAATGAGCTTTTATATTGGTTTATATCTATACAACTATATTGACATTGTGTTTTAGGTGCAAATCATGATTTTTGTTATGAGGGAACTTGCATACCACCTTAATCTAGTCTTTGAACACATTCAGCGCTTTTAAACTTTTGATCCTTAGCATATATGTTTTTTCTTCACTTGAGATATCACATTTCCTAGTTCCCCCATTTGACCATCTTTTCCATTCAAACTCCTATACACTTTTCAAGGCCTACTTTAGATGTCACCTTTTCATGAAACCTTTTCTGACATCTTTAGTTTCCTTTTGCTCCCATTGTACTTTAATTATATCATTCTTATGGTACTTGGTATGTTCCATGAATTTGTCTTACCCTTTCAAGAAATTAAGTAGAGTACTTTTTCCACTCATCCGTTATTACTCGTGTAACACTTAACATAGGCTTTGTATTTAATAATTAAAATAATTTTAGTGAAAGATAACATTATTAATTAAATCCAACCTCATCAATTGGATATAATTTTTAAAAAATAATTCAAATTAGGAAAAATAATTATATAACTGGAATTTGGTATTCTTAAAACACTGTAGAATAAACTCCATGATTTGCTTTGATAAACAGTAAATGTGAGTAGTGTTAACAACTTTTGTTTGTTTTTTGATTTGTTTAAGTAGTTCCCTTTTCTCAAAGCAGATTATACTCTGAGATCCTGCTTGTCAGCTTCTTGAGAAGCTGGAACTACAGGCAAGCACCACTCCTGGCCTGGTTGGTTCTCTTGAGTTTCCTTGGCAGCTGCTGTGTGCCTCCTTAACCCCAAAGAGCAGCTCTTTATTTATTTCCTATTATATTGGGCTACTTCAAAAGATTTTGTTTGAAGAAAGAACTCTCACGCTAAAATAATTTTAAATTGTTGCTAAGATAGCATTAGATACTTAAGTTTTACCTATTTTATATTTTCCAAACTTTCGTGAAAAAGGTATTAATCTGGCCCTCTTATTCCTTATGTTATCATTAATTTCAAATCAATAGTCCATTGAATGAGACTTTAGAAGATGAAGTAAATAGATTGCTGAATATTCTAATTTTTTTTGTCCCCTAGTACTGAGGATTGAACCCCCTTAGCTCTTTATAATTGAGCTACATTCCCAGCTCTTTTTTTTTTTATTTTGAGACGGGGTCTCACTTAATTGCCTAAACTGGCCTTGAACTTGCAATCCTATTGCCTCAGACTTCTTTGTAGCTGGGATTATAAATGTGTGTGCCACTGTATCCAGTGAAGATTCTGTGATTTAATATGGAGTTTTGAGAAGTTGTTAGAATCAGAGATTCCTAGGATTGGTGTCTAGATGTTACCTACTCTGAAGAATTTTTTAGGTTATAACATCTGTAATGTGCAAAAGAAGATTCTGATTCAGTTGGTCTGGACTGGGGCCTGAGATTTGCATTTAAAAAAAAAAAATTATTTATTTACTTTTATTGTACACAATGCAATGCATTTATGTTTATGTGGTGCCGAGGATCAAACCCGGGCTGTGTACGTGCAAGGCGAGCGCTCTGCCGCTTAGCCACAACCCCAGCCCCTGAGATTTGCATTTTTAACAAATAATTTCAGTGTTGCTGGCATTTCACTTTGAGTACCAAGAATCTAGATGACCTTCCAATTTTAGGATTGCATCTATTGTCCTAATAAAAGTAGATTTTTGATATTGCTGTAGACATTTATTTAAACTGATTCTCTAGTCTGGTTTATATTTTACCATTTTAATAGAAGTTTCTGAGTTTTAGGGAAATATGTGGATTATGGATTAATGATTGGTCTAGGATTTGTGATTCTTTGCTTAAAGTTATACTTCAATATTTCCATTCACTCATTCATTCATTCATGTACTACCCGGTAGAACCCAGAGCCTCATGCATGTTAGGCAAGTGCTCTCCTGCTGAGCTACACCTCCAGTCCCAAGATTTTTATAATAACTTTGACAGCTATGACACTGTCAGTGGCAACTTTCAAAGAGTTTAAATTAATAAGGAATTTCTTAATTACTCGGTTTACTTTTCTCACAGAACTAGAATTCATATAGCCTTTTGTTATCTTAGCAGGATGTTGTTTTAAGGCATATATATATTATAAAAATAGAAAACAATCTTCTTTTTGACTTTTTTTTTACTTGGTATAAGTACTGCTTTTTTTTTTTTTTTTTTTTTCTTTTGTAAAGCTGTTATTATCATGAACTAGTTACAATTATATACTGCAGAGGTTAGGCAGTTAATTTCAACTATAGCACAGGTAGAATTGAAAACCAAATGTGTAAATAGACAACCAATAGTATAGTTAGCTCTGTACTTAAATAGCTTATACTTATAAATTGATTTGGGGTGATATTAATACTTATCTTTAATATAAATAGTATAAAAACATTGATAGTCTTTTATGCGTTTACAGAAAATTATAATTTGATCATACATCTTTAAGAAAGTTCTCAGAATTACTTATTTTTTTTTAAATGTTTATTTATTTGCTTTAGTTGTACACAATGTGTTTATTTGTACGTGGTGCTGAGGATGGAACCCGGGCCGCGCACGTGCTAGGCGAGTGCTCTACCGCTGAGCTACAACCCCAGCCCAGAATTACTTATTTTTGACAAATGGAAATTGGAAATGAATATTTGCACACCATGTCTTAGTTAAACATTTTGGGGCAGGAATATTATTTTATTTAAAAACATTAGAACAGGGCTGGGGCTGGGGCTCAGCGGTAGAGCGCTCGCCTAGCACAGGTGCGGCCTGGGTTCAATCCTCAGCACCACGTAAACACAAATGCATTGCATTGTGTACAACTAAAGCAAATAAACAAATATTAAAAAAAAAAGAACAATATTATGTTGATAATTATTATATTATTCCTACATTATTTTAATATCAGTAGTAGAAAGTGCTAGAGGATGTATATTATTACAGAAGTGACTTGAAAATACATTTATTATCATTTTATTGTTTCTTTTTTGATTTTTGTTTTTGTTTTGTTTTGTTTTTTTTGGTACCAGGGGTTGAACTTGGGGGCACTGGGCCACATCCCCAGCCTTTTTTTGTGTGTATTTTATTAGAGACAGGGTCTCACTGAGTTGCTAAGTGCCTCGCCATTGCTGAGGCTGGCTTTGAACTCGCGATCCTCCTGCCTCAGCCTCCCAAGCGCTGGGATTACAGGCGTGAGCCACCGCACCTGGCTCATTTTATTATTTCTTATTAAATGAACACTCACAGGAAAAGTTTTCATGTGGAATTTATGGCAAATGGTGATAAAATTTTTTAGGTCTGGTTCAACAATTATCTATAGAAACAAACTTCCTTTGTTTCTTCTGGTAGCATCCATTGATTTTTTTTTTTTTTTTAAGGTACATTAATAGTGCTGATAGAAGCAGAATAATTGGAATTTACATTAAAAATACATGTGATGAATAAAAAGCAGCACACTATGATGTTAGAGTCTGACTGGTTTACCAATAAGTTTTTAAATTTAAAGTACAAAAAATACTGAAAAGGTCGAGAAAAAAATGAAAGAAAGAACAAGCGATGCAAAAAGAAAATGACACTGAGGTCTTGGTTTAATACATATGTATTTCAGGTTGATGGTTGATTTCATTAGCAAATCTCATTGTTATGCAATGTCTGTTCTTCTGCAGCAAAATGAATATTGTATTCTCTCAGACTCTGTATCTATTATGTTGCAATTACTGAAAATATATACATTTAGCTGACTTCAGTTTACTTTTACCAAATTGTTTTTCAGGAAAAGAAAGAAAATTGAATCATATTATTTTGTTGTTTAAATTTCTTCAAAAGCTTTTTTAATTTGTATAATAGATTTATTTCCTACTATTGTTCTCTAAAGTAAACATCTAAAAGAGGTGGTTAATAATGTAGCCATGTTAATTACTCTCTAATTTGTTAAATGAATACAATGTAAACTTGATTGATTTAAGCTGATAATTAATATGTGCTACTTAAGCATATGCTTTCTAACTTATTTTTTAAATGATGAGTGGTTTTCCTTATTGCAAAAAAAATATGTTAAGCAAGTGTACATATGGCAAATCTGAAGACTGCTACCTTTTGCAATAGCAAAAAATGTATGTTGAGATTTCAAAAATTTGAGTTTTCATAAAATAGGAAATTCAGAAATAACAAATTTCAGTGGTTACACAAGTGGAAGTGTTAATTTAATCGCAAAAATGTAATGGGTTGCATAATTCTTATTAATGAGTTCAAATGTGGATCAAGCAGTATTGGACACAATTGTCTTTTAACGTAAGTCATTGTGACTTACTGACCATCTGACAATGGTTTTCAAAATCAGTTTGGTTTTCATAGTGTTCTCTAAGATTGTTACCACAGTTGAAATTCTTTCGACAAGCTTAGAAATCAAATAGCCCAGGTTTGATTAAATGTGAGTTGTTTTATACTGTACAGAAATTGTCTGTATGGTAAAAATTGGCCTTCTGGTTCACTTAATGTAATCCTAATAAATATTTTGGCTCTGTTGAATGAACATGAGCTGTTAAGTGTGTGTGTGTGTGTGTGTGTATTAGTTTATTAATACATCGTATTAAGTTAATTTGCATTTAGAGTGTTTGCTACATGTTGAGTGTTTTCTTATTCACAGTAAGTAATATAAAAGAAGAATCTCCAAGTTCTAGTTAAGGAGAGCCCCAAATTATTACAGAGTAATATAAAACTAAATCACTTAGAGAAAGAAAGTTTTATGGGCCTAAATAGTCATGTTCTGTGAAAGCAACATCCTGCAGGAGATGAGACCTGTCCTGATAATGAGGTGTGGTGGAAGCAAAAGGAAAGAACATAAAAATAATCTGGGAGGTAGGAGTACACAAGCTTAGCAATTTGGGTAGATAAAGGAGACTCACCCAACTATAATAAAGTTTTGATTTGCTACTCCTTATTTACCTCACTTGAAAATCAGAAAGCATTGTTAAATTTTTTTATTTTTATTTTTCATTTTTTAAAATTCTAATTTGTTATATATGACAGCAGAATGCATTACAATTCATATTACACGTATAGGGTACAATTTTTCATATCTCTGGTTGTATACAAAGTATATTCACTCCATTTGTGTCTTCATACATGTACTTTGGATTATGATGTCCATCTCATTCTACCATCATTTCTAACCCCTTGCCTCTACCCTTCCCCTCCCACCTCTTTGCCCTATCTAGAGTTCCTGTATTCCTCCCATGCTCCTCCTCCATTGTTAAATTTTAAGTGTTCAATCCAGATTCATGTCAGTTGACATGGTAGCAACTGACATGGTGCACTTATTTTTTTTGTTATTGAGTTATCTGTCTGGTTTTGGGATTTGCCAGGGAGCAGAAGATTTTCTGAACCTTTTTATCTTTATAGAATCATTAGGTGCAGTTAGTTGTGCTAAAGTGCTCTACAAAGAGTGCCTGGCTGAAATACCCTAAGGAGATGGGGTGGGGGTGGGGGTTCCTTTTTCTTATTTGTCAGCTCAGAGAGGGAGTCTTTTTGTAACTCACAGGGTGCCATATATACTTCTCTTCCTTTTTGTCCTAACTATAAATTCTTAATATCCAGACTCACAAACCCTTGATAAAAACCACCTTGAATAAAATAAAATATCAAATTTATTTTCTGCTCCTCTTTACATTTTTCTTCATCATTCTCTAAATTTTGACCCATTATGGGAAATCAAGATAATCATGGATTTTTAAAAACAATCAAAATAATAATTTTCTAATTTAAATTTTGTTTTTTCATACGACTTACATAATCAAACCTACCAATATCATAGGAATTACAATTTAAATTTTCTATAGTGGAAATAAAGATTGTGTTTTGCATTTTAGGTAGCTATAGAACATATAAGTTATTTAATTTGACCAGGAAATCCAGCTGAAAACTGTTAACTCCTTAATCATAGTTTTCTGAAAATTCGCTATTTCACATGTCATTTTAGTAAAGGTGGTGATTAGTGATTGTAGTGACGTGTGTTACAGTGATTTAATACTGAATGTGTACTCCTCTGAAATGACAAATTAAGTGTTTGTGATGAGAGATTCTGTACCCTTGGCACGGGTCTTATTTGCTTGGGTGTTCTTTTTATTATTGATTTTTATTATTATTCTGTTTTGTTGTATTTTCTATTTTAGTATGTTACAACTTTATTTTGCAAACTGAATATTATAAACCTAATCTAAGCAATATAATTTTAATGTTTTGAAAAGATTATATTGTTAAAAAAGTCTTGAAGAGCTCTTTGCATTAAGATGAAAGCATACTATGTTCATAATAAAAGAAAGGTACAGTGTTAGTAAACATAGAATTTTTAAGAAATGCAATTTTTACAGATTTTTTAAAAACTTCCATATATTTTTAAAGTATTGACCTAGTTTATCATTGTAATAGAATTAGGTTTTTATTTGTCTTATACCCATAATTAATTTAAATCAATCTTCATTGAACTATATTAGAATTTAGGGAGCATAAGGAAGAGCAGTTTGGGGAGAAAAACTAAGGACAAGGAAACTTAGTTTTCAAGCTAACAATTTTTTTTAAGTGCTCACAGTTGACCCTTTTATTTTTTTTCTTTTTTGAAATACAAGTTTAAAATTATATAGGAAATAGTTTCAAGTTATGTAAACTTTTTGAGTCATATGATTCAGTTTTCTCCAAAGGCTGCTACATAAATTTTAAAGTAGTATTTTGGAGGTATGCTTTGGCTAAGAATTTTAATTTTGGTCTTTAATTAAGACTCAGAAATTTCTTTTATTTACTTTCTTGAAGGAGTTGAAATTTAAAGACTTTTCTTTAGCAGGTTTTAAAAAAAATCCTTAATTTTTTTTTAAAAACAATTTGTCTTGTTTTTACAGCTTATTTACTAAGACTAATTTTTGAAAGCTGCTTAAACCATCTCAGTTTTCAAGCATTTCTTATTATAAACTGTGAGTTATTTCACGTCAAGAATGACTCCCTTTTAGGGAAGAAACACAAAATTCTTCTCATTGTCAGTTTTGACGTTAATAAAATTAAGAACGGATTACTTGAGGTGTCAGCCTTACCTGCCTTAGTTTTGTCACGTGAGCGTTCACGTTTACTGGTGATCTAAGTGCTCCACCTGCCTTTCAGTTTGTTTACCAGGAAATCAAGATGTGTAAACTGCAGGAAGTACTATTTGACCCTCTCCGACAGTATCTCATTACAATAATTGCTAATCTCTGAATAAGACAGCCATGTTTTGTGAGTAACTGAGAGAGAGAGAGGTTGTGTTAGGTAGATTTTAGGTGTTTCAAGAAATAGAGCATTGTAAATGCTTGCTTGGATTATGTTTTCATTATAGCTTTTGATAAAAGACATATGGTGACCTTTAGGGTCAGCAAAGCTAGGACACAATAGTAGGTATTCTTTCATGCCTTTTAACTGAAAGAATATCACGGCTTGTTGTTTTGGAGTGCTGTCACTGCTCTGAATCGAAAGGATAATGGCTACTTCCTGATTAAACCCACTCTCCACAGTAAGCTGCTAATGTTATACTGTCTCTTTCTCCTGTGAATGCAAGAGTATTTGGTGTTTGCTTTACTTTTTATCATTGTCTTTTCATTGATAGATCTCTTACAAATATATCTTGAAGTTGAAGTTTATAATAAGAGTAGAAACAACTGTTTTTAAGTTTGTAGGGTTTTTTTAAAAAATGCAAAAGTATTTCTGTTTTGTTACTTAAATCCAACCATCTCATATACTTATTGTAGATTTTGATTAAAGAAGTTAGCTGTATTTAAAGACATTAGAATGATAAAATATATTAAGCTGCCACTTTCTTGGCACTCTAAGTAAAATTTTAAAAATAACTTATGAAGTAAATCATTAATTTTTCAACAACTATTGGGATAATTTCATTATTTAATAAATTTCATAATTCTCTTTATAATATTATCATAATGTGTTGATAATAATTTTATTATATTAAATTATTATTCTTAAATTAGTTAAGAGGTCATCATGACATAAAAACAATGTTCAGTATTCAAAATTTAAGAAGGGAATAATGAGCTTCTTAGCTTTAATCCTAAAGCTGGCAATCACTCCATCTGTAGTCTTGGGACAATCGTTTAAATTGCTTACCTCAGTTTTCTTGAGTGATTGGGTAAAATGTGCATGTCTATTTCCTGATGGTAGTACAAACTATAAAGAAAATAAATTTCACCAGTATTTCATAAAATAGATAAGTGGCTCTGCAGATGGGAAGACATTAAGAGCCATAGCAGACAGAAATAACAGAAAATTTTTAGATCTTTAAAATAAACACTATTACATTAGCCTTTTAAATTGAACCAAACTCCCAGTGTTGCTCTAACTTCAATATAATACTACACAAGTAATATACATACAGTTGGATACATGACTAAAATGAGAAATGGCAAGCTTGGAGGTAATTTAGTAAAAGTCAGAAATGTACTTAGAATTATTTAACTTTTTCTCAAAAGTCTTACTTTTTAAAATGAGATTGTTCAGAGTAGAAGGAAGAATATATGTGTATATTATAGGCCTATGAGTATAGGTGACCTAAATAGTGCCATGTTTAATTTTTAATATCTAGTGTTAGGAATTTTGGCTATATAAGAGAAAGCATTTAAAAAATTTTAAAATTTGAAAGTAGTTACTGAAGAACATTATAGAGCCTAACATCTTAAAATATTTAAAAAATATTTAGGTGTTATGTAAATAGAATCCCTCTTTCATTGAAAATTAAGGTACTTTCTTCTGCAAAATGTTTATCAAGTTTATTTTTGGTGACTCAGTAATTTTTAATATAAATTCTGGTGTATTCTAAGGAGATTCTAAGTATTGTGTGTTTTTAGTGAATATTCTAGCTTAGTTATCAAATAGAACTTACGTGATAATCTTCACATTATGTTTGCTTTACAGATTTACTTGTTAGAGTGACCCTATTTGTAATAAGTAATAGGTGCCATGTATTGAATGCTTACTATGTGCAAACATCTGGGCTAATTTTATCATCATTTAATATCGATGATAATCATGTCATGTGCAGGTACCTTTATTTTTATTTTTATTGATAAGGAATGGTTGTAGAGAATTTAAATAATGCAATCAAGGTCCTTTAGCCAGTAAGTGCCAGAGTCAGACTAAAATCACTAACAGAATCTAGAATCCAGAACTTAGTCTCCAGTGTTATGCATTTAAGTGTTGTGTTTAGATTATGGAGATAGTAAAGGTGCTTACATCTTTGATCTAGATGGTTTTAATTTTTCATTAATTTATCAAATGTTGCTGAGTATTTCCAAAGTGTTTGGTCCTGTAAGTAAGTACAGGTGATAACAATAGAAAGCAAAACAAAATGGTTGAAGGGGCAGAAAATTAACAGGCTCTTACAGTATAATGTGATAACTTGTACAAGAGGTAAGCACACAATATTAAAGGTGGCACAAAGGAGAAATACCAATGTATTATTATATTTACACACTTAATTTGCATTTTTGTTTCCTATTCTATGTATATGGAAAATATCAGTAAATAAAACTTTCAAAGGTCTCTACCTTTGTGGAATATATAGTAGAAGTGGAGATAAACAATAAATAAAGTGATATTGAGCAAAGACCAAAGAAGTTAGCTATGTAGATGCCCTTAGGAGGAGTCTTCCAGGCAGACAGCATGAGTAGGAGCATGACTGGTATGTGCTCTGAAATGAATGGAGGCCATTATGATGGAAAGTAGAGTGAGGGAGAAGGGAGAGTACAAGGGAGGACCTTAGAGATCACTGAAGCCTTACATGGCTTTCTGTAGATCTGGTTTATATTATATATATATATATATATATATATATATATATATATTGTGTGTGTGTGTGTGTGTGTGTGTGTGTGTGTGTGTGTGTGTGGTACCAGGGATTGAACTCAGGGGCACTCGTCCACTGAGCCACATCCCCAGCCCTTTTTTGTATTTTATTAGAGACAGGGTCTCACTGAGTTGCTAAGTGCCTCGCCACTGCTGAGGCTGGCTTTGAACTCGCGATCCTCCTGCCTCAGCCTCCCAAAGTGCTGGGATTACAGGCGTGCGCCACCGCGCCCGGCTTGGTTTATATTTTTAACTGAACTGACAAATAGGATCCCTCCTGTTGCTATGCTGAGAATAGACTGTAGTGAGGCAAAGCCCACCTGTTAAAAGGTTCTTATGATAATCTAAGTGAGAGAAGGTAGTGGATTGGGAGAAGTTAAAAGCTGGATGATTTATCTGGGCTCAGTGACTCAAACCTGCAATCCCACCAACTGGAGAGGGCTGAGGCAGGAGGATCACAAGTGGAGGCCAGCCTCAGCAACTTAGTGAGAACCCTGTCTTAAAATTAAAAAAAAAAAAAAAAAAAAATTTTTTTTAAAGGGTTGGGGATGTAGCTCAATGGTAGGGCACCTTCTGTTCAATCCCCAGTACAACCAATCAATCAATCAATCAATAACTGGATGTTTTTGAGATAAAACAAAATAGTTCTTGATGGAGTAGATGTGAGAGAGAAAAAGGAAAAAAGGATGAATAAGGTTTTGGCTTAGCAATTAAAAGATGATGTTGGGTTTTCAGGTGGAACATATTTGGGATGGGGATGAAGAAACAGGACTTCAGGTTTGGATGTGGTAGATTTGAAGTGTCTATATGCAAGTGGAGATATAGGAAGGTTCCACAGAGGAGATAACAATCTAAATTGAGATTGAAGAATGAATTGGATTTACTCAGCCAAAGAGGCAGTTGGTAATGGAATTCAGGAGCATTTGCTGTAATACTTAAGTGAATCTTTGTATTGTTTATATCAAAGAAATAATTTTTTTGGATAGTCAAATTTTCAGAGTATTTCAGTAACTACTATGTTCATGAATATCATACCAGGGGGCTTTTATATATGTTGATCCTAAACATAACACTCTAAGATATTTTCATTTCATTTTTAGAGAAACTGAATGTGAGGGAGATTAATAATTGCCTAACATCATTAATAAAAATGGTGAAGCTAAAAAGTGGATTTTAATCCAGGTCTTTAGATTCTGTTGATAATGTTCCTTATATTAAAAAAAAGTATGTGATATTAATTTTTGTATTATTTTGAGGTGTTTTTGAACATTAATTTTTGTTCTGCATTGTAGCACAGTGATAATCTTGGGACATAAATTTTATAGATTCTTTTTTTAAAAAATATTTATTTATTTGCTTTAGTTGTACATAATGCGTTTATTTGTACGTGGTGCCGAGGGTCGAACCCGGGCCGCGCACGTGCTTGGTGAGCGCTCTACCGCTGAGCCACAATCCCAGCCCAAATTTTATAGATTCTTAATCGTGGAGTCAAGTCATTTGTACAGCTTTCATTATAGTTACCTAGTACAGATACTCCTTCCACTCCTGGCTCCCAGCCCAATGTATAATGTTTAATGAATGCTTTAAAAAATTGTAGTTGCTATCATCATCATCTTCATTCCTTTTCTAATATGCTTTGACTTTGGGAATAACAGCCCAAAATTGTTGGAATCATGTATAAATTTTAATTCCTAAAATATAAATCATGTAAGAACTTTTATCTTTTTTTTTTTTTTTTTTTTTTTTTTTTGTACTAGGGATTGAACTCAGGGGCACTTGACCACTGGGCCACATCCCCAGCCCTTTTTTGTATTTTTTATTAAAGACAGGGTCTCACTGAGTTGCTAAGTGCCTCGCCATTGCTGAGGCTGTCTTTGAACTTGTGATCCTCCTGCTTCAGCCTCCCAAGTGCTGGGATTACAGGCCACCGCGCCCGGCTCCTCGTGTAAGAACTTTTAATAAATAATAATTCTTAACTCATGTTCTGTCAGGTTGGAGACCATTTTTTATTTCGTTCCCCTTTTAGCTTGGCCAGTGAGCTTGCTGTATAAACTGTTTCTGACTGGAAAAGTAATGATCTCTAAGATGCCAGTGGGTATTTTCATTGTGAAAGTGAAATGTAAGTTTTTCTACTATAGTAGGAAATATAAATATAGTTGTTCTTTGAAGCAGTTTTACTTTTGATATAACAATACCATATTTGAAAAAATATAAACTTTTGCCTTTTAAATCAAAATATAATTTTGTTATCTTCATATGTTAATATTGTTTACATTTATAATACGTGTTTAAAGACACAGTTAACAAATCAAATAGCAGTTAAGAAATATTTTTCCAAAGACATAACATAAAAAAGTGCTAATAAAAAAAAAAGCACAAAACTCTGCTGTAGATTAAAGTAGTCTGACTCTAAAAGCTCATTTTAAAGCATTTACTCTGAGAATGGGCAGAAACTTTATCTAGGCTTTATATACCTAGGTTTCTGTAAGTATATGACTTTAGTGCAGCTGTTTTGATTCATTTCTCAAAAACAAAACAAATTTTTTTTTTGGTACCAGGGATTAAACCCACGGATTCTTTACCGCAAGGTACAACCCCAGTTTTAAAAATTTTTGTTTTGATGGGGCTGGGGTTGTGGCTCAGTGGTAGAGTGCTTGCCTCACATGTGCGAGGCACTGGGTTTGATTCTCAGCACCACATGTAAATAGATGAATAAAATAAAGGTCCATTCACAACTAAGAAAATATATATTTTTTTTTTTTTTTTATTTATAACAGTAATATGTATTACAATTCATAATGCACATATATAGCATCTTTTTACATACAACTGTTTGTATACAAAGTATATAAGTACCATTCAGATCTTCAATCATGCATTTAGGATAATGATATCCATCTCATTCAACCACCAACTTTTTTTTTTCTTCCCCCCCTCCCCCCTTGCTCCCTCTCTTCCCCTCCCTTTCCTTTGACCATTCTAGTGTTTATCTAATCCTCCTATGGGGCCCCCATCCAACAACATTGTGAATTAGCCTCCTTATATCAGAGAAAACATTCGGTATTTGGATTTTTGAGATTGACTAATTTCACTTAGCATTATATTCTCCAACTTCATCCATTTACCTGCAAATGCCATATTTTATTCTCTTTTATTGCTGAGTAAAATTTGATTTTGTATATATACCACGTTTTCTTTATCCACTCATCTACTGAGGGTCATCTAGGTTGGTTCCACAACCTACTTATTGTGAATTGTGCTGCTATAAACATTGAAGTGGCTGTGTCACTGTAATATGCTGTTTTTAACTCCTTTGGGAATAGACCCAGGAGTGGGATAGTTGGGTCATAAGGTGGTTCCATTCCCAGTTTTCCAAGAAATCTCCATACTGCTTTCCATAGCGGTTGCACCATTTTGCAGTCCCACCAGCAATGTATGAGCGTGCCTTTTTCCCTACAGCCTCTCTAACATTTATTGTTGTTTGTGTTCTTGATAACTGCCATTCTGACTGGAGTGAAATGAAATCTTAGAGTAGTTTTGATTTGCATTTCTCTAATTGCCAGCGATGTTGAACATTTTTTCATGTATTTGTTGATTAATTGTGTATCTTCTTCTGAGAAGTGTCTTTTCAATTCCTTAGCCCATTTATTGATTGGGTTATTTGTTTTTTTGGTGTTAAGTTTTTTGAGTTCTTTATATATTCTAGAAATTAGTGCTCTATCTGATGTGCACGTATTAAATATTTGTTCCCAATTAGTTGGCTCTCTATTCACCTCACTGATTGTTTCTTTTGCTGAGAAGAAGCTATTTAGTTTGAATCTATCCCATTCATTAATTCTTGGTAATAATTCTTGCGCTACAGGATTCTTATTAAGGAACTTGGGGCCTAATCCGACATGTTGGAAATTGGAGTTTACTTTTTCTTCTATTAGGCATATTGTCTCTGGTCTAATTCCTAGGTCCTTGATCCACTTTGAATTGAGTTTTGTGCATGGTGAGAGATAAGGGTTTAATTTCATTTTGTTGCATATGGATTTCCAGTTTTCCAGCACCATTTGTTGAAGAGGCTATCCTTTCTCCAGTGTACATTTTTGGCGCCTTTGTCTAATATAAGATAGCTGAAATTATATGTATTAGTCTCTGTGTCCTCAATTCTGTACCATTGGTCCACCAGTCTGTTTTGGTGCTAATACCATGCTGTTTTGGTTACTATTGCTCTACAGTATAATTTAAAGTCTGGTATGGTGATGCCCCCTGCTTCACTTTTCTTGCTCAGGATTGCTTTGGCTCTTCTGGGTCTCTTACTTTTCCAGATAAATTTCATGACTGCTTTTTCTATTTAAGAAATTTTTTAAATTTATTTTTATTTAGTTGTACACAATGTCTTTTATTTTTATGTGGTGCTGAGCATCAAACCCGGGCCTCCCACATGCTAGGCGAGCCGCTTCTCTACCTCTGAGCCACAACCCCAGCCCTGAGAAAATATTTTTTAAAAATTGTTTTGTTTTGAAACAAGGTCTTGCTAAGTTACTGTGGGTCATGTTAAGTTGTTAAGACTGGCTTTGAACTTGTGATCCTCCTGCCTCAGTTACTGGAATTAAAGATGTGCAATACTGTGCCCAGCCATTTCTTAAAATTTTTATGCTGTTTTTTTTTTCAAAGAACCACAATAATTAAAAAAAAAAAAAGTGTATTTGTCCTTCCTACTATTTTCTCTAAAGTCTTCTATTTCATTATCATACCTTAAAGACTTCTCTTAAGAATACTTATTTTAAGGTCACTGTAAGCATTTTTAAGTAAAAGAAAAATTTAGTTGGTCATTTTTACTATAACTAAATTAACTAATTTTCACATTAATTAATTCTGTTAAAGATTATAATTTTATATCCTAAATATTTCTACTTAGGCATAGAAAATATTAGTGTATATGTTAAATGTTTGTGTATTACTCACCATTAAAAAATTTTTATTTGAATAGTTTCTTGTCTTTGATTCAGTCAAGAAAAAGAAAAATGGTCAATCAGAAATTTCTGTTAAAAGTATTTCATTATTGTCTATCTTTAATAATTATACTGAACTAAATCTATTACATCCTTGATTAATTGGGATGCTCAGAGAATGAGCATTCTGATTAATTTTTTCTGGAATGTAATCTCTTACCATTTTTTACAGAAAATTTTATTTAATACATTTGTGCAAGTATAAAATTGAAATATGTTTTGTTAATTTGAAGAGGTAGGTTGCTACTGAGTCTTGATTTGTCAGTGTGAGCTATTAGTATAGTTTGGCAAAAAAAAAAAAGTACAAACAAATATTACATATGGTTGTTGATTTGATAATTTGAGCAATTAATCTAGTTTTATAAGCAAAACATAATGAAATATTAACTATGTCACAGTAATTTAAAAACACCAGGGATGTCAAGAGGAAGATAAGATTAATTGCTAAATGAGTGATATAAATAACTAAAATACTATGAGTTGACAGTAAGAGATTGGTCACTAGAATAACAGGGGGAGGGAAAGTTTTTTTTGTTTTGTTTTGTTTTGTTTTAAGGAAAAGGAACCAGTGCAAAAATTTTAAGCAGTAAAGGACTTTAATCATTACTTTAAAAAATAGATTGAGATATATTTCACATTTAAAGTTGTGGCAAATTAGTCGGGCGTGGTGGCGCACGCCTGTAATCCCAGCACTTTGGGAGGCTGAGGCAGGAGGATCGCGAGTTCAAAGCCAGCCTCAGCAATGGCGAGGCACTTAGCAACTCAGTGAGACCCTGTCTCTAAATAAAAATACAAAAAAGGGCTGGGGATGTGACCCCGTGGTCGAGTGCCCCTGAGTTCAATCCCTGGTACCACAAAAAAAAAAAAAAAAAAAAAAAAGTTGTGGCAAATTATATTTAACATAAAAGTTGCCATTTCAATTTTGGGGGGCATGGTGCTAGGGATAAAACTCAAGGCCTTGCATCAACTAGGCAAGTGCTGTACCACTGAGCTATACCTATAGCCCAAGTTTTGACCATTTTTATGCGTGCAGTTTAGTGGCATTAATTATATTCAGTGTTGTGCAACCATTACTACTCTTTCCAAATTCTTTTCATCACCCAAACAGAAACTATAATCATTAAGCAATGACTTCCCATTTCTTCTACCTCCCAGTAACCTCTAATCTACTTTTTGTCCCTAGAAGATTTCTAATAAGTAAAATGAATACAGTATTTGTCCCTTTTTTGGTCAGACTTATTTCAGTTAGCATTAAGTTTTCAAGGTTCTCAACCATGTTGTAGTATGTTTCAGAACTTCATTTTCTTTTATGACTCAACTACATATAAATAAATAAAACAGGAAATATATATGCATATGTCATACTTATTCATTTATCCGTTTGTGAGGCATCTTCTCAAGTCTTCCTTAAGTAGTTTTTCAAGTCTCTGCTTTTTTTTTTTTTTTTTTTTTTTGGTAGTATTGGGGATTGAACACAAGGTGTGCACATGCTAGGCAACTGTTCTCCCACTGAGTTCACTCCAGTCCTTTTTTTAAAATTTATTTTGAGACAGGTCTTGCTAATTTACCCAGGCTGAGTTTTGAACTTGTGATCCTCTTTCCCAAGCCTTGCAAATAGCTGGGATTACACATGTACACCATCACGCCAGATTTATATTTAGCTTTTTGAGAAACACCAAACTATTTAACATAACAGTTGAATCAAGGGGCTGAGGGTTGTAGCTTAGTGGTAGAACGCTTGCCTAGCAATTGTGAGGCACTGGATTCAAATTTCATTACCACATAAAAATAAATAATATAAAGATATTGTGTCTATGTACAACTAAAAAAATTTTTAAAAAACAGTTGAATCAAGCATTAACATTCTATTATAACATATAAAGTATGTAAAAGATTAAGCTTAATAAATATCGGTCTCAGTACATAGTCTGTATTTTATTTTTTAAAAGAAAGAAAAACAGAAAGCCATATGTGCTGTAAGAACATGTGTGTGCATTACTGGAGATTGAACTCAGAGGTCCTCTACCACTGAGCTACATCTCCAGCCCTTGCTAGGTTGCTGAAGCTGGCCTGGAACTGGGGATCCTCCTGCCTCAGACTCCCAAATTGCTTGGATTATAGGCATGTGCCACTGCTCTGGGCAACAGTTACTTTGGAAAGTATATTTAAAGAATAAAATAAACTTTCTGGTTATATGTAATCCCAGTGTTGCTGTAATATTTTATAGCACACAATCATTGAATTTGGATATCTCATTCCTTAGAGACTCTGTTCTAGAAGGATGGTATTGATGTTTCCCCAGTTAATTCATGAAATAATGTAATTTTGCTCAGTTTAAGATATATTTATTTCTGGTAGGTTTTTGAGCACTATAAAGTAAATTTACTCAATTATATCTAACTGAATAATGTTTCCAATATACTCTTTAGTTATTTCATATTAATTTATTTTCCTAAATATGTGTTAATGCTTCATATTTTTAAATCTGAGGGAGAAGACTATAGGCATTTCAGTTGGTGTTTTTGAGATAAATCTTAAAAGTATATATTTTAGAATTCATTGTGAATTAGGAGAAAAATGTTCTTTTTATACATAAGTGAGACCACTAAGCCAAAAGGCAGGGATCACTGGCTTGATAAAATCATTAGAACCCAAGAAATGGGGAGCAATATTAGAATAGGGAAACTTTTTGATCTAAGTACAAATTTTACTAGAAGGGATATATAATATTACAAACCCACAAACAATAATGAATGATACTTGTGGATTCAATAAGGAACTGAACAGTACTGACAGATATTTCTGAAACAAAAGGAAGAATAATTAGAAGTTCTTTTTCAAGTTTTTCATCAATGGGTATACATGAGGATATTTGATACATAGGCAGTTTGAAAGAGCTAACAATTTTGTGAATATTGACAACTCATGGATTTTTTTTTTTTTTTTTTTTTTTTGGTTGGGAGGAAGTTTTGAGGCAAGGTGCCTTAAATAAATTTGAGTCCAGTGAATTTTTTTACACCTAAATAGGAACTGAGAGTGATATTACCACAGGTTAGAATTAGAGTAGTCTGTTGGTAAATAAATTTCCACTTGATTAAAAGCAAAATTTCAATAGTTTATTGAACACAGAATTGAGGTGGACTAAATACTTTGAATGACCTTCTAGATAAAAATAAAATATTTAGTTAAAATAGCTTAAAACATTTTTATCATGACAATGCTGATCTGGCAAGAAAGTAACAAGTCAGGCAGGATGAGGTAGTGCATGCCTATAATCCTAGCTATTTGGGAGGCTGATGCAGGAAAATCACAAGTTTGAGACCAGCCTCAGCAACATAGCAAGGCCTTAAGTGACTTAATGAGAGGCTTTCCTAAAATGACCTGGGGATGTGGTCCAGAGGTTAAGTGCCCTTGAGTTTAATCCCTAGTTTTTTGTTTTTTGTTTTTTTTAAAAAAGGTCCATGGGACAAAACTAAGTGACAAAGTGAAATACAGAAAATTTTGTTTAATCCCTAGTTAAAAAAAAAAAAAAAAAAGGTCCATGGGACCAAAACTAAGTGACTTCGTGAAATACAGAAAATTTTCCTCCAGCACTGGGAATGAACCCAAAGGCTCTACTACCACTGAGCTATATCCCAGCCCTTTTTATTCGTTATTTTGAAGCATGGTCTCACTAAATTTCTGAGGCTGGTCTTGAACTTGAATCAGAAATTTGAGACCAGCCTGGGCAATTTAGGCAAACTTATTTGCCTCAAAATAAAAAATAAAAAGGACTGCTGATGTAGCTCAGTGGTAAATTTCCCTGGGTCCAATCTCTAGTATCCCACCCCCTCAAAAATAATTATCAAGGAAAACCAACACCTTACACAAACAGTAAATAGAACTATCAAATCAGAAAAATAAGAAAGAATAAAAAGTAGGTTGGAATGACAGAAGGAAAAATCAAGTAGAAATAGAGTTTATTTAAAATTAGGATTGTAGTTGCCAAGTTCCTGTCTGTCTCCCTTATAGGTCCTTTAATATTTATTGTTGAGTTTGGACTGATAGAATGAAGGAAATGTTTGGGCCAAACTGGCCCACATTTTTTTCCCATAAAACTTTGTTTTAAGGGATCTCAAGATTTTGTGATAGATTTTTGGTCAAGTTGTTACTGATTTTAAAAACTAGTAAAACTCACTCCACCATCTTTCCTACCCCTTATGCCCTCTCTTTACCTCCCTCCCCTTTGCCCTATCAAAAGTTCCTCTATTCCTCTCATGTTCCCTCCCACCCCAATTATGGATCAGCATCCATATATCAGAGAAAACATTCAGCCTTTGTTTTTTTGGGGGGGATTGGCTTACTTCACTTAGCATGATATTCTCCAGCTCCATCCATTTACCTGCAAATGGCATGATTTTATTCTCTGTTATTGCTGAGTAATATTCTATTGTGTACATATACCACAGTTTCTTTATCCACTCATCTATTGAAGGGCATCTAGTTTGGTTCCACAATTTAGCTATTGTGACTTGCGCTGCTATAAACATTGATGTTGCTGTGTCACTGTAGTATGCTGTTTTTAAGTCCTTTAGGTACAAACCGAGGAGTGGGATAGCTGGGTCAAATAGTGGTTCCATTTCACATTTTCCAAGGAATCTCCATATTGCTTTCCAGATTGGTTGCACGAATTTGCAATCCCACCAGCAATGTATGAGTGTGCCTTTTCCCTCACATCCTCGCCAACTCTTATTGTTGTTTGTATTCTTAATAGCTGCCATTCTGACTGGAGTGAGATCCTAAGTACATGTATGAAGACACAAATGGTGTGACTCTACTTTGTGTACAACCAGAGAAATGAAAAATTGTGCTATGTATGTGTACTATGAATTGAAATGCATCCTGCTATCATGTATAAGAAATTAGAATTAATAAATACATTTAAAAAAAAAACTAATAAAACTAATGAAATTGCCAAAGACACAAAAAAACAAATACAAAACATTCTCCTGAAGGTTTATGATGATACATGGTTATTATTAACCAGCAAGATGACCCCCAGGGAAGAATAGAGAAACCCTCAATATACATGGGCTTGCCTAGAACTGTCAGTGATGGCACAATCACCAGGTTTCCAAAATTTAGGTTTGTTTTCCAGCTTCTTAGCAGAATAATGATCAATCTTTTCTTTTTGCTTAGCTGACTTGTAAGTAATGTGAGCTGCATTTTTAGTACAGGGGCATAATCAGCACTGACTTGGTCTGGATAGTTCAGGATAATCACCTGGTCAGTGAAGCTAGCTGCTTCCATTTTGTGTCATTTTTGCTGTCATCAGCAACACTGCCATGATAAACATGTAGTAGGGATTTCTTATCTGTAAGATTGGAATAATAATTTTTTACTTACCTATTTTGTGATTTTTGTTAGGATAAAATGAAAATATATGTGCATACTTTTTGTTCAAATTGTAGAGTTCCATATAAATGTTAATGGTTATTATGCATTTTCATTCAAAACTTTTACTAAGATCGTATAGGCTATAAGGAAGGCTTCTCAAGGATCTCACAGTGTGGCAGGATGCCAGAAATCAAAACAAAATCGCCATGTAGTGCAATATTTTAAGTGCATTAATTAGGAAATATAGAGGAGTAACAGGAAAGAAGTACCTAAGGCTTCCTCACAAATTAAAATGTTTCCCCAGGGAAGAGGCGTTCTGAGATGAGGCCTAAAATATGAATAGGAGTTTGGCAGGAAATAAGAGAAGGATATCTGAGAGAGTGAACATCATATACAAAACACACAACTTGATGCAGGGGAAATTAATATATTTGGGAATGACAAGAAGTTTAGTCATCTAATATATGAGAAGTGAGTGGGAAAAGGAAACAAAGAAGTCAGAAGCATATTAAGAACTTTATGCTTAGCAAGGAACTGGGATATAGAGTCACCAAAAGATTTTAAGTATGGGAGTGACACAATCATATTCTTATATTAAAAGGATTTTTCCTTCTTGAAAAATCAAAATTACTCTTGGCTATATGGAGGAGGACTGGAGGAAAGAGAAGTAGAGAGACCTCTTAGGAGGCTCTTGCAGTATTTCCAATAAGAACTGATTTAGGATTGTGTTTTAGTAATGGTAAGAATAGCAAGAAGATGGTTAAGGAGCAGAATCAACAAAAGGAGTGAATAGGGGACTGGGGTTATAGCTCAGTGATAGAGCGCTTGCCTTGCACATGTGAAGCACTGGGTTTGATCCTAAGCACCACATAAAAATAAATAAAGTAAGTGTATTGTGTCCATCTTTAAAAAATCTTTTAAAAGAAAAGTGAATAGTTCATGTTAAGTATCTCAGGCTTATTTATCTATTAAATCCCTCTGTTATAAAATTCTGTCCAGTCACATGACTTTTGGAATGAGGTTGTGGAACAAGTCTGGCAAGTACTTAAGTACTGGGAATTGAACCCAAGGACACTCTACTGAGCTATTTCCCCACCCCTTTTTTTGTTACTTTTAATATTTTTTAAGTCATTGATGGATCTTTATTTTATTCATTTATTTATATGTGGTACTGAGAATTGAACCTAGTACCTCACAAATGTGAGGCAAGTGCTCTACAACTGAGCCACAACCCTAGCCCTTATTTTTTTTTAATTTATTTTTTATTCTAAGTTGTTAGAAATGGCAGCAGAATGTATTATATTTCATATTATACTCATAGAGCACATTTTTACATATCTCTGGTTGTGTGCAAAGTATATTTACACCATTCGTGACTTCATACATGCACTTAGGGTAATGATATCCATCTCATTCTACCATCTTTTTTTTTCCTTCACCTTTTTGCACCCTCCCATCCCCTCCCTCCCCATTGGCCATTCTAGTGTTCCTCTAATACTCCTGTGCTCCCTATCCCAACCCCACTGTGAATTGGCCTCCTTATATCAGAGAAAACATTTGACATTTGGCTTTTTGGGATTGGCTAGCTTCACTTAGCATTATATTCTCCAATTTTATCCATTTACCTGTGAATGTCATGATTTTATTCTCTCTTATTGCTGAGTAATACTCCATTGTGTATATATACCACATTTTCCTTATCCATTCATCTACTGAAGGGCATCTAGGTTAGTTCCACAGTTAAGCTATTGTGAACTGAGCTGCTATAAACATTGATGTGGCTGTGTCCCTGTAGTATGCTGTTTTTAAGTCCTTTGGGTATAGACCTAGGAGTGGGATAGCTGGGTCATAAGGTGGTTCCATTCCCAGTTTTTCAAGGAATCTCCATACTGCTTTCCATATTGGCTGCACCATTTTGCAATCCCGCCAACAATGTATGAGAGTGCCTTTTTCTCCACATCCTCGCCAACATTTATTGTTGTTTGTGTTCTTAATAGCTTCCATTCTGACTGGTGTGAGATGAAATCTTAGAGTGGTTTTGATTTGCATTTCTCTAATTGCCAGAGATGTTGAACATGTTTTCAAGTGTTTGTTGATTGATTGTATATCTTCTTCTGAGAAGTGTCTGTTCAATTCCTTGGCCCATTTATTGATTGGGTTATTTGTTTTTTTGGTGTTAAGATTTTTAAGTTCTTTATATATTCTAGAGATTAGTGCTCTATCTGACGTGCGTGTGGTAAAGATTTGTTCCCAATTAGTAGGCTGTCTTTTCACCTCACTGATTGTTTCTTTTGCTGAGAAGAAGCTTTGTAATTTGAGTCTATCCCATTTATTGATTCTTGATATTAATTCTTGTGCTACAGGAGTCTTATTAAGGAACTTGGGGCCTAATCCAACATGTTGGAGATTAGAGCTTACTTTTTCTTCTATTAGGTGTAGTATTTCTGGTCTAATTCCTAGATCCTTCCTTATTTTTTATTTTGAGACAGGGACCTTGCTAAATTGCCAAGGCTGACCTTACACTTGCAATCTTCCTGCCTCTTCTGAGTAGCTGGGATTACAGTCATGTGCCACTGTACCTGGAATTTTGGTATTTATAATTTTGGACAAATTTGTTTGTCCTCAAACTAAGTGAATATAGCATTAGTAATTTTTTAAAAATTATATACACCATGGAGAGGGGAGGGATAGGAGAAACTAGGGAATAATATTGGGAAAATTAGGGGCTAGGGTTGTAGTTCAGTGGTAGAGCACTTGCCTAGCAAGTGTGAGGCACTGAGTTCTCAGCACCACATAAAAATAGATAAAATAAAAGCATGCTATTCATCTACAACTACAAATTTTTTTTTAACTGGGCAAATTGTTACATTTTGTGCATGTAACAAAAATATAACAATGAATCCCCCCATTATGTATAACTATAAACATAAATAAAAATATGGAAAAATATATAGAACATGTAGTTGAAAGATTGAATATATAGATGAGAGTGCCTGAGTTTGGTGAATAACTTGATTTCTTGTCTTAATATCTCATTATATAACACATGAAAAGTTATACTAGAGACATTCTTCATTTAGTCTTGCATTTAGAGTCTAGAAACAGCAAACAATAGACAATTCATGTCAAATAACATTTAATCACACAGGGATCTAAATACTGTTTTTAAAAAATAAAAAATCTTGGGGCTGGGGTTGTGGCTTAGCGGTAGAGCGCTCGCCTAGCACGTGTGTGGCCCAGGTTCGATCCCCAGAACCACGTAAAAATAAATGCAAGGTTTATAACTAAAGCAAATAAATAAGTATTTTTAAAAAAAATTTAAAAACTTTATGGAGATATAATTCATATTCCATAAATCATATCATACAACTTGCCCATTAAAATATACAATTCATCATACCCCAAAGTAGCCCAGTACCTGTTGGAAATCACTCCCCAGTTTTCACCAACCTACCCAGAGCTCTAGGCAACCATTAATCTACTTTTGTACTACATAGATTTTTCTTTTTTGGACATTTCACATAAATGGAATCATGCAACACATGGTTATTTTTGACTGCTTTGACTTAGCATAATGTTTTGAAAGTTCTTCTGTGTTATACCATGTGTCAATTCTTCATTTCTCTTTATTGTTGAATAATATTTCATTATATGCATGTAACACATTTAATTTATCCATTCACCAGATGATAGCCATTTGGGCCATTTCCACTTTTATATAATAGATGGACATTTTTTTGTATGGACGTTTGTTTTGTGTGAACAAATTTTTGCGTGAGTATATGTTACCATTTTTCATGAGCGTATAATGAAGAGTAGGGGATAGAATTATACTTATGAATAGAATTGTTGGGTCATGTGGTAACTTTTGTTTAGCCTTCTGAGGAATCAACATATTAACTTTTGAACATTCAAAGTAGAGTATTTGAGCATTTAAAGCACTGATAGTTTTGTAGTTTCAGTAGGCTTACTGTTTGTTTTTATCATTAGACTATATTCTAATAATCAGCAAGGTATTTGTAAAGGGTACTTCTAGAATAATATTTTTTACATTCCAGTGTTCATTTTTAGAATGATTTTATTATTGAATTGGTAATTTGTTTTACCTTGCATAAAAAGTAAAATAATTTGGCTCATACTTATTATATGACTGTATTTTACTGTTAAATGATGTTTTCATGTATTTAATGGAGATGATGTTTAGACATGTTTGCAATGGATTGTTGGGGCCTTGTATTATAATATCTCTCTGAGTATTGTCACAGAGGATCTTGATTATTCCAAATGAAAACTATGGGTTTTAGATTAGTATTGGGGCATGTTAGTGCAGTAAGATATGAACAAATGCATGTAATTCAGAAAATAATAAAAATTCTGAGGAAAATGAATGGGCCGTATTTGAAAGCATGAGTTAATATATAAATTGACTAAATTTTATAGTTAAGAGAATGGTGGAAGGAATTGTAGTAATTATTAGTGGATATGAGGAGATTGTGATTATCAAAAAGGAGAAAACTTGGTCCCAAAATTATTGAAAAAAAGGAAGTTATAGTCTGAACCAATTAGTTTTTTGAGTAATGAAGGTTATAAAATCATGTATTAACTTCTAGGGAAAACAGTTTTAATATTTTGCTTATCTAAAAACTAAAGTAGAAATGTCATTATTATCTAAAACAAAACTTCAAATTTATTTTTATTTAAAACTAAAATAAAGATGACATTCTTTTGAGGGCCAGATTGATAGGGAATAGCCTCATATATTCTTTGACCATCAATTTCAATACCTGTGAAAAAAATCTGCTTGAAATTATAAATCCTTTTGACATTTTACACTTCTCTTTGCTCACATTTACCTTATGAAAGATATAATATTGACTTTTATTGAGCTGTTTTGCCAACCTTGTATCTTTGAGGAAAGTACAGGTATTTTCTTCTTTGTAGTTTCCTGGCCAAACTCATAAGAACAAAAATATCTAGAAGCAAGTGTACTAGACCCTGTCTTTATAATAACTCTTTGAAATAAGTTTAATCAATCCCATTTATTTATTTATTTTTAAATACTATTTAGTTGTCAATGGACCTTTATTTTATTTATTTATATGAGGTTCAGAGAATCGAACACGGTGCCTCGCACATGCTAGGCAAGTGCTCTACCACTGAGCCACAACCCCAGCCCTAATTAATCCCATTTTACTGATTCAGAAACTAAGGCTCAAAGACATATTGGCTGAATGCAGTGAATTCATAAAACAAGTACAGAGCAATCAAAAATCAGTGTAATTAACAGCTTCCTGAGTAGAGGCTAAAGTACTCTATAATTCAAAGATGAGAAGTTGTGGCCTAAGATTTGTCAGATACAACTTTGTGGATAAAGTGACTGTTAGATCTGTATTTAAATGACTAATAGTATTTGGATTGTTTGAAAAGAAAACCGAATATGTCTCAATATAAATAGCATGAATGATGATGAGAATAGACAAGAATAAGGACGACATTTGTAATGAATTTTTCTAACCAGCCTCTTTAGATTGCTGGTAAAAACCCACTTTAGTAATCCACTAAAACTCAAATAAAAGCATAGGTATTTGGAAGTCTACAGAGAAGTGTTATAGGATATAGGAAAATAAAAAAGGCAGGTCTAAGGAAAAAAAACTGGGATTAGCTCATTCTGATCTGTCAGTCAGGGTTACTTCACTTCTCTTCACATGTGCTTTCTCTCATTTTTTCTTTAGGCCCATGGCCTTAATGATCTCCCAGCTCAATATTAACTTTCCCTGTTTCTATCAGTTAAAATGTCTATATCAGAAATAATGTGATTAGATTATAGCATCTTTCAGAGGCAAATATCACATAGTACAGGTTTCTGACTATATGTTGGATCATGTTTGTTTCAGATAGCTTTTTGAGGCTGGTGTAATACTGTGGATTGAACTCATTACCTCTGCTTGCTAAGCAGGTACTCTGTCACTGACCTACATGCCCAGTCCTCATGTTTCAGACATCTTTGACCACAGGGATGGGGCCATTGTGGCCCACTGTTAAGGAACAAGGATTTTATTAGCAGCAAGAAGTTCTGACTGCTGAATTAGCTGGAATAAAAAGGGGAAGCATGAGTGAAGAACAAGGAAAGAATAATGAATCATGGATCTTCCTCCTTCCTGGATTAGAGTGAAATAGGAGCATGTGGTCTCTTTGGTATTAAAATTTAAAAGAATAGAATAAAAGCAAAAAATGTGAAAGTATAGATGAGTCATAAATGTAATCATTAGAGAATAAAATTATATAATGTATATTATAAAACAATTATAAATCTGCTTAGTATTGTATTCTAATATGACAATTGAGTTTTAGAAATATTCTGTTTTCACATCATATGTTTTATATTTTTTGAGTATGAGAAAATGTGTAAATTTTACTGTAAATACCCCTAGTCATTAAGAAAATAAGGAATAAATATATATCTTCCCACTGCTTATCTAACTTACTTACTTAATCTTTCCTTGCTCATCTACATATATAGCCCCCCAAAGGGCCACTGTTTCCTGATTCTATACCATCTTCTAATACCTGGTACCAAGGTGACTGTTACTTAGCTTAATTTTTCGCAAGTAACAATCTGTTTAATTTGGTTTTGATTAGGTTTCTACTATGGTTCCAACCTACTATATAAACCCTTTCATTATATCTCAAGCACCTAGCATTTTCATGTTTTAATAAATGGTTTCTGAAAGATCAAACATCTGATATTTTTATAAATGCTTAAATTTTGTATAATTGTATAATCACTTGTAGTATCTTTGTAAAATAACTTCAATATCCTTAATTGAGTTATGTATACAGAGGAAAAGACTAGTATTTGGGTTGCATACTAGGTGCCCAGCTAATTTAACATCCCTTATCTGTATTTTTTGGTCAGACTGGAAGGTTAAGAATATATGCCCCTGAGGGCTGGGATTGTGGCTCAGCGGTAGAGCAATCGCCTAGCACGTGTGCGGCCCGGGTTCGATCCTCAGCACCACGTACAAATAAACAAATTGTGTACAACTAAAGCAATTAAATAAATATTTTTTTTAAAAAGAATATATGCCCCTGAATCCTACAGGAATTCTAAAAATTTTGTACATCTGCTCTCACATCCATGGATTGTATAAAAAGCCTGGATTCTGTTAGTGTAAAGTAGTGTGTATGTGTGAATGTGTGGACACACATATACAGATGTGTATATACATATGTATAGGTGTGTATATATAAAGTAGTAATCATATGTGTAGAGTAATATATATATATATATGCTAGCATTATAAAATTATAGTTAGAATGACTAGGGATTGTAAAATTCTTTGCTTCCTTATAAATAAATTACTGGGAAGCCAAATAGATCAATGTTTCTCAAACCTCTTTAGCAAATTCCTCAATATTTTTTAATGATCCCATTATGTGAATTTCATGACTTCTAATGGTCTGTGACCCAAGGTTTTTAACATATTGCTATAAGTGGGATTAAAGAATTCAATAAATAGAAAGGACTTAGAATTTTAGAGTTGGTAACCAGTATGTCTTGTATGTTATTTATTTTTGCTTTGCCAAATGAATAGTAGGTTCTTATAGAATTCTGATATGAGTTCTGTTTATATAAGTATGTGGAATACCAAGTCTTTAACTCTTAAAGATCCTCCCTATATAGAGTGTCATCAGCATATTGGAAGGGCAAATGGAAACCCAGGCATGAATGTTCTGTTTCTGTTCCTTTTCTGTGATGTCACCTTTTCTCCATATTAAATTCTTTCTCTCTAAATTTGTTGAGCACTTATAGCAAGTATATGTTTCTGGTCTATTTCTGCCAATAATAACTGGACTGGGGCTGGGGTTATGGCTCAGTGGTAGAGTGCACAGCTAGCTCATGAGCAGCCCGGGGGTTTGATCCTCAGCACCACGTAAAAAAAAAAAAAAAGGCATTGTGTACAACTAAAATAAATAAATATTTAAAAAATAATAACTGGACTTACAATGTTGCAAATGGAACAAAACCCTTGAGTCCTACAATGGGTATTTTGGTAGAGAAATTGGAGAAGTAATGAAAGATGTAATGAGTTATTTGAAGTTATCTTCTGAGTGAATCATTTAAATAAATAGTTTCCAAACTCATATAATCTCCATTTAATGAAATCCCCAGTATTTTGGTAATGGTAAATATAGTCATTTAAGAAAACATACCGCACAATAATAGTTTCAGTTTCTTTATAGAGGATACTGCTGACTCAGATAACTTCTTGCACACCAATCTTCCTTTAGTTAGTTAGGTGGTATCTGCCAGTTAGGTGGTATCTGCCCTACAGCTGCCAAGTCATGCTTTTTAACAGTTTTAAATGTCTAGTTACTCAATATATAACAGGCTTCTTCACTAAGCAAGAAGATTTCAGTGTCTGAGAAAAGGTGTTATCATTTACATCAGTGCAGTAGAACTTTATGGAATATGGTGTGCTCTTTAGCACTTGAAATTTTAATCAGTTGTAATTAAGTTTCTGCGTGTGTTTAATGGATTCCCTATTGAACAGTACAGATTTATGTATTGTTTTGGTACCTTGATTTTGGTTTTATCAAAATTGCTTGCTGTCTAGTTACATGTGGTCCTTAAAGCGTTATAAAATGTAATGAGTGGAACTGATTTTTTTTTTATCCAGTTGAAGATATAACCACAAAGAGAAACACTATTTAAAATGACTTCTCAATATTATAGTTTGATTATATATCTCTAGTGGACTATATTCTGAAAATTGAAAGAACTGTGTTTTGTTGTGTTAGTGTTGCTATTGTTTTTGTGAACTTATTGGTTGTATATTATGTCATAAATCAAATGAGTAATTAATTCTGTGTTGAGTCCTGAAAGTTAAAACTGAGAGTTTTGATAGATTAAAAGCAAAGACTTGGGCTGGGGCTGGGTATGGGTGAGGCACTGGGTTCGATCCTCAGCACCACATAAAGATAAATAAATAAAGGTATTGTGTCCATCTACAACTAAAAAATATATTAAAAAAAAAAAAAAAGACTTGGGCTGGGGTTGTGGCTCAGAGGTAAAACGCTTGCCTAGCATGCATGAAGCACTAGGTTCAATTTCCAGCACCACATGAAAAAAACAAATAAATAAAGGTATTGTATCCATCTACAACTAAAAAATATTTTTTTTAAAAAAGCAAAGATTACAAATATAAAAATTGATGACATAATAAAAATTTTGTAGTTTTGAGTTTGAATTGAAAGTGTTTGACCTGTCATTACAGAATGAAATTCAGTATTTTTCATTTAAAAGTTGTTTGTTTTTATCATTTGAGCATAGCTTCATAATTCAGAAGTTTTTAATAACCATCTTCACTTTAAAAATGTTTTTTTGAAAATGTAGTTCTGTAAAACATTTAAAAACTCTACTTTAACAAAGATATTCCCTGTGCATTTTATAATGGTATTCATGTTTTACAATTATAAACCTTATTTTACATAAAGGCAAAAATACTCCAAGAGGTTATTCAGTGTTTTACAATGTGCTAGGTTTTATTTCTATTTTTCTCTCTTTAAATAATCTGGCTTTACAAAAGAGCGACTCCAAAGCCTTGACTACGGGGAGGAAGGGCGGGGGGGGGGGGAGTATGAAAAGTGGTATTTAGGAGATCTAGTGCCAAAGAGGCATAGGTGGAGAGGTGTGTGTCTGAAGAATCAGTGGAGGAAGGCAGTTGGCACCAGAAGCAACTGGCCTGGAACACTTCCCTACCTCCTTGGAGGCACTGCATTATGATTGTGAACACCCCATTACCTTGCCAGACCCTACTCTCTGGTGGTGAAGGTCACAACCAGTTCCTCCATAGCAGGTTCAGAGCTTCAGGAGAGGCCAGGGTGGGGCCCAAAATTCAAGTATATTTTACTGAATTATATTCTTTTATGTGTAAAATTTGATCATTTTAAAATAGGTTTGATGGGATGTGAGCCCCAATTATCAGAATTTTACAACTTAATAGTTATAGCATTGCTATTTTTCTTGCTATTTTTTTTTTCTTTTTTATTCTGGGGATTGATCCCAGGGGTGCTTCTGAACTTCATCCCCAGTCTTTTTTGTTTTTTTATTTTGAGAAAGAGACTGATTGAGTTGCTGAGGCTTTGCCTTGAACTTCTGGTCATCCTGCCCTAGACTCCTGAGTTGCTGGGATTATAGGCATGTACTACCATGCCCGGCATTGTTTTTCTTTTAAAATATGATGTATTATGTTAAGGCACATAAATACTACACATTTTTATTTATTCAACAAATATACAGTAAGCAACTATTTTGGGTGAAGTATTCCTCCAAGTCTCTATGGGAGATATATGATAATACATGATTTCTATTCCCATAAACTTACAGGTTGTTAGGTAGATTTTTGCAAGTTTATGATTAAAATACAGAATAAAGTGTGATAAGTATACTGAAAATGGCACTGATACAATGCTTTTAAAAGTTAGAATTTGGAACTTTTGATTTCTTCAGATTATCATTAGTCACAGTGCTAAGGGTTTAGAATCTATGACTTTTAGCTTCGGTAATCAGATAAGCATCCGTGGAGTGTCATGTTGGCCTGGGGTTTGAAGAACAGGATAATTTGATATGTGGATTTGGGGCAGGAGTGAAGAACATTGTTAAGGAGAGGAGTACCACAGGAATTGATAACCAGGTTTTGGGAAAGTATAGTATAGGAACCAGGTCATGACTAGTTGATTTTGACCGGAGCATATAGAGAAAATAAATTTTGAGGGCTGGGGGTATAGCTCAGTGAGCTTAGCATGAGTGAGACCATGAGTTTGATCTCCAGCATTGATTGGGGTGTGTGAGAAGCAAGTTTTGAGAAGTGAGAAAAATCTGTAAGGTCAGCTTAAGGAGTTTGGGTTTGATTCTGTTGTTAATATGAAAAAGGATAGGGCAGAGTAAATATGTGCTATCACAAATTATTTTTTCAGACAGTTAGTTCAAGGGGAGAGAAGGAATATTTAGATGACAAGATGACAAAAAATTAGATACCAGTAATAGGTATCTTTAGCAAGAGATAGCTATAATAGATAATAGAGAATTTTGACTTCTATTATGGTAAGTTGAGGTTTAGGTTAGCCATAAAGAAGAATGACTTTATGATATTTGCCAGCAAATGGATGGATCTGGAGATTATCATGCTAAGTGAAGTGAGGCAATCCCCAAAAAACCAAAGGTCGAATGTTTCATCTGATAGGTAGAAGTTAACCCACAGTAAGGGATGGGTGTGAGAGGAAGAATAGAAATGCAGTAGATTAGACAATGGGGAATGGAGGAGGGAGAGGTGAGATAAGCAAAGGAAAAACAGTGGAATGAATCTGATATGGTTTTCCCATGTACATATATGAAAACTGTGAATCCTACCATTGTGTATGTCTGTAAGAATGGGACTCTAACTAGAATAAGATGTATTCCATGCTTGTATAATTGTGTCAAAATGAATTCTGCTGTCATATATAACGAAAAAGTAAACTTCTACATGTTAAGTAAGCTTACAGAAGTTTGGGCAGATTCTATTGCTGTTTTGGGGTACTGTAGTATAAAATTTTGTATAAAATATCGGGTTATTCTCTAAGGCTTGGACTGAAAAGTAACTAAGGAAGATTTGACTACTTTATATGTTTCATCTATGTATTTTGTCTTTTTTGATTCACGTTTTCTCAGTTAAGAGTTCCTAGCTATATGTAAATGTGCTCACAAAAAGAATTAAAATGTGGATTTTGGTATACATTATTTTAAACCCTAGCATTTATGAAATTTTTTTCATAAATCTAGGAAAACATTTACAATGTACAAAGCCAGTTTCTGTCACTAAAAAGAAAAAAATAGGAAATAAATAATACAGTGTAATACCAAGTTTTAGCTAACTTTCAGGAAATCAGTTCATGTTTCTCGGGTTCTTTCCCAAAGGTAATAACTCTGTTCCTGAGAGGCAAAACTTGAATCCATTTGGTAAAATTAGTATACTTAATTGAAAATTGTCTATTGAAAGTTTGGAGTTTTCTCCTTTTTTTTTAATCTTTAGGGTTTTTGTTTCTTTAGCCAGAAAAGGAGAATGTTCAGCCATTGTTTCTTCAAATAATTTTTCAGTACCACACCCTTGATCCTGAGTCATTGTTATTTATTAATGTTTATTCTGTTATTCAGATTGGATAATTTCTATTGATCTGCCTTCAAGTTCATTTTGCTATTTTGTCCACCCAATAAGTTTTTAATTTTAGTTACTGCATTTTCCATATTTTAATTTTAGTTACTGCATTTTCCATATTTTAAATTTGCATTTGTTCTTTATAGCTTCAGTTTCCTTGCTGAGACCTTTTTTTTTTTTTTTTTTTTTTTTTTCATTTCTTACGAGTGTGTTCATGGTAACTTGAATAATCAGTAACTATTTCATATTATATATTAGGAATCAAGAAATAAGAATTTCTCCATAGTATAATAAGCTATCCAATCATTATTAGGGGACAAGTACAGATAGGAGGAAATTGGCTTTATCACTTGATAAATTAGCCTTTGGTTAATGAACAATAAGCTAGACAATACCTCTAATAGGTATTGTCTCAAAATATAAAATAGGTATATTCTCAAAATACATCTGTTTCTTTAGTGAAAAAATATTTATTTTTTTAGTGTCCTTTATATTTTATAATTCTTTTTGTTAATAGTAACTGGAATGAAGCTCCAGATTTGTGACTAATTCATCTCTTCTTGGACCATCCTGGCAAATGATTGTGAGTCATCTTCCTGAAGTATCTTCAGGGATAGATTTTATTTGGTTGTTGATCATGTTATAATGAAGAATTTTTCCTATGCCATGTTTAAGTTTCAAGGTTATTTTTTCCTTTGGTAGGAAATAAAAAACATGGCGTTTAATTTTTGTATAATAATTTTCTGGTGGGGGGACCGGGGATTGACCTCAAGGGCACTCAACCACTGAGCCATATCCCCAGCCCTATTTTGTGTTTTATTTAGAGACAAGGTCTCACTGAATTGCTTAGCACCTCACTGTTGGCAGAGGCTGTCTTTGAACTCACCATCCTCCTGTCTCAGCCACCCAAACTGCTAAGATTACAGGTGTGTGCCACTACACCCAGCTGTATAATATTTTTTTTCCCTCTGTACAGAAGAATTCCAAATTTTTAAAAAATCTAACTCTTATACATATAATTGTCATTTTAACATCAGAAAAAATTATATGACTCATTAAAATACTATCATAATAGGCTAAAGAGCATCCTTTAGTTGAAATGAGCAAATAAAGGGTCATACAGAGCCCATAATGGGCTCATTTACATTGCCTTTAGGTTTCCTTGGCAATGAACCTTACCTGGCAACTGCTTGCTACCTCTCTTTAGATCTTTTTTTTTTTTAAATTATAATTTGTTATACATGTTTGAACTGTGTAATAATTTTTAATGTAAAGAATTGGAATAGGCGGGTCAGGAGGCTGAGGCAGGAGGATCGCAAGTTCAAAGCCAGCCTCAGCAATTTAGCAAAGCCCTAAGCAACATAGCAAGACCCTGTCTTTAAATTAAATATTAAAAAGGGCTGGGGATGTGGCTCAGTGGTTAAGTGCCCTGGGTTCAATCCCTGGTACAAATTTTTCACAAAAAATAAAGAATTGGAATAGACTGAAAAGTATGAGTAAAAATACAATTCATTATATATATATTCATATATACATATATATATATATACATGCACACATACACATGTATATATAGATATATATAAATATAGATATGTATATATTTTAATTTTTTATTTGGTCTTTTTAGCTATACATGATAGTAGAATGAATGTACCATACATATATCATACATACATACATAACTTCCCATTTTTGTGGTTGTACATGATGTGAAGTTACACTGCTCATATATTCATAAAAAAATATAGGAAAGTTGTGTCCAGTTCATTCATTCTAATGTCTGTCTTATTCTCATCTCCCTCCCTTCCCTTCATTTCCCTTTGTCTAATCCAGTGATCTTTTATTCTTCCCTCCCACCCATCAATCCTGCTTATTGTGAGTTAGCATCTGCATATCAGAGAGAACATTTGGCCTTTTGGGTTTTTTTGGATTGGCTTATTTCAGTTAGCATGATAGTCTCCAGTTCTGTCCATTTAACAGCAAATGCCTACTTTCATTCTTCTTTATGGCTAATGTTTCACTATGTTTATGTGTCACATTTTCTTTATCCATTCATCTGCTGAAGGTGGTTAGGTTGGTTCCATAGCTTAGTTATTGTCAATTGAGCTGCTATAAACATTGATGTGGCTGTGTCACTGTAGGATACGATTTTAAGACCTTTGGGTATATGCTGAGGAATGGGATAACTAAGTCAAATGGTGGTTCTATTACAAGTTTTCTGAGAAATCTCCATACTGCTTTCCAGAGTTGTTTCACCAACTTGCAGTCCCCACCAGCAATGTATGAATGTACCTTTTGCCCCACATCCTCACCAACATTTATTGTTACTTGTATTCTTGATAATTGCCATTCTGACTGGAGTGAGATGAAATCTCAGTGTGGTTTTAATTTGCATTTCTCTAATTGCTAGAGATGTTGAACATTTTTTCATATACTTGTTACCAATTGTATTTCTTCTATGAAGTAGCTCATTCATATGTTTTTACACAAAATTAGATCATATATTTAAGTTATTCATGCTGCCATTTTTACTTGACCTTATATCATGAATGTTTTCTTTTTTTAAAATTTTTTAAATATCTATTTATTTACTTTAGTCATACACAATGCAATGCATTTATGTTTACGTGGTGCTGAGGATCGAACGGGCCGCGCACGTGCCAGGCGAGTGCTCTGCCGCTGAGCCACAACCCCAGCCCCTCATGAATGTTTTCTTATATTTGTGTTAGAAAATAAGTTTTTAAATAGTCATATAATGCACATGTACTACCAAGCCACACCCCAAATTCTCTGATTTTTTTTTATTAGAAACTTATTTCTTGGGCTGGGGTTGTGGCTCAGTGGCAGAGCGCTTGCCTCGCACGTGCGCGGCCCGAGTTTGATCCTCAGCACCATGTAAACATAAATGCATTGCATTGTGTACAACTAAAGTAAATAAATAAATATTTTTTAAAAAACTTATTTCTTGACACATTTTAATTGTCCACAGTGTCTAGTGTGCTTCACCCTTTATTTTTAATGGTTTTAAATCCAGAATTTAATATGATGTTCTAATATTATCCTAACACACATTATAACAAAATAATTTCTGTTAAAGGAAAGAGTGAGGTCAAACTTTTGTCTCTGACATATAATAACTTTTGAGTTAAAGAAAGTTACTTATTCTGTCCATGTCTGTATTCTGATTTATGAAAATTATTAATAATTATAAAGATCACTTGAAGTTTACTTGATATAATTAAAATAATGGAGTGAAAATACATAGCATAGTACTTGGTGTGAAAAATATGAGCTTCTCAATAAAATAGTGTAGTGGTAGAGGTGGTAGTAAGTTAAAGTTACAAACAGCAATGATATTGTCCATACTAGTAGTACATGTTTAAAACACATTCGCAGTTTTTCCACAATGATGTTAAATTTTTCACTACTGATTCATATTTTTTATGTGATTTTTCCATTTTTATGTTTGTTGTTCTTTTTGGCCCTGTGTATAACTTTGAACTGATTTGTTTTTAGTATGCCTAGTTCATTATTGATTTTTTTTTTTTTTTTTGTCTAGCATAGTAAACACTTTAATAAAATTTGTTTCACAATAAAATTTGGATTTGGTGACTATATATATATATTTTTTTTTTTTTTGGTACCGGGGACTTGAACTCAGGGGCACTTGACCACTGGGCCACATCCCCAGCCCTTTTTTTGTATTTTATTAGAGACAGGGTCTCACTGAGTTGCTAAGTGCCTCGCCATTGCTGAGGCTGGCTTTGAACTCGCGATCCTCCTGCATCAGCCTCCCAAGTGCTAGGATTACAGGCGTGCGCCACCACGCCCGGCTTGGTGACTATATTTTAATTCCTTTTCAGATTACAAAAAATAAATATAAGCAAAAATTCAAGAGCTGAGAACATAGCTCAGTGGTAGAGTGCTTGCCCCATGTACACGAAGCCCAGGCCTGGTTCAATCTCCCAGTATTGAAAAAATAAAAAATTAAAAAAGCTGAATAATAGGACCAGCATCTTCATCATTTTAACCTTCAAATTAATTTTTTACTTTCTTAGTTCTTTTAGACCATATTAATAAGAATGTCAAAAAACAATTATCTTGATTATGAAAAGTATGTCTGTAGTTTCCCATTAAGTGATATGTTCATTTGAGCAAAATTATTGAGCTATTAAAAGAGCACATCCATGTTTCTAAAGCACATCCATGATACTAAAGAGATAAGTAGAGAGACTTTGTGGACCCTGTTGTTGCTTTTATATTTTTGTTTTAAATATAACTGCAGTATTATTGAAAGGTTTAAACAGGAAAAGTGTCATTGTTTATATTTTTAATAATGATTACTTTGTGAAGAATGAATTTTAGTAAGGAAGACAGTACTGGGGCAAATTTGTAAACATGATCAGTTAGGAACTAGCAGTAGCCTGGATTGTAGAGCAGGGACTGACTTATTCTTAAAGGATCAGATAATAGTTTATTCTTTGGAGACATTGTGGTCTGACCACATGTATTCTGCTGTTGAGGGGCAAAAGCAGTCACCACTAATATAAGGGAACAGAAATAGAAATAGGCACTCTGCCCATAGACTGTTGATCAGGGTGGTGGCTGTGGAGATGAAGAAACATGGGTAATTTAGATTTATGGTAGAAGTAAAATTAAGATGATTTGACAATGGATTATATATGGTGGAGGATGGACATACTTATACTCATCTGCCTGTAGGGGACTTCAATTTCACACCTCACATATGAGGCTAGTTTCATGATTTGCCTCCCAGATTAAAAATACCATTACATGGAATTTTCCATCTGAGTGGAATCTGCAGGCCCCCATTCAGATAAATGCCACTTGTATCAACATTTTTTTCTTTTAAACCTCCTCTTCGAACTCTGTATTCTTTTCATAGACTTCCTTTTTGGCAGAGTCACATAATCATTTGATTGGATCTTAATTTTCATTTCTTGATATGGCAGTGGGATCCTAACCCTAAAGTAATATGATTATGCATTGCTGAAATAAATTTAGAGGGCTAAACTACAGAGAGTGAAATTGTGAAAACAAAATAGAAAAGTAAAAACTATGTATGTAGACAGTTTAAAAAAATCTTAGTTGAAAATGAGAGTACAAAAAACTGACATAACTAAATGAAAATGAGTGGTCAAAGACAAGATTTTTCTTGTTTTTTAAGATGAGGTGTAACTGAAAAGAATCCAGTATATTGGAGGTGATGCAGTTAGGCTTCCCTGTAAGTTGTGTAAAGACAGTACCAAGTCTGAGGGAATGAAGGAGGCTGTTTCCTCAAGGAAGGAAGGAAGGAAGGAAGGAAGGAGAGGATGGCTACAATGCCATTAGGTTTAAGATTTTGTGATGGAAATAATCGTTTCATTATCGTGTTTTAAACTCATTTAGTTACCCTCTATCCCCACAGATAGGTTCTTTTATTTATTTATTTATTTGAAGTTGTTGTATATATAACAGTAGCATGCACTACAATTCATAATACTCATATAGAGCACCTTTTTACATATCACTGTTTGTATACAAAGTATATTCATACTATTCATGTCTTCAAACATGCATTTAGGGTAATGATATCCATCTTAATTATGGATATCAGTAGAGGCAAGCATTCTATTCTATAATTACTTTATTTTGTTCCTTTTTTTGTTTGTTTGTTTTTTTTGTTCTACCCCTTAAAATATGAAGGTAGGAAAAGAAAGAACTGAGCAGCCACAGGGAAATTGAAAAAAGGAATAGTATATAGATCATATGGTGTATCACCCACTAGAAGGTGATTGCCTGAACCTGTTAAGATCTAAGTGTTTGGAATGCAGAATTAGGAAGATGCTCTCTATGGAGAATAAGATTTAATTTGAAGATATGTTGTACATTGGCTTGAAATTATGAGTTAAAAACCAGAAAGCAATGAAAGTGACTCATACTTGAAGGTGAGGACTCACATGTTCAATTTTTAATTGAACAGCTGTGCAAGTTATTAAGAACTGGAATGACATAGGTACCCACTATATCAGTAGTTTACAAACTTTTTTTTTTTTTTTTTTTTAAGCATGGACCCCTTTCTTAAAAAAAAAAAAAAAAAAACCCACATGGAATTCTAATGTAAAAAAATAAGACTTTGATGGAAGTAGTCTTATGGGCCAGAAAGAGAACCCCTATTCTGAAGTACTTAGTTCCCTTGAAACTCCATGAAGCATTTTCAAGTGTAATCCAAGCAATAATAAGCTATTAAAAACATTTTTATTGATTTAACTGACATCATCACAAGCACATGGCAAAACAAGTGGCACAAAAAGATATACCGTGAAAAATACTCCCCTGGTCCCTTTACTTAATACAGTAAATACAGTTCCCAGTTCATATATATACATACATATATATACACATATGTACATGTATATGTGTGTGTGTGTGTATATATATATCACAAATGAGATCTTGTTTTTTGTGTTCTTTTCCACCTTGTTCTTTTCACTTAACTGTTATAAACCTACCTCATTCTTGGGACTGGAGTCGTGGCTCAGTGGTAGAGTGCTTATCTGGCGTGTATGAGGCCCTGGGTTCGACAGGGTCTCACTAAGTTGCTTAGGGCCTCTATAAGTTGATGAGTCTGGCTTTGAACTTGCTATCCTCCTTGCCTCAGCCTCCTGAGGTACTGGGATTACAGGTGTGCACTACCACACCCAGCAAAGGGGAGTTTTTATTTAGTTCATTATGTGGTACTTAGACTCTTTGTTTTCTGGGCTTCTGAGTGCTTGTATATATTTTACATAGAGTAACATAATTTTATCTGCTACTCTGCGTTATTTGTTTAGTATCTTATGCATTGGTCTCAGTTGTTTACCAGAACTGTCTTAGGTATTCCAATCAGAATTTTAGTTATGTTTCTTAGTTAAAGCTTTATGTCTTTTGCATGTTATTAGGAGCCCCTTGCATTTGCAGATGAAAGAATTTGTTAAGTTAAACCATACATTGTCTCTATTTTTATCTTTCTAACCTTTGTGTCCTTGGGAGAAATTTCTAAGTGTAGTCAATATTTAAATTCATGTTCTATGCTCAAAGCTTAGTTGATCCATGGTTGTTAAATCTTCCCTTAATATTCTCGTATATCTGTTTCATATGTGTTGGGATAACCTCTTCCCCACAGATATCTCATTGCAAAGGAATACTTAATCCTTTGGATGGAAAAGAATACTCTGAATAGATTATTTACTGAGCAGTATGAAAACCAGTGCTTTACACTTGGATTATTTTCTTATCATCAGGTCTCTTGAGATATAAATAAGACAAGAGTAAATTTTTAAAAGATTTAACAGAAATCTATAATTTAGCATGGTACACATTTGGAGATAGAATTAAGACCAATGAAAGGAAGGAAAATAAATTGTTAAATATTTTAATCATTGTAAATTGTGTGTGTGTGTTATTTTACTCATTTGCAGGAAGTTTTTTTTTAATATTATTTAGTTGCCGATGAACCTTTATTTTATTTATTTATATGTGGTGCTGAGACTTGAACCCAGTGAATCACACATGCTAGGCAAGCGCTCTTCCACTGAGCTACAACCCCAGCCCCAGTTGTTTATTTTTTAACCAACAAGTTTATAAACTTCCAATAGGGACTTGAGAAATAGTTTAATTCGATCACATAATTTTTTAGGTAAGGAAACTAGTATTGGGGAGAATCTGAAATTCATTCCAGATCACAGACTTATCACAGAGTACCTGCTTGTCAGTTGGTTTCTGTTTGATGATGTAATTAATCAACTGTTTACAGAAATAGTTAAAATGCTACAAGTGACAAAACAATCCATTTTATATATTCATATTCTAAATCACAATATGCTACTTAATTCCTAGAAATAACTTTCTGATAATGTAGATAAATAAAAATTTTATAATTATTTTTCTATAAACACATTATATTCAGAGAGTAATTTTGTCTGCAAATAAGGTATTTCTGCCTCATCTATTTCCCAAAGTCCCTTAACAGGAAAATTTTTGTTGCTTGATTTCTGTTTTTGTTAAGCTACTTAGAATCTTGAAGTATTATATGTCCAAATGTTTAGTTGCCTGCAAGTTATCTAAAGAACGTTATATAAAAGACTTTGTTAGAACTTTTAGAAAATAAGGTACTTAAACTCTACTGTTAGTTGTTCTGCTAAGCCAAAAGAAGCAGTGTTGTGACTTATTTCCTGATATTCTTCCTAATTATTGCATTTCAATATATATGCATATAATTATTACATTTCATTATATGTAAATATATCCTCTCTCTATATATATAGTAAGGATTCACTGAATCTGTTTTTGTTCTTTGAATTTCCACAGAGAACTTTTGATGTTGTTAGCTGGTAAACTCATTCTTTCAGAAAACTCTTCCAAGAGAAATATCTATGCCTGTTCTTGTTCTTTTTGTTTGTTTGTTTTTTAATATTTTTTCTTAGTTGTTGATAGATCTTTATTTTATTTATTTATATGTAGTGCTGAGAATCGAACCCAGTGCCTCTGGCTAAAAATATAATGCCATGGGCTGGGGTTGTGGCTCAGTGGCAGAGCGCTCGCCTTGCGCGTGCGCGGCCCGGGTTCGATCCTCAGCACCACGTAAACATAAAATGTATTGCATTGTGTACAACTAAAATAAATAAATAAATATTTTAAAAAATATATATATAATGCCATGACAAAAGTATGCATAACATATAGATAGTTATTACTATTAAATATTTACTTTAACATTAATAATCCCTAAAATACCTTAAGTTTCCTTTTACTGCTTCTATACTCATTGTTAATTATATAGGCAGATGTTTACTCATTAAAAACAATAGCTAGCGACTATTAAATGTTAGATTCTAAGCACTTTAGCTGCATTATCTCATTTAATCCTCCCAAATATATCTTCATATAACTGAAGAATAAATTGAAAACTCAGAGAAGTTATATAGTTAATAAACTCTTAACACAGTTTTTGCACCCACATATAAACTATTACCAAATATCTCACCAAAACAAGATAATCTGTGCTTTTGTTTCTTCAAGTATGAATATACATTGTATACAAACAGTGTTTTGTAAAAAGATGCTCTATATGTTTATTATGAATCATAATGCATACTACTATTGTAAATACAACAACTTTGAATAAAAATAAATAAATAAATTTAAAATAAAAAAAAAAAAAGATTTAAGTTTATACTCTTTAACCTCAATGCATTTATGCTTTTTGGGATGCTTTTGTAGATTTCATTGTTATTTTGTTTTTACTTGGAAATGATTTTGGACTTAAAAAAATACAGCATTCACATATTTTTTTCCCTAATGTCACTAATGTGTGTCTGGCCATTGTACAATTATCCAAATTACAGACGTCAGGAAATTAATATTGACTCGATACTATTAACTAAACTATAGACTTGAAATGAATTTCACCAGTTTATCCCTTAATGTCCTTTTTCTGTTCTAAATCAAACCTAAGATCCCACATCATCTTTGATTCTGTCTTATAAGTCTTCAACCTATGGCTGTTCCTCAGTCTCCTTTTCCTTCATGACTGACACTTTTAATGAATACTGCTCATTTATTTTGTTTGTGGCCTTTCAATTTGAGTTTATCTGATATTTTCTCAGTGTTCTACTGAGGTTATACCTTACTGGGAAGAATACCGCAGAGACAGTGTGCTCTTCTTGTGGCATCAGAGACTACATGATGTTGATATATTTTATTATAGTGATATAGTTTATACACTATAATTACTCTTTCCCCCTTTTTGTTTGATAAATGTTTTGGAGGAGAAATGCTGATATTATACAAATATCCTATTTCTCCTGAAATTTTCCCTTACTGCTTCCCTTGTTGAAAGTTACTTTAGATCTTGTTCTTTTGCTATAGTAAGATAATGATTATTTTAAATATTATTCATATTACAAAGGCATTGCCTTAACTTTCAAAGTAGATGACTAACTTCCAGAGTTTTGCTTACACTTTAGCAGGAACAATAGTAAATTAAATCTGAAATAATATTTAACCTAAAAAGAATTTGAAAACCTAATCCTTGTAAATTCAAGCCTGAGACAATTTTCATTCTACAGTAGCAGAAGCTACAGTGGATTTGTTAATTTCTATAATCTGAAAATAAGGATTTGTATACGATGAACATGGAGTAGTTGAGCTAATTTTGGCTTACTAGAACTAAAAAATACCTATGAAAATAAGCAGGGGGAAAAAGATAAATAACTTATAACCCAGTATAAGAGAGTAGTACTTTACATACTTAAAGAATGATTAGCTACATAAGAGATTATATGAGCTAAATATATATTTCTAGAATCAAAATAGTTAAAGTTACATGTGAATAATTATGAATATAATGGAACTACTGAGGAAAATGGCTGCATAGGCATGTTTTTAAAAGATTAAGTCTTTCTCACTTACATGAACAGAATAACCAAAAGTAGAAGAGAAAATGTCATCTTTACTGAAACTAAACAAGGCCCTAAACCATATGCAATGAGCAATAGTTCTCTCCCTAATTACCTGGGCTAAATTTTATTTCTCACTTAAACAATATTATATTAATCAATTTTATATATATTGCTTTTCCTACTGGTTCTTTATTTCTACAGGTTAGATTCTCAGTAGTAGAATTACAAAATTCAGGCATATACATACAACTGTGTATTATGTAGATAGATCTATATAACTTTAATAAATATGATAGATAACTTTCTCAAGAAAAATAATCCCCAAAGATGTGTGTGTATCTCTGTGAGGGTGTCTCTGTGTGTGTATTTTACTACTTATTTTGCCTTCTTGGTATTCCTTACTTTAGTCCTCACATTAGTTTGTTTTCTGTTATATTAAATGCCAGATGCTAGATAAATTATAATTAAATAGAAATTTATTTATCTCACAGTTTTAGAAACTAAACATCTAAACAGCATAATGCTGTTTCTGCCAAGGGCCTCCTTATCTGCCTCCTGTCATTACTGATAGTGTCGTGGTGGGAACATGTACAAAAGAGAGAGATTACATGTCAAGACAGGAACCCAAAGAGCGGGGAGGGGCTAGACTCACTCTTTTATAACAACTATCTCTGAAAAAACGAACTAGCAGACCCAAAAGAACTACTTTAAAATAAGACAAGATCAGTGTTCAAATATTGAGTGAATTCATATGATATACAAATCATTTTTTTCTATATCCTATCTCCTTTCTTCTTCTTTTTTTTTTTTAATTGAAACATGTCTCCCTAAGTTGTGATCCTCCTGCCTTAGCCTCCTGATTCACTGAAATGATAGGCATGCGTCACTATGCCAGGCTGTATTCTGGAGCTTTAATATCGATATCTGCTCTTACAATAAAGCCATGTAAGATTGTATAAACGCTAGCTAAGGAAATAGTAAGTGTGCTTAGAAGTGATTTTGTCATTATAAATGGTTTACTAAGTCTACTTTGAAATCATATTATTTATTTTATTTATTTATTTTTGGTACCAGGAATTGAACTCAGGGGCACTTGACCACTGAGCCACATCCCCAGCCCTTTTTTGTATTTTATTAGAGACAGGGTCTCATTGAGTTACTAAGTGCCTCGCCATTGCTGAGGCTGGCTTTGAACTTGCAATCCTCCTGCTTCAGCATCCTGAGTGCTGGGATTACGGGCGTGTGCCACCATGCCCGGCTTTGAAATCATATTAAAACTTGACTCCGATAAAAATTCTAAAAATGTATTTGCTTTTTTTTTTTTTTCTTTTTGCATGGGAGGAGTGGAGACTCTCTGTATTGGAGACTACCATGCCAGATTCTTGGACACCTAAGACCAACAAGTATATTGCTATCTAGATTTAGAAGACAAGAATGCACTCTATTCAAACATGATATTTTCTTGATTATTTAAGATAATACAGGAATTATATTGCAATTGAATAGATGATGAGATTCTTTAAGAAGTATAATAGCATCACTTTAATTTTGCTAAGTATTGTGGCATCACACATTTCTTTGAAATTTAAAACACCATTAAGCCGGGCGCGGTGGCGCACGCCTGTAATCCCAGCACTTTGGGAGGCTGAGGCAGGAGGATTGCGAGTTCAAAGCCAGCCTCAGCAATGGCAAGGCACTTAGCAACTCAGTAAGACCCTGTCTCTAAATAAAATACAAAAAAAGGGCTGGGGATGTGACCCAGTGGTCAAGTGCCCCTGAGTTCAATCCCCAGTACCACAAAAAAAAAAAAAAAAAAAAAAAAAAAAAAACACCATTAATTTTTTTGACATAAGAAAACTCTGCAAATCTATTAGAAGAGGATTTAGTACACTAAAATTAAACTTATTTCAAGCCAGGTGCAGTAGCACTTGTCTGTAGTCCCCATTACTTGGAGAAGGTGAGGTTAGAGGATCACTTGAGTCTACAAGTTGGAAACTAGGGTGAGAACCTTTCACATACACACACACAAAATTTAAACTTATTTTATTAATTGACATTAGTTGTAATCCATTTTCTGATACTATAACAGAATACTTGATATTGGATGATTTATAAAGAAAAGAGGTTTATTTATCTCATAGTTTGGTAGGCAAGGAAATTCAAAATCAGAAGAGCTGAGCTAACCATGTGGAGTGACTTCCCTTTATACTTCTCCAAAGAAATAGTCCATTTCCAAGGAAGTAAGAACTCACTCACTTCTGCCAAGTACCACAAGAAAGGCATGAATTCCTCGTAAGGACTTAATCACCTCTTGGAGACCCAACTTCCCAACACTCCTGTACTGTGAAATTTAGCCTCAACATGAGCATTTTTAAGATATCAAAGTATTTTTTTCATATTTTCTGAAGAGTATATATTCATAAATTTATAGTTTAAAAAGTAAGCAAAAAGTTTAAATATGTTTAATTCTTTTGAATAATTTTGAGAATTATTTGAGAATGACAATACTGAGAATCAATACTTTTCCCCCCTCTCATAGATATGGATTCTGGAGAACGGTTGCCATCCTCAACTGCCTCCTCTACCACACCAACTTCATCTTCTACACCTTCTGTGGCTTCAGCAGTTTCTAAAGGTGGTCTTTCCACAGGAGCTGCTTCACTTAGCTCTACAATCAACCCATGTGGTAAATATCCTTTATTAACTCAATTTCATAATGCCATCATTTTGATGATTTGCATTCTAAATAAAGAAATCTAAATAAAATGTTCTCATGAATTACACTGACCTGTGGAATAATGGCTGGGTTAAACATCTAGTCTTTTTGCTTTTTCTGGATTTTTCAGCGGGATAGCCCTGTTTTTGTGTGTGTGTTTTTTTTCTTCCCCTATTTATTTATTTATTTATGTGGTGCTGAGGATCGAACCCAGTGCCTCACACATGCGAGGCAGGCACTCAACCACTGAGCCACAGCCACAGCCCCCCCACAGCTTTTTTTTATTCCATGCTTTTCCTGCTTACTGGAAAGTGTCTTTGAGGGTTGAATCTTAATATTGTAATTTGTTTTACCACGTTAATTAAGAAATTAGTAAGTATAAATTTGGATTCTTTGCTCTAATCTTGTTGCCAGTATTTGAAATGACATTCAGATGCTCCACCTACCCCAGTTCACAGATGTGTACTGTACTAAGGCAAATTATTTACTTAATGGGAAGTTAAATTAAAACAAGTGAACAAACAGCAACAACAAAACCCTAAGCTCAATTAACTCATTCATTTATTAGTAGGAAGCATTTTAGCCATACATTTTTTTTTATCTCGTAGAATTATTTCATGATTATAAAAGTTAAACTAAATTTTATCTTACTTTTTAAAATAAAATTTGTAATTTTACATGAATAATTGCAAGAATATGGAATATTTGCTTATAAGATACCCTAGCAAATTATCAACTATATTTTCTCTTATTTTTATTTTTTTAAGCAATGAAATAAAAAGGATGCCATTTTGTCTTTGAATTATCATAGAATGATGTTCTTAATGATTATAAAGTAACTAAAATGACATATTTTAAAAATCAGTATAACCCTTCTTCTATACCCTGTATAGTCTTCATCAAGCAATTTAGCAACTTTGTCCACATTTTCCTTATACATAAATGATGGCTGGATTCTAAGATCAGTGACGATATGCTTTGCTCAAAAACAGTAATGCCACAATTTACTTTTTTTTTTCTTTCTTTTTTTGGTACTGGAGATTGAACTCAGGGACACTCGACCACTGGGCCACATCCCCAGCTCCTTTTTTTTTTTGTATTAGAGACAGGGTCTCCCTGAGTTGCTAAGTGCCTCGCCATTGCTGAGGCTGGCTTTGAACTCGAGATCCTCCTGCCTCAGGCTCCCAAAGTCACAATTTACTTTTTACCCAAGATTATTTTGTCTGAATGATTGCAAAAAGTTGTATTTTTGTAATTATTTTTTTCCTGTTTTTATAATTCTTCTTCCTCTTTCCTTTGCTGTCAACTCCTTTCAGTGTACTCTAATCTGCTTTCTTATTTAGTATTTGTTTCTGTTACCCTTAACATATATAGTGTTTCTAGAGAAATTGCTTTTTTCTTTTCTTTTTGTTTTAATGTTGAAGGTTTCTGGGTACTTTTTTTCTCATTTTTCTTAATTAACGACACTGATATTGCTTACAATTCTGATTATTTATATTTTCAGCACCATTCTTTGTTAGTTGTAATTGGGAGTTTCAAAAAGGGTGGGATATGCTAAGTTGCTGAATAACATCAGAAATCTTGTATGAAAAGGGAGTAGTTTTTGCTATTAAAAGAGGGTGTAGAGGTTTAATATTGAGATGCTTACATTGAATTAAAGTGTAATTTTTGTTTATTCACAAGTTTATCATTTATTAACACATTATATTTTAAGCACCTACACCATGCTATTATTTTCACTTTCTAGGTAAAATGAGTTTTAAAAATTTTTAACTTTTACAGTGTTGTATATCATATTTAAAATAGTCTTTCATTCCCACCTAACATGTAGGCTACTGAGAATGTCTTATATTACTCAGTTTACTTTCTTGTATTTTCTTGTTTGATTCATTGTTTTTGGCTTATGTATTGTCTGATAATCTTTTCATTTGAAAGTAAAATCATAGATTCATAATGGGCTCAATCCCTTTGTCTTAAACAATTTGACTGCTTCTTTTTTTTTTTTTTGCCATATAGAGATAGCAAAACAGCATTTTCATTTTTTTTAAGTTGTTAATGGACCATTGTTTTATTTATTTATATGTGGTGCTGAGAATCGAAGCCAGTGCCTCACACATGACCGGCAAGCACTCCACCACTGAGCCACAGCCCCAGCCCAAATTTTCATCTTTAAATGCCAAAGTCTCAACAGTTTTTTCATGGACCTTTGGCATTATTTTACACATTATTTTGTTTTGGAATCGCATTTATTTCTTTGTCACCTTCATTATTGATGTATCTATAGAAATTCCTTTGAGCTATATAGGAAGTAATTTGAGCTTGCTTTTATACTTTGAATGATCAACTATTTACTATTGAATCAATATCTTGTCAAGGTCCAAGATTATACCTACTTATAGGTTAGCCTGTTGCTATTATGGATGCTGACAGAAGACATGGATCAGAGATTCTATTGCAAACTGCAGGAATATGATGTTGGCTTTGGTTCCCTATGTCTAAGTTCCATGGGGATGATGTAGATCCCATGATGCATGGGCTTCTGTCACATCTGAGGAACATTGAAATTGAGAAATCGACTGCTTTTATTGTAAATGACAGTAAGCTCATTCTTTGAGGGGAGGATGTTACCTTATCCTTTAAGGTTGCTCACTGCAAATGTAGTCTTGAGAATAGCCCAGTTAAAGAGTGATCAAGGCCTGCACTCTTGGCATATCCAGCAATAACATGCAGAGATGCTAAGGGCCTTAGGTAATTGCCTCTTACAAAACACTTTTAGTTTTATTACGGTAACTTGGACTTAAAAAAATATTTATAACACTGCAGTAAAGATCAGTTTAAGGCCAAGCATGGTGGTGCATGCCTATAATCCCAGTAACTCGTGAGGCTGAGACTAGAGGATTGCATATTTGAGGAGTCCCTAAGCAGCTCAGTGAGTTGCTGTCTTAAAATACAAAAATTACAAGGGCTGAGGATGTAGCTCAGCGGTAAAGATAAAGCACCCCCTGGGTTCAATCACGTACCCAAACAAAAATAAATCAAGACTGTTTGCATATATGGGTTTTATTGGTCTTGTCAGAAGAGTAATATTTCTTCTCCATTAGGAAAAACACACACACACACACACACACACACACACACACACTTTTTAAAATAAACTGCCTACTCTTAAAAGCGAATTTGAGACAGCTTTCACTATGTGTATAGCACAATAAACAAAAATAGTTAACTAAGGGGCTGGTGTTGTGGCTCAGTGGTATAGCACTTGCCTAGCACGTGCGTGGCCTGGGTTCAATCCTCAGCACCACGTAAATAAAACACATTGTGTACAACTAAAGCAAATAAATAAATATTTTAAAAAATAGTTAACTAAAATGTCAAAAGATAGGCTTTAAGAAATTAAAAAAGATGTCAGCTGTAGAAAACCACAGATATTGAACGAAAAACTTAACTAGTTATCAGCTAAGCATAAAAGGAAAACACCTTACTCTGGTGCTATGTAAGTCCATTAGTTTCTCAGGAAAAAACACATTGTTTTTGGCCCTGAGTAATATGAGGAATTTGCCACTGGAGCTTTTGTGTAAGAACTCAAATGATGCATACTATCCCACATTCTAGGTTCACAGATATTCAGATGCTTTTCCACCTATTGTCTCTGGGTGAAAGCTGAGAATGGAATATACACATAATTTCACAAATAAACTTTGCATAGTGAATTTGTTTGAGATTTGTGACTATTCAACCTAATACAAAGATAGAATTTTGAGAAATTTAAATAATAGTCAAGCTGTAACATAGACCAGTGCTTTTCAATCCATCTTTGAGGGTAGATCTCTTCAAACAAAAGCTTATGCAAATGTAAAATATATAAAACTGATAAACTATTTAAAACTAGACTATTTAAACTATTTAAAACTCTGGTTGAGGCTAGAATAGGTCTGCTTTTAAAAATTAAAGGGAGTACTTTTCCTATGAATCTTAATTGTAGGCCCCTACACACATGTGCTAAATCATGGTATATCAAGGAATTGACAATTTGATCAGTAAGGCCTCAATTTAGGCCATGTGTTAGTTACGACGATGATTAACTATGGGTAGGAAAGCATAGCAGATGAACACACCAGCCCATAGGTAGGCAGTCCTGAAGTGGGAAATGTCATCACAGACCTAGGCTCCTTCTAATTATATATTTCGTCTTCTAAAATGTGAGATTTTATGCTTACATATGTATCTCAGAGCTGCAAGAGGGCTGATCCACCAGGAAGCAAGCTGGTGTGGGATAAGCAAAAGTTGCATGCCAGCTGACTTTGTCTCCTTTTAAATTTTCCCAGAAGCCCGACCCAGAGATTTCTCCTTACATCTCTTTCATCAGAACTGTGTGAGTGATAATGTCAGCCTTGAGGAAGGCCAGGAAGAATAGGTTTTAGTTGAGCATATTTTCATCTTGAATAAACAGATGTTCTGTTAATAAGGAAAAAAGGAAAGAGTAGATTGGTGATATGTGCCACTAAGGGCTAAGTAAGACAAAGGGTAGGAACGAGGTTAAGCCTGGGAGTAGGCCAAGATCAGATCATTTAGAATTTATGTGGCATGCTTAGAAATTGATGCAGAATAATGCAATGATTAAAAGCAAAGACTTTGTTATCTAAAGGCCCTGAAATTGAATCTTGGCTTGTCCACTTATGACTTATGTGTATTTGGGTAATTTACACTTTCGTGAGACTCAGATACCTCATTCATAATATAGGTGCACCTACTTTATAACATTATAAGAATAAATGAGATAAGTTCTGATATATATAGTAGGTGCTTGGTAAATTGTAACAATTGTCTTTATTCATACTTTATCCAAAAGGAATGGATTTATATGATCACATTGCTTGGAAAATGATAGCTCTGAAGAATGTGGAGTTTGCAATGGGGATAGAATCAAAAGCAAAGACAACCTTATATTCATACTTAAAAGTATTTAAACATGAATGTATTTATATGCTTATATTTGTACTTATTATATTTAAATTTTTTGTGTGTGTGTGTGTGTGTGTGTGTGTGTGTGTGTGTGTATTTATTCAGGTGTTAAATGAGGAGGGCCCAAATTAAAGAGTATTGGAAATGGAATAAGATGCAAGGTTCCAAAGATATATATGCATATATACATATATGTATATATATATATATAAGTATATATATATTCACAATATATATATACATATATATGATGTCCATTTATTTTTAATTTTAATTTGTTATATATGACAGCAGAATGCATTATAATTCATATTACACATATAGAGCTCAATTTTTCATATCTCTGGTTGTACACAAAGTAGAGGCATACCATTCATGTCTTCGTACATGAACTTAGGGTAATGATGTCCATCTCATTCCACTGTCTTTCCTACCCCCATGCCGCCTTCTCTCCCCTCCTTCCCCTTTGCCCTATCTAGAGTTCATCTGTTCCTCCCATGCTCCCTGCTCCCCACCAAACTCCATTATGAATCAGCATCCTTAGAGATAACATTCAGCATTTGTTTTTATGGGATTGGCTTACTTCAGTTAGCATTATATTCTCTAACTCCACCCATTTACCTGCAAATGCCATGATTTTATTCTCTTTTAATGCTGAGTAATATTCCATTGTGTATTATACCACATTTTCTTTATCCATTCATCTACTGAAGAGCATCTATGTTGGTTCCACAGTTTAGCTACTGTGAATTGTGCTACTATAAACATTGATGTGGTTATGTCCCTGTAGTATGCTGTTTTAAAGTCCTTTGGGTATAGACCAAGGGGTGGGATAGCTAGATCAAATGGTGGTACCATTCCAAGTTTTCCAAGGAATCGCCTTACTGCTTTCCATACTGGCTGCACCAATTTGCAGTCCCACCAGCAATGTATGAATGGGCCTTTTTCCCCACATCCTCGCCAACACTTATTGTTGTTAGCTGCCATCCTGACTGTAGTGAGATGAAATCTTAGTTTTGATTTGCATTTCTCTAATTGCTAGAGATGTTGAACATTTTTTCATATACTTGTTGATTGATTGTATATCATCTTCTGAGAAGTACCTATTCATTCATCAAAAATATTTTTAGGGTGTGGATTCTTATGGGATGTTTAGAAGACAGAAGCTTTGGTATCTCACTGAGTGTGACATGAGAAATGTGGAGGAGGAATATATGAAAGGGTAAAAGAGTAGTTATTCTTTTTGTGTTACATGTATGTGGAATATACATGTATTCATACATCCATGTTGGTAGACGTTTTTTAGTGTTTTTATTTTTTGTCCTTTATAAAAATTGCTGTTATGATGTCATTGTACATAGATACTGATGCACATAAGCATAGATTTATGAAGATATCTTCAATTTTTTTATTCATACCAGTTTATTTTTCTCCTGGTGTGTGTTAGAATTTCAGATCCTGGGGCTGGGGTTGTGGCTCAGCGGTAGAGCGCTCTCCTAGCATGTGCGAGGCCCTGGGTTCGATCCTCAGCACCACATAAAAAAATAAATAAATAAAATAAAGGTATGTGTCCAACTACAACCAAAAAATAAATATATTTTTTAAAAAAAAGAATTTCAGATCCTTCATGACACTTGGCATTGTCAAGACTTTTTTGTTTTGTTTTGTTTTGTTTTGTTTGTCAATGTGAATATGAAGTAACATTTAATTGAGGTTATTTTAAGCTTTTTATAATTTTTTTGGCATTTTGAATTTTCTTTTTTAAAATGCCTTTTAAACCTTTGGTGGTTATTTCTAATGCTTTATACCTTTTCCTTAAAGATGTGCAAATTCTGTCAGGTATGGTGGTGAACACCTGTAATTCAAGCAGCTCTGGAGACTGAGGCCAAAGGATCACAAGTTTGAGGCCAGCCTGGGCAATTTAGTGAGGTACTTTCTCAGAATAAAAAGATATAAAGGGTTGAGCATGTAGTTCAGTAGTGAGTCCCTGGGTTCTATCTCCAGGACCTGAAAGGAAGAAAAAGGGGGGGGCATGGGAGAAAGAAAAAATTCGCAAGGTTGTTCTGTGTAATGGATGCTGATTCATTTTTTAAAAAATATTTATTTATTTGCTTTAGTTCTACACAATGTGTTTATTTTTACGTGGTGCTGAGGATCGAACCTGGGCCACGCACGTGCTGGGCGAGCGCTGTACCACTGAGCCACAACCCCAGCCCCAATGCTGATTTTTTTTTCGCTTACATGTCTGGGAGTTATCTTTTCCCAGTCTGGTGTGTGTGTGTGTGTGTGTGTGTGTGTGTGTGTGTAAGAGAGAGAGAGAGAGAGAGGGAGGGAGGGGGAGGAAGAGAGAGAGAGAGAGAGTGTGTGTGTATGTGTGTTTGAGGGGTACTAGGGCTCAAACTCAGCACTTCACCACTGAGCTACTTAATGAGCTACATTCTCATTCATTTTTTGAGACAGAGTCTCACTAAATTGTTTAGGGCTTCACTAAGTTGCTTAGTGCTTTGCTAAACTGCTGAGGCTGACCTTGAACTTGTGATCCTCCTGCCTCAGTCTCCAAGTTTCTGAGATTATATGTGTACACCACTGTGCCCCAAACCATGGTGTTTTTTATTCTACATTGTCTTGATAAATATAACTTCCAACTTTAATGTAAAAATTTATCAATATTTTAATTATGAGTTACCTTTTATTTTATAAGAAATTCTCCTTTACCTCCAAAGTTATGCATATATTTTTATGATTTTATTTCCCTCTTGTAGTTTGTTTGTTCTGTTATAATGAAATACCTTAAAGTGGGTAATTGATAAACAATAGAAATTTGTTGCTCACCATTTCAGAAGTTGGGAAGTTCAAGGTCAAGGAACCACTAGATTCAGTGTTTGGTGAGTATCTTAGTCTGTTTTAGATTTATATTAAAAATAACTGATAGTGGGTACTTTATACAGGAGTTTATTTGGCTTATGATTCTGATGGTTAGGAAGTCAAAATGGTATGGCACTGTGTCTGATGAAGGCCTCCCATTGGTATATTACATCATCACAGAGAAATGGAAAGGGATTTGGTCACTTGCAAAAGGGGTCAAGCACATAGAGTGCCCTTGCTTTAATATAACTTGCTCCTGTGAGAACATTAATCCCTTCTGAGGTTAATGCCCACATGACCTAATCACCTTCCACTAGGCCCTACCTCTTAAAGTCCCATCTCCTCTCAATATTGCCACACTGGGAGTCAAGCTTCCAACTCACAAACTTTTAGTCAGTGACCAATATCCAAACCATAACAGTGAGAACTTGTTTTTAACTTGAACGATGACACCTTATTGCTATGTCCTCGTGGTGGAAAATGGGACGATGCAGCTCCTTTTAACCTTTTTTTATAATGCAATTAATCCCATTCATGAGTACAGAATTGTCATGACTTCATCATCTTCCCATAGGCCCCACTTCCTAATACTATCCCATTTGGGTTTAGTTTGGGGAGAACAACAACATCAAAACCATAGCACCTTTCATTTAGTATTACTTTGAAAAGTACATGTTGGTTAGATATTGATCCAGTATGACACAATGAATTGGCTTTATAGTTTTGGAATTCTCACCTTTTTGGGCTGTTGGTTAATAGATCTGTTAAGTCTGCTAGAGATAACATAAATCATTAGAGCTGTTTTTAGCAGAAAGAGATTTAATAAAAAGAATTAGGTACTTTTAAAACTATTGAATGGCTGGCTCCTGGTCCCCATGAATGATTTCAGAACATTACAGCCTAATTGAAAGTTTTCAGAGTGTTACTGCTTAAGGAAATTATTTCATTGAGTCAAGATTCCACTGTTACAACTACTGGCTTCATGATCATGCAATTCATGCCTACGACCCAGTAATCCCCAGCACCACAAGAAAGAAAAAAAGAAAAGAAATGACATGACTGGCTCCAGGGTTGTTCTGTCCAGCTTGCTAGATCTGAGTCAGCCAAAAGGGTAATTCATGTGCTGCCAGTCACCCAGCTTGCCTGTTTTTAATTCTTCCCAAATAAATCTGATTGGCAGAATCTAAATTACTTCCAGAACCCTGACTGAAAGAGAGGCTAGTAAATGCAGTTTTTTATCATCACAGGAAGGTACACCAAAAGAAAGTTGAAGCAAATGTTAAATGACCCAATTATCTACCCTTTTGAGCCCATTTGGTATAGCCCTACTGCCATATCTCCCACTTCAATATTGTGCTACTTGTTTCTGTTACACGAATGTGAACTTTATACCATTGAGAATAGTTCTTTAGAAAAGAATCTTTTAAAAATAAATACTATTTCATTAGTCTATCTAATACCTCTTGTATTCTTAGTACATATTTCCTTTGATATACTGTTCTATGTTAGAATATAAATTAAATCAAGTATAATAAAACCTTAAAGTGAAATGGCTCTTAACTCTCACAGATAATAACAAATACCTATTTTTGTCTTTTTAATGATTATATAGGGCTTTTCAAGGACTTCATTTCTTCTATACCATATCATCAGTTCTGCTGTATATACAATATCATATTCATCTCTGTATAAGTGTGCTAATGCTGTCCATCCTAAAAAGACTACATACCCCAAATCCTTCTTTTACTACAAATACTCTTCTGGCTATTGCTTTGTTTTCTGCTAAAATTTCACAGCCCAACTTCCCAGAAGAGAGCAGTACATATGCTTTCTCCTTTTACTTGTCTTTTGTGCATATCTCAATTCATACCATGAGCACTTTACTACCTCATCTTCCTCAGTGTTTCAGAAATTGACACAGTTGACCACTCCTTAAAAACTCTTTCTTTTTAGTTTCCATGTTACCAATCTTGATTTTTCTCTTATTTCTCAAGCTCCTACTTTTTACTGCGTATTTTTGCTTTGTTGTTTTGTCTTTTTTGCTGTTTGGTTTTCTAGGATTTGTTTTGGTTTGATTCAGTTTTTTTTTTTTTTTTTTTTCTTTTTTTTTTTTTTTTCAGATTCCTTTACTCATTAATGTTTTGTTTCCCGAGTCTTGGTCCTGAGGTCTCTTATTTCTTGAGTCTTTACTTAAATTTCCTACCTATGTGAAGACTCTGAAATCCTAAATGTTTATACACCTTTTACATAGATATTTCATAGACCTCTCAAACTTAACAAACTTAACATCCAAAACAAAACTTTGGTTTCATCCAAAACCCAGTTAGCTCAAATTCTTCTTCATTGAGCTAAAAGATACCATTATCTGTCCAGTAGCTTTAGACAAAAATTAATGATCTCTAGATGTCTTTTTCTTTTCTCTCATACCAAAATCCTGTTGATTCTCCCTTAAGAATAAAATTTGATTCTGTACACTTCTGTCTTTACTACCACTGTCCTAGTCTACCCCAAAATCTCTCACCTGCATCATTATAGAACATTCCTAACCTTTCTCTCCACGTCCATGCTTGCTCAGGTTTAATCCATTTCTCTCAAAACAGAGGAAAGCCAAAACTGTTCATTTTCAGTTTTTTTTTAAATTTAAGTGTAATTTATTTAAAATAAAACTTAGTATTTTAAAAATTTAGTACAATGAATGTGTATACTTATGTAACCCCCAGGGTTTTGGTACATTTTCATCACTCCAAAAAGTTGCTTCATGTCATTTTGGTATTCAGTTCCTCCTTCCATCCCACGTTAGCCATCCCTGATCTGCTTTCTATCACTGTTGTTTGGTCTTTTCTGGAATTATACATAAATAAAAATATATAGTCTCTATTCTTTTGTGCCTGGCTTCCTTCATAAATCTTTTGAAATTGGCTTCTGTTACCAGAGCAAGAGCTCATTCCTTTTTTTTTAATGGTATTAATTTGCATTCCTTTATTTAAATTTTTATTTGTTCTTTGTAGTTATGCATGACAGTAGAATCTATTTTGATATATTTATACAAACATGGAATATATCTTATTAATATTTCATTGTATGACTGTGTACCACAATTAGTTTATTCATGTACCTATTGATAACTATTGCATTATTTCAGTTTGAGACAATTGTGAATATTCAAGTTACAAGCCTCCCTATGTTTTCAGGTGTTTTTATTTCTCTTACATAAATTCCTAGGAGTGGGATCATGCGATATCATGTTACATGTATGTGTAGTTTGGCAAGAATTGACAGATGTTCCCCCTCCAGCAACGTATGGGAGTTCTATTTACTCCTTATCCTTCCTGACTCTTGGTGTTGTCATTAAACAAAATTTTTTTTAAATCTATTCTAGTGGGCATAAAGTAGACTTATTTTAGTCATAGTTCGTATTTCTCTAAAGACTGATGTTGAACAGGTTTTGATGTGCTTATTTGCCTTTCACATGCTTTCTTTCATAATACACCTCTTCAAATATTTTGTCCTTTTTTTTGTTTGTTTAAATTGGGTTGTCTTGGGCTGGGGTTGTGGCTCAGAGGTAGAACGCTCACCTAGCATGTGTGGGGCACTGGGTTTGATCCTCAGCACCACATAAAAATAAAATAAAGATACTTTGTATACCTATAACTAAAAAATAAATATTAAAAATAAATAAATTGGCTTGTCTTTCTCTCCAGTCTTTGTACTTTTTTTTTTTTTCTTTGCTTCAGTGAAATTGCACTTTTTGGTACAATGTTGAACAAAAGTGATAACAGATCTGATCCTAGAAGGAAAGCATTAATTCTTTCACCAGTGAATATGAATAAGTTTTCTTCTATTTCTGCTTTGTTGAGAGGTGTTTTTTAGTTTTGTGTGTTTTGTTTTAAATGGATACTAAATTTTTTCCCATGCTTTGTATCTATTTGAGATGATGATATGAATATGGTTTTTCATTTTGTTAATTTTTTTTAGTTGTTGATAGACCTTTTTTTTATTTATTTGTATGTGGTGCTGAGAATTGAACCTAGTGCCTCACACATGCCAGGCAAGTGTGCTACTACTGCTCAGCCCCAGCCCCAGCCCCTGGGTTTTCATTTTTAACTTGTTAGTATGATGAATTACATTGACCAATATATTTTAGATGTTAAGCCTGTGTGGCATTTCAGGGATTAGTCCACTTGGTCATGATGTAATAGCCTTTTAAAATATTGTTGGATTTAGCCAGGTGCTATGGCACATGCCTGTAATCCCAGCAACTCAGGAAGCTGAGGCAGGAAGATCATAAATTCAAGGCTATCCTTAGCAATTTAGCAAGATCCTGTCTCAAAAAAAAAAAAAAAAAAAAAAAAAAAAGTGTGGGGATATAGCCCAGTGATAAAGTGCCCCTGGGCTCTATCTCAATCCTCATTAGCACACCACATATGTGTGTGTCTTTATATGCACACACATGTGCAATGTATGGGAGTTCTAGTTACTCCATATCCTTGCTAATCAGGAATTCAAAGCCTGCCTTAGAAAAAGCAAGGTGCTAAGCAACTCAGTGAGAATTGCTCTCCGTGTGTGTATATAAACACACATATGTGTACATGTACATATATGTATACCTAGGTATATACATGCATGCATACACATAGATAAATTACACACACACACACACACATGGATTTTGATTTGCCAAAATTTTGTTGGAAGAATTTTTTTACACCAGTATTCATCAGGATTATTGGTTGATAGTTTCCTTTTCATGTAATTTCTTTGTTAAAAATGAGTTTGCAAGATTCCAGCCTATGTTATTTTTTGGAAGAATGTAGAATTTGTATTACTTCTTCCTTAAAATGTTCTGCAGAATTCAACAGTGAAGCTGGGCGTGGTGGCGCACACCTGTAATCCCAGCACTTGGGAGGCTGAGGCAGGAGGATCATGAGTTCAAAGCCAGCCTCAGCAATGGCGAGGCACTTAGCAACTCAGTGAGACCCTGTCTCTAATAAAATACAAAAAAGGGCTGGGGATGTGGCTCAGTGGTCAAGTGCCCCTGAGTTCAATCCCCAGTACCAAAAAAAAAAAAAAAAAAGAAAAGAAAAGAAAAAAGAATTCAATAGTGAAGTTCATCTGAGCCTGAAGAGTTTTTGTTTGCTTATTTGAATTGTTGTTTCTATAAGATATTAAACCATGTATTCACCTTTTTAAAATATAAATGTATTGGGCTGGGAGTATGGCTTAGTGTAGATCATTTACCTAGCATATGCAAGGCCCTGGGTTCAATTCATATATACATGCACATAGATATAACCATTGTTCAGATTATCTTTTTCTTTGAGATTTGGTTGGTGTATTTTAACAAATTTGTTCATTTTATGTCAGTCATTGAATTTATGGGCCCAAAGTAGTGGTTCCAAATATTACTTTATCTTTTTAATGTCTATATTATTTGTAGTAATGTTTTTCTCTTTCACTGTTGATACTCATAAATTGTGTTTTTTTCTCTTTTTTCCTGGTGACTAGAGGTTTACCAAATTATTGGTCCTTTTAAAGAATGAACTATCAGTTGCTTTGAGTTTTCTCAGTTTTCTGTTTTCTTTCTTTCTTTTATTTTTTGGTACTGGGGATTGAACTCAGGGGCCCTTGACCACTGAGCCACATCCTCAGCCCTATTTAGTATTTTATTTAGAGATAGGGTCTCACTAGTTGCTTAGCACCTTGCTTTTGCTGAGGCAGGCTTTGAATTCCTGATTCTCCTGCCTCAGTCTCCCAAGCTGCTGAGATTATAGGCGTGTACCACCATTCCCAGCCAATTTTCTGTTTTCTTTTCCACTAATTTCTACCCTTTTATCTTTTATTATTTTATTCTGTTTTTCCATGGTCTGATTTTATTGTCTTCTTTTGTAGGTTTTAAGAGGGAAAGGTAGATCATTTATTTGGGACCTTTGTCTTTTTCTTAAGTATGCATTTAATGCTATGAATTTTCCTTTTAAGTACTTCTATAGCTACAACTCACAATTTTTTTTGTGGTCTTTTTTTTATTATTCCAATTAAAAAAATTATGTTTTCCTTTGTTAATTCTTCTTTGATGGATTGTTTGGAAATCATCAATTCAACTCTTAGGTTTTTTAGAAATTTATATCCATTTAATTTTATTGTGGTCAGAAAATGTCTGCGTTCTATTTCATTAGCTTCCCACTGGCTAGTTCCCTTTGGGTCTCTGTGCCTGTGAAAATTCTTGATCAACAAATTATTTAGTCAGAGATGGGTCTCTTCACTGTGATTCTTTGCTTATAAGATTACTCTCTCAGGCTGCCCTGCTAGCTTTGAGCTGTGTTTTGTGACACATCAGGCTTTCTTTGGTTTAGCTTCTTGTAGTAAGGTAGTACACATAATCAGTCTCAACAGATCTTCTGGGTATAGCTCTGCCTTTCAAGATTTCTCTCAAGTATATTTCTCTATGTTCTCCTTCAGCTATTTTACAGTATCTCTGGTATCTTTCCCTGATCAAGCACAGTGTACTTGCAGCTAGGCATTTGGATGGTTTAAATTCTGAATTTGGCTTTTATTCTTTCTGAGGTTCTCTCAGTGCCAGAATTTCCCTACCTTTACATTTCCAGATGTTGACATAGCCCTGAATTCTGTTCTCTTGTGCCTTTAGTTGATAAACCTGCTTTATGTATTTCTACCATTTTCTTCAGTTAAAGCTGTGAGGTTTAGGCAGGATTATTGGACTACAAAACCACAAAATCAGATTTCTTATGCTTTCTAGTTAATGTTTTTCCAGATTAAACTCTCCTGGCTTTTTTTTTTTTTTTTTAACTTTTTGCTTTTGAATGCTTTCCAGTATCTTTAATTTTTTTTTGTAACCTAGTTTTCATAATTATTATCTGTTTAAGATTCTTTTTTAAAAAATATTTATTTATTTGCTTTTAGTTGTACACAATGCAATGCATTTATGTTTACGTGGTGCTGAGGATCGAACTCTGTCCACGCACATGCTAGGCGAGCGCTCTACCGCTGAGCCACAACCCCAGCCCCCTGTTTAGGATTCTTATGACTGCTTTACTACCCTACTAATACCAGAAGTTGTCCCCTCAAAAGTAAGTTACTTATTTTTTCAAAAAAATTTTATCTGACTCCAGAGGGCAGCATGTGACCTAGTTAATCTAAAGATCATATTTCCTAGACAGGAGTGATTAGTTAAGAAAAGGATGTATGATGAGGTCCAACTAATGAAGCAAAGGGGACTGCATTGTAGAATTTTTGTTGGCTTTGGGGACATAGGATGCCCTTTAAACTTTTGAGGAAGGGTATACCTGAGGGTGTAGAATCAAGAGAGGAGAGAGAAATTGGCTCTTGGTAAACTTTCAGTACAGCTTCTCCATTTAACATGTACCTTTTTCAAAAGCTTTTGAGTTATGAAAATCATTAAATTAACGTTTTCACCTACCGTATTGAGTATTTTCTATATTTCAACCTGTTTAATAAATAAGACTGCATACTATTCTTCATCTAAACTTGCTACTTCTTCAAAATTTTCTGATGTTGTTCTTCTTCTGGCTTATTACCTTTCAGCCTCTCTGGCCTATCACCTGGTACAAGATTTTCTTCTCAGGATCTCAAATTTGCTCTATCTCTGTCTGAAAAATCTTCTTTAAGCTGATTCTTTGTCATGCTTTGTCTCAGATTAAATGTCCTGAGACCATGTGATGATTAATTTTACTTGTCCTCTTGACCTGGGACACAGGGTACCCCAATTAAACGTTATTTCTGGATATGTCTATAAGGGTATTCCCAGATGAGATTAGCATTTGAATCTGTGAACTAAGTATAACAAATTGCCCTCCCCAGAATGGGAGGTCATCATTCAGATCCTTGAGGAGTTGGGGAAGAAAAAAAAAAAAAATGGAGGTGAGGTAAAGAATTTGTTTTTATTTGCCTGACCACTTGATCTGGGAAACACATCTTCTCTCATAATTGTGACTTATACCATCAACTATTAACCTCTCAGATCTAATGCCTTCAGCTTTCCTGCATCATCCTCCACAATCTCATGTGCCAATTCTTTATAATAAATCAATGAATTCTATTGGTTCTGTTTCTCTGAAGAATCTTGACTAATACAGATCTTAATTAGAAATGATTCCACTGATCAGTGTGTCTAGGTAATTGCTCTACTATTACCTATTCCTGTACCTATTAATTTCCTCTATAGCACTCTTCTCAGTGTGCATTTTTTTTTTTTTTTTTTTTTTTTTTTTTTTTTTTGTGGTACCGGGGATTGAACTCAGGGGCACTGGACCACTGGGCCACATCCCCAGCCCTTTTTTGTATTTTTATTAGAGACAGGGTCTCACTGAGTTGCTAAGGGCCTCGCCATTGCTGAGGCTGGCTTTGAACTCAACGATCCTCCTGCCTCACCTTCCCAAAGTGCTGGGATTACAGGCGTGCGCCACCACACCCGGCTTGCAATTTTTAAAAAATATTTATTTATTTGTTTTAGTTGTACACAATGCCTTTATTTTTACGTTGTGCTGAGGATTGAACCCAGGCCGCGCACGTGCTAGGTGAGCGCTCTACCGCTGAGCTACAACCCCAGCCCCTAAGTGTGTAATTACATATTTAATATTGGTTTACTTGTCATTTCCTTTATGTTTAAAGTGCAGGAGCCATATCTATTTTCTTTTACCCATATGTATCCAGTCAGTTCCTGGCATAGAATATATGAGGAGAGATAATCTGTAGAACTAATACTTGAAAATTGGATAGTAAGTTAGCTTTGATTAATGAGTTTTCTGGCTCTTTCTATCCACCATGATGGTGTGCTTGAGTGTCCTGGATGATGCATCAACAACTGCCAAAAGAGAGACAAACGCCAGGTTTTTATTAAGCATGCTCCAAAGTTATCATCCAGTCTCTGATGATAAAGCATGGTTACATTGGCAGATTGGAAATACTGATGATCATAGAGCTTAGAAGATTGTTGTGAGTCTCATAGACAGGTTAAACAAGTGTGGAATGATCAATGCCAGCTTTGATGTACTCAAAGATCTAGAAAAATGGCAGAATACTCTGCTCCCATTCATTATACTGAAAAGCTCAGTTGACAGCATGTATCATGAATAAGTAATACAAAAACACAAGGGTGGGAAAATCTTGGGATTATTTTTCCAGAGATATTAATATATGCAGATAGAATGCCTCAGTGGAAAAAAATTGGGGGCAGGGACTATGTTATGCACTGCTCTGGTAATATCAAGCTACGATACAAGTTTATCATTATAAGCTCCAGACTTAGGATCAGTTGACCTTACTGAAGAGGCAGTGTATTTAAAAAACAAACAAAAAAACAAATAGAAAATCAAATTTAGGATTTAATTAGAACTTTTTAAAAAAGATAGCCAGGTCTTAAATGTTTTTAATAGAGATTTGAGAGAATGTGAGAGACCTTCTCTGGAGGATTTATAGATAAAGCCAAAATTTATTTGAATATCACCTATTATAATATCAGCCATCATAATACCATTGTTCATTTTAGTTGATTTGTCAATGTTGTAGGTATCTTCTAATCCTAAATAAAGGCTCTCAATTGTCTAGCTTTTTTAGTGTTTTATTTTTTAATGAGAGGTTTAATCACAAGTCACTAAGTATTTTTTTTTTTTTTTTTTTTTTTTTTTTGGTACCGCGGATTGAACTCAGGGGCACTCGACCACTGGGTCACATCCCCAGCCCTTTTTTGTATTTTATTAGAGACAGGGTCTCACTGCGTTGCTAAGTGCCTCACCATTGCTGAGGCTGGCTTTGAACTCGTGATCCTCCTGCCTCAGCCTCCCAAGTGCTGGGATTACAGGCGTGCACCACCACGCCTGGCTACTAAGTATTTTTGAAATATTATTTTACCTAACTTTCATTACAAATTATTGTAGAATGAGACCTGTCCATGGAGCTAAAATAACCCCACAGGTTCTCAGCTACTGGTTCTTGCAGTCTTGCTGGAAGAATTTCAAGAGTCACACATAGTAGCAGTCAGGAGTGTATTAGAAAGATCTAGCATACAGATGTTCAAGGTAGACTGAACAGGTTACCTCAGGGAGGTAAATGAGAGTCTGAAATTGGAAGCCTGCCCTGTCTCTGAAATAGATAGATGCAGATACTGGACCTAGGAAGTCTTGCTCCCTTTGATGATGAGGAAGGCTCTGAAGGGTTAAAGTGTGAAATTTCTTCTTTTGTCCTAATGCATCCCTTTATCTGCTCCCTCCCCACCCCTAAAAAAAAAAAAAAAAAAAAAAAAAAAAAAGCTCTCTTCCTTCTAGAGCTTTTAGGAGATGGAGCTTTTGAGACAATGAAGGGGTCCCCCTCACCCCCGCCCCATCTTCTCCTAAAGCTGCTTTGAATAAAACCCACTTTTCTACCAATTTGACTTTGAATATCTTGGGAGCAGAGAGTATTATGGCTAAACTAACCTTCCTCCCCTGGCCAATATTAGGGTACCCATAACAGTTTCTTTTGTTTTTGACTGTTTTTAATAAAGTTCTCTATTATTCTCAGTCCTGTGACCTATAGACTCTTTTTGATGCATGTCTGATTTCATCTCATAAGTTATCACCCTTTAATGTCTTCCTATCCATCTATTCATGACTGACATATGTAACAGATATTTGTAGTTTTAATTTGGAATTTTAGAAGTAAATTACTCACGAAAGGTAATGCATTGAAATCAATTAAGTACTCCTAAAAATAAACCGAATGTTATGGGTTAAATTGTTTCCTTACCCCAGGGGTTGGGAATATAGCTCAGTGTTAAGGAACTTTCCTAGTACACATTGTGAGGGCCTGGGTTCAATCTCCAACACTGAAAAGAAAAAAAATGTCCTCCCTGCCAAAAAAGACATGTTGGATTCCTAACCCTACTTTTAAATCAATACTTTAGAATGTGGCGTTATTTGGAGATAGGTCATTATAGAGTTAATCAAGTTAAAATGAGGCTAGTAGATAGACCCTACACTAATGTGACTTGTGTGTTTTTATAAAGACAGTTTTAAAGACAGTTGTGGTATGTTGTTATGGTAGTCCTAGCAAACTATTACACATGATATGTTTTTTTTCAGTGCCAATTTTAATAATTTTCTCTTATTTATGGGAAAATTGAGCCTTTTTATTTATTGAAACAAATATAAAGTAAAACAGTATTTTTGAATTAGATTATTTTTGTCATCTTTTCCTATTTTCTTATTAAAATAAAGTACAATTCTATTTGAATATGTAAGAATATATGAAATGTTTATTTTTAGCATTTTATTCTATGAATTCTAAATCATTTTATTTGATTGATTGATTAATTGATTGAATGTAGTACTGGGGATTGAACCCAGGGGCACCATACCTCTGAATATATCCCCCATCCCTTTTTACTTATAAGACAGGGTCTTGCTACATTGCTTTAGGGCCTCACTAAATTGCTGAGGTTGGCCCAGAACTTGTGATCCTCCTGCCTTAGCCTCTCAGGTCACTAGGATTACAGGTATGCACCACCATGCCTAGCTTCTAAATCCTTTCATTTAGTCTAACAAAAGTGCTTATTACAAAACTCAATTCTTAACTTTTAAGATTCCTCATCATCTGAGTGATACAAATAGATAAATCATTTGCTATATTGAATCAGAAGCTTGTTCACCACATTTAGTGTTAAAAAGTGGCAGTATATGCTCCTAATTACTTATTTCCTAATAAAAATACTGATTAAAGAGAAAATAATAACTTTTTACAGTAGAATCCTGGCAGAGAGCAATTTAACCAAGTGATCAAAATTAGCATCACCATGGGGCTGGGGTTGTGACTCAGTAGTATTGAGCTTGCCTGGCATGTGTGAGGCACTGGGTTTCATTCTCATCACTGCATATAAATAAATAAAATAAAGGTCTATTAAAAAAATTAGCATCACCAATTCTACATCATACTAATATTGTGGGCCCGGGTATCTTGTTCTGAGAAGGGTATATTGAGGATACTTCCCAGTAATATATTAGATAGCACCAGACAAATCCAAATTGTGTGACATCTATAGTACTCTTCAATGTATCCACTGTATCAAAGTAATAAAGACAGTTTTGAGAAACTGTCACCAATTAGAGAAAACTGAGGAAACAACAAAAATTAAATGTAACATGCTTCCTAGATTGGATTTTGAGACAGAGAAATGATGTTAATGGGAAACTAAAGAAATATAAATATTTTAGTTAATTAACTAAGGTTAATTTCTTGTTTTTGAAAACTGTTCTGTAGTCATGTAAGATACTAACACAAGGGGGCTGGGATTGTGGCTCAGCAGTAGGGCGCTCGCCTAGTACATGCGCAGCCCAGGTTCGATCCTCAGCACCACATAAGAATAAAGGCTGGGCTGGGATTGTGGCTCAGTGGTAGAGCGCTCGCCTAGCACGTGGGCCACCCGGGTTCGATCCTCAGCACCACGTACAAATAAAATACATTGAATAAAACGCATTGTGTACAACTAAAGCAAATAAATTAAAATATTAAAAAAAAAGAATAAAGGCATTGTGTACAACTAAAATAAATAAATATTAAAAAAAGATAATAACACAAGGAGGGTATGGGTGGAGCATATATAAGAAGTCTGTACTATGTTTGCAGCTCTCATTATTCTAAGATAATCTCAAAATAAATACTTAAAAAAATAAAGGCTTTTCATTCCATGTATCTTTTTAAATATTAAAATGTTAAAGCTAACTGGCTCAAAGTGTTTAAAGAATTAGGAATAAAATGAAGATTATTTGAAATATTTTGTCAACATTAACTATAGAACTCTGTTAATCAGAGTTCAAATTTATGTAATTTATACATTTCGAGTTTCAAAATGTTTAAACATTAGTATACTTAAGAATTATGTTAAAAACTTCAATATGTGAGCCAGTAATTTGAATTTTTTTAATTCACAGTAATTTTGAGGATACTTGATTACACACCATTATTACTGGCGTTAAAGTATGCCAGAGATCTTTATTTGAATGCAGTTTTGATGATTAGCCATATTTAAAGGTTGTATACTAGAAACTGATTTTGCTATGCTGTAGGAGTGTGCTTGCAGTTTTAAAGAACTGATCAAAAATATTTGAAGACATGTTGCAACAAGTTTATATAGCATTGAAAGATGAAAAATTAAAGCTTGTATGCTTTGTAGCATACAAAAAAAGTGACATGTTGTCATAAACAGTCTCCTTGATTTTTCAAAAGATTGAATGTTTGGGGCTGGGGACATAGGTCAGTGGTAAAGTATTTCCCTAACATTCTCAAGGCTCTAGGTCTGATCACCAGTACCACATAAAAACAAATAAATAAGGATAGAATGATTAGCATACTTACTCCTTACAGTTATTTTGTTTTAATGTGATTTCTGGACTTTTCCTTAGTGATAGGTTTTGTTCTGTGGTTGTTTAGTCCGTTTTTGTGTTGCTGTGACCAACATATCTGACAAGAACTACTTAGAATTTATTTGGGGCACATGGTTTCAGAGGACGCCTACATTGAGGCAGCACATTATGGGGCAAGAGCCCAGTGGAGGAAAGTTGCTTAGTTCTTGATGGGTTCAGGAAGTGGGGTGGGGAGGGGTGGAGGCAGGGAATGGGGAAGAATCTACCCTTCCAAGGCAAGATTCCCAGAGACCCACTTCCTCTAGCTATACCCTACCTGCCTACAGTTTCTGCTCATCATTCAGACTAGAATGGACTGATTAGGTTACAGCTCTCACAATCCAATCATTTTTCCTCTGAATATTCCTGCATTGACAAGAGCTTTGGGGGACACCTCATATCTAAACCATAACACTGGTAGTTTAGGTTCAAGGCATTAGTTGGTATTTATACTATTTGGATCTTGTGAGAGGGAAAAATATCTTATTGTTCATTAATTTTAATAAAGACACTTATGGTTACCATGTCTCATTACTTACATACTGGCATTTGTGTACTGCTTTTAATCACTTTTATATATATTGGCTAATAGAATTTAAAAAGGTCTGCTGAAAAGTGTTCAGCTTATTATAATTTTAGAACCTTGGATTGCAGATGTATATTAATTTTCATTATGAAAAATGTACATATTGTTACTTATCTGTTAAAACAGAACTAACAAAATTTGCATTCATAATGTGGAAACTATGTTTGAATGTTAATATTTGTTAAATCTGTGGTCTCTAAAAAATATTATCATTTTATTATATACTTTCTCCATTTGCAAATATTTTCTCTGTGGAAGACATTAGTGTGGGTTTTATTTGTGAGTGAGTACCTACTGACATTAAGTATATCAGAATAGGAAAAATGTATTTATACAAAAGTGTAGCATTTTAATATTCAAATAATTTTATTTTAAACCTATAAGGTTATTAAAGTGTATTAGACTTGTATTTTGTTTCATGCAAGAAGATTCTTTCTACTTTCTTATTAAGATAGAATATACTTTAACAGTGATTATAGGATTCACTAAACCATCACCAGTATGTGGTCAAAACTCCCTTGTGAACAGTAGCTTCAAATTTTAATGTAGTTGAAGTGTAAAGTCATTGTTGTGGCAGTGGAACCAAAGATGTAATCAAAACAGCACTGCTAATGTATAAGAAAATTAAAGTTACAACATAAACATCATTAAATTAGCATTGATTACCCATTGAGCAAGAGAGCCTTTAGTAGTAACACTGTGAGTGACTTTCGGAATTAGAGCAGAGTAAAAATGAAGGGTATTTGTGTATGTTTTTTGAGGTGGTAGGAATTGAAAAGATGTATGTATATTTTTAATCATTTAAAGGATGACTCCTGCCAGGCATGGTGACACAGGCAATCTCAACAACTTAGGGGGTTGAAGCAGGAGGGGGACACGTTTGAGGCCAGCCTCAGCAATTCAACTAGGCCCTCAGCAACTTATGAGACCCTGTCTTAATATTTAAAAAAAAAAAAAAAATTTAGAGGACTGGGGATGTAACTCTGTGGTAAAACTCCCCCTGGGTTCCATTCCCAGTACCAAACCACCCCTCAACCCCCGCTGCACAAAAAATCAAACAACAACAACAACCAAAACACTCCTGATTCTTGAATGAATAAAAAACTTCTAGCTTTTTGAAGGAAGAATCAGAGAATTGAAAACTACTAGTTTGGAGTTGCTCACAGCAGCATAGTAGAAGAGTTGTCTCTGCCAACTGATGTTTGTTTTGTGCAACATTTCATAGAATAAAAAATATTAAGAAATGGCTTTTTCCTTTATAACTTTATATCCTAGTAAGCTGTTATAAAAGACAGATAAATAATATACTATGAATATTCAAAGGAGGACTGAAACATATTTGGGAGATCCACAAATTCTTCTTGGGCAGTATGTTTTTGAGATAGTAAAGAATATGTAAGATTATGAATGTCAGAAGTCAAAAAGCATGTTGTATAGGTTTGGAGGTTCTGAAGTGGAAGAAATGATGTGACCAAAAGTGCAATGGTGGGAAACATTTGTCAGTTACTTATTGTGTTTCAGAGTATGCCAGGTATTGGGCATACAAGCTAAAATCTTGGTTTAGAATTCATTTGCCCTAAGGTGATGGTTAAAATAGCGGGAGCACCAGCAAGGTGGTGCACTGTAATCCCAGCAGCTATGGAGGCTAAGGCAGGAGGATCGTGAGTTCAAAGCCAGCCTCAGCAACACCGAGGCACTGGGGAACTCAGTGAAACCCTGTCTCTAAATAAAATACAAAATAGGGCTCAGTGGTTGAGTGCCTCTGAGTTCAATAACCAGTAACCCCCTGCCAAAAAACAAAAACAAAACCAGTGGGAGCACATGAAATAAATGAGGGAGAAAACACCGAGAGGAAAAAGTGATCACTGGATAAAACATTTAGGAATGCTTATTTATGGAAAAAATGAAAAATTCCAATAAATATTGCAGCAGTATTATTGAAAGATATAAAGTTAATAGGATCAAGAGAAGAGTTCCATCACCTGGAGCTTAAGAATGAAAATGGTTTTTAATAAGAAAGAATCAGGATGGAAAATGGAAACTAGGTGTGGTGTGGTGCATGCCTATAATCCCAGCCACTCAGGAGGCTGAGACAGGAGGATCTTAAATTTGAGGCAACCTCAGCAATTTAGGGAGACCCAGTCTAAAAATCAAAAATTAAAAAGAGTTGGGGATGTACCTCTGTAGTAGAGCACCCCTGGGTTCAATCCCTGGTATAAAAAAATGAAAGAAAAGAAAGAAAGGAAAGATCAATGGGATTTAGTGATTAAGCAAACTTCAGTCACCTTATTGACCAAGTAGAAGTAAGTCTTGGGGAGTGCTGAGGATGCATTCAGAAGTGGAGTGCTTGCCTAGAAGTAAGATTTAAGAATTAGCACAAATATTCAAGATTCTGAGAAGTTAAGTCCTTTAAAACAATTCAGATATTTGATGGGATTGAGTGGGATTGTACATAGGGTCAAGTGTTGACATTGGGAGAGACCAGAAGTCATGGTGAGAGGGAATAAAAATGTGGTTAATGAGCCTTAACTTAAAGAATTTTAAGATCTTGGAAGCGTTAGACTTTTATGTGATCAAATTTGGCCTAAATGGAATCAAAAAGGAGTAAAAGACCAAGTGTTGGGCTGGGGTTGTGGCTCAGCGTGTGCGGCCCAGGTTCGAACCTCAGCACCACGTAAACATAAATGCATTGCATTGTGTACAACTAAAGCAAATAAATAAATATTTTTTAAAAAAGACCAAGTGGCAATTAAAATGAAAAAAAAAAAAAAAAAAGAAAAGAATGAGGGATTGATGACATAGTGCAAAGAGAACTAGAAAGCATACTTGCAATTTAAATAAAGACTCAAGGCAGTTCCTATTCTGATAGAAGTCCTTGGAGTCAGTCATCCAGATATTGTTCTGCTGAATTGAGGAGTGACCTGAGTCATTCAAAAAATATTTATTGCTAGATGCAGTAGCATGCACAAGTTGGAGAGCAGCCTGTGCAACATAGCAAGACCCATATGCCAGTATTTTAGGTGTTTGAAATCTGTTTGAGTCCTATATATGTCAGTACCAATGAGTAATATTGAAATATAAATTCTTTTGTATATGGTAGTATAAAAATATAGCCTTATACTATTTAAATTATGTTCAAACTATGAACTCTTTAAGGTCAGGGGTTATGTCTTATTTGTCTTTGTATGCTGGTATCCTTGTATGCTTGTATCCTGGTAGATTTCACATGGAATTACCGTGTTTTTAAGAAGGTAGTAGTAAACAGTGCTAAAATTATAAATAGTCTTACAGAGCCTTTTAAAGAAAAGCATACTTTTTATATCACAGATGGTGATTCTTACTGTAAAGGCACTATGTAATGAAACTGAAAAAGAAAAGTCTTTTACTTCTGTAGTATGATGATTTCAATATTAACAGAAGAAGTCTCTTGTGTGGATAGTTCTGATAATCCATGGGATTACTATGATCATTATAATGTAGTATTCTTGGTGTTATGTTGTTTGTTTGCTTTGTTATACAGTGCTGGGGATCAAGCCCAGGGCCTTGCACATGTTGGGCAAGAGTTCTACCACTGACATTTATCATCCCAGTATTCTTTTTTTTTTTTAATTTTTTTAGTTGTAGGTGGACACAATAACTTTATTTTATTTATGTCGTGCTGAGGATCGAACCCAGGGCCTCGCACACGCTAGGCAAGCGCTCTACCACTGAGCCACAACCCCAGCCCATTCCAGTATTCTTTACTAAACACAAAAGTAAATCTTTGCTCACTAACAAGGAATAGTCCCTGTATGTGCTTCAATTATTTTAGCCAAGAATGTTAGCAGAATAAGAAAGTAGAGTAAGCCTTGATTTGTACTCCCATCTCAGCAGTGTTGCCAGGTATAAATGTAATTGTATGTATGGGTCTATTCATGTTTTTTTGTATGACTCTATGGTGAATAAAACCCACGTTTTATTGAAATTTTCTGCTCAATTAGATGCCACTTATTTATTTCCTTATTTGGTGCTGGGGATTAAACCCAGGCACCTACTTTGCCACTGAGCTACACCCCCAACCCTTAAATCACTTTTTTAGAGTCAGTTTTTAATCCTTGATTATTTCAATTGCTCTGAATTTTTATAATATTTTGTGTAGTTTTGGTAGTTTACCCCCACAAATTTCTTTGTATTAAATCATGGTTGTGTATATACGATTGACAAAGATAACTTTAGAGTTATTACTTGATAAAATATAAATGATAGATGGCTATAAAATCTCCAAAGCTGGAATGTTCAGTTCTACTTGCTTATGAGGAACATTGATAGAGAAGAAAATATAATAGGAAAATTTAATTAATTATAGTATATTTATAAATAAAACATTTGACTGAGCACATTTGAGTCAGGAAGTTAAAATGATTGGTGAGAACCAGAGATTTTACGCATAATCCCAAATGAAAAGAAATATTGGTTCTTGAGGTTACAAACTGATTCCTTAGAGAAACTAGCTGGGTGTCTGAGAATTTGCCAAAATAACAACAATAAACAGACAAAATCCCAGTCTTTTCAGTGGCCTATCATGAGTCTTAAAGATAGTAATGTGTGGGAAATCACTTTTACAGTAGCATCCCCTGCTTAAACTCAGCTTCAGTGCTAATGTAGTCTAGAACTCTGATAACATCAACAGTAGAAATTTACCAGTCTGTCCTTCTGTCCTTCCTTCCTGCCTTCTCTCTCTTTTTAATTCCTCAGTTTTCTATTTAGGCTTTGAAATGACAAAAACAAAGATTGGCTGACTTAGAAAAGACAACCAAGCCTGTGCCTTGTCCATCCTGTGCCTTGTCCATACAGTTTTTTTGTAGGCCTTCCTTGTAAAGATACTTCAAGGATTTCCCCTGTGATATCTCGTTACTGCTTCATTGTAATGGAAGCACTACACTGAATCAGAACCTTTTCCTTACAGGCTAATATAATATACTTGGTGTAATTTATTAAAAGCTTAGTTAAAGTTGTTTAAATCTTTTAGTCTAGGGATGTAACTCAGTGGAAAAATGCTTTCCTTGCACACTTGAAGCCCTGGGTTCAATACCCAGCACTGAAAATAAATAAATTTTTAAAAGTCATTTAAATCCTCCTATTTCAATAAGCACTTCAGTAAAAATACAAGGTTTAGCTCAATTCACAATAGCTAAACTATGGAAACAACCTAGGTGCCTTTCAACAGATGAATGGATTAAAAAAATATTAAAATATTGTGTGTGTGTGTGTGTGTGAGAGAGAGAGAGAGAGAGAGAGAGAGAGAGAGAGAGAGAGATGGAATATTACTCAGCTCTAAAAAAGAATGAAATTATGGCATTTACCAGTAAATGGATGGAGCTGGAGAATATCATGCTAAGTGAAATAAGCCAATCCCAAAAAACCAAAAGCCAAACGTTTTCCCTGATATGTGGATGCTAATTCATGGGGGTTTGGTGGGGGTGGGGGACAAGGGAAGAATAGAGTTACTTTAGGTAGAGGGGAGGGAAGGGGGAGGGAAGAGGGGATGGAGGTAGAAAGGATAGTAAAATGGATCAGACATTATTACCCTGTATACATTTATAACTATATGACTGGTGGGATTCTAAATCATGTACAACCAGAAGAATGAGAAATTATACTCCATTATATATGATGTATCAAAGTGCATTCTACTATCTTGTATAACTAATTAAAACAAATTTTTAAAAATTTTTTTAAAGAATATAAGGTGTATATTAGTCTGTGTGGGTCCATGCTGACTCTTTTGTTTTTAATATTTATTTATTTGCTTTAGTTGTACACAATGCATTTTAGTTTTACGTGGTGTTGGGGATCGAACCTGGGCCACGCACGTGCTAGGCAAGCACTCTACCGCTGAGCCACAACCCCAGCCCCCATGCTGACTTTTTTAGGACTGTCCTTTGGTTTTTAGAGAGCAAAAAAGCAAAGAGGAAAGACTTGGTTGACAACTAAATGATAACAAAACATTATATTTATTTTTAACTTATATTTTTATTTTCTTCAAACATATTGTATTAAAATCAAGTTGCAATGCACAAAGAAGTCTTATAAGCAGGAAATAATAAGGCAGTTTTATTTGATTTTACCACAGAGCACAGTAGTAGTTTTCACAAAGTGAATTTGTAAGGTACCCTGAAATATGGGGTCTGTTATTTTTGTTTTCATAGTAGAAAGTCAGAAAACCTTAATTAGTTCCTGAAAGTAAAAGGAAGATTTCCAAGTGTTAAAAAAGATTTTCTGCCAAATCCCTACAAATATGAAAAATAAGTTGTGCTTTTGATCATATGACACTGGTCTTATGATACTTAACATTAGATTCTCTTCCAAGTAAAGGTGGAGATTCAACAATCACACTCTGTTGAGTTAAATATTGTATTACTATCAGAAAGTTAAAAATGATTTATTTATTGATAAGCATCTCTGAAGCCATTTGGAAAAATCTTAGTAAGTTTATTCATTAACTCCTTATGTTATCTTGTACATGGTTTTATTAGGCTATAATGTACTACCTTTTTGGTATCCAGATACTCTTCTTACTCAAAAGGTATTAGATAGAGAACAGAGCTTCAATTCTGGCACATGATACTGGAATTTTTTTGCCTATAAAATATACAATAATTTGAATCATGACTTAGTAATAGTTTGAGCCTATTGCACTGGTGTTCAACTGTAGCTTAATAGGTAGTTTTGTTTTCCTTTTTATGGGGAAAAACACTTTGATATTATATAAATGTCATGTATTACCAGAAAATTGGCCTTACTTCCTTAGGTCAAACAACTTTAATTAAGGAAAAACATTTACTTAAAACATTGGTTCTCAAATCTGAGATTGAAAGTAAATAAGATTATACCATTCACTTTCATTTTTTAAAGTACTCTCATGTTTCTAGGAACATCTCATGCTGTTGGGCTCAAAGAATAGAAATATAGAACAAAATGTAAAATAAAAATTTAGTGAATAATAAATTATTATAAATTTTAACTATGAACGCTGAAATCAGATAAATCTCATCTGTTTTTATAGTACAACTTTAAGTGTGTTTTTTTCCCTCCCAGGACATTTATTCAGAGCAGCTGGGGATCAACCGTTTAACCTGTCCACAGTGTCGAGTGCCTTCCCAATGGTCAGCCACCCAGTCTTTGGTCTACATTCAGCCAGCTCAGGGCATTCAGAATTTGGTGGTTTGGGGACACTTGGTACACCCACAGCCTTAGCCGCACATCCCCAACTAGCATCTTTTCCAGGTAAACATCTGTTACAAACAGTGTTCAAGGAAAGGAGGAATGCTTGAAAATGTTCAAGCAGTAATTTGTTTATGAAATTTAAAAAAATAGTCTAATGCCTGGTGTATTAAAACTTTTATGCAAAATTGGCTCAGTCTTATTTGTAATGTACAAAAAAACCTGTGTGTATTGGGTGGCATAGGAGTTAATTAGGTGCTCAGGTTGTTCTATGGCATTTGCCATAGAAAGGAATCATTAAACCAGATTTTTCTGATGCGTTTTATTGAGATAGTATGCAGAAAAGTATACATATTATAAGTGTAAAGTCCAGTTCTTATAATGAATAGTTTTATGCTTTTCTTTTAGATTCTTAATTCTCTTCACTTTGTAATCAAGATGAGATTAACTCTTAAATTTTTGTATTTTTCTATATTTGATCAAAACAACTATAGAGTTACACCACTTTCAAGACAAGGGAACCATAGCTTCAAAACAAGGGAACCATAGCTAAGGCTTAATGTGGATGAATATACTTTAATTTCTTTTGAATCTTGAAAATCTAAACTTGAATATATTTTCCAATTTATTAATTTTACTTCAACAATTTTTTTCAAGCAATGCATGCTTTAATGTATGTAAAATTGTTTAAAACATTAGAATTTGAGTGTAGAGAAAAATTGACCTGAATTTAAATCTGAATTTGCTGCTCAGTTGTTGTGTGCATTTGAACAAGTTATCTGAGCTCTCAGCCTCAGTTTTCTTACTTGAAAAATGAGTGTAATTATAATACCTGCCTTATATGGTTCATGTGAAGATAAAAGGAAATAAGCATGTTCAGTGTCTGGCAGGCATAATTAGTGCATAATTGGTTTCTATCATTGTTTTGTCTTTCTCACTTTAATGATTAATAAATTGTCAAATGAGCCGTGTGTAGTGGGTTTACCCTTTAATCCAGCTACTTGGAAGGCTGAGGCAGAAGAATCTCAAGTCTGAAGCCAGCCTGGACAGCTTAACAAGAACATGTCTCAAAGTAAAATTTAAAAAAAGAGCTGAGGATATAGTCCATGTTGAGCATTTGCCTAGCTTGTGTGAGGTCCTGGATTAGTCCCTGGTCCCTATTTATTTTACTATAAAAATAAATAAACAAATAAATTATCTAATGCTTTTCTTTAAAAGGAAATAAATATATTTTTAAAAGTATGTAGAAAGGATAGATGCTTAAAAATATATGTACTATTTATTGAGTCATATTTCTTTAATTCAGTGTTTGCAAGAGAGCGGATGATGGGGAGGAATAATATAATTAGGCAGGCAAAATCTTTGTCTTAATATTTTCTTTTAATAATATTAATAGGAGCTTATTTCATTCTATTTTTAGTATGGTTGCTTAGCAGGATAAGCATTCAACAGATATTCCTAAAATACGAGATTGCTGAATAAAAGTCAAAATAAGATAATAAATAATAATAACTTAGATAGTTACTGGCATCTGAAATATTTTTATTGTTTTATCAGTTTATTCTAGTACTGCTTTTGAACATTTCTAAGCCACAGTGTAATTACTATATTATTAAAATCAAATACCTTCTGCACTAGAATGATGGTTGATAAGTATAAAATGTCACTCATCTGAACTTCGTAATAATGACACTTCCACTTTATAAGAAGTATTTAAAAACTTCTCCAGCCTACATAATCTATTTATTCATTCATCTGTTATGTTCTGTGTACTAGGCCAGTTACTTGGAGGAATAGACTAATGTATTTTATTTTTCTTATAGTTTTTAGAGAATGAATAAACAGTCAATTACAAGACAGAGTCTTTGGTGATAAAAGTATACCTAGATGAGAATATTTCTTTGGCAGAGGGGCAGAGATTATGCTTGGTTTTAGAGGACTCATTTTGGTTAAGTTGTAGATTTGGTGTAATAACTAATTATGAACTCTCTATAATTAGATTTATTCAGAAGGGTAACCAAATTGTCAATTTTTTAAAAATCACCCCATAAATAAATGGAAAGAAGACATTACTAGGAATTTTAAATGAGAAATAATTTGCTTTTAAATTTTATATACTTCTAAAGCATTCTTCATTTCAGATCAGATCTGCAAATGCAAAATTATTTAATGGATATTAGTATAATAAAATTTTTATTTTATAGTGAAATAGTATTTCATGATACTTTTTAAAAAATATTTAAAATTTTGGATCATTATATTTTAATGTTATAATACATATAATATGAATTTTTGTGAAATATCTGTCTCTTTCAATTATGGTTTTAAAATTCTGTTACATTTTCTAGGTTCAAATTGAGATTTAGTATATTCTCTGAAATATTATAATATTTTATTTGAAAATTATTAATATTAATATTATGCTGTTACCTCTTCTGAATATACTTAGAAATTCATCATATGCTGATTTATATAATCCTTATTTTGTATTTTCATTTTACCAACAAGCTACTTTGTGAGCAAATTTTGTAAATTTTGGAAGTAAATTTGTCACATGAGAAAATTATATTATGTTCTATGAAGTAACATCAGACATTTGTAAAATTTATATTCAGAAGTTCTACTATATTTTTATTTAATTGATCTTATTTGCTTGTTTTGTATTTTCTTCTCTGGTGTTTGATTATAATACGTATTTTCCTATTATTTTCTCTAATCTCTGCTGTGTACTTATTTACCATTGACATTCTGAAGTATAGTTTAATGTTTCTTCTGAGTTTGATGATGTCTAAAATATTTGAGGCTTATTATACTTTGATTACTTACCACTTTTTTAGTTGTTTATAAAACCTATCCATTCAACTTTAAGATTTACACCTACAAACTGTGTTAAGTGATATGAATTTTTTGGAGAAACCTCAGTCCCTTTTCGTCAGCTAGGTAGAACCTAGTTTTCAAACCTATAAATGACAATATTGACTGTGTTGATACAAGCCCAAAATATATATCTTCTCTTCCTATCTAAATGCACTTCTTTTTTTAAACAGTTGGTGAATAGTTAATGTTTTTGTTAAGTCATTTTTGGTTCAGTTCCCATCATTCAGGCATGGTTGAATACACATGGATGTCATTTCACTAGCAGCACTTTCCTGGAGAATAATGTTTGCAGTTTTCTATTTATACTGTTTTTTAGTCCTCTTTCATTTAAAAAAAACAAAACAAAAAAACCAGATTTCCACATTAGATAATGAAGGTGCATATCACTAAAGTATTGTTTTTTAAAATATTTTTTTAGTTGTCGATGAACCTTTATTTTATTTATTTATATGTGATGCTGAGGATCAAACCCAGTGTCTCACACAAGTTAGGCAAGTGCTCTGCCACTAAGCTACAGTTCTTGCCCAAGTATTGTATTTTTTTAAAATATTTTTTTAGTTGTCTCTTGACCTTTATTTATTTATATGTGGTGCTGAGAGTCGAACCCAGTGCCTCACACATGCTAGGCAAGCACTCTACCACTGAGCCACAACCCCAGCCCCCCAAGTATTGTATTTTTAATGAAGGAATATTTCTAGAATAATTTTAAAGATCATGTAACAAAATACACTGACAATATTCAGTTCTACCTGCATTATACTGTGGGGGTTTTCCCTCCTAATTTTCTTGTGGGTATAACAAAGAAAAATATACTGTGTCTTTTAAGATTGACCTGAAAGGGAACAACTGAATTTATAAATCTAGTGGTTTAGCCAGGTGAAGATTTTTTTCCCAAGATTTTATATGGGGTAATCCAGTACTCTCCTTTGGATGATTTTCAAATATCTTCTTAATCTTCACCCTTCCTTGAAAAACATATTTAATAAAATTTGGCTTCTTTCCTTTCTAAAAGTTTTAACTAGGAGCTATAGTTTGAATATCTACATTGATTTTTATTTATTTATTGAATATCTATATTGATTATATAACTATGATTATCTAACATTTATTTTTTTATATTGATAAAACAATCCTTGAAATCTGTAATTTATGAGTAGAAGTATAAACAAATATCAAGCTTTCTTCATTAATTTTAAGGGCAAAGCTTTATAAATCTTTTATTTTAATGCAAAGGTATTTGTTAAATCTTCTTTGAGAACTTATTTCTTAGACAAAAGAAAGGGCTTTAATATACTTTTGTTTGACTATATAATGTTTTCTTTCATAAATGCTTTTGAGATATACTGGTTTTCAGTGGTCTGTATATTATTTAGACCACCTAATTTGTCAGAGCCAGATTTACATTGTAAGTAATTTGAGAAAATTCTTAACATAGGTTGTAGAGGTAAGCTTAAATTCTAAGGTTTTAAAATAGATTAATATAGACATAAATATTTTCTTTATTAGTTTAGAATAGTATAAATCTTCAAAAAGTTAAATTATTTCAATTTTATTTTCAAAGCTGTGTAATATCCTACTTTTGGCCTTGAATCTAGAAAACTACTACATGAAGATCCTTGAATGCAGGCCTAATGAGAAGAGTGATAAGTGTACAAGTTCTAATTAGCCATTTATAGTCTGATGGTCAGATCTATGTGTACTGAGAAATTCTGTTGCAAGGAGAAACTTGAATTTTTTTCCAAGAATAAAATATAGAAAGTAGCCATTACATTAGCTAGAAAGTTGATTCAGATATTTTTGTTTGTTTGGTTTGTTTGGTTTTGAGGTGCAGAATGGTGGCGAACTACAGATGTTCATACTCGTACAGGAACACCCTTCTTTCCACCAATACTGGGAATTCCACCACTGTTTGCTCCTCCAGCCCAGAATCATGATTCTTCATTCCACTCGAGGACTTCAGGAAAAATTAATAGAAATGGTCCTGAAAAAGGTACCCATATTAAAGTTTACTTCCATTCCAATACCTATTTTCAATAGAGTTCAGGTTTAGTAACATTCTTATAGCATTGCTCTAGATGATTTTTCCATCATCTTGCTTAATCCTTACAATAATTCTTTGACATTAATTGTCCTTATTTTGCAACCAAGTTTAAACAGTTGATCAAAAAATGCTGCTTGCATATTGATATGGTTTAGTCAGAATTTGAACCCAATTTCACTGCTTTTTCCTCTGTATCCTATTACCTCATACATGCAATCCAACATAATGTGTTACTTCTGAGTTAAGCATTAATTTCATTTAAACCTATATCCTAGTACTCTGTTTTTTTCCTAAATGATTTTAGCTAGGCCTGGTGGCACACACCTATAATCCCAGCAACGTGGGAGGCCAAGGCAGGAGAATCTCAAGTTTGAGGCCAGTCTTAGTATCTTAGTGAGGCACTAAGCAATTTAGTGAGACCCTGTCTAAAAGTAAAAATTTAAGAAAGGGCTGGGGATGTGCCCTAGTGGTTAAGTGTCCCTGGGTTCAATTGCTAGTATTTCCCCCCTCCCCAGAAAAAATATAATAGCATTTTAGATGACTTGTTAACTTTTTAACTTTTGAATAAGTGTAAATAAGGGGAGTTTGCTCTAAAATGGAAATGTTTACATTTAATTTTCTTTCTAAGCATTTTTCAATTGAAGTAAAATTTATATATTAACCCATTTTAAAATGAACAATTCAGTGCTATTTAACGCATTCACCATGTTGTGCAGCTATTATCTCTCTTACCTTATTCCAAAACATTTTATCACTCCCAACAGGAAATCCCACACATTAAGCATTTGTTCCTTATCCCCTCTCCCCCCAGCCCTGGCAACCACCAGTTTGAACTGTCTTTTTTTCTTCTGGCATGGTGGTGGGTACTGGGGATTTAAACCCAGGTGCAATTTACCACTGAAGTATATCCCCAGCCTTTTTTTTATTTTTTATTTTGACACAGGTCTCCCTAAATTGCTTAGGGCCTCACTAAGTTGCTGAGGTTGGCCTTGAACTTGCAGTCCTCCTGTCTCAGCATCCTGAGTGGGTCAGATAACAGGCATGCACCACTGTGACCAGTTGAACTCTCTCTTTAGAGATGATGTATCTATTATGAATATTTCATATAGATGTAATCATTTGATATTTGACCTCTTGTGTCTGGATTCTTTCAGTAATAATGTTTTTGAGTTTATCCACATTTATTTATTCCTTTCTATGACTGAATAATATTTAATTATATAAACATGTTTATTTATATTTTCAAGGTGTAAATGGGTCAATTAATGGAAACAGTATATCATCTGTAATTGGTGTCAACACATCTGTACTGTCCACTACTGCTTCAAGTTCCATGGGACAGACTAAAAGTACAAGCTCAGGTGGAGGAAATCGAAAATGTAATCAGGAACAAAGCAAAAGCCAGCCTTTGGATTCTAGGGCTGACAAAATCAAAGATAAGGTAAGTTATTCTTTGAAGGGGGTAAAAATACAGATGTACCTGTGTGTGTGTACCTTTTATAAGGTCAGACCACCAGAATCTATGTATTAATTTCTTATGAATTGTCAACTCTTGTTTTTGCAGATGTGTATTTTTATGGCATAATAATAGTAGTATATATCTTGAAAATTAGAACTCACAGCACCAGTATAAATAATACAAATAGTAATAATGGGTTATTATTATTATTATTATTATTATTATTTGGTTTGGTTCTGAGTATTGAACTCAGAGCTTCATGTATTCTACACAGGTGCTCTACCATTGTGCCCCAGGTGCAAAAATTTATTGAGAAATTTTCTATGTGTCAGCTTTGCTCTAACCAATTTATATATAATATCTATATTTCTATTACACATGGTAAATTCACTTCAATGTTCTGATCACTCCAAGCTTTTAGATTCTCTTTTCCACATCATGCCAGGAACACTCTAACATCTCAACTTTATGAACTGTGTAGGTCACCACTAAGTCTAGGTTTCGTTTACCCAAGCTGAGATATTTCCAACTACATATTCTAACATTTTATATAATCTTTATAGACTATTCATATCAATGAATTTGGTCTGCTCCCATTTGTTATTACTTCTCTTTTGGTACTAGGGATTGAACCTAGGGGTGCTTTATCACCTAGCCCTTTTTCAAGACAGGGTCTCATTCAGTTGCTGAGGCTGGCCTTGAACTTAGGATCCTCCTGCCTCAGTGTCCTGAGTTGCTGGATTTACAGGTGTATACCACCTCACCCAGCCATCTGTAATTTCCTTTTTAATTGAGACATCGTAGTTTATTCTGATTTAAATCTTTGGCATCAACTATAAACATTTTGAAAACAAAGATAATAATTAATTAGAGTTGTGTCCTCTCTTCTACATTTTATGAAAACTGCTTTCAGAGCCGCAGAAGAACTTTTCAGAGCTACTGGAAGGTGGAAGAGTCAAAAGTCTGTGACTATATGTTGTCTGTGCTGTAACATCTAAGGTACTAGGAAGCCTCTGGTTCACCACAGCAAGAGTAGCAAGATATGGTTTGCCAGTGATTGCAAAAGGCATTGTTCTGAACTTTAAATCTGAATAATATGCCTTCTAATTTTTAATTCAAAGGAACTATTTTATAAAAGTTTTCTGGGCTGGGTGTATAGTTCAATGATAGCATGAATGGTTTACTAGCGTTCATGATGTTCTGGATCTAATCTCCAGTACCATGCAAAAACAAAACAAACCTCCCCAAACAGCAACAACAAAACAAAACAAAAAAACAAAAACAAAGATTTCTTTTCTTTTGCTGAGCATATTTCATTGAGATACTTCCTCTAGATCTTGCAGTTCTGTTCTCACCAGAAGATAGTTATTTTCCTAAATATAGCACACCCACATGAGGGCTTAGGGGAAGGTCATCTGGTAACTCTCAGAATCATAATAGTACCCCATACAAAGCTCAAAGTGCTATACTTATGCTCTAAAACAAACATTTTCTTTCCCCTCAAGCCTCACTACTTTTCACTTGAGCAAACATGATAAAAGACTCTTGGTTGTTTCCTCCTAGAAACACATTTCAGGCTCATACTCTCTACCTATTGCTCTTCAACTACTCTTAGTTCTCCTTCCTTTGATTTGTTTTCAAGTGTTTTCTCATTAGGGAAAGCAGTAAGGACCTAACTCTGAGCTGCTGCCACTTTCTCTGCATGTCAGACATTGACTGAAATGCTACCTGTTCTTAATTCCCATGCTATATCCCCAAGCAAATCTCAGACAACATATCATTGGTTATAGTTTTTTATGCATTTCTGAAAGTTAAGTGTCCATGCTTTTAAACTTTGGACTAATCTACCTTTCGGAAGTAGAATGAAAATCTAATAAAGTATGAAATCTAAATGTCCCAGGCCTTCACAAGTTCAAGGCATATATAGGCCCCTCTTTAATAATATATAGAAAGAGATTCTGGGATACCATAATGGTGTCCATAGACAGCTAAGTAAAAGTAACATTATGGAATGATTGTTAAAGGGAGGCATACTAGAATTTAAGATTTCACATAATCTTAAACACTTTTGGATAATATATGGTATGGTATAAATTTGTTGTTTAGGTAAAATGGAGATGAATTACATTGGAACAAAAGAAAAAAAGCCTACCCAGTATTTTTCAGTATTAAAAGCTTGATAAAATTTGCTTCATTACCTCAATTGAGGTATAGTTTGTAAAATTTAAAAAAAAAAAATTTCTTCAGCTAAATTTGATGTCCTACCTGGGGGGTGGAGTATTTATCTCAAGGGTTATTATTGAAAGTCACTGATTAAGTCCAGTTCCCTCATGTAGTCTGCATATGTATTTAGAATAATGTAGATGTAGCTGGGCGTGGTGGTGCACGCCTGTAATCCCAGCACTTGGGAGGCTGAGGCAGGAGGATCGTGAGTTCAAAGCCAGCCTCAGCAATGGCGAGGCACTAAGCAACTCAGTGAGACCCTGTCTCTAATAACATACAAAAGAAGGGCTGGGGATGTGGCCCAGTGGTCCAGTCCAGTGCCCCTGAGTTCAATCCCTGGTACAGGAAAAAAAAAAAAAAAAGAAGAAGAAGAAGAATGTAGATGTTTTAAATTAAGTAATTAAATTCAGACTAAAATATAGCCTGTTTAGAAATAAATAAAACAATCTAAGATTGAAGAAGTTCTACTACTCTGTACCAATTATAGTCCCATGTAGCTAAAACAGTCTTTTAAAAATATAAGTGATTTTTATGGCTTTGGAATATCATATATTAGGGAATATAAAATTGCACAGCTACTGTGGAAAATGGTATAGTAGTTCTCAAAAAAAAAAAAAAAAAAAAAAAACCTTAAAATTGGATCACTGTTTTATCCATCAGTCCCATTTGGGGCTATGTACCCCAAAAATTGAAAGTAGGATCTCTAAAAGTGATATCTGTACACCTAATGTTCATTATTTATGTTAGTTAAAAATATATTATTATATTTATATGATGTACTTAGAATAGTTAAATCATATAGACAGAAGTAGAATGGTGGTTGCCAGAGACTGGGGAGAGATGGAGTGTTAGTATTTAATGGGTATCAATTTCAGTTTTATAAGATGGATGGTACTGATGACTGCATAACATTAAAAAAAATGTTTTTTATTTAATATTACTGAACTTATACTTAAAAATGGTTAAGATTGCAAATTTTTCCTTATGTGTTCTTTACTGTAATAAGAAAATTAGAGGGGAAAAAAGGGGGGGAAATCATGTTATCACTTTAGTAGTATCTGTCCCATTCTGGATAAAATGCTTTGCTATGACCTACAAGAGCTATATGATCTTGTAGTCCATTCTTCATTACCTCCTACCACTCTTTAACTGGTTCTAACCAATCTACCTGACTTTCCATTTTTGACCATGCCAAACATGTTTCCAGCCTCATGGCTTTTTCTTTCGCTTTTTCTCCTATCTTGAAAATACTCTTCTCATATGTCTGTATGATTTCTCTTACATGCTTGCTTTCCCTTAGATCTTAGCTTATAAAGGTTCTACCTAATGACTACATCTAAATCATTACCCTACCCAAATCTCCTAGCACACATTGTCTATCTATTTCTGCTGTTTTATTCATGGTATTTATCACTCAAAACATTTATGTCATTTGTTGACTCCCTTATTCCTATCTCACTAGGCAGAGTTTATTCTGATACCTTGTATCTGCAGAGACTTTGGCAACTATGCCTGGTACATGGTAGCCTTGAATGTGTTTATTTGTTTATTGAAAGAAAAAAGTATACAGAGAAATGAAAGTTCAAGGAGAAGGTTTTGAGAAGCTGTTCCATATCACGTGCAAGGAAATTAATAAGCTCTTCATTGATCATTTTTTAATGAACCTAAGAAGATTCTTTTTCAAAATGTTTTCGAGAAAAAAGAGATATACTACCTAACTATGTGTAAATATAATACACACACATACACACTCACTCATATAGGGACTGAGAAAATGATATTGGTGATATCCAAACCCATTTTTTCCTTTTTTTTTTTTTTTTTGTCTAATATGAATGCTTGTCTCCTCACTTCACCATTTTTGGGGGGTAAGACTCTTTGCGTACCATCAAAGTATGCTTTGCAGAGACCAACTGCATCAGAATCATATTCAGTACTTGTGATTGTGATCCCTGTGCCTTGTTTAGAAGTGGGATCCAGGAGTCTGCTAATGTCAACAAGTTTTGCAACAGAATCTGCGTACCCTAAAACTGGAGAACCAACACCTCTATACTCATTCTTGGGAAATATAGTCCCCATTTCTCATGCCTTATTTTTTTTTTTCCTTTTCTTTTTTGGCACTGGGAAATAGGGAATTAAATCCAGGGGAACTTCACATGGAGCAACATTCCCAGTTCTTTTTATTTTTTTTTTAATATTTATTTATTTGCTTTAGTTGTACACAATGCAATGCATTTATGTTTATGTGGTGCTGAGGATCGAACCCGGGCCGCGCATGTGCCAGGCTAGCGCTCTACCGCTGAGCCACCACCCCAGCCCTCTTTTTATTTTTTATTTTGAGACAGAGTCTTGCTGAGTTACTGAGGGTCTCACTAAGTTGCTGAGACTGGCCTTGAACTTGCCATCCTCCTGCCTCAGCCTACAGAGTCACTGAAATTACAGGCATGTGCCACCATGCCAGACTTCTTGTTATCTTTAAATATAAAATTATACACAGATTACTTGAACTTTGAAATGGTTTGTTTTTCTTTGCTAAATCACTACAGCTTCCTCACTTTCCTTTCCTATCCACTACCAAACCAAAAGTGATAAGTTCAGTTTAGATTTATTAGGATTTCCATAGTCCTACTATATGTGCTTAGAACCTACACCAGGTTCAGTGTGGTGGTACACAATTGTAATCCTGGTGACTTGGGAGGCTAAGGCAGAAGAATCGAAAGTTTAAGGCCAGCCTTAGCAACTTAGCCAAGACCCTGTCTCAAAATAGAAAAAATATGAAAGGACTGGAGATATGGGTTAGTGGTAGAGTTTCTCTGAGTTTCATTCCCAGTACCACAAAAAGAAAAAGAAAAAGAAAGAAAAGGAAAAAAAGGAAACCCACAACAGATTTTGGTTGCAAAGGAGAAGCTGTTTCTTTGCCATATAAGTAGTAGGCTTAATATTAATTTATTATCATTATTTCCCTTAAATTTCTACCTTCTTTTTTTTTTCCTTGTGTGGAATGCTTTATTTTTATTTACTTTTTGAACAATTTTTTTTTTTTTTTTTTTTTACATATATATGACAGTAGTGATTTCTATCTTCTTTATGGTTATTCTCACATTACTCCATTTCAGTTTCTCATCCTTCTCTGCTTTACTCTGAAGAGACCCCTCAGGTAATGATGGTGATCATTAGTGTGCTTATTGAAGGGTATCTATAGACTCTTCCACAGACATTAAGATCCTTAAGATCATTAGTTTGGACAGTTAACAGAGTGATTGGAAGCCAAATGTAATATGCATTCTATTTCATTTAACCCAATCTTCAGGAGGCACAAAGGAGAGTAGAAGTTTATAATCTGTAACCTTGGCTTCTTTTGTAGATGTGTATTACTGTCTTCATTACCCAAACTCCTGTAGTCATGAAGGGCTGTGTTTCTGTGAAGACCAAAACTTGTAATATATGTAATATATTGCTGCTTTTCTATATTTTCCTTCCTTTTTTTTTTTTTTTTTTTTTTTGGTACCAGGGATTGAACTCAGGAGCACTCGACCACTGGGCCACATCCCCAGCCCTTTTTTATATTTTATTAGAGACAGGGTCTCACTGAGTTGCTAAGTGCCTCACCATTGCTAAGGCTGGCTTTAAACTCGCAATCCTCCTGCCTTAGCCTCCCAAGTGCTGGGATCACAGGCGTGCGCCACCGCGCCCGGCTTTTCCTTCCTTTTTAAAAAATATTTGTATTAGTTGTTGATGGACCTTTATTTATTTACTTATTTATATGTAGTGCTGAGAATCGAACCCAGTGCCTTACACATGCTAGGTAAGCACTCTACCACTGAGCCACAACCCCAGCCTGGTATTTTCCTTCTTTATCTTTCAGCAAATGCCATTGAAATGCTCCTAAGTAACTACAGATTATACTTAATCTTCTATCATTTCAACATTTATCCTTTTCAGTCTTCCTATTAGTAGTTTTACCTTTCTGTTGTTATAAACCTCACTCATTATTTCTTCTTCTTTTATTCACTACTATTGTCAGTTCTTTTTTTTTTTTTTTTTTTTTTTTGGTGGTGCTGGGGATTGAACCCAGGGCCTTGTGCATTCAAGGCAAGCACTCTACCAACTGAGCTATATACCCAACCCCTATTGTCAGTTCTTTAAACACAAAACTTTCCTTTTATGTGACCTAATATCCCTTTCTACCAGCTTTGAATTATTTTTTATAATAGTCTTTGTGTATGTGTGTCTTGGGGACTGATCCCAGCAATAGTCTACCACTGAGCTACATCCACAGCCCTTTTTATCTTTTTTTTTTTAATATTTATTTATTTACTTTAGTTGTACACAATGCAATGCATTTATGTTTACGTGGTGCTGAGGATCGAACCCGGGCCGCGCACGTGTGAGGCGAGCGCTCTGCCGCTGAGCCACAACCCCAGCCCCCTTTTTTATCTTTTATTTAGGGTCTCACTGAATGGTGAGGCTGGCCTTGAACTTGTGATCCTCCTGCCCCAGACTCCCAAGTCAACGGGATTAGGGCTCTATGCCACCATACTGAGCATCCAGTAATCTTAAATATTCCAGAAATGAATCTCTTCCCTTTGACATATTATTCTTTTCTGATATGAAATATAAACAAATTGTTTGATGCTAACAAAAACAGTCCCATAAATCTTTTACTACCTATTTTATCTACTCTATAGCAGTTATTACTATATGCAATTGTTTGCTTTTATATTAAACATCTGTTTATCCCTCCTCCCATACAACTAGAATGAAAGTTTCTCAAAGGCCAAGAATTCTTTCTTGCAGACATTTATAGGCAGGTACCTAAAAAAGTGTTTTGCGCCAGGTACAGAGGTGCATACTTGTAATCCTAGTGAATTTGGAGGCTAGACAGGAGAATCACAAGTTCAAAGCTAGCCTCAGGAACTTAGCAAGGTCCTGTCTCTCAAAAAAATATTTTTTTAAAAATATTTATTTATTTGCTTTAGTTGTACACAATGCGTTTATTTGTATGTGGTGCTGAGGATTGAACCCAGGCCGTGCACGTGCTAGGCAAGCGCTCCACTGCTGAGCCACAATCCCAGCCCCTCAAAAAAATATTTTTTAAAAAAGGACTGGCAGGGCTGGGGTTGTGGCTCAGTGGTAGAGCACTCACCTAGCATGTGCAAGGCCCTGGGTTCCATCCTCAGCACCACATAAAAATAAATAAATAAAATAAAGGTACTGTGTCCAACTACAACTAAAAAATTAAAAAAGGGGCTGTGGTTGTGGCTCAGTGGTAGAGCGCTCGCCTAGCGTGTACGCAGCCTGGGTTCGATTCTCAGCACCATGTAAAAATAAATGCATTGTGTACAACTAAAACAAACAAATATTTTTTTAAAAAATTTAAAAAAAAGGACTGGGAATGTGGCTCAGTAGTTTAGCACCTGTGGGTTCAATCCCCAGTACCAAAAAAAAAAAAAAAAAAAAAAAAAAGGTATTTTGTATGTTATGGGTAAATATTTGGCTACTCTGCATGAAGAAAGAAAAGTAAAGCTAAATATATAACTTCAAATATATTATAATTGGAGTAATAATTTTGTGAACTGCTTTTTTAATGTCATCATTTTGAAGCATAGCAGACAAAGGAGTAGATCTATGTATATACTATATTGATAACTTTCAATATTCTATATGTGACAGAGCTTACACTTTTTATTAGTGAGTTTTTGTCAGGTAGGTTAATTTGATCAGCTAAACAATTACCCTTATAATATGTGGCTTTTTCCTTTTTCCTAAAAGATATTTTGATATTGAAAAAAATCAATTGAAAATTAAAGAGCATATCTTTTACTGAAACTTGAATTTTGTCAAAAATAGTTTTGCCGATTACCTTGTTTTTGTCCAGAAACCAAGGAAGAAAGCTATGGAAAGTTCTAGCAACAGCGATAGTGATTCAGGCACATCGTCTGACACCTCAAGTGAAGGCATTAGTAGTAGTGATTCAGATGATCTAGAAGAAGATGAAGAAGAAGAAGATCAAAGTATTGAAGAAAGTGAAGATGATGATTCTGATTCAGAAAGTGAAGCACAACATAAAAGTAACAACCAGGTATAATTTGTTTCACGGACATATTCATATTTCAGAAATAACTCATTTATCTTGACTCTCAAAGTCTATAGGTTTCGTTTTTACTCTTTTTTCTTTCAAAGTCTATAGTTTTTAAAATAATCACTTGTTTTTCTTGCTTGTACACACAAAAGAATAGGGGACAGAGACTATTTTTTAAAGAAACATTTGGTTTATTTTTTTAATATTTATTTTTTATTTGTAGTTGGACACAATACCTTTATTTTATTTATTTATTTTTATGTGGTGCTGAGGATTGAACCCAGGGCCTCCAACCTGCTAGGTGAGTGCTCTACCTCTGAGCAACAACCCAGCCCTTGGTTGATTTTTAATGAGGTTTATATTGTATATCTGATGCCAAATGTAATAACTTTACCTGGTGACTGCAGAAATGAAAAACAATTCAGGTAACAGCAAGGCTTTTATTCGAGCTGCTTCTGGAGAAGGGAGACATGGCACCTTGAACAAAGGGAGAAAGTTAAGGTTTATTCAGGCTAAAGGGCTGTTTGCAAGTAGGGAAGAAGGTGGTGGTGAGGTTTAGGAATTTTAATTGGCTTTAGGTATATTACAAAGGTAACATACCTATTTTCTTTTCCTGTGAGGGCACTTTAACTCTGAAGAAGGTATCAGCAGGATCTTGGAGCCAACATTAGTTTTTCATATTGACACCTCATGCTATATAAATATCTCTACCTTGTAATAAAGATGAGTTGCTGTAGCTGTTAAGAGAACACATAGCTCTGCACAGTGGTGCACGCCTGCTCACGAGGCTGAGGTAGGAGGATTGTGAGTTCCAAGCCAGCCTCAGCAACACAGCAGGGTCCTAAGCAACTTATGGAGACCTTGTCTCAAAATAAAACATAAAAAGTGCTGGGGATTTGTTAGTTCCTGGTACATCCCCCCCAAAAAAAAAAATTTTTTTTTAAAGAGAACACATAGATGAGAAATGAAAGAGTACAAGGATCCTGGCAAATAATAAGTTAAGTGCCCTGGGAATTTGCTATTTCGATGGCTTTTCAACAGCTTTTATTCTTTATGTTGTTTTCTCCTGGGAGAGTCATGGCATGAGCATCCTGGCTCTAATGAGTCACATGGTCACTGAAGCTGATAAGGTTTTTTAAAGGGGAATGGATAAGGCACACACCAAGGTTTTAATGCCTAACAATCTATAAGTAGAAAAAAACCCTTGTAGTATCTTTTTTTTAATTGGTTTTTTTTTTTTAATATTTTTATTTATTTGCTTTTAGTTGTACACAATGCATTTTATTCAATGAGTTTTATTTGTACGTGGTGCTGAGGATTGAACCCGGGTCGCCCACATGCTAGACGAGTGCTCTACCACTGAGCCACAATCCCAGCCCCTAATTGGTTCTTTTTAGTTATATATGATAGTAGAGTCCATTTTGATATAATTATACAAGGATGGTATATATCTTATTCTAATTAGGACCTCAGTCTTGTGGATGTAACAACAGCGGTGAGATATGTCTTTTAATGTGTGTCAGGACATGAGTTAAGGCCCAGGAGTGCATTTGCCCTTTGTCCCTGTAATGGTCTCTATCTGATATCTATCATAAGTTACTAGGAACAATTTTTTTTTTTTTTTTTGGTACCAGGGATTGAACTCAGCGGCACTCGACCACTGGGCCACATCCCCAGCCCCTTTTTTGTATTTTACTAGAGACAGGGTCTCACTGAGTTGCTAAGTGCCTCGCCATTGCTGAGGCTGGCTTTGAACTCGCGATCCTCCTGCCTCAGCCTCCCAAAGTGCTGGGATTACAGGCGTGCGCCACCGCGCCCGGCTACTAGGAACAATTTTTAAAGTAACTTTTTTCTTCAAGTTTTACTGCTTGATACTTTTTTAAAAAATTAATTTATTTTTTATTCGAATTTGTTAAATATGACAGCAGAATGCATTACATTTCATATTACACATATAGAACACAATTTTTCATATCTCTGGTTGTACACAAGGTATAGTCAACACCATTCATGTCTTCATACATGTACTTAGGGTAATGATGTCCATCCCATTCCACCATCTTTTCTACCCCCATTCTTTTCCCTTCCCCTCCCACTTCTTTGCCCTATCTAGAGTTTGTTGATACTCTTAATAGATGTTAAGAAGTTGCCTTTTTAATTTTATTTCCAGGTGCTATTACATGGTATTTCAGACCCAAAAGCAGATGGACAGAAAACAACTGAAAAAGCCCAGGACAAAAGAATACACCAGCCATTACCTCTTGTGTCTGAATCCCAGACTCACTCATCATTCCAATCCCAGCAGAAGCAGCCTCAGGTTTTGTCACAGCAGCTTCCATTTATTTTCCAAAGCTCTCAGGCAAAGGAGGAATCTGTGAACAAACACACCAGTGTAATACAGTCCACGGGATTGGTGTCCAATGTGAAACCTTTATCTTTGGTAAATCAAGCCAAAAAGGAAACTTACATGAAACTCATAGTTCCTTCTCCTGATGTTCTTAAAGCAGGGAATAAAAATACCTCTGAAGAATCTAGTTCTTTGACCAGTGAATTACGATCCAAACGGGTGAGTTAAAATGATTTCTACAAGAATATTATTATTAGAAAAATACAGAGAATGCACTGGGAGTAGAGCTCAATGGTAGAGTACGCTTAGCATATGCAAATCCCTGGGCTCTAGTGCCAGCACCAGAAAAAGAGCTTTTATATACAATATACAAATTATATATAAATATTAAAAATTACATATACAAAATTAAGTTAAATTCTACTCTTTTATACTTTCTGAGACTCTAGGAATAGAATACATACATCAGAAAATTAAATATGCTGATTTTAAGGTGAGAATATAGCTTAGTGGTGAGTATTTGCCTATACAGTATGATGAGGCCCTGGGTTTGTTCCCCAGCACTACAAATTTTTCCCCCTTTGCTTTTATATTCATATATACATGTATTTAAGATATTTTTGGCCACATAATCATGTCATTTCACTGCCCCACACTCCTCCAGTATGTTTTAGCAGTAAAAGGATAAATATGGTATTTTTAATTTTTTAAAAATTTTAGTTGTAGATGGATACGATAACTTTATTTTGTTGATTTATTTTTATCTGGCACTGAGGATCGAACCCAGTGCCTCACACAGAAGGCAAGCACTCTACCACTGAGCTACAACCCCAGAACAAAGATAAATATGTTTGAATGTGATGAGCTTTAGTTACTTTTGTTTAAGATTAATGTCCTTTTTAAAATATCAATGCTATTTTTGAAAGAAGTGAACTCTTTAGTAATTTATCTCTATAAATATAGAATTTATAAATTTCAATTGTAAAATTTCTTTGTAAAGAATCATTTCCTAAAACAGATGATATAGACATCCTTCTGTCCCAGCTACTCAAGAAGGTGGGATATGAGCATTAATTGAGCCCTGGAGTTCAAGGCCAACGTCAGTCTGGACAACAAAGAGAAAACCTGTCTCAAAATTTACTTTTCTTAATGAATTATGTGATATGTAACTTACACTTACATAAACACATGAATCAGTCTTCAATTTTATCTTTATTTTCCTTGTAATTGATTTTATGTTAATACATTCTTCTGTCCCATAGAATTGTGATAATTAAATGATGACTGCTTTATATTTTAGAATCAGCCCAGAATAGAAAAATATTGTTTGAACACAATATCCTGTCTCTTGGTTACAAATATTAATATTAGGCATCCTAATAATTAGATAACTCTTATAGAACACTTATTATTTGCCATCCATTATTTTAAGTGCTGAACATGCATTTACTCATTGGATAATAATACCCATGTATGCTACTATAACTGGATGACACCAATATAGGCCTGGAAAGGAAGAGGCTAGGCTGTAATGCTTGCTACTCCAGAAATATGTGGAGTCAAATAGGTAGGAAAACAGGTATTATTCAAAACCAGCTTTGTTTTAAAAGTACCATCCTTGGAATCTCTAAGTTGAGCAGAACTTTTAAAACAGAAGAGGTAGTAAAGAGAGACAAAGGGCAGGTTTTGTTAGTCTGTAGTAGTTAGGCCTATGTAGGGTGCAAGTTCCATCCTAAGCTTTCTTGGTGCCTGTCATGGTTCAGGATGTAGCCCGTTAGCTTTCTGTGTTACTACTAATAATACCAGTGAAAGCAAATGAAAGAGAATACAAAAAGAAAAAGAAATGGAGACAGACCTCAACAGATTAGTGATGCTTTATTAAGCAGTGGAGGGGCACATTTTCAAGAGGGAAAATGGTGACAGGCTGCCACAAGGGTCTGAATTTTATAGGTTTAAGTGGGGCCAGGTCATGGGAGGAGTTGGTCAGTTACTTTTGGCAGGCTTATTTTTGGTGGTCAGGGGGATTTTGGCAGATAAAGGATATTGCAACAGGACAGATTCCTGAGCTCTCCATTTCCTTAAGGATTTTGGTAAGTCTCCATTTCCGTCATTCCATACTCTAAAAGGGGTATAAATAGTTGGGGCAACATCATCATATCTTGCTACTTCCTGCTGAGAATGGGCATTGCTGGGATATCTTCTAGAGTCTGAAGGAAGAACATAGCTTTCACATGTTCTTGGGTTGTGGTCCTGGAGATGTTGGAGACATATTCTGTTAGACACCTCTGGAAAAGATTGATGAAACATACAAGAAGGGAAAGAAATCAGATAATCAGGAGAATGGGGGTCATAGTGGCCCAAATCCAGGTCAGGAGTCATCCCCACTATCCAGGGGAGGAGGAGATGTTTGCTAGGTTAGTGGCTTGTTTCTTTAGCTTTCTTATCTTATCCTTTACTATTTCTGACTCATTAATACAGAAGCAACATTCATCTCCAAGGAAGAGGCAGAGGCCACCTCATTCTGCAGTAAGGAGATCTAGGCCCTGACAATTTGGCAGGATGACAGACGCCAGAGAATCCAGTTGATTTTGTAAAGTCAGTACCGAATTGGCAACCTGTTAGATATATCTTCAGTAACCTGTACTGACAATTTTTTGTAGTAGTGAATAGAGATTCCTAATCCCACTGCTCCTGTGCCAATTGTGGCAGGTACCTTAAGCCCTGTGAGTAAGGAAATAAACCGAAGGGCTCTCTTATGTCTGGTGTGCACTGTTATTAGGATGGGCAAACTTTGATTATTAGTTAAAACATCAATTTGAGGAGTAAGGAAGCCCAAGGTACAGAGGCCAGTCCAGTTTTTGGTCGGGAGGGATAAATATGAGCCTCACAAAGGAAAAACGCCTCCAAATTTAGGGGCCACCAGGTATGGCTGTACTTTGGTTATAACAGTTTTGCTGGGTGTTTAAGCTAGTCAAATTGATCTTGTTTCTATCTATTATTAAGAGTTGGCTGAGTTCCCTCAGGGGATCACTCTTGAGAACTTGAGATCAGCCTCTTAGCTCTTTTAGTGCTATCTTCCAGGATGGGTGAGGGTCTCCTTGACCATTTGGCTTCCCTTGGAAGCATCAGGGATGTCTCCTTCTCCAATGACCCTCCTTTTAGCTGCATGTGCACTGGTCAGTTTTCTGCTATCCAGGATCTCATTGATCTCCCTGATTAGGAGGTCATGTAGCCCAGAATCACAAAACCCATAGAGAAGTCCCCTTGTTCCCTGGGTTCAAGCTGACTCAGAAGGCAAGAGCCAAATATTGACTATTTCATCTTTTTTGGCACTTTTATTTCCTTAACTTTAAGGTCTAAGATTTGCTCTTAATTATCCAGCAAGCCAGTTTCATCGGTCTTAAAGGAAGTATACTGAGTTTTAACTTTAATGTCTATAACTTTATAGTTATTCACCCCTTCTATTTAATTGGGGTCAGCATTAGTAGTGGAAGTTAACCTTATATTAACCCGTGTGTTCTATTGGCGATGGCCTATTATCTCAAATTAACGTAGGTTGTTATATTAGAAGTTATACTTCTGAAAGGCACTAACAGATAACAGTTAAGGTTTACAAGGAAAATACAAAATGAAATTAACAAGAAGAATAAAATACATTTAGTTTGTATAATAGCTATGAACCAGGAAACATAATTTTTTATAATATCAAATCTTTACTTTAAACTTTAGTTTGAAGAATATCAGCTTGTTAAAATGTTCTTCTAAACCTTATACTTTAAAGACTTGGGCTGGGGTTGTGGCTCAGCGGTAGAGCGCTCACCTAGCACATGCGCGGCCTGGGTTCGATCCTCAGCACCATGTAAGAATAAAGGCATTCTGTACAACTAAAACAAACAAATAAATAAATATTTAAAAAGAAAAGAAAAACATACAAAACCAAACTTAAAAAAAAAAAAAAAAAGAGGGGCTGGGATTGTGGCTCAGCGGCAGAGCGCTCGCCTTGCACGTGCGCGGCCCAGGTTCGATCCTCAGCACCACGTAAACATAAATGCATATTGCATTGTGTACAACTAAAGTAAATAAATAAATATTTTTTTTAAAAAAAAGACTTACATACTTGGAAGATATTACAAAAAAGCCAGTAATAGTCCCATGATTAGGTGATGTTCTTATATTAACCAAGTTTAACTTTCAAAGAAAAGTTCAGAATCTGTAATGCAGTGTAATAATCTAAAAAACAGCTGTTATTTAACCAGAGTTGTACAAACCCTAATTCCTTTAAGACTAATTTCGGGTAAGAATAAAACTTAACAGACTTAAGAAACCGTTTTGATAGATATGAGCAGATGAATGTTTGTTACTTCAACTCATAGAGTACTAAACATTGGTTTATATCAGTACATTAATATTTGACCTTAGGGAAAAACCTCAAATAACTTTAACTGATTATGCTACTTATATTGGATCAATTCAGTTACACACAAACTTTTTGAAATTTACCCTCCACAAACCTTCTATAACATACTAAGACATTGTACAACCTTTTACATTGCCACACAAAAGACTTTCTCATCCAGAAACATTTCTTTTTCCTTCTACTTTCATACTAAAGCATATTTCCTTACCTAGAACCTTCTTATATCTCTTTCCTAGCTGTGGACCCTTTTTAAATTCACATGCTGAAACAATCATTATGAAATTTCTGAATTTGTCCAATTACTCCTCTTAACAAGATGAAATACTTTGTGCTATTAACAGTACTTTAATTGAAACACAGCAGAAACTTTTTGGACCCATTGCCTATAGAATTATACCTTTTAGAACTATAACTCTTAGTAATCTTGCTTTAGTGAAGACCCAGAAACAAAGCAATCTTAAGCTCTTTTTTCATTTACCAATTTATAAAAAACATATTTAATACTTAAACATATCACCTTATGGAATTTAAAATGTCAAGCGTACTTGATTTCATATTTAGCAGTTGATGTTTTAGCACTTTAACTTTGTAAATTAGTCAGGTATCTCCTCTAACCAACACATTTATAATTAATCCCATTGATGTTGATGTTAAATCGAATTTACTCATTTTTAACTGTAAAATCCAAGATATTAGACAATTATAGTTAACAGTACTAGCTATCTCTTCCCTGTTGAAGAAAAATCCTGGAAACAATTAATATTACATTCTAGACATTTTATAGAAACCAGCACTCTGTTAATTGACTACCTAGAAAAACTTGTGAATTAGTAATTTTAAAGACATCTTTAATCTGTTTACCTAATCTAAATTGAATTTTTTAAAAATATTTTTTAATTGTTGATAGATTTTTATTTTATTTATTTATATGTGGTGCTGAGAATCAAACCCAGTGCCTCACACATGCCAGGCAAGTGCGCTACCACTGAGCCATGGCCCCAGCCCTAAATTAAACTTTTTAAGTAACATGAACTAAACAGTATTTAGATCCATTTCTCTTTTAAATTTTAATTTATGAATACTCATTTATATGCCAATTTTAAAAAAGATTTATTTTTCAGTTGTAGTTGGACACAATATCTTTATTCTATTTATTTATTTTTATGTGGTGCTGAGGATTGAACCCAGGGCCTTGCATGTGCTAGGTGAATGCTCTACCCCTGAGCCACAACCTCAGCCCCTATTTATATGCCAATTTTAATACCATATACATGGTATATGGACACAAGCACATATGTAGACCTAACAACATAATACACTTGTGCACACACATGCATAAAACAGACAGGAAACAGGGATCTTGTAGCTGTTGTAGGTATATAGGAGGCACACTACAGATGTTTATTAAAGCCTCCTTAACTGTTAGAAATTAAAGCTAATCAGACTTTCACATTATGACTTAAATACAGAGGTCTGTGCAGTTGGAAATGTTAGGAGTAAAGTCTAACAGCCATAGTGGACACTGAGATCAAAGGTTCAGGTGACCACTTTGTCCTCAATGGCTGTCAGATTTATTCCCAACATCTCCATGTCTATGTCCTTTTTTAGGATTTTGTAAAAGAAGATTCTCCAATGTATTTGAGAGCTAACTCTTGAAAAATTGGCCTCTTAACAAAGACAGAGCGTAAAAACCTCTATCATTAGATAAAATAAGACTGATCAGAAAAATATTTTAATTTAGGCACATAGTGTCAAATGTGAATTTACCATAAAACCATGAGCTCAAAAATATAGAGTTTTAATGCCAGGGGCAGTGGCACATGCCTGTAATCCCAGCAACTTGGGAGGTAGAGGCAGGAGGATCGCAAGTTCAAAGCTGGTCTCAGCAATCTAGCGAGCTACTAAGCAACTCAGTGAGAGTCTGTCTCTGAATAAAATGCAAAATAGGCTGGGGATGGGACTCAGAGGTCAAGTGCCCCTGAGCTCAATCCCTGGTACCAAAATATATATATATATATAATTGTAAAAAACAGAAGTTAAAAAAAATACATGGCCAGAATTAGTAAAGGAGCATGCAGAACATCATTATCAGATCAGAGTGCACTTGTGGGTCAGATTAGAATCAGTACAGATGTTGGAAGAATGAATGAGTCCTAGAATCCTTAGGTAAATATTTTCAAGGTAAAGAAGATTTGTATATATGAGATCATTCCAACCTAACTTTTTATATATATAACAACTTAGAATAAAAGAAAAAAAAAAAAAAAGAAAGAAAGCATCGTGGTAGACTGTTAAGAGGAGATAAGATAGCCAGCCATTTAGGTCCCACAAGTGGCTTGGATTTAAAAGTGACCCCCCCCCCCTTTGGTCTCAACTGGTTCTCTGCAAGCGTTGTAAACCTTGCAAGCTCTGCAGGCTCTGTAAGCCTTGCAGAGATAGAGATCTGAGAGAAGCTAAGAAGTAAGGGAAGCTACTGTTTCGTGCATAGGACATTTTGACCATTTTTTATTTCCCCAGTTGGTAATCAGGCCAGGTTTGGATGCAGAAAATTATTAGGTATCTCATTTATCTCAAATGTGATTAGGTCATCCCCTACCTCTGAGGACAAGGCTTCCCTTTGAACAAAAACAGAAAGGAAGGAAGGAAGGAGGGAGGGGGGAGGAGGGAGGGAAAGACAGTAAGAGAGAGAGAGAGAAAGTAAGAACAGAACAGAACAGAACATGGGCATCTGTGCCAAGAAAACTGTCTCTTTGACTAGTGGACATCTCCACAATCCTGCAGCCTCTAGGGGTCAGCAATCTCTGCCTTTCCTTCCATGACTCTGGCTGAAGACTCACAATGGAAGATACTAACTAACTTCTGATTAACTATTTTAATTTAAGAGAAGACATCTGGCAACTAGTTGTACCCTTAAAGTTTATTACATGTTCCCTTTGTCCTTTGGGGTCCTCATACTCACAGGACCATGATTTCATATTATGCCCCTCAATTTGAAGTTGGAGGCAAGCCTGTTAGTGCTCTGGTGATGTCTCCACTAGAGAAAATAATATGGATTCCTGAACTAGGACAGATGAGGGGCAGTTTTACTCTAATTGAGGCAGATTTTCTGGCCTTTTTCATACCAGATGAGGGCAGCACAGAAGAAAATGTGTCTTATGAGGGTCTAGAGAAGGTAGAATAATTTTAAATCTAGGGGAGTTCTATCTTGAACATCTCTCATAATGGGTCCCTGTTTAAGAGGCAGACAGTGTGGACAAAATTGGGGTAGAAGCATTTCTGAAGAGGGAAAGATTGCTTTACTCACACTCTGGGGATTAATGGGTCACCTCTTTCCAAAAGACTTCAGATCGGACTGAGATTTCATCTTAGGACCGAAGATTCATTGGGTGAGGGTGTCCTCCATCACTGAGCCAAGTCAGTCAGAAGTAGACAGACAGTGGTTGATATTTGGTACCTTTGAGGGCTATCAGGTTCAGACTTGAGACATAAGTCCTTCATGCAGCACCAGGGAGTAGCCCTAGCCAGCTGCCTTCGGTTATCTCAAGCTTTCTCTGTCCCATCCACCAAATTTCTCCCACAGAAAAGAAACTGAAGCAAGCCAGGACCAACATTCCTAACACTGAGTGAAGGGAGATTCAACCCACCTCTTGACTTTTGACTGATAGCAGGTCCCCATCGTCATGTCAACTCCAGGTCACATTAGAAACATCTGAGTAACTTTAAGAAAATATCTTTCACAATCTCTTGGGGTAGAACTACGTTACTGGATTTTTGAAGAACTTACAAAGGTGATTGAAACATATAGTCAGTTTTGAAAACCATAGAACTACATGGAATTATTAGTGATGCTAGGGAAGTTAACTAGACATGAACAGGTGGGTAAGTGAAGGATAGTAAAGGGTGATAACTTACAGAGAGGAAATCAGACATGCATCAAAGAGTCACAGGACTGGGGATAATAGAAAACTTTATCAAAGCAGGCAAGAACAAAAACTGTCACTGGGCAACTCTAAGGCTGACCACAGAAGCAAGAAAGCTAAGCCATAATGCTCTCTGCTCTAGAGATATTAAAAGCCAAATTGGGAGGAAAATGGGTTTTATGAAAAGCTAGCTTTAAGGGAAGATGGAAACAACTTCATTATTTCAAAGGTTCCACATCCAGAAGCTCTAGGAGGAAGATAACTTGAGGAGAAGAGGGTGGGGACCAGGGTATGCATTAGGACAAAAAATAGAATTTTATAGGTTGCAAACAGGTTTTCACTTCCAGAAATTTTCACAGGTTTTAACTCCTTCCAGTCCCAGGGTCCTTATCATATCAAAGGAGTGAGATTTTCTGGATTCAGCATCTGCTTCTTCCAATTTCAGAGTAGGGAGGGCTCTTGGAAAGTCCAATCTATAAAAAACCTATAAGACCCTCATTTACCTTTCTAAAATGACTCATTGAGTCTGTCCTGAATATCTGTTTTCTATCTTTCTAATAAATCCTGCCTGCTATTAGGTGCAACTCTCTTGAAATTTTTCCTGTGAAATTGCAAGAACAGGCAGCTGAAACCCCCTACTACAGTTGCTTTGGCTCCACAGGCTGATCTTATTCTGTAACAGTGGTATCACAGTATCATGTATATAACTTATAATGCACTGCTTAAACACAAGGAATTATCAATATCACATTATTGACTTTCTGCCAGTAAAATAAACAGAATTACATTGCTTGTGTTTTAACCTTTTCTTGTGATATAATGTAATATATTACTTTATGAAATTTGAATTTAAGCCTAGCATAGTAGTGCAGGCTTGTAGTCACAATGACTTGGGAGGTTAAGGCAGGAGGATCCTTTGAGGCCAGCTGGGCAACTTATTGAGACCTTATCTCAAAATAAAAAATAAAAAGGGCTCATTGGTAAGTGGTTGCCTAGTTTGTGTGAAGTCTTTGGTTCAATACCCAGTCCTGTGGGGTGGGGGTGGGCGAAGGTAAATGAATTAATGGAACTAAATCATGATTTATTTGTACTGCAACCGATTCCTTAAGTTTTTCATATGGTTTCTAAAATGTTTCTACAAACAAGAATTTTATGTTTATAAAATATACTACTTAGTAGAAAGTCACTGAACACTTGCTTAATAAATGTAGGCAAGCTAGGTTTTTGCACATATGACATTTTTAAAATTTTTTATTTTTTTAAAATATTTTATTAGCTTTTGATGGACCTTTATTTTATTTACATATGGTGCTGAGAATCAACCCCAGTGCCTCACACATGCTAGGCAAGTGCTCTACCACTGAGCCACAACCCGAGCCCCAAATTTTTTATTTTTGTTCTTTTTAGTTATATATTACAATAGAGTATAATTTGACTAATTTATAAAAACATGCAGTACATTTTATTCTAATTTGGATCCCAGTCTTGTGGTTGCACGTATGACCTTAATTTATCTTTACCAAACCATATAAGGTAAAGAAACAAAGGCTCAGAGGTTGAGTTACTTGTTAACATCATAAACAAGTTAAAGGCAGAAAGGATTTAAACCATGCATTCTGATGAAAAAACTTGATGTTCTTTCTATCTAGAAATCATTCAGAGAATATAATACAGATTTCAAATTATAATGGTGTTTAATGAAAAATATTTTGTGAATGGACATTCACATTAGATTCAACTATAATTTACCAGTGCCTAGTATTGAGATAGACGATATTTTATAAGTGCTTGTTTTATAAGTTATCTCTCTCTATAGGAGTCTAGTATAGAGTTGCTTTATTTCTTATGAAAATCTTATTTGTTTCATGCTACCTATTGTGTTCATGTTTGTCTTCTCAAGTGTTATATTATCATTGGGTCCTTTACACCTTTACTTTGTAGATATGATTCAGATAAATACATATGCATGGTATTCATAGACTAGGAGTGGAATTTGTTAGGTCTTATTTTAATCAGTTTTATCTGTAGGGTGTTTTGCAGCCTGCAGAAACTTGGGTAGGGGCTGGGAAAGCAAGAGCTTGAAAGTAGAACAACCTTCACTCCCATCTCCTCCTGTACTACTGTCATCCAAATGGATATCTTAAAGCATAAAGACATTTGCTACTATACAGGTCTCAATTATCTCTCCGTCTTCTTTTTACATACCACCCTAATATCAAAAAGAACATTATGTGTATTGTAAAACAGTAACTGATAACTATCCTGGGATAAATGCATTAATGGTTATTGAAAATCTGTAGTTATAAATAAATGGGAAGAAATTCTTTAGAATTTTAGCACAGAACAGTTGTAGAAAATTAAAATGTAAAAGGAACACTTGTTTTCATGATCTTTTTGGTCCTATGTATTTAAAAGGAGAATTTACTACCTTTTAAACTACAAAATGATTACATGATAATTATGTTCTAAGAAAGTAAAATATACTAAATTTTTCTGCCAAAAATTTAAATATTATATATAAAAGTATTTTTTAAGAATTTTGCGATAATATTCCTTCTAAAAGGTAAATCCAAGTATTTAGTGTAATTTTCCATATTTTATTAATTGAGTAAATATTAATTAAATACTTCCTCTTTGAGAAATATTGCCTTTGGTATGAATATGGCAGCCTTAAAGAGTTAACTTAATTTTCTAAACTGATATAGTAAGAATGTTAAATAAGGTGAAGAAATTTATATAGAAATTACTTTATTATTTGTTAGTACTGCTGCTTTAAAATATTTAATAAATCATGTGCCATTTCATTCATATTTTTATTTATGAAATTCTATCACAAATCTGTTGATTTAAGTGTGAGGGGCCCAGTCTAATGCTGGCAATACTGCTGATTTTAATTTCAAAGCAGTCATTTTCTTCTTCTTCTTTTCATTATTAATTAATTAATTAATTCTAATTAGGTATATATGACAGCAGAATGCATTTTGATTCATTGTACACAATTGCAACACAACTTTTCGTTTCTCTGGTTGTATATGATATAGGGTCGCAACCATATGTGCAGTCATACATGTACCTAGGGTAATGATGTCCATCTCATTCCACTATCTTTCCTTCAAAGCAGTCATTTTCAATGTAGAATTTTACTGAAAGTTAAAAAATTCAACTTCACTTCTGTTAAATATTTCAGTGATTTTAACTTTGTTTATTTTTATACATTATTTTAACTATAGTAATGTAATTTACATGACTGTTGTTTTCAAGGAGATTCTAACAGCTAATTTTTTTCTTATTTATAGATATATGTTTTGTGGTTAATAGTTTATAACTTAATTTTCCTCAGAAAATCATTATTTTTCTAAACTATTTACTTTTTCTAATGCTGATGTGCTACAGATACTCTAAAGCAAATCCCACAGGACACTGATCCACCATTTCCACCACCTTAATATCTTTTTTGTGTGTAGTATTGGGTATTGAACCCGGGACCTGTGCATGCATGCTAGGGAAGTACTCTACCACTGAGCTACACCACCAACCTCCAGTATCTTACATCTTTGCTTCAAAGATGTTTTCTTGCCTGGTGCAGTGGTGCATGCCTGTAATCCCAGCACCTCAGAAGGCTGAGACAGGAGGATTGCAAGTTCAAAGCCAGCTTCAGCAATTTAACGAGGCCCTAAACAACTCAGTGAGACCCTGTATCTAAATAAAATAGAAAAAAGGGCTGGAGATGTGGCTCAGTGGTTGAGTGCCCCTGGATTCAATCCCCAGTACCAAAAAAAAAAAAAAAAAAAAAAAAAAAAGTTTTCTTGCTCAAGAAATCATCTATTCAGCAATCTAAAATTGTTTTGTGAATACATACTCTAAGGGTAAGGCTAAGTAATGTTTTGAAATGACCATAAATGACAGTGTTTCTACCCTAAGGAATTTATAAAAACTGTAAACTTATCTCCTTATAGGTTTAAGGCATACAGGCATATACTATATGTACTAAAAATACTATGACATATGATATAAGGAAATAAAGAAGCCCAAAGAACAGAGGCAAAGTGTGCTTGGGGCCGATGGGGGTGGGGGTAGTGGTTGACACAAACATGGAAAACTTCTTGGGTTAGATATTGATGAATGAACAGTATTTCATCCATCTGAAATTTAGAAAAGGAGAATATTTCACACAGACCAAATAGTTATACGAGTGTGTGGGCAGTAATATGATAGGCATAAACCTTGGCTTATAGTCCAGTTCAAATGAAAAGAAGGTATGTTAGTGCCTAATCATGAAGTAATTTAAATATTAAACTGAAATATAGAGTTTATAAATTTGGGAGTTCTCCAGGAAACTAATATAATAAAATAAGACTTAATCTAAGTTGAAATTGGCATTGGTATTTGGCATATATTGAGAGTTGGTTGAGAAGGAATAATGATATGGCTTAAATTTGAGCAAATTTTAATGAAAGAATCCAAAGCCATATTAATATGGCCAGCTTGGAAAAAAGAAAAGATATTTTTAGGGTTTCAGATTTGGATTATTGTGAGAATGAGAGCAACAGAAAAAGAGCAGTGGTGTCAGTAGCATATATATTTCAAGGGGAAAAACTAAATTTTAAATGTATTAGGTCTAGTCAGAGTTCACCAGCCAACTAGTTATCACTGCCACTCCTTTTACAGCTTGTGTATATCATTATTTAAATTTGTATATTAGCAGTTGTTTTCAGATCTTGAAAACAAAAGCAATCTTTATTTTTATGGTATATTTTAATTTCTTTTTTAACTTATATTTCAACAGGAACAACATAAACAGACATTCCCATCACAGTTAAAGAAACAGGAGTCATCTAAGAGCCTGAAGAAGGTTATTGCAGCTTTGTCAAATCCAAAAGCAACCTCTAGCTCACCAGCACATCCAAAACAAACATTAGAAAACAACCACCCTAATCCATTCTTGACAAATGCACTTTTAGGTAATCACCAACCAAATGGAGTTATTCAAAGTGTCATTCAAGAAGCTCCTCTAGCACTTACTACCAAAACTAAAATACAGAGTAAGATGAATGAAAACATTGCTACTGCAAGTAGCACCCCTTTTTCTTCACCTGTAAATTTGAGTACAAGTGGGAGAAGAACTCCTGGGAATCAGACACCTGTAATTCCCTCTGCCTCTTCTATATTGCATAATCAAGGGAAGGAAAAAACAGTTAGCAATAATGTAAACACATTAAAACCACAGCATCTCTCTCATCCTGCAAAATCTTTGGTGGAACAATTCAGAGGAACAGATTCAGACATTCCCAGTAGTAAAGATTCTGAAGATTCAAATGAGGATGAAGAGGAAGACGATGAGGAAGAAGATGAGGAAGATGATGAAGATGATGACTCTGATGACAGTCAATCAGGTTATTTTCTATTTTAAATTTCAAAGTAGTTCTCTAAGTTCTATGTGAACCAAAACATTTTAAAGATCTTAATTCAAAGACTTGACATCATTCTCATTTTGTTTCATATAGCTTTGTGCATTTCTATAATGAGCTGGTATAATTGATATTGGAAATTTTAATTTAAATTCTCATCTTGTTCATCTGACATTAACAAATAATAATTTTGAAGAATATAAATGATGCATGAATTAAACTATTTCATCAGCTTGCTTAATTTTCATTTCACTCAGGACCACATGTCTCTTTTTTTCCATCTCTTCTGCTACTTGTTAAAATATGCCACTACATATTTTGAACAAAGGTATAATTTTAGTCACAGTCATTCAGAAAGTTAAAAAAAAATTCAAATCCCTATGAATGTCCAACAATAGCATACAATTTATTAAATAACATAAGGGATTATGGAGTAAATCCTTAATTTAATTTTGATTCATTTTCTAGTTTTTTGAGGGGATGGAGATTATTTTATAAAAATATAAAATAAATAAAAAGTATCTTAAATTTTAAATACAAAGATAAAATGCATATTATACAATCTGTAGATCTGTTACTGGTCATACAGTTTAACTATAAATTCTGTAGCAGCCAATATAAATAGAAAAATGTAGTCCATTATACAATTTAAAGTATAAATTAAAAACAAACTACTTCTCAGAGTAAGAATAATTCTTCCTTGTAATATCATGAATATAATGCATGATAGGTAGAAATTAACTTTTACAATGAACCTCAATTTCAGCAGATAGTACTACACCAAATAGAATTCCCCAGTTCTGTTGTTCTGAAGACCTTTATGGTACAGTCAAAGTATCCATCCTATATTTATCAAAGTTAATACAGTAATAGATTTTACATATCTGGAAGAATAGAGTCATTATACATAGGTCTGCATAACTAGGACAGACTTAAATTATTGAACAACTATCCTAACCTGCCAAAAAGGCAAAGCAACCAAGAATCTTCCCTAGAAAACTGTTTTCTTTTACTCTAAATCCCAAATTAAGGATGATAGTGGTTCTAGACTTCTCTTACTCACACTAGACTTGGTATGCTTCTTAAACCATGGGAATCTGTTACTTTGGATAGTCAATTATATTCCCTCTTTCGCCTTGGTTTTTCCATTTTATTTAAAAGTGATTTTGAAGCCATTATGGCCATTAAGAATTAAGCCATTAAGCAGAAATCATGTGAATAGTGTCATGTAAGAAGAATTATTTCAAGTCTTGAGTAAAACTGATAATTTTAGAAGAATCTTGAGGCTTTATATGCCTACCATACATTGTTCTCTAATAGCTTATAAGATAATAATTTTTACATTTATTCTTTGGGAAAATCGATAATTTGCATTCTCAATCACAGATACTGGTTCCTCTGAACTATTCTGTTTGGATACAAAGTACAAATTACTGGTCATTATCTAGTTATAATATCCAAGTGCTTCTTTCACTTCCCAGAATCAGATAGTAATTCAGAATCAGATTCAGAAGGATCAGAAGAAGAAGATGATGATGATAAAGACCAAGATGAATCAGATAGCGATACTGAAGGAGAGAAAACTTCACTGAAACTGAATAAAACAACTTCCTCTGTCAAAAGCCCTTCCATCAGTCTCACAGCTCACTCAACACCTCGTAACCTCCACATAGGAAAAGCCCCAGGCTCTCCTCCTGCTGCCTTATGTTCTGAATCCCAGTCACCTGCTTTTCTTGGCACATCTTCTTCCACACTTACTTCAAGTCCACACTCTGGTACCTACAGTTTATTTTTATTATTGTAAAATAGAAGTCAAACCATAGCAAGAATTTATATTTACACTGTGGTCTGGAGATGATCTCATTGGAATCAAGTGTTATGGTTAGACTTTAGGTTGGCTAAGAAAGTCAGCATGTATTTTCAAAGGATATTACCTGATCTATGTTAAATTTTTCCATATTTTCAATTTAAGAATCTGATTAATGACATTTCTTGATTGAATCCTTTCTGCTTTTATGATCAATTGATAATTGGATTTTTTATACTTTATAAAAAGATCACTTAGACAATTCTATTTCTGCCGACATGTAGCGAATGTCACTTCTATTAGTAACATTCTTATTCCATTAACATGCTCTCTTTTTTTGTTTGTTTTACTTTTTTATAAACTTCTAGAGGTCTTTATTAAAAGTCTCCATATTTAACATTTCAAAACTACTCTGTATTCTAATTCAATCACTAAGAAAATATAGATTTACATAGTAAAATATCTTGTTTTGTTTTACTCATTTCACTCTCTTCTTTGCAATTTCTGGTTTTACTTTCATTTACTACAACCATTATGATATCCTACTAATTTAAGATTAATTTATTTATATTTGTGAATCTTCATCTTTGTCTTTGAAAAAATTTACACATAATCATAATTCTATTCCTTTGGCGACATAGGTTAATTAAAAGACCTAGTTGTGTTTTGGGTCATGGGTGTATATGGACATAAAAGGTAAATTGTCTTAAAATGTATGGCCCGGTTAGTTAAAATTTTTAGCATCTGAAAAGTCATATTTTCAAAGAAAACAACTGTAAATAGGTTTTCTGAAGTTTCTGTTATTTCTTACCTGCTTCTTTAGCCATCCCTTTAATAACAGATGGGAAGAAAGCTATATATTTTTTACCTTGGACTATATTTTCTTCAGAGAAAAAGACTAGTGATTCTGTCATTTAGACAAAATAAATCTTCTGCTTTATATAATGTGTTTTGTTGAAAACTATTTAAAAATAATGTATAAATTTCAGAAATATGCTAATAAACCAAGTCATTAAAATATTTTTAAAGAAAAATTTCTAAACTATCATAAAGTTGTCATCAATATAGATTAGTCTTTTATATTAATTAGTTGAATTTTCTCAAAGGCACTTCTAAAAGAAGAAGAATTACAGATGAACGTGAACTGCGTATTCCTTTGGAATATGGGTATGCAAAATTAGTGTTTTTTTTTTTTTCGTTTTCTTCCATATATTTATGCATGTTTGATGTATGTGTTCTCATTCTCTACTATTACCAAGAAGTGAACATACTGCATAGTATTATAGTAGAAAAGCCAGAGCAAAGGTCAAACAAGTTGATATACCAGAAAACTGAAATTAAACCTATACTGTGTTAAAGTATGGTAGACTTGGGGTACGATCATGCAGGCTGAAAAAGAACCAAGAGCAAATCATAAGGCAGAGAGCAGGAATATAGTTAAGATTGTTAGATTTTGTGAAGATAGAATTGAAAGGACAGTGAAAAGCCTCTATGTTTAACATGAGGGACTCCAGCAGAGTTTGGCTAAAATGGTTTAATTAGAAATGACAAAATTTTCAGACTGGATATGTACTTGATCCCGAAATTGACAGAGAGCTAGATTTACTTTACTCTTCTCACTTTAAGCTTTTCATATGTAAAAAATTGTATATTCTTACACATGTAACTAAAATGTCTAAGTGCTCAAACTAATTCCAGTTATGATTTCTAAAAACAATAATAGAGTTTAGTGTTTGTAAGTTGAATCTTTTATTATTTTTTTAGTTGAATCAATATAGTTTCAGTAGTAAATTATTTGGGTTGTATGGTTAGAGATTTTTGTTTTCTTTGTGTTTTTCATGATTTGAAGAAGATGTATGCTTTATATCTTTTTTTTTTTTTTAGTTTTTGAAAACTATCTTAAAAGTAAGTATGTCATAACCCTCGTTTCTGTTATATGTAGCTGGCAGAGAGAGACAAGAATAAGAAACTTTGGAGGGCGCCTTCAAGGAGAAGTAGCATATTATGCTCCATGTGGAAAGAAACTTAGGCAGTACCCTGAAGTAATAAAGGTACATACTTTTCACCAAATAACACATATTTGGTGCATATTAAGCATGCTCATGCAAAGAAAAAGTGCATTCCTTTCTCACATAAACTTTTTGATGCAAAATATTCTCTTGTATGGGTCTAAAATGCTTAACCTAAGTTCATCTATAAATCCATAGCCCCCTTGATATATTATATACAAAACATTAGTGTCCTGAAGCTAGCTATACATCAAAGCTGGGTTGTAATTATTAAAACCTGAAGTGGAAAAATATGTGATTTTTTCAGTATCTCAGCAGAAATGGAATAATGGATATCTCAAGGGACAATTTCAGCTTCAGTGCAAAAATAAGAGTGGGTGACTTCTATGAAGCCAGAGATGGACCGCAGGTATCCACTTTTTAAAAAGTATAGTCTTTGAACCAAAAAGTAGTGCCATAACCTCAATGAAGTAAATTTCACTACTGAAATTAGTCTGAAGCATTGCCTTTTGTTAGTCCATATAGCTATACATAAAACTTTGTGGTAAACACTAAGGTCTCAGTTTACTCTGTTTCATTAACAATGAGCTTTGACATAACAGACTTCTTTTTCATATTTAAGTAAACTTTTTCCTATTTATTAATTCAGTCAATAATTTTGTAGTTTATACTGGCATAAAAGTATCTGCATGTTAATGTAAAATATAGGGGGAAATATATTATTTCCTGAAAGGTCAAAAGAGTTTTTTTAAACTAATTCAAATAGGAAAACCATGTTATTGTAATTGAATCCAAGAGAGGATAAATATGCTTTAGTTTTTTGAAAGGAAAGAAATTAAATTTCCACTTGATTAAGTTACACCATATGATGTACTTTCACAAGTTTTGTAATTTGAAAGTAAGGATCCTTAAAATTAGGGAAGTGAAATTTTTGTGTTTCTGCAGAAACTGAATTTTAAATTAATTACACACATTTCTGAACATATCACAGTTTCCTTTGAGCTTGAAGGTTAAGTATACAACCTCATCAGTCGACAAAAAGAACCTTCCAAGAAGGCCTCATTTCCTGTGTGTTCCCTTTAATGTTTTCCCTTTCTTCCTTACTTGTACTGTGTATGCGTATTATTCCCTTTGACATTATCAGCTCCACTGAAAGGAGTCCCATTAAGAAAGGATAAGACCTAGATTCTTGTTAATCCATGAAATAGTTTTGTGATTCTGAACAACTATAATAAAATAATACCCTGTTCTCCTTTAATTTTTTATATGCCAAATAGAATAATAATTACACTTGCCTCCTAGAATTATGGCAAGGTTAAAGTTAGATCATATGCATGAAAATGTTTCAAAAAGGTTAAAATGCTTAGCCATAGAAGTTGTAGATGGACACTATATCTTTACTTATTTATTTATTTTTATGTGGTGCTGAGGATCTAACCCCGGTACCTCTCATGTGCAAGGCAAGCGCTCTACCACTGAGCTACAGCCCCAGCCTAATATTTGCTTTCTTGATTGAACCTTTCTTTCAACCCATTATAATTTACAGAAAGAAAATTTTTCTGGTAGTAAATATTTTCTTTGTGAATAGGAAGACTTTTTAATCCTCTCTTACCCACTGATTTTATACAGATAGAAATAGGAAAAAAAGCCTTCCCCATTCTGCAGTTTTAAAAGATTAAGGGATTTTATAAGGATACATGGTCTCAAAAAGAACTCAAAGTTCTGAAAAAGCATCCTTTCATTTACATCATATAACTGATTTTCTGCCATTGTTGCCCATGACTTTTTAAGGAACAAATTTTATTCAGAGTTATTCGTCTCTTTATTGGTAGTTCTGATATACCAAAATGTATTTATTTCAGGTTTAACTTTTTCATACAAATATATTATGTGATTTTTTTCATTTTTCTTTTTACTTGTTAACACACAACAACAACAACAAAAATTTAGACTAAATCTGCCACCAACCACAGTGCTGTTTTACTCATCCATATGTATAAGATCAGTTTTTTAGTCAGAAAACATAAGGTAATAATTTTTTAAAATTCTTATTTTTAATCTTTGGTTCATATTATAAGCTCCTCACTTATTTATGCCAAAGATATCTTTATTTTTAAATTCAACAGAGTTTTGCTCTGAGAGTAAAGCTAATTGCTATCCAATACATAAAGGATTTTTAGTTTTGTATCAGTGATAATTAGACTTAATCTATAAAGCCTCATTACACAAAGCAGAATGTTCTTTGACATTCATTCACTTTTTATTAAACATAATCAGTGTTGTTCAAATGCATATTGTCTGTTAAAATCAATTTTAATCAACAAAATATGATGAATTACTAAAACCATAATATGTTCAGCTGCCAACATTTCAACAGAGTGCTAGGGGAAAATATTAGCAATTTTGGAAGCACTTCTCTTAGTTAAAAAAAAATATGAGTATGTTGGATCCATTTCAGGATACTTTTAGAGAACAGTTAAAGGTAAGTAATCTAAGTGTTTTAGTTTATTAATTAGAGAAGTGTACAGTTGTAGAGCCATATGCACTTCTTTCCTTTGTATATAGAAGCATATGATTAATTAGAAATGTATATAGTTATGTAAGAATTTTTGATGAAAATTAACAAAGCTTACATATTTTTGTTTGAGTAACTATAATATGAAATTATTTTGATCAGTTTAAATTTGTAGAATATATACATTATAGTTTGACACAAAATGCTATCATGCAGTGATAACTATATATATTTATAATGTGTCTAACTTTATACACATTTTATTAGTGATCTAATGGCTAAAACTGTATTAAAAAACAAAATTGTGCATACCAAAAGATCAAAAGGAAATATGTCAAAACTTTTAAAATGTATGTAATATTTGACAGTAGAGTGGATTTTTTTGTGTTGCTTTTTATGTTATATGTTTTGTTTTCTGAAATTTACTTATATTAAGTATTTAATGTAAAAAACAATATCTTTTAAAAATAATACTTCTCCACTTTGTAATTCAATAAAGCTTAGAATTTGTGGTTTTTCAAATGCATGAAAATTGTAAGTAATTATCTCAAATGTTCCAGGCTTTATATATCCATTGAGTTAGATAAGAAATGATATGTTTTATTTACCTTTTCATTAGTACTCTTGTTCGTTAGTTTTCACCATCCTGGGAATATAGAACCCAGGGCCTGGTGTATGTTTGGCAAGTGCTCTACCACTGAGCTACATTCCTAGCCTTTTTTTTTTTTTTAAATACCTTTATTTATTTTATTTATTTTTATGTGGTACTGAGGATCAAACCCAGTGCCTCACATGTGTGAGGCAAGCGCTCTACCGCTGAGCTATAACCCCAGCCCCATCCCTAGCCTTTTTAAAGTATTATTTTAAAAAGGTCTTTCTGAGTTGTCAAGGCTGGCTTTGAACTTGTGATTATTCTGCCTTAGCCTGCCAAGTAGCTGGGAGTACAGGCATGCTCCACTGTCACCAGCTTAATTTATTAGCATTTTAAATCAGTCTCCAAATAAAATATTTTACTTGTAAATATGTTTTCACCATCATGTTTTTCTTCCTTCTGTTAAAATATACCAATAAGTTATTAGTTCTACAAGTTCTAGTTTTACTTGAAGCATTTCAAAAATTGCTCCAGTGGTATTTCAAAGCTTTATATTTTATAGATGAAACTGAGAAGGCAATTTCTCCTAGAAGGTAAATATCTGCAATGGAGAATGATGATTATTTTGTATAAGTTAATCATTTTTGGTTCAATATATTTCTAAGATTAAGGTAATAATTAAATATGAATTTTTAGCAACAAACTTTTGTTGAAAATAGTGATTAAGGGCTGGGGTTGCAGCTCAGTGGTTGAGCACTTGCCTTGAATGCATGAGGCACTGTGTTTGATCCTCAGCGCCACATAAAAAAGTGAATAAATAAAACAAGATATTAGAATAAAGAAAATAGTGACTAAGGTATGATAAATCATATTTATTGAAATTTATAAGTGAATTCATTCTTGCCCAAAGGACAATAATAATTATCTTTAAAAAGAAAAGAGAAGCTCTTAATTTAAAGTGAATTGAGTAATAAAGATATGGGGGTAAAAAGCCTTTAATCTATTCATTATCAGTTTTATTTATTTCAGTCCACAAGTATGGTCAGAGATTTGTAGAATCAGCCACCTCTCAGCATCTACTGATAGATATCAAACACTTCTTACCACCTTAACTTTAGGGGGATAAACATCATGAAATAAATGGTAATGCTCTCTGTAAGTCTATGCTATACTGGCTAGCTACCTTCTAAAGAAGTTCTGTGGGCTGTTTTAGCCTCTTTAATTTAGAAAAGGATATAAGGTAAAGAGCTTATTTTATTTTAAATTATTTTCTTTATTATTTAGTTACTTTAATTAGATATCCTGTAATTCCTGGGTTTTTTTGTTTGTTTGTTTGTTTTGGTTTTTTTTGTGGTGCTGGGAATTGAACCCAGGGCCTTATGCATGCGAGGAAAGCACTCTACCAACTAGTTTGTTTGTTTGTTTGTTTTAACAGATTTCTGTTCCATTACATTATATAGAACTTTTTGAACCTAATGCTTGTCATTTATTTTATTGTCAGAATAATAGAAAGTAAGGTCAAGTTAGACAGAATTTGGTAAAACATAGTTTTTTGTTTGTTTAACTAAATATAATACTAAAGTAAAAGTTATTCATATTTTTCTCAAAATATGTGAAAGTTTCATAGTAAATTATAAGTAGCAAAGATAATTTTGAAATATATAATTATCTACTCAAAATTTTTTTGTGAATTATAGAAAACAAAACATTTAAGCACAAATATTATATTTATGGTCTTTTTTTTAAACTGGGAATTTCAGAAGCATTTAAAGTGATGAATGTCTAATATACTCGGTCCAAAAATGCAAAGGAAGATACAAAGATGAAACAAGTTTAAAATAACTCTGAAATCATTGCTTTCTTTTTCTATTTGAGATGTTATATTTTAAAAAGGCATTCTTCATAATAGTATAATGCCATATGTAAAATAAAATGTAGTTCCTTCTGAAAAGAAGCTTTTTTCATAGTCATTTAATTAATAAATGTTTATGGCAAATATATTTAATGTGGCTGGCATTTTTCCCTCAAATAAATGTTGTCTGAAGGCATTTTTTCCATAAGGGAAATTGTGAACATAGCTTTCACTGCAGAAAATTTGAAAGCCAGAATTTGAAGAAAAATCAGTGTTTATAGAGAGACTAAAGAGTACAGAAAATAGAAATTATTATCATTCGTTTAGAGCACCTTGTTCTGGAGAACTTATTCTGATGCTGGCCAGCTAAAATTAGGATTTTGTTAATGAAGTGTAAGAGGAAACTTCACAATAAGTTAGTCAGCACATAGTTTCTGGCACAATTGTAATGCTGGTAATTATTTCAAATTAAGAACAAAAGATTGGGAGTCAACAACCAGAGTTCTTTGCTGTTAACTGTCACACCAAGTGCAACATAGCTCTGGGCACATTTGGACACTGAGAACATGAAGGATCAGTACCAGAAATCTAAAAGTCTAGGAATTTATGTCATTGATCTACCAGGTAGGATTTTTGTGGCTAGACAAGTCCGAGTGTGGAGCTGAAGAGGAAATATTGAAAGTTATCACTCTTAGAAGGTAACCTACTGTGAGTAACTAGATAGCGAAGTCAGCCTTATGGAAGCAGTTGTTTCAAAACCACATCTTTCTCAACTGTTTCTAATAGTTGATACCCCCCCCCAGCTATTATTTCACATTTTTAAAGTGATATTCAAAATAGTATATGGTGTTAATAAGCTATATGACTAAGGTAGATTATTAATTCCTAATGCCAATAAATATATGTGTACCAAGCACTCACTACCTACCTCTGAACTGTCAAGTGACTAAAAATATACATAATACTAAACTATAAGATAGACATAAGGAAATCCAACAAAATTCTGACTTTTTCATATTAATGTTTTTCTTAAAATATGAAATACCAAATACTGTCAGAAATATTTGATGCCCTTGCTTTGCTCATGCCCTAAGATTTCTTAGATTTTTTTTTCAGGGAAATTCAGTATCCTATGTTACTTCGAAAAACTGAAACCTACTTAATTCCCTCATCTGTAATGTAAATGCAAATACTATAAGAGGCCTTTAAGATCCATTCCCTTTTAGTATGACATTCTGAAAGTTTTTTTTAATATTATGAAAGTTTTGTGTAAACTATTAGGAAGTAAAGGATTCTGAAAGTACACTTTCAGAGGATCGTAAAAACTTCCTTTACTTAGCTGTGGTTAAATTTACTGAAAATCATATAGCCAAAAATCAGTATGGTAAATAATCAATTTCCTGCATAACTAACACTTGAAATTGTCAGAATAAATATCTCAATCTAGATTTAAAACATAAACCACAGCTATTTTAGTACTATAGGCAAGGACTGGGGTAGACTTAGGTATTGATTTAGAAAAGGATGAGTAGAGTAGGAAAGAGTTCTTTCTATTCACTTATATAACATGGAACATTTAAGACATACTAGTCATCTCAGATGTTCAACTTGGAAATCAGCATTTAGTGGCACAGGATTGCAAATTCATGGTAAAATTGCTGCAGCAAAGTCTTAGTGATACTAAAACTTTAAAAAAATCCTTAGTAACTTGGCAAATAGATCAGTACATTAGCTTTTGGTAGACTAGTTTACTACCTTTACTTGTATACTACTTTACCTTCAATATAAATCAGTTTACAGGTTTGTAAAGTAAAACAAAATGGGAGTAACAAAAGTAAAAGACAATCTAGGATATAAAATTAAAGCAGAAATGAGATTTGAGAGCAACTATTAAGACCTAAACATGTTGCTTCTAAACCACAGATTGACTATAGGTTTGAATAGAATATGGGAAACCCAGTGAGGCAATTCATTGCCTGAAAGAAAGGTGAAAACAAACCAGTTGCTCATGAAATGTTCACCTATACTTTGGAGTATGATTATTGAAGACAAATAGAAATGTTGAAACAAGAAAGTCATATTGAAATAAAATTTCATAATGATCCTTCTTTTGAATTTCTGTTTGCAGAAAATATTTTTAAATGAATATATTCAAAATAAGTATTTTATTTATTTAAATTTCTGTTTTTAAGTCCTAAAAAGTAGTGACAGAATTAATTTGCCAATTTTCCCCAATACTTCTTCATTCTGTAACTTAACTTTGCTCAGGAAGAAAACCTCACTACCATTTCCTTTTCCCGTATTGTATACTGCACACCTTTAGTCACCTTTTCTCCTTCACATCCAGGCAATCTTCAATTCCACTCAACTCACCAACAAAGACCAATACATTTCCTCCCTTTCTAGCTTTAATTCAGACCCTTGTAATTTTTATAGGGATGATTGAGGTGACTTCCTGTCCTAACCTCTAAATCTTTTTCCATTTTATTCTCATGGGGTGGTCCTTGAATCACCTACATTAGAATAGCCTTATCCTATAGTCCTTGTTAAAAATACTGTTCCGCTGGGCGTGGTGGCGCTTGCCTGTAATCCGAGCACTTGGGAGGCTGAGGCAGGAGGATTGTGAGTTCAAAGTCAGCCTCAACAATGGCGAGGCACTCAGCAACTCAGTGAGACCCTGTCTCTAATAAAATACAAAAAAGGGCTGGGGATGTGGCCCAGTGGTTGAGTGCCCCTGAGTTCAATCCCTGGTACCAAAAAAATAGAAAAAAATAATTGACTTCCCAAGTGCTGGGATTACAGGTGTGTGCCACCACGTTGGCTAAGAAGTCGATTATTTTAAAAGGGTATCTCTTCTGTATCTGAACATATTATTTAAGACTATAAGTAGAGTAATAAAACATATATTTTTATTTTGATTGACATATACAGGATATTTGAAAACCTGACTCAGATTGTATTTAGCACTAAATTGAATTATTCTTAGAATACAGTTGCATTTTGTTGCTGTGCATTCTCCAGAAGATGGAGTATAAGGAGAAATCTCAAATATACACAAAAGTAGATAGACTAATATATACCATGTATTTATCATCGGCTTTAATATTTGTCATGATGATGAATATTATTTTACATATAGCCCTATCTCCTTCTCCACTTCCAAATTTGTTGAAGCAAATCTTTGTTGTTTTCAGTATTTATTTTTTTTTTCAATCGTATTACTTGTACAATTAATGTGTTTCATTGTGTGATGTATTTCCATACATGCATGTGTCATTATTTGATTGTATCCACCTTCCCTATTACTCTCTTTTACCCCATTCTCTTCCCTTAGTCTGTCTTATATTTCCAATTATCTTTCTCTGCTTTTGTTTTGTTTGTTTGTTTTTTGGGGGGGTTTCCACATATAAGAGGAAACACATGTTACTTTTTTTTTTTTTTTTTGGTAACTAGGTATTGAACCTAGGGGTGTTTTACCTACTGAGCTTCATCCCAATCCTTTTTATTTTGAAACAGGGTCTCTCTATGTTGCTGAGGGTATTGCTAAGTTGCTAAGGCTTGTGATCCTCCTGCATCAGCCTCTCAAGTAGCTAAGATTATAAATGTGTGCCACAGTGCCTGGCCCAATACTTTTTGTGTCTGGCTAATTTTGTTTATTATGATAACTGCCAGTTCCATCCATCTTCCTGCAAATGACATTATTTTATTCTTCTTTGTGGCTAAATAATACTCCATTGTGTATTTGTAGCATATATATTTTAATCCACTTGTCTTTTGAGGAGCAATTGAATCGATTCCATACCTTAGCTGTTGTGAATATTGCCATAATAATCATGGATATGTGAGTATCTCTTTTGTGTGCTGACTTCATTTCCCCAGGAGTGTTATAGCTGGATCATGAAGTAGATCTATTTTTAGTTTTTTGAGGAACCTTCACACTGCTTTCTATAGTAACTTTAGTAATTAACATTCCCACCAACAGGGTGTAAGGATTTCCTTTCTTTGGGGGACAGGGGTACTGGGGATTGAACTCAGTAGCACTCAACCACTGAGCCACATCCCCAGCCCTATTTTGTATTTTTTTGAGAGACAGGGTCTCACTGAGTTGCTTAACACCTCGATTTTGCTGAGGCTGGCTTTGAACTCTCAATCCTCCTGCTTCAGCCTCCCCAGCCACTGGGATTTTAGGCGTGCTTCACTGCACCCAACCATTTTCCTCACATCCTGTCCAACATTTGTTACTTTTTTTAAAAAAAATAATCAGTATTCTTACTGAGATGAAATGGAATCTTTTTTTAAAAAAAATATTTATTTATTTGCTTTAGTTGTACACAATGCGTTTTTATCTGTATATGGTGCTGAGGATCGAACCCGGGCCTTGCACATGCTAGGTGAGTGCTCTACCGCTGAGCCACAATCCCAGCCCATGAAATGGAATCTTAATGAAGTTTTCATTCACATTTCCCTGGTGACCTAAGCCATTGAACATTTTTAAAACATCTGTTGGTCATTTGTACTTTTTCTTTTGAGAATTGTCTGTTCATATCATTTGCCTATGTATTGGTTGTTATTAATGGCTCTTGTTAACTTTTTGGAGTTTTTTATTTGTATATTCTGGCTATTAATCCTCTGTAAGATATGTAGCTAGTAAAGATTTTCTCCCATTCTGTAGATTGTCTCTTCATTCTATTGATTTGTTTCCTTTGCTGTGCAGAAGCTTTTTAATCTTATGTAATCCCATTTGTCAAATCTTACTTTTATTTCCTGAGCAAAACAGTTGCCTGTGCCAGTATTTTGAAGTGTTTTCCCTATGTTTTCCTCCAGTAGTTTTAAAGTTCCAGATCTTACATTAAGGTATTCCATCCATTTTGAGTTGATTTTTTTATATAGGGTGAGAGCAATCTAGTTTCAGTATTCTACACGTGGATATCCCATTTTTCTTGCACCATTTGTTGAAGAGGCTGTCATGTTTTCAAATTATGTTTTTGGCACTTTTGTGAGAATTGGATGACTATAGATAAGTGGGTTTATTCCTGGGTCCTTTAGTCTATACCACTAGTACATGTCTGTTTTTATGTCAATACCATGCTGTTTTTGTAATTATGCTTCTGTTGTATATTTTAAAGTCAGGTATTGTGATGCATCCAGCATTGCTCTTTTTTTTTTTTTTTTTTTTTTTTTTGGTACCGGGAATTGAACTCAGGGGCACTAGACCACTGGGTCACATCCCCAGCCCTTTTTTTGTATTTTATTTGGAGACAGGGTCTCACTAAGTTGCTAAGTGCCTCACCACTGCTGAGGCTGGCTTTGAACTCGCGATCCTCCTGCCTCAGCCTCCCAGAGTGCTGGGATTACAGGCGTGCGCCACCACACCCGGCTCAGCATTGCTCTTTTTATTCTGGATTGCTTTGGCTATTTAGGGTCTTTTGTGTGAAGCAAATCATACATCTTATCTGTTAATGTTTTCATTTGTATTTCTAAAAGATAAGGACTCTTTTTTTTCTACATAACCACAGTACCATTGTCATGCTTTAAAATATAGTCATGTGCCAAATAACAATGTTTCAAATCAATGGACCATCAGTCCTGCAGTGGTCCCATAAGATTACAATGAGCTGGAAAATTTCTCTCACCTAGTAGCATTGTAGCATCTAATGTTATAATTAACATTAGAGCAGAACTCATTAATCATGCATTTGTGGTAATGATGGTGCAAACAAACTTTTGCTTCCAGTCATTTGAAAGAATAACACATACAGTTGTACAAAATGCATTATATTAATAGGATAATATATGATTACGCGACTGGTGAGCATTTACTATACTTTTTATTGTAATTTTATAGAATACTCTTGCTTATAAAAAGATTTACTGTAATATAATAAATATAGTATCCTTCATTTCACTGACACCCTTATACATCTCATTTTTACCTCATTTCTTAATTGCATCATTTTTTCGTTCTTGATTTGATTTCATGTTAGTTTGTTCATTATGGCCTCAGAAACAGTATGCTACACACACACACACACACACATATATGTATATCAAGCTTATATCATATATGTATGTATCATATATATATATTGTATATATCATATGCCTTAGATGTATAGTTGGTTATACCATATAGTTTTATGTATATTTCCTCAATGACCAAATCACCTACTGACATATTTCTCAGAACAATATTCCTTTCATTAACACATGACTAATAATTTCTTGATATCATCAAATGTCATTGTTAAAATTCTCAATTGTCTTGTTAAAATTTTCCTAACAGTTTATTTATTTGAATCAATATCTATATAAGGACCACAAATTGGGATTGTTTGATACATTTTTAAGGCTCATTTAATCTTCCCACAGATTTTTTTCCTTCTCATAATTTACTTGTTGAAGAATTTAGGTCATTTGTAGAGTTTCCTACAGATTCACTTTGCTGTATAGTTAGTAAAAGATATCTCTCACTTGTCTTTCTTTAATGTTATTATAGTAATTAAATCTAGAAGTTTGACCAAATCTATCTTTATAGATGATAGTGTGAACCTTCATTAGGAGGCTAACATTGGTCTGGTTGTCTCTCTTTTGGGTGATAAGCATCCATTCAGGTTCAATGTTTGGATACATTAATTCATTAAGTATTACAAAATGTTTATATTCTCTTATTTTCTGTCTTCATTTAGTAGCTACAATATTCTTGTAAAGAGAACATTCATCTGTTGTTTGGGTAGCTTAGTGTTTTGTTTGAACTGATTACCCACAAGAACAATCCAAGGGTGGTCATCACTAATATTTTCAAATATCTGTCAACTCTATGGTCATTATAGTTCAGAAAAGGTGATTAAGGTCTATCTCTAAGCCAGGCTTAGTGGCCCATCTATAATCCCAGCTGCTTGGAAAGTGAAGGCAGGAGGATTACAAGTTTGAAGTCAGCATGGGCAATTTAAAGGGCTGGGGATTTGGTTCATTGGTAGAGTACTTACCCTAGTATATGTGAGGCTCTGACTCCAATCCCCAGGACTTCAAAAAAGGGGGGGGGAAATATTTCTATATACAAATATAGATGCAAATCTATACATTAATTAAAGATTAAGTTATTTAAGTAAGAATACTAAAGATATGCCAAAGCCATAATTGTTTTTCTTTTTTTTTCAAAGCCATAATTATAAATCTAAATTTACTTTTAAAAAAAATCACTGAAGTGTGTATAAGCTTTATTAATTTCAAAATGTCTACCTAGAATTTTCTGACATATTGATCTCTCATTTTTATTGTATTTGTAATATATTATTTCTATAAAATGTTAATTAAAAGGGAATGCAGTGGTGTCTTTTGAAAGAAGAGGATGTCATTCCTCGAATCAGGGCAATGGAAGGTCGTAGAGGAAGACCACCAAATCCAGAGAGACAGCGAGCAAGAGAGGAATCCAGGATGAAACGTCGGAAGGGTCTACCTCCAAATGTTGGCAGTGCAGAATTCCTAGATAACACAGATGCCAAGTTGCTAAGAAAACTGCAAGCTCAAGGTAAGAATTGTAAAGTATCTAACACTGTGCTAATCATACTAAAAAGTATGCTAAACATTTTTTACACTTTTATACTTAGGAATGAGTGACACTATTCTCAGTTTCTAAATAGTAGATATTTGTGTTAGAATAAACGAGAAATTAAGGAGTCCCACTGGTAACTGGAGTTCTTTGATTCAGGTAATCTTTCAAGAGCCATACTTACAAACACATCCTACCCTGTGTGTTCAGAATTACAAAGGTGGGTGTTAAGCTGTTAAGGCTTGCACAGAAAGGGAATCAACCAGCACTTGGCACTTGCCTTAAGGTTGTGCCAACCTTCTGGAAATTCTCCTTTTAACAGCTCCCGATTCCTTGAGGTGGTACATGAGAATAACTCCAAAATATGTGGATCTGTGGAATAAATTTTCAGTCAGAGAACTCCAATTACTGGTAAGTAAACCAGTCTTTTAGTTTGGGTTCTCCTATAGTCTGGATATAATATATATTTTCAAAATGCTCAGTTAATAGAACTATATGAAAAAGTATTTTAATATAACCAGAAGGTATTATTTATCTAACTGAAAGTGCTCATAATAACCTAAGATATATTCATGATTCAAAATTATACATAAATTATCAAGACAAAGCAATGCTACATATGTCACAGAGAAGGCTGAATAAAATAAAATGGTTCAGATATGGCGTTTAGTTACTGCTTACAAATGTGAAGCCTTTTAAAGTTGTCTGAACATAGAAACATGTATAGATAACTTTTCTTTGCAAGCATATATGTAAAGACATAAGATAATGTAAAACAAAGGTTTAATAAAAAAATTTACTTTAAAAAACTAACATAAATTTACTTATTTTACTTTCTGTATAAATAAACACCAAAATCTGGAGGAAATGCCTGAAGTACTTATTTCCATTTATTGTAAACACCACCATAATATTGGCATCTTTGTTTTTATTTTAAAACAAAGTATCTATGAAAAAAGCTCATAGAACAGAATGCTATAAAATGAAAGACATTTATTCTTCCTCATTAGTGGAATCATTAGGAAGGCTTTTTTTTTTTTTTTAAATCTCTCTAGAATATGTACACATATATTCAGGCATACATTCAAACACATTCATATCCTTCTTGATTTCTAAAATAAATGGAATTATAATGTCTTACTATTGAGCTTGTTCTTTTCCCACTTCATTTATCTTGAATCTTTCTGTATTAGCGCTTATAAACCAACCTGTCTTTTAATGACTGAGTAGTGAATGATGCCACGTGTAGCTCTACAATACTTCAATAAACTAGTCTCTCCAATGAATCCTTTGTATCACAGTGTTATAATAAATATATATTGCACAAAATAAATAAACATATAAATGATGTTTATTTAAACATGTATTGCACATACCATTTCTAATTTTGGTAGATAGCAGGCAAGTATTATCTCCAAAAAGGCTATACCAATTCGAACTTTGACCAGTAGTATGTAAGTTAACTACCTAGCATATAACTTAATATCCTGAAAATTGTTTTGACTTTAATATGTTAGTCAAATTTTTTTTTTAGTTTTTACTTTATTTGGTTTCTTGTAAGACTTTCATCTCTGCCAGGTATTTGTTAGTGATGATTTTTAAAAATGAATATATTAATAAACACATAAAACTTAAAAAGTAATATTCTCAATAATCCATTAATTCTCCTGAAGAATGTATAATGGTAGGGAATGTGTGTGTTGTTTGCATAAAATAAGTGCTCAAAATTAACCAGTAGCTAAAACATGGACTTTTTGTATATCCAATACAAGTATCATTAGTATCTGAAATGGCAAATATAAATTTGCAAAATTAACTATATTTTTATTGTAACAAATAGAAGTTATTCTACTTTTTTTTTTTTTTTTTTTTTTTTTTTTTTTTTTTTTGGTACTGGGGATTGAACTCAGGGGCACTCGACCACTGGATCACATCCTCAGCCCTTTTTTTTTTTTTGTATTTTATTAGAGACAGGGTCTCACTGAGTTACTAAGTGCCTCGCCATTGCTGAGGCTGGCTTTGAACTCGCGATCCTCCTGCCTCAGCCTCCCAAAGTGCTGGGATTACAGGCGTGCGCCACCGCGCCCGGCTAGAAGTTATTCTACTTTTACCCAATATTTTATTCTCCTTCTAGTTTTCAAATTGATTTTTAGTCTATTACATTCTTCTCTCCCATTGTTATGGGTAAACTTTGCAATTTCTGTAAACTTTGAAGTAACTGTATATATATATGTTCTTTCTCATCATGTATGTAAGGATTGAATATTTAACAGTAAATAATTATTAATGATATTTATAAGTGTATGGTATGTATTTTGCATGTTTTTTCTTGGGGAGAAAAGAAAAGAAGAATGAATCACTTTTAGTCTGTATAAATAAACCTGTTGTTAATTGATGAATACTGTTAAATCTCAAATTTTCCAGAGTATACAACAGCACCTGTCCTTTTTATGTCATAGAACATGAGATATCATATAATGTATACAATGTACCATTATTTTACTATATAACTCTAAGAAGATAAAATGCTGCCAATTATCGGACACATTGATTTTAGAGATGTTAAAATCTTTTAAAATGTATCTTAAAACCAAAGACATCAGGTATGTCTAAAAGATCCCTAATTCTACGTGAAAATAAACATTATTTCAAAAATTAACTTTTATCTTTGAAATGAAAGCAGTATGTGATTCCTTAAATCATAAAAGATATTTTCAAATTAACATTTCAAATGTTAATTATGACATTTTCAGCAACCACAAGCCAAATAAATGAGTAGATAATGGGAGTAATTTATTCCCCCATACCTAAGTGAATTTTTCTGCATCTCTAACTCATTCTCTTCGCTCCATAGTATCTCTAGTTTTTTTCTTCTTTTCACATTTTCTCCTCCAACTGCTCAAAATGTGAAATTTAAGCTATATAAATTTTTTAATGATTACTCAAATTGTATATTTCTTGCTAAAGTGAAAAGATATGTGGTGAACTTTTTAATGTTTTTCTGTCCAAAGGGTTTTAAAAATAAATATTATTTTGTACTTCTATGGAGGTTGAAGTTTACTGATACACTTTATTAAAAGCTTCTTTTAGAAAGGAACATAGGACCATATTTATGTCACATTTTCCAGGAAATGTTTTTATAATCATTTAACACATCTTCACATTTTAAGACTGAGTTAGGCCTTTATAGTAGAGTTCAATAGGGTTCATTTCAATTCTTAAATGTTGAAGTCAAGTGTTTATCTGATATTATTATAGATGAGATGATATTCTTCAAGAATATTATTAGAGGTTGCTGACTCTGCATGCTAGTGTAGAGGCTTCCCCCCTCACACCCCCGAAAGTATTTAGTATATAGGAGATCTTTTTGTGTGACCCAGAAATTTTTGATAATGTCTATGATTCCTCAATGTTGAAAATTATTGGAATAATGGGAGACATACTTTTGTAATATCAGCTTTGTTTTTATCTTTCATCAGCATTTCTAGTTTACAAGATAAAATTATACCCTTTGCTCCCCTTCACCTTTTTGTTTTAATCTTCATGACAGAAGATTATCCATAGTAAGCAATCATTCATTACAAGAATATAGAGTTATATTCTTAGTTAAAATCTCAAGGCATTCAAATATTGCTTAAAGATTTTTAGAGGTAGTAGCAGATAGACTGTGGAGCCCAAAAGACCTAGGTTTATATCTTGTCTCTGCTATTTAACTTCAGTGAGCCTTAGGTATTTTATTTATAACCTAGGCCCAGTGTTGCTTATTTTATAAAGTAGTTGTGAAGATTAATTAAGATCATGTAAACTCAATACAACAATGCTTCATTCACTAAGTGGTGGAAATTGATAGAGCTCAAGTGATTTAGAAGCTAGCAATTATGCATACTCATTATTGATGAATATAGTTTATAGGTTCCTTATATTGTTCCTCAGATACAATGTTTGAAATAATGCCTTCTGTATAGTGGTGCTGTCTTTTCTTTAAAAAGAAAAAAGAAAAGGAAGTTTTATTGCTTTGCTAGCAAAGGAGAAACACAGCCTGTCCCAGAGACTGTGATTCTGCCCATCAGCAGGAACCAGAGGGCTTTTAAAGAGGTGATTCAAAGTCTACATTCCACATGTTCTCTGTTGAAGTTGTAATTCACTTAGTCATATCTTAGATCTTCTGGTACCATCTGCAAAATCTGGATTGCTTCTTTCCTGTGGTGGGTGTGTTAAGCATTGTTGTGTGGTGCTTTCTAAAATGATTTTTTTAGTGATATTATGATAAACCACTTCTAGAGTTAAAAGTATTCAAACTGTTTGCCAATACAGGAAAAACAGTAACATTTTGTACCCTTTATACCTATTGCCTCATTAATGCTGGATAACAAATAATCATCAAACCTCAGTAGCATATAATGCTAAGTGTTAATTGCTTGTGCAGGTGGAATCAGTTGTAAGTTAACTGAACAGCTTTGCTGATCTTGCGGACTTAATAACGTGTGGGGTCAGTTTGCTCTCATTCTCCAGCAGCCTAAAGCAAATATGTCCTTATAATAATGTGCAAGGCACAAAAGCAAAAATACGAAACGCACAAGTGCACTTTCAAGTTCTACTTTCATTACATCTGCTAGTCTCTTGACCATAGAAGATCACATGGATGAATTCAGAATCAAGGGACAAAATATATTCCACTTCTTGATGGAAGTGGCTGCAATGTCACATTGTGAATGACATGTTTAAAAGGAAGAATGAAAAGTTGGGACCATTATTTATGCCTTTCTACCACCCAAGTTCATACATTTTTTTCTTGAAAATTATGAGAAATAAATTGTCCTTAAAATTCATTGATATTCTTAATTCCTTGTATTTTAGATTTAGTCTCTTTACCTCATAAGTAAGAATATCACTGACTTAAGGATTTTAACCTTTAGTATAGCTTACTGAAATATAAGTTTTGGGAGGAGAATCTATTTTACTTGAGGGTCTTTCTTTTTATGTATTTTGTTGTTTTACAATTGAAATTAAATTACTGTTCTTAACCTATTAGCAGCTACTTTCCTACTAAGTGGAGACTTGAAAAAAATTACTTGGATGAGGGCTGGGGTTGTAGCACAGTGGTAGAGCTGTGTGTGAGGAACTGGGTTCGATCCTCACCACCACATAAAAATAAATAAAAAATAAAGATCTATCAACAACTAAAAAAAATTAAAAAGAAAAATTACTTGGCTGAACCTCTGTGATAAGGATTAAGAGAAATATCATTTTATGTAGTTTTTGTATTTGATGATTTGATGAAATAATTTTGGTAATTTCTAAGGACAATGAACATGACATTTTCTACTATACCACTCTCCTACCTTGGTATCTTTTAACCATAAGCAGTTTTCTTAAATATTATATTCTTTATGATGATATAGTACCAATTTCACAGTTTTCATTTTAAGTTTGCAGTCATGTGAAGTTGTTAGTAATGTTTTTTAAAATTTTTTGTTTTTCAGAAATAGCCAGGCAAGCAGCACAAATAAAGCTTTTGAGAAAACTTCAAAAGCAGGAACAGGCTCGGGTTGCCAAAGAAGCTAAAAAACAACAAGGTGGGTGATAGAAATGATGGCATGAATTTGAAAAGTGAGTGTTGGGGAATTCATAAAAGGCTTCTTCATTGCTCATCTGATGATAACCTTTGCTTTGGTTTCTCATAGCAATAATGGCTGCTGAAGAGAAACGAAAGCAAAAAGAACAGATAAAGATTATGAAACAACAGGTATGTTCATGCATTGACATTGACTTTTAGAACATGGTCCTTATTTGGAGGATTCATTTATATAAGGACATTATTTTATATAAGTACATTTTTTTTTTTTTTTTTTTTGGTACTGGGGATTGAACTCAGGGGCACTCGACCACTGGGCCACATCCCCAGCCCTTTTTTGTATTTTATTTAGAGACAGGGTCTCACTGAGTTGCTAAGTGCCTCGCCATTGCTGAGGCTGGCTTTGAACTCGCGATCCTCCTGTCTCAGCCTCCCAAAGTGCTGGGATTACAGGCGTGCGCCACCGCGCCCGGCTTATAAGTACATTATTTTAATTTTGATTTTTTTAATAACTACTTCACATTATTATGTGTTCTATTTAGAAAGTTGTCATCTTCCATTAGTAAAGTTTCACCTCATTTTAAAATCAAGTCTTCTACTTTCAAGGCTTTTGTTTTGAGGTTTTCCTTGCAGTGCTGGGAATTGAACCCCCGGGGTTTTATGCATTCTCAGCAAATGCACTACCTCTATATTTCCAAGTGTATTTTTTTGTTTTTTGTAATGATTACCAGCCAGGCAAGATGGTACATGCCTATTACCCCAGCAACTCAGGAGCCTGAGGCAGGAGGACTGCAAGTTCAGTGTTAGCCTCAGCAACTTAGTGAGAGACACTGTCTCAAGTTTAAAAAGGGATGTGGATGTAGTTCAGTGGTAGAGCACCCTTGGATTTAATCCCTAGGTACCACAAAACAAACACAAAAATTAGCAAACAGAAAATTTATGTAAGTATTTTAATATCCTGGTACTTTGAGTATAAATGGAAGTCCTGACAATTGAAGGCTTTTCTTTTTTTTTTCCCTCTTGTGGTCTGGTTTCTTTCTTTCTTTTTTTCTTTTTTAATTTGAAGTTGTATATATAACAGTAGCATGCATTACAATTCATAATACACATATAGAAGGTGGTAGAATAAGATGGATATCATTATCCTAAATGCATGATTGAAGACATGAATAGTACAATTGAAGGCTTTTTAAATTTATGTAGTGGAGACCATATTAAATTTTATTTACTATCTTGAATTTATTTTTCAGCCAGTTATGTAAAATAAACTTACATATACTTTCCTCCCTTGATTTTTGCCATTAAGCCCTTAAATTCTAAGCAAATTGTAATGCATCTATTTAGGAGTTAGACTTGGATGTACTATGGGTATGGATATTAATAGAAAGTCTGTATGTTTCACACCTCTGTAAAATATGAAGAAAAGTGCTCTTAGCATTATGTGTAAAACTGTTAAATATATGTGTACAATCAGTCTGAATGTAAAAGTCAATGGAGGCATGGGAATAGGGTTTCATCTCTTATATTAAGTTTATACAAAGTAGTGCAGGTGGCTATTTTAAGTCCCAAAGGACCATGAGATTATGAAATTTAGCGTAAGTTTGTGCTGTAGACTAGAGTATGCAGTTAGAAAAAGGGCCTGTGACAGTGAGGCAGCAGAGGCTTTTTGGAATGGTATGAGCTGAAACAAGCTGAAGGAATTGTGTTGGAAGACATGGCCTGCCTTGGTTTGGGTGCAACAACACAGGCTAGAGAACAGTGCTATGGTGAGGACTTTTATGCTTTAAAATGGAGGCTAGGACATTTTGAAGGCAGGAATCAATACTGAGGAAATGAGGGTTAGAACTTAGGGTAGTGGTAGGAAGATTTATTTATCTTAAAGATCTGATAAATAGAGAAATGGATGAAAAAAGAATCTCTTACACATCCTATTATATGCTGGGAACTAGTGTGTATCTGATTTGAGAGGCATTATAGCACAGTGATTAAGAGCAGTGCACAAAGCATTTAAATTCTGATTGTACCAGTAGCTCTGCAACCTTGGATGAATTACTTGAATCAAATCTGTCCCTTTAGGTGGGGGGTGGGGGGGGGTTAATGGAGACAACACTAGTCCTTAGGGTTATGAAAGTTGAAGACCTAGGATAGTGCTTGGTGGATAAGAAACAATTAAGACTGGTTATTAGCCAGAAAGTGGAATTTAGTTAAAACTGGAAACTTGTCTTAATGCAGTATTCTATTCTCATTTTGAAGTTTATAAATTATATGACAATGTGTAGAAAGCCTAATTACTTTTAGTGTGACAGTAGAAAATTGAAATCCCCAAATGAAAAAAGTGCTAAAAATGTGTGCATAATCTCAGTAAAGTGAGTTTTATCTTGTGCATACAAAACAGTCATTTAAAATCTGGATTCTGTGATGAACCTGGAACCTAGATCTTAGTGGTTCTTTGCTGTAGCTTACTCCAAATCCTTAGCTTGTATATTCATTCAGACTAGATGGACCTGAGTTTTAATAACCTTTTAGAGAATAGCCATGATTACCCTCCTGTTTGTGGGACATGAAAGAGGGAATATGATTTACTATGTAGATCCAATGCATGGGAACCACATTAAGGAACTTCAGAAGCCAAGTTTTTCATATGGTGTGATCTCTTATCTTACAAGGGCTCTCCTGTTAATACCATGTTATTTTCTCACTAGTTTAAAATAAAGTGGTTTAGCTGGTTTGCCCAACTTAAAAAAAAATTATATAGTGGTAAATGAAAGATATTGCTTGGACATTCACATTTTAATAAGGAAAGTTGGTTGTTATAAAACATGTAAAATATTATAAAAAAATTAAATTCAAGTTATATAAGTTTTACCATCATTGCTTCTGAATGCTTCCAAAATTACTTAAAAATTGCTACTACACAAAAATAATGAAAGCATTATTTTAGTATATCTAGAATTCTTATATCTGCAGTATCCCTCCCCTATGTAGTCTTCAAACTATGTTTGAGCAAATGAAGTAATTTAAAAATCTTTACAGGTACAATACTAAATGATAAGGTATTCAGCTTCATTTAAATTGAATGTATAAACTAGTCTTCCAACTCCACATACCCATGTAACATTAAAGCAGAGAGGAGATGGTGGGGAAGTACTATTTTTTAAGAAATTTTAAATGTTAAGTAGTTATTTCCAAGTATGAAATGAAATGAACTGTGTTACTCTGTAAATAGCTACTAAATAAATGACTTGGGTTGGATTTAATGTAATTACTTCTAAGGTTACCTGCAGAATTGACTAATGTGACTAGAGATAGTTGAGTTGGGTCTTAGAATTTTGGAGTTTATAGAGATTTGGGGGCTGGGGTTGTGACTCAGTGGTAGAGTGTTCGCCTAGCACGTGTGCAGCCCGGGTTCGATCCTCAGCACCACGTAAACATAAATGCATTGCATTGTGTACAACTAAAGCAAATAAATAAATATTAAAAAAAAGAGAGAGAGAGAGAGATTTGGGCAGCCTACATTGAAATATGAGCTCAGCTACTTAATATTATTTTGTGACCTTAGATGAACTATTTAACCTCTAATTCTCTATTTTATCCTTTATAAAGGAAGATAATTGTAATATCTGAAGATTAAATGAGATAATGAATATAAAGTACTTACCAGGTGCCTGGCACCAAACAAATCTTTTTAAAAATACATATAAAACATCAAACTGGGCTGGGCGTGGTAATGCACACCTGTAAATTCCAGCCTTTTGAGAGGATGAGGCAGGAGGATCTCAAATTCAAAGCCAGGCTCAGCAAGTTAGTGAAGTGTGCTAAGCAATTCATTGAGACCCCATCTCTAACTAAAACACAAGAAGGGTCTAGGGATGTGGCTCAGTGTTTGAGTGCCCCTGAGTTCAATCCTGTCACACACACACACAAAAAGAGGTATCACATACTATTTTAACATAATTTAGTCAACTGTAAACTTGAATCCCTTCCTTAGTTTGTTTATTATTTATTTTGACTGCCAAATATTGTAAATTGACTTAAAATAAATAGGCTAAAGAATGCATTGTTAAAATATTATAAATATTTGCTGAATAGTGTATGTACATGTGTAAATAAATTCATATCTCATTTTAAATGAAATACTGCTATTTCTGTTAAAAAAATTTTTTATAGCTTGTCCTACTTCATAAGGGCTGAAGACCCATCAGATCCCATTAGTACTTTAAATTCATCTTTGTGATCCTAAAGTCTGAAAATGGCCACAGCCTAAATCCTATGGTCTTTGCTGCTTATTGAAAAAGCATTAGGCTCCAAAGCTTCTATTAACATTAATGCAAATAAGCTGGACATAGATATTTGTCAAAAAATTTATCTGAGGCTAATCTCAGTATACCATCTGAGTATTCCTTATTGCCTACAAAGTGAATGGATGTATAGAATAGTCTCACTCACACAGTCTGTTACTTAGTGACGTGTGTGTGTGTGTGTGTGTGTGTGTGTGTGTGTGTGTTTTGAAGTGAGGTGGGGATGTCTCACTGTGTTGCTTAAACTGTCCTCAAACTTGCAACCCCCCCCTGCCTCAGCCTCTGTAGCTGGGATTACAGCCATACGTCACCACTTTTGAACATAATGACTATTTTAAAGTTAGCAATCAGATCTAGAACAAAATAGTAGCATGTGTTTCTCATCCTTTGGATTTTTTTCTTATATCTGGTTTGCCAAAAATATCATCAGTCTCCTTCTCCTCCTCCTCTCCTTCTTCCTTCTTCCTCCTTTTATGCAGTGCAGTGGCAGAGGTGTTGGGGGGCAAACCCAGGCATTCTGCATACTAGGCAAGCTATCTACCACTGACCTACCTTCCTACCCCTCACCATAGATTCTTCAAGGTACTTTTCTGGAAGATTGCAGAAGCATTGTGATGAAACAGAAGAAACATAGGCATTGGAAACTGAACAGGGATCTGTATTTACTAATTTTGGGATATTAGGAAAAATATTTACTCTGGAAATTTCAGTTTTTCTCTTTTATAGCAGAAAGACAATTTCAACTTCTGTTTGTTTTTAATGATCAACAAGACATTTTATGTAAAGTGACCAGCTCAGTGTTTACAGGTGCTTAATACTCTAAGGTTAATCTATATTATAGATGATTATATTATTATGATAATTTATAAATAATGTTTACCTACCTGTGTTTCTCATCCTTTGGATTTTTATCTACCTGTGTTTCTCATCTATGGTGAGAACACTACCAAATAATAGTACATATAATCTCTTGAATATTTAAGATAATACTTTAGACTAAATGTACTTAAACCCCAAATTACATAAGACCAAGATTCTCTACCTGTCTCTGTGCACAAGGGTACAGTGTATATCTTTTGCTTATTTGAGGCCATACCACTTTAAAATCTTATAATTGACAAGAGCAGAAAAATTAGGTCAAGAGTATGATTTATTTAGCTCTAATCCAAATAAATACATCAAATATGGATCAAACATAGACTTATTTAAGACTTGGAAATGACATGAAAGATACCCTTGGGTTTTTATTCTGGTAAGCTATAATACTTGATACCAAGAGAGGATAAGCAGCAGCAAAATCATAGGGTATTGGTCTTCTGAAATCATAACAGTAATTCCTAGAATCTCATTATCAGGCAGTAGACCTCTGTAGGACATCAATAATATCAGTGTAACAAAAAGAAATTAAATATACAGTAAAGTATATCTTCAAAAGGCATAACTAGCATCTGGAAAATGAACCAGGTATTGTGATATACAGAAGTATAAAATGTGTTTGCTCTAGGATAAATACAATTTGAAATAGAAAATTTCAGGTGTTTTCTTTCTGAAAATTATTTATTCTCATCAATGTCATTTTGGGACTTTCAAATGGAAGTTATGAGCATGAAAGTGCTAACAGTATGCTTATAGCATATGAGGTAATTTTTTTAAAAAATCAATGTAAGTTCTTATCAAAATTTAGATGATCATTAAATAAAACATAACCAGCAGTCAGTTCATTAAATTTAGACATTGTGTATACCAGTTGTGTTCTCTAACCAATTCCTTGGACTTTTAAATTGAAATTAATACATTTAAATTGAAATTAATACATTTTTAAAAGTATTATAGATTATTTTTAGATTAGCTTATTGAGGTAGTTAAAAAGAATGTCATGTTGTTCAACATGTGAAATATAAGTTTTAGAATGGAAATTATTTTTTATTAATTGTGACAGTATGAAAGGGCAAGCACCTTATTTTGGATTATAGATAGTTATTTGCTCAAGATCATCCAATTAATAACTTTAACCCAGAACTAGCCTTATGTATTCTGACTCTGGAGACACTAATTTTTTCTACTCTTCTGTCCTGTATATATTTCAAATTAATTATTATAATCTTTCCTTCAGGAAAAAATTAAGAGAATACAGCAAATCAGAATGGAAAAAGAACTTCGAGCCCAGCAAATTCTAGAGGTAGAGATCTTAAATTTAATATGATTAAAGTAATATAATCGTGTATTTTGATAACTCTGCAAAAAATAAAAAATTTGCCTGTATGTCTCTCACCTATACAAATTAATATGTTCATCAGAAAATGTCTTTAAGTATAATGCATGAAGTAAGACCTTCTCTGAACTTTATTTAGCAAGCTCATCTAATCGTAGCAGTAAAAAGCTAGGAAATGAGACAAAAGAAAAAGGAAGACCTTTGACACAACTAATAAAGTTGTCATAAAGTTCATTTGCTAAAACCTTTGTTCTTTACTTTTAGAAAAGTCATTAGGGCTTATAGTCAAGTATTTACTTTCAATATAGAAACAAACATTTATAAAAGTAAACATTCTGAAAGTAAAATTTTAAATATAGAAACAATTTTACTGGCATGGTTTGCTGGTTCTAGCATAACTGTTCCCTGCAAGCCTACTAGAGTAAGATAGAAGACATGTTGGTAACAACAAAAGTAATAGCCAAAAGACAGCAAAGGAAATAGAGAAAAGCTCCATCTGGCATATAGAGGAACCCAAAAGCCTAGGAAGAGTTTGTAATCTTTTAGTTGAATAGCAAGCAATTTCAACACCTTAATAGCCCAAAGGCATCACTCTATTAAACTGTGCAGTATAATAACCGATGTTCAAAATAATTGTCCTGAGTCATCAAGAAAAAGCCAAATTGTGTTTAGTGTACTGTGTCTAAACAGACATATGTCTCAAGATTATTTCCATCTAACATAGTGCAAATAAACTTTTAATGTTTAAAATTATTATAACTTCTCAGCTATTCAGGAAACTACTGCTTTATAGACCACTTTATTTGCTGTGGGTCCCGATAGCTGATGTTTTCTTTTATGTTTTTTTTTTCCCCTTTCTAGAAATACATACATGTTCTCTAATCCATTTCAAATTAATTTTAAACTCCCAAGTAAAAAATATCTCAAAGTATATTGACATTAACTACCAGATAGTTATGAAACTATCTAATTAATGATTTTAAGATTGTAAAGTTTACATTTGATAATATGATCTTAATGGCCAAATTGTGCTTCATGAAAGATTTATAGGTTTCCATCCTATTAAAAAAAGGGGAGGACATATGGTGCGACACTACATCGTGTACAACCAGAGACATGAAAGGTTGTGCTGCATTTGTATGCAATGAATCAAAATGCATTCTGCTGTCATATGTACCTAATTAGAATAAATAAATAAATAAATATTTTTAAAAAGGATATTGTTAAAAAAAAGGGGGGGAGAGGGACACTTGAAATTTAACCACAATATACAGAGACAGGGAAAATCAGATTTAATCCTTCATTTAGTGGTTATATCTTAAATTACAAGTTTTAAAGGAAATTTCAAATAAAGTAGACATGCATTTTAAAATTGTAACTGATTTGTTCTTTTTTTTAAAGTATTTTTATTTTTATTTTTTGACCAAATTATATTGTTATATTGTATACATGCATAAGTAGATAACAATGAATTTTGCTATTCTGTATACTTAATTAATACTTACTTAATTAATTAATTAATTAATTTTAATTAGGTATATATGACAGCAGAATAAATTTTGATTTATTGTACACAATTGCAGCACAACTTTTCATTTCTCTTTTTGTACATGATATAGCAGCACACCATATGTGCAGTCATACACGTACCTAGAGTAATGATGTCCATCTCATTCCACCATCTTTCTGCCTCCATGCCACCTCCCTACGTATCCCTTTGCCCCATCAAAGTTCCTCCATTTTTCCCATGCCCCATCCCCACCTCATTATGGATCAGCATCCACTTATCAGAGAGAACATTCGGCCTTTGGTTTTTTGGTATTGGCTTACTTCGCTTAGCATGATATTCTCCAACTCCATCCATTTACCTGCATATGCCATAATTTTATTCTCTTTTAATGCTGAGTAATATTCATTGTGATTTATTTTTCAAATAGTTTATCTATCAGTTAAAATCTATCCTGTTTCTTAAATGTTTTAGAGATATTTTAAAATCAGTAAAAAGCAATAAGTGACAAAATAATTTTTTCTGTAATTAAGTTTTAAGATAACAAACACTCAGTGGTTATAGATTTTTATCAAAGTTTGTAGACAATAAGAAAAGTTGTCATATTCTTATGAATTTAAGAATTTTTGGCATATCCTAATGCTAGTCTAAAAATTAGAAACATAATTAACTGGGGGAAATCTGTAATTGTCCACATATATGTTACATATTGTTTTGTACCTTGTGAGGCATGTAGCTTCATTTCAAGTCTGAGATTATTTGCAAGTTGTAGTGGTGCTGTTGCATGACTTTGAGACCTGTTTTGCATGCACAGGCTAAAAAGAAAAAGAAGGAAGAAGCGGCAAATGCCAAATTATTGGAGGCCGAGAAACGAATAAAGGTTAGTTTAGATGAGAATCAGAGTTTTTATTTTTCAAAAAATAAAAACTATGTGTTATACCAGCATTGATTATACATATATTTCTAAAAAGCTTTTCTCAGAATGGCTATCTAAAAATACATTTTAGCAGATGCAATGTGTAAATGTGCGCTTTTATTTGTATGTATAGTATATGTATACTTTGTGTATTTTTTATTTCATTATACAGGTTTTATGTAATGCGTTGAGCTCTTTAAATAGGAGACATCAAATCAGACATGTAAATTATTGCATAACACCTGTATACAGTTTTGCTTGATAAGAATGATTCTCCAAAAAGATTTTGTGTGTCATTTATGTTTGTTTCAAACTATGTCCCAAATCTGATTCTCCCCATATAATTTTCTCTTTGTTAATATCTAGTACCTGTTTATTAAAAATGAAAAGCATATAGAAACAAAACTCTATCAACTGCTATTTACTAATAAGTACTATTTACTTATCAAAGTATAAGAGATATGTTCTCTCCCCTCCCCCCCACCCACCCTATCTACTTCGGATAATTGAATTCTGAAAGTGGGCAACTATGTGAACTTAGTGGTATTCTAAACAACCAGAAAACTTGTTTTCTTTTTGTGGGGTTGGAGGGCAGGGTTGGTGCTGTGGTTGAACCCAGGGCTTTACATATGATAAGAATCAACCCTAGCTCTGAGCTATATCCTTAGCCCCTCTTTGTTATCTTTTCAACATTCTGTTACTTTATTCTTTAGATGTCTGCTCCTTTTATGCCTACTGTTAATATTAATTTCATTCAGATTTTACCTTTATAAAAATAATGAAACTGATGACATTCTTAGAATTGTTTGCCTTAAAGCCCTGTCCCCTTGGGATGGTGTTGTGAATCGTAGGTGGTTTGCCTTAAAGCCCTGTCCCCTTGGGATGGTGTTGTGAATCGTAGGTGGGTATGGAAATCTCAATCTGATCACCAAAGTCTTTGTGACTTTTATTCATACAAAACAAATATTTGTGGTTAATTATAAGTATATTGAGGAGACTATATTTGGAGTGGGGAGAATTCTAATCAGCTCAATATGAGAGTTACAATATACGTATTAAAATAATTTTTTAAAAACATGTGATTTGTATCTGATATGCTCTGCCAATCTAGGCAGTTCAGTGGATACACCATTGAAGTGTGTTGTTAGTCATTCATTGAATTTTAAGTTGAAATGTCTACTAATGAAAGATCCTTGCTCCAGCATCATATAGTTTTTTATATTAAGTATTAGGTAGAACTATGTGAAATTGAATTGCCATTTTATAAGTAAAAACATGATTGAATATTGGCAATTCTGTATGGTTTAACCTGATGGAAAACTATAAAACCTTAAAAAAGGGAACTTTTATACTTTCAGCATGTTCTAAATCTTTCCCAGAATTCATATATTAAAAGTTTCTTATTTTTAAGGAAAAAGAAATGAGAAGACAACAAGCTGTTCTTCTGAAGCATCAGGTCTGTATACATGTGATTATGCAACTGTTGAAATGTATGTTTTATAATTTTGCTTAAATCTATTTGGGGGAAAATCTTCAAAATATTTTCTTAAAAATTTCTGATATAATTCCTGCTTAAGTTTTTCTTTCATCACATAGTTATTGCCTTGCTTTGATATTGGTGTCTTTTGGGGGGTTAAAATTGGTTTTATGACTCTGTGATTTCTGTTTCATAATGTTGTGCCAACTCTTTCTACCAGGAGTTGGAGAGGCATAGACTAGATATGGTATGGGTATGTTTATTTTTGTACATCTAACACCGCATTGTGATTTGGTTGTGATATGGTTGTCATAGCAATGCATAAAGTGTAGCACTGGCTGCTGTCATATTACATACTGCTGCATGGCTTTACAGCACAGTGCATTGCATACATCTGCTTGTCTGTCCATAAAGAAGTATGATACATCTCCAAGATTTTTCATTCAATTGCATAAGTCTTAAATAAGGCTGCTCTCTAAAAATACATATTACTGATGTCACAAGGAAAGTTGGATCACTGTACAGTTAGATACAATTGTGACCTGTATTCTCCCATCATTCTAGATGCAAAACTACCATTGAGTACAATGGAAATTTTGAGTTTATTTGATGAGAGAATATTAAATATTTATACTAATATATTTACAAATATATTTAAACTAAAAAATCAATTAGAGCCAAGTACAGTTGACACACACCTGTAATCCTAGTAACTCAGGAGTTTGAGGCAGAAGAATTGCTAAGTTTGAGCCCAGCCTCAGCAACTTAGCGAGACCCTGTCTCAAAATAAATTTTTTTTTAAATGTCTGGGGATGTTGGTAGAGTACCTCTGGGTTCAATCCCCAATGCTGCAAAGAAAAAAATAAATAAATTAGCTATTATTCACATGTGATTTTTTAATTTAAAGTAAAATGAAATTATCAAATTAAGCTAGTGCTTACCTTAGGTTCATATTGTACATTTTAGATTACACTTATTAGCCCATGGTGCAACCTTTCTGGTTTTAAACAGTGCATCAAGTGGCAGACATCAGTAAATAGAATAGAATATCCCATTTTATTTGTGCCTGTTTATGAACTAAGACTAGTTTAGCTTTATAAATTGTTATAAAAGCTTTAAAAACAAAAACCCTTTCTGATTTGTTGGTGATAATTGAATCATTAAAGTGACTTTATACATAAAATATAAAACTAACCAATTCTAAAACCATTACATGAAAGTGATTATAGATCAATTTCTGCCTGATCCAAAAATTTTAATAACAATCCAACCTTTAGTTCAATTGGCTATAGTAAGTATTTGTGGTTTTTCTAATAGCAGATGTAAGGTAACTGACCTGTTCCAGCCAACCATTATGCTTTTTGTTCTGCCAGCTTTTGAAGGAGCATCACAACTGACCATAAGTAAATCTTGTATGCTTCTGTTTACACTGTCTCCATGTTCATTGCTTTACCTTTTTGCTTTTGATTGTTCTTGTATTTGCTTTCTAAACCTGAACTAAAACATGCACAGACTGGCCATTCTTGTCTTATATTTAGTATTTACTGTGACTTGTCTATAAATGCTAAACATGCTATACTGAGTTTTTTTTTTGTTTTGTTTTTTTGTTGTTGTTGTTTTGTTGTTGTTTTCCATTTGAAAATCAAACTGTTAACTATGGTTGAGTTAGTTTTCTAATTTTATCTGGCCTAATAGGAACGAGAGCGAAGACGACAACATATGATGCTTATGAAAGCTATGGAAGCTCGTAAAAAAGCAGAAGTAAGTGTATGTTTCTAAAAAACATTACTTTATTAGGGGCTGGGGTTGTGGCTCAGTGGTAGAGCACTTGCCTAGTATGCATTAGGCACTGAGTTTGATCCCCAACACCACATTTAAAAAAAAAAAAAATGAAATACACAAAAATAAAGATATAAAAAACTACCTTATAAATTAATATTTTTTCCAAAGCATTAGCTCTTCCAAACATAAATTTTTTCAGAGTGTGAGTTTGTCCTCATTTACTGGCTTTCACAAAGAAACTGAAAGTTAAATATAGTAACACTATAATTCAGTGTTAAAAAAGAATAAAAAGGTTCCTTCCAATGTATGTGTTAATTTTTCTGGCTGAGATTTTAATTATTTATGTGTTTAGTGGTATTAGTTTGGATAAAAGTAGCTACTTATTAGTGTAACCAGAATGTCACAAAATTAATATTACAGCATGCCTAGACAAGTCTTGTGTGTCCTAATTTAAACTCAAATAATTCCAATTCTGATGGACTTCTGCCATCAGAATTATTCTTTAGCCTGCTATGTCTAAAATTAGGCATAAGGACTTTCTTTAAAACAGTCTTTAACAGGTCATTCAGAAAAAGACAATTATTTTAGTATGTCAAAACAAATGTACTGGAATTTAATCGAAATCAGTTAAAGGTTAAAATAATATGTTACAAAGGAAAGCATTCTGAATCAGAACTGTTGTATAGAGAAAGGTATGGTCATTATAACCAGGATTTTGGAGGTTCAGAAACTCAAATTCCCATGCTAACTTTTGACACCAATTTGCCTTTCCTTTTCAGACTTTTTCTTTAAAATTGAAATAATGATACCTACCTTTTAGGGTTCCACAATCATAAATTGAGATAAACATTTAATAAATGATAATTAGACTGAGGATGTCACTTAATGGTAGAATGCTTGTCTAGTATGTGTAAGACCCTAAATTCAATTCTCAGCACAGCTACACATACATACCCACATACCTATATACATACAAACAAATTAAGGAAAATGATACTGTTTTATCTAGAAGTTGAGAGCACTATATTTTATTATTTTGGTCTCAGCTCTGGTACAAATTTTTAAGATAGACTTCTGGTATATAGACACAATATTATATGTATTCTTTTAAAACCTGGACAGGATAGTCAGATTACCTGAATTTGGATTCTGATTTTAGTACTTTCTAGTATCTGATCTCAGCCAGGTTATTTAAACTTTTCACGATTCATTTAATCTGCAAAATTGGATGGATTCAAACTAAAAAACTTCTTCTCTGCAAAATGGATAACAGTAGTAATTCCTTACTCATAGGGTTGTTATGATGTCCAAATGGGTATGCATATGTCTTAGTGTAGAGGTAAAGTTCTTAGAACAGTGCCTGGCAATATAATACTTACAGCTAGTTACTACATTTGTATTTGCTTTGTACAGTGGGCCTAAGAAGATGCATAGCCAGGGGTGGGAATCACTAACGTAGATCCAGCAATCACTTTCTGTAACTCTCCTAATATTTATGCCCTAACATTTTTCCTGATGTCGTTTTTCCCTAACTTGCTGATTATCTACTCCCTCTACACCTAACACAATAATGGAATCTGTGCATCTATGCATAGAATTGTAACCATAATCTGAAAATGATGTCCAGGAAAAGAGAAAGTTATCCCTGCTCTTTTTATTCCCTTCTGGAAGCAGTGCCATGGTAGGAAGAATAGGGAATGAAATTAATTAAAATCCTGAATGCTCAGCCTAATTTCCTTCAGTCTGGAAATGGAACTGAAGGAGTAATGAGTAGCTCAAGAAAAAGACCTAGAAAATCCCTTGAGAGAAATTCTGGGGTGTGGGGAGATAAATTATTCCCTGCCTCTATTCTCCTCCTCCTCATACCTTTTCCTTCCTCTCCTCCTTCCTCCCTTCTTATTTCCTATTTCCTTTTCTACCAGAAGGAATAAGAAGTCCTCCTCCTTTTCCTCTTCCCCTTTCTTATATCCTCCTCCTCCTCCTCTTTGCTTATTTCTTTTTTACCATAAGGAATAAGAAGACCTATTTCTTGCCATTCTAGGTTTTTCTATCTGAGAGAAAAGCTAAGGAAGAAAGACAGTATAATAAAAATAACCTAGAGCATTATCTCCAGGCTACTGTTATTTGATAGAAGAAAATAGAAAGAATAAGAGCATTGAGGCAGGAAATACCTTGGTGAAAGAGGCACTCAAAAGACTCAAAGGACATGACCTTTTCCATTGTTTTTTTTTATATTTATACTCTGTGACCTGGGGAAAATTAGGAAAAACTGTTGCAGAGAGGTGGGTAAGATCTGGATTGAGTGGAGGGTGGAGCCACAGCATAAGTAAAATTAACTAAAATTAGATATTCTATTAAAGTCATCATACTATAGTGATATCTGCATACCCATATTTATAACTGCACAGTTCACAATAGCCAAAATATGGAACCAGACAGGTATCCATCAACAGATGGACGAAGAAGATTTGGCACATATACACAATGGAGTTTTATCCAGCCATAAAGAAAAATTAAATTATGTCAATTACAGGAAAATGGATGGAACTTGAAACCATTTTGTTAAGTGAAATAAGCCAAACTCAGAAGGTCAAGGGTTTTCTGTTTTCTCTCATATTTGGAAGTTAGAGAGGAAAAAGGAGAAGAAAGGTGGTAGTGGCAGAAGGGATCTCATGAAAATCAAAGGGAAAGTGCTGGGGTTGGGGGAGACATAGCTTAGTGGTAGAGTGCTTGCCTAGCATGAGTGTTCTGTAGTTTTCTTTATAGAGGTCTTTCACATCTTAAGCTGATTCCCAAGTATTTTATTTTATTTTTTGCTGCTATTGTAAATGGGGTAGTTTTCCTTGTTTCCCTTTCAAAGGATTTGTCACTGATACATAGAAATGCCTTTGATTTATGGGTGTTGATTTTGTATCCTACTTTGCAAAATTCATTTATGAGTTCTAGAAGTTTCCTGGTAGAATTTTATGGGTCTTCTAGGTATAGAATCATATCATCAGCGAATAGTGATAATTTAAGTTCTACTTTACCTATTTGTGTCCTTTTAATTTCTTTCATCGGTCTCATTGCTCTGGCCAGTGTTTCAAGAATTCTATTAAATAGAAGTGGTTAAAGAGGGCATCCCTGTTTTGTTCCAGTTTTTAGAGGGAACACTTTCAATTTTTTTCCATTTAGAATGATGTTGGTATGGGGCTTAGCACAGATAGCTTTTACGATGTTGAGATATGTTCCTGTAATCCCTAGTTTTTCTAGTGTTTTGAACATGAAGAGGTACTGTATTTTGTCGAGTGCTTTCTCTGCATTTATTGAGATAATAATATGGTTCTTATCTTTAAGTCTGTTGATGTGATGAACTACATTTATTGATTTCTGTATGTTGAACCAACCTTGCATCCCTGGAATGAACCCCACTTGGTATATTATCTTTTTGATATGTTTTTGTATTTGATTTCCCAGAATTTTATTGAGAATTTTTGCATCTATGTTTATTAGAGATATTGGTCTGATGTTTTGTTTCTTTGATGTGTCTTTGCCTGGTTTTGGACTCAGAGTGATATTGGCCTCATAGAATGAATTTAGAAGTGCTCCCTCTTTTTCTATTTCCTGAAATAAATTGAAGAGTATTGGTATTAGTTCTTCTTTGAAGGTCTCGTATAACTTACTGTGTATCCATCTGGTCCTGGGCTTTTCTTGGTTGGTAGGCTTCTGATGGCATCTTCTACTTCATCACTTGAAATTAGTCTGTTTAAAATTGTGTATATCATCCTGCTTCAATTTGGATTTCTTTTTTTTTTTTTTTTTTTTTTTTTTTGTACTGGGGATTGAACTCAGGGGCACTGGACCACTGGGCCATATCCCCAGCCCTTTTTTGTATTTATTAGAGACAGGGTCTCACTGAGTTGCTAAGTGCCTTGCCATTGGTGAGGCTGGCTTTGAACTCGTGATCCTCCTGCCTTAGCCTTCCAAGTGCTGGGATTACAGGTGTGTGCCACCACACCCGGCTCATCCTGCTTCAATTTGAGCAAATCATACAACTCTAGAAATTTGTCGATGCCTTCGATATTTTGTATATTATTGGAGTACAAGTTTTCAAAGTAATTTCTAATTATCTTCTGTATTTCTGTAGTGTCTATTTTGGTATTTCTTTTTGCATCACGTGTTAGTAATTTGAGTTTTCTCTCTCCTTCTCTTTGTTAGCCTGGCTAAGGGTCTGTCAATTTTATTTATTTTTTCAAAGATCCAACTTTTTGTTTTGTCAATTTTTTCAATTGTTCCTTTTGTTTCAATTTCATTGATTTCAACTCTGATTTTAACTATTTCCTGTCTTCTACCACTTTTGGCTTTTTCTTCTTTCTCTAGAGCTTTGAGATATAATGTTAAGTCATTTATTTGTTGACTTTTTCCTCTTTTGAGGAATGAACTCAAAGCAATGAACTTTCCTCTTAGAAATGCCTTCATAGTGACCCAGAGATTTCAATATGTTGTATCTGTGTTCTCATTCACCTCTAAGAATTTTTTAATCTCTTCCTTGATGTCTTCTGCAACCCATTGTTCATTCAGTAGCATATTATTTAGTCTCCAGGTGTTGGAGTAGCTTTTATTTCTTATTTTATCATTGATTCTAATTTTATTCCATTATGGTCTGATACAAAGCAGGGTAGTATCTCTATTTTTAAATATTTGCTAAGAGTTGTTTTGTGGCATAACATATGGTCTATTTTAGAGAAGTATCCATGTGCTGCTGAGAAGAAAGTGTATTTGCTCATTGAAGTATGAAATATTCTATATAAGTCAGTTAAGTCTAAATTATTAATTGTATTTTTGAGTTATATAGTTTCTTTGTTCAGCTTTTGTTTGGAAGATCTATCCAGTATTCAAAGAGGTGTGTTAAAGTCACCCAAAATTATTGTGTTGTGGTCTGTTTGACTCTTGAACTCGTGAGAAGTTTGTTTGATGAATGTGGATGCTCCATTGTTTGGAGCATATATAACTGTTAATGTCTTGTTGGTGTATGGTTCCCTTGAGTAGTATGTAGTGTCCTTCTTTATCCCTTTTGATTAATTTTAGCTTGAAGTCCACTTTATTTGATATGAGGATGGAAACCTCTGCTTGCTTCTGCAGTCCATATAAGTGGTAGGATATTTCTCCCAACCTTTCACCTTCAGCCTGTGGATGTCTTTTCCTATGAGATGAGTCTCTTGGAAGCAGCATATTGTTGTTGGATTTTTTTTTTTTAATCCAATCTGCGAGTCTATGTCTTTTGATTGGTGATTTTAGGCCATGAACATTCAGAGTTATCGTTGAGACATGATTTGTATTCCCAACCATTTTTGTTTATTTTTGGTATTTAACTTGACATGGTTTCTCTGCTAGGTTTTTCCTTTAGTGTAATACTTCCTTCTGCTGATTTTCATCATTGTTTTTCACTCCTCTTTGTGGAATATTTTGCCGAGGATGTTCTGTAGCGCTGGCTTTCTAGTTGTAAATTCTTTTAACTTTTGTTTATCATGGAAGGTTTTTATTTCATCCTCAAATCTAAATCTTAATTTTGCTGGATATAAGATTCTTGGTTGGCATCAATTTTCTTTCAGAGCTTGATATATGTTGTTCCATGATCTCCTGGCTTTGAGTGTCTTGAGTTGAAAAATCTGCCATGATACGAATTGGTTTCCCCCATATGTGATCTGATTCCTCTCTCTTATGGCCTTTAAGATTCTATCCTTATTCTGTATACTAAGCATTTTCATTATAATGTGTCTTGGTGTAGATCTGTTGTAATTTTGTACATTTGGTGTCCTATAAGCCTCTTGTATTTGGTTTTCCAATTCCTTCTTCATGCTTGGGAAATTTTCTGATATTATCTCATTGAAGAGATTGTGCATTCCTTTTGTTTGAAACTCTGTGCCTTCTTCTATCCCAATTACTCTTAGATTTGGTCTTTTGCTGCTGTCCCATAATTCTTGGATGTTCTGTTCATGGTTTCTTACTATCTTCACTGTGTGGTCAACTTTATTTTCAAGACTATATACTTTGTCTTCCTTCTTCCATTGATCTAGTCTGTTGGTGATGCTTTCTGTTGTGCTTTTTATTTGGTTTATTGTTTCCTTTATTTCAAGGATTTCTGACTTTTTTTTTCCCAGAATTTCTATCTCTTTTTGAAGTAATCTTTTGCTACCTGTTTTTGGCTCTCTCATATCTTTGTTGTGGTGATCAATTTTTGTTTGTATTTGCTCATTTAGGTTATTCTTTAATTCACAGATCATTTTAATTATGAACCTTCTGAACTTCTCAGACATTTCATCAACTTCACTGAGCATGTGTTCTGTTATTGTAGTATCCTGGTTTGTTTGGGGTACTTTCCTCCCTTGTTTTTTCATGTTGTCTATTTGTCTTCATTTCTTGCAATGTGGATCTGAGATATTTCAGTTTCTACCCTATATTCTTGTAGTGACTGTGCTGATTGTCTGTGCCTCACCTTAATGTTGGGCTTTCAGACCCTGTAGGTGTCCCTCGATGTATGCTACCGCAACTACAGGTGGTGTCAGCAATAGCAGAGGTAACTCAAGATAACAGTGAAGGTGCCCCAAGATGAATGCAACTTCTTCCAGAGTTGGGGCTGAAAGGGTGGGCCTTACAATGGCTTTGGGATGCCTGCTCTGAGATGCGGCTGATTTAGGCCCTGTCTATTATCCAAAGATAGGGGCTACTGCATGGGGAAGGCTATGGCTATGTCTGCAGTGTCTCAAGATGGTTAGGCTTGTGCTCCCAGGAGTGGGTGGGGTAGCGGACTTTGGACCTACCCTGGGCCTGGGTCCCAGGAAGGTTGGTGTGGGTAGAACTGGTTGAATCCTAGCTCCTGTGGTGGTCTGCTAGTCCAAAGAGGTGGTCCTATGGCAGAGCTTGAGCTCCATGGGTGTTTGCTGGTGGCAGGATGGACCCAGGCCCACTCTGAGTGGAGCTTGGCTAGTCTGTCCTGAGCCTGCCTGCACTCGGAGGAGGTCAGTGGGGCTGTCCTCAAATACTCTTAACTTCTATGAGATCAACTTTATAACAATTTTGTGTATTTTTATTTATTTATTTTCCATATCTTTAATGGATATCAACTTTTTTAGATTGTTGAAGTCATATGGTGTTTGTCTTTCTGTACCTGGCTTAGTTTATATAACATAATGAGGATTTCATTTTATATTATAGCTAAATAGTATTCTGTGATATATATATGTACCACATTTTCTCTAACAATCCATCAGTTAGTTGATGGACACTTAAGTTGTTTCCATTTGTTGACTGTTGTGAATAGTGTCACAATAAACACAGGAGTGCAGATATCTGTTCAACATACTGATTTCACTGTTTTAGTCAGCTTTTTCACTGCTGTGACTAAAAGACCTGACCAGAACAACTGTAGAGGAGGAAAAGTTTATTAGGGGACTCAAGGTTTCAGAGATCTCAATCCATAGACAGCAGACTCCATTCCTTAGAGCTCAGGGAATCAGCTCACATGATGATCAGAAAGCAGAGAGAGAGAGAGAGAGAGAGAGAGAGAGAGAGAGAGATTCTTAGCAGATACAAATATATACCCGAAAGCCATGCCCCCAGTTCCGAACTCCAGCCACACCCTACCACTTCAGTTACCACTCAATCTCTATCACGGGATTACTTCACTGATTGGGTTAAGACTCTCACAACCCAATCATTTCTCGTCTGAACCTTCTTGTATTGTCTCACATGTGAGCTTTTAGGGGACATCTCGAATCTCAACCATAACATTTACTTCCTTTGGATATATATCCAGTAGTGGAACTACTAGATCATGAGACATATTTTTCATGGACAACCCAAACTTACCCAGTCTTTTATATAAATCCTAACTCAGTATTAACAAATCAGTCTTATATGCACTTACCCATTCCCTCATTATTATATAACACGTGCAAGATGTAACTAGTAGAATGTCAATAATGGGCATATTTTGTCTTCATATTCTGCCACCTGTTACTATCTAATAGTAATCCCAGATTTTTAACTTTTTTTCCTATTATTAATAAAAAGAACAAACTTTGCTATCAACTGAAGACCTTATAAAACTTAGGCAAGGCCAGTTCAGAATTCTAAATGTTTGTGTGTAACTGTTGATTCTAAAATTTAAAATTCCTTTAGACCTTTAATTATTAGATTGTGAAGAAAGAAAAATAGACTAAACAAAAAAGGAAACGTTACAAGTAGTGATTAAAAATGATGAGTTTTTATTAAAAACAGTTTCTTTCACCTTGTTTATTAAAAATACCCTATAATATCTGATATTATTCCAAGAAAATCTTTACATCCATCAAAGTAAGAAGGTCATGAAAAATACCACTTTTGACTTTTTGTACATTGTACCAATCTTACTTTTTGTTTTAGTTCTATATTTTAAACTAAAAAAGAATCCAAATTTACTATTGATTCTTCAGTTTAGAAATCTAATTTCTATAACCTTTCTCTTATATAAATATAATTAGTAAAAAATTCAGATTTATATAAATTATCTTGTTACTCATTAATTTCAAAGGGTCATAATTCATATTTTTATAACAAAATGTAAGAACTAATAGTCTTTAGCCTCAATAATAAAAAAGGATTATTATTTCCTAGTATAATTCAAGTAATATGAAAAACATCTAAGCAGTAGAAACAAGATTGGTTTAAGCATCATGAAAAAGTACCATTTTACTCAAAATATACTATTTCAATTATTAAAACTACAAACTATACCACTCACATGTATAATCACTTTATTCTTATAACTGAATAATCAACTGTAATAATCACAATAGAGTCTTTTATATGTATCCCCAAGAATAAACAAAATACAGAAGTTTGTTAAACATACATCTATCTCAGAATGACTGTCAGCACTTTAGGAGACAAAACCACAAAAGAGAAGAGAGTAGTTCAGGTTTTAGAAATCATCTAATAAACATTTTTTTTTTTTTTTTTTGTACCAGGGATTGAACTCAGGGGCACTCAACCACTGGGCCACATGCCCAGACCTTTTTTGTATTTTATTAGAGACAGGGTCTCAAACTGAGTTGCTAAGTGCCTCACCATTGCTGAGGCTGGCTTTGAACTCGCGATCCTCCTGCCTCAGCCTCCCAAGTGCTGGAATCACAGGCATGCGCCACCACACCCGGCTCTAATAAACAATTTGAAAAGCAGAAAATGCATTGTCCCCCAATGACTCAAGTCATGAGAATATTTCATAATCCTACATTCATAGCAGTCATTAGTTAAAAATAAAAAGTAGAATTACACATGTAAACAGTTTTCAAAGCAAATACACTTTTCTGTTAGAAATACAATAAATGTACAAAAGCAGTACTTATAAAAATGTCTTTTATTTCTGTTTTAAAATTAAAGTGCCTTCAAAAACAAATGTAAAATTACTTTATGTTAACTTTTCAACAGAATGTAAATGTTATTTGATAAAGATTTTTGGAAAGCATCATTAATTTAAATGTATTAAAATCTATAATTAGGGGGCTGGGGTCATGGCTTAGCGGTAGAGCGCTCGCCTAGCACGTGCGCGGCCCGGGTTCGATCCTCAGCACCACGTACAAATAAACGCATCATATACAACTAAAGCAAGCAAATAAATAAATATTTTTTAAAAAGAAATCTATAATTATATCTCACAAATGAAAAATTTTGATTTTGGTTTATGAGACAATGTATATAATATTAACTGCCCTAAAGATAGTTAATTTTAAGTAAGTACAGAATTTTTAATGTAATACTTTGGTGAGTTTTAAGAAAATATGATAACTCATAGATTTTATTTTATTTTTATTTGCTCTACTTAATTATATATGACAGTAGAATGTATTTCAAAACATCATACATAAATGAAGTATAACTGCACATTTTTCTGGTTGTACATGATGTAGAATCGTGTAATCATACATGCACATGGGGTAATAATGTCCAGTTTATTCTACTATCTTTTCTACCCCTTACCCCTTCCCTCCCTTTACTTCCCTCTGTCTAATCCAAAGTACCTCTATTTTTCCCTAGCCCCCACTTATTGTGAAGTAGCATCTGCATACCAGAGAAAACATTTTATTTTGTTTTTTAAAAAAATAATTATTTGGAGCTGGGGCTATGGCTCAGCTGTAGAGCACTTGTCTTGCATGTGTTAGGCCCTGGGTTCAATCCTCAGAACCACATAAATCAAATAAAAGTGTTGTGTACACCTACAACTAAAAAAAGTTTAAAAAAAGAAAAAAGTAATTATTTTATACCTATATAAGAAGTACCTTTCAAGTTTCTTCAATCATATGATTCATAATTTTTTTCTTAAAGTTTAGTTTTCAGAGGGGAAGAAGGAAAAAAACTGGGATGAAACATACTAATTTGTTATTATTTATGATAAATCTAGAATATAATCTTGAACTCTGTGTATGTGTGTGTGTGTGTGTGTGTGTGTGTGTGTGTGTATTGGGGATTGAATCCAGGGGCACTCTACCACTGAGCTACATCTACAGCCGTGTTTATTTTTTATTTTTGAGACAAGATTTTGGGTGAAAATAATGAAAAGCAAAATAAGTCATTGTTTCTGTATAGTTCAAATTTTATTCCTAACTTCCTAAGAGAATTTTGTTCATGGAATATTAACACTTTAATCACTTTAAAGTCTTAACTGGAGTTTTTTCCATCATTTATAATGGCTAAGATGAATTTTTGTACATGATTTTCTTTTTAAGGAAAAAGAACGGTTAAAGCAAGAAAAACGTGATGAAAAAAGATTAAATAAAGAACGTAAACTAGAGCAACGAAGATTAGAATTAGAAATGGCAAAGGAACTAAAGAAGCCTAATGAAGATATGTGCTTAGCAGATCAAAAGGTAACCATTTCATCAATAATTTTAATTTTTCCAGTTTTCTCATCTGATTCCTTTGTCAGAGCTGCCATTATGAAAGCTTTTAGTTTTTATCTTGAGCAGTAGATTTCTAAGTGTAGGTCAATTTGCCTTTCCTGGATAGCTACCAGTAAACCTCTGACATTTCTGTGCTGATAATGGCAGTTCTTAGTATATATATGTGGAGCACTGTAAACTGTTTAAATTTAAGTAGAGATACTGCAGAAATCTCCAAAAAGAATCATAGAAGTAAATAGTATTTTCATGTTTCTGTTGGTCCTTTCCAGGTATTAAGGCATGGAAAGATCTGTCTTTTCCTTAAGCCCCAAAGGATTTATAAATTATAACCTTTTGGAGTGCTTTGGGTGATGGTAACTAATCTTTGTTTAGCTTGTTGACTAAATGCCAGGCACTATGCTAAGTGCTCTAATCTTCAACACAGTCACATGGAGCTAATATTTATCTCTATTTACATATATGAAAACTGAGACACAAAGAGGCTAAGGAACTTGCCAAATATTACACAGCTAATAAATATCAATTTGTATTCAAGCCACAGCTTATTAGAATCCATATTGTTTATCATCTTGAAAACCAAGAAAAGGTCCAACCATAGTACTTTATGTGTTTTCTCTTCTATCTGCTTAACAAACAAGTAGTATTGCTATTACACATAAAAGCAGAAATTTTAAAAAAACAGAATACTTTTGGCTACCCATATGTGATACAATTTTGAAGTAGAAATCAATTTTGCTTTGAATAAGTTAAGAAGATGGTACTTCTAGTAAATTATATCAGTAATTTATCCCAGCATGTAAGTTAATTGAAATTAATCTCTTTCTCAGAGATTTAAGTTCATATTGATGGTTGCTTGTGTTCAAGATATACTTCTTAGTACCATGGGGATTGCAGAAAAGCTCCCAGGAAATTTGCCATCCAAAGGAAAAATTACTGGTACAAGATTAAGAAAGACAGGAACATACTTTACTTCACAAGATGGAACATGACTTTTTAAGTTCAAGTTATTTTAAATTCTATTTATTTATTTTATTTTCAGCCTTTGCCAGAGTTGCCTCGTATTCCAGGACTTGTTCTCTCTGGAAGTACATTTTCAGACTGTCTCATGGTGGTGCAGTTCTTAAGAAACTTTGGTAAAGTCTTAGGCTTTGATGTGAATATTGATGTTCCAAACCTGAGTGTTCTTCAAGAGGGATTACTAAATATAGGGGACAGCATGGGTGAAGTACAAGACTTGCTTGTGAGGCTCCTCTCAGCTGCTGTATGTGATCCAGGTCTAATTACAGGATACAAGGTAAAAATGTATGTGTGTGTGTGTGTGTATTTAAATTTTTTTTAAAAAATTATACTATCAGTGCATTTGTAGCTAACTCTAACATATTAACAGAAGATTGTATACACTAATCTGATTATTTTCACATAATGTCTCTCAGAGTTAAATGTAGGTTTGTATTAGGTTACACATAGTGCAAACTTGGTTATAAAACTTAAAGATATCCATCTCATTCTATCATCTTTTTTTTTTTTTTTCCTTCACCCTTTTACCCGCCTCCCTTTCCCTCCCTCCCCATTGGCCATTCTAGTGTTCCTCTGATCCTCCTATGCTCTCTGTCCCAACCCCACTGTGAATCGGCCTCCTTATATCAGAGAAAATATTTGGCATTTGGCTTTTTGGCATTATATTCTCTAGCTTCATCCATTTACTTGTGAATGCCATGATTTTATTCTCTTATTGCTTGTAATACTCCATTGTGTATATATACCACATTTTCCTTATCCATTCATCTACTGAAGGGCATCTAGGTTGGTTCCATAGTTTAGCTATTGTGAATTGTGCTGCTATAAACATTGATGTGGCTGTGTCCCTGTAATGTCCTGTTTTTAAGTCCTTTGGGTATAGACCGAGGAGTGGAATAGCTAAGTGCATGTATGAAGACATGAATGGTGTGAATATACTTTGTATACAACCAGAGATATGTAAAAATGTGCTCTATAAGTATAATATGAAATGTAATGCATTCTGCTGTCATTTATAACAACTTAGAATTTAAAAAAAAAAAAAAGCTTAAAGAATGTAGACCATTCTCAATTATTCTTTTTTTCACCTCTACATTTTAGGCAAAGACCACATTGATTTAAGGAAATACTCAAACAGTATTTATCAAAAACAGAATTCATAATTCACAAAGCAATTAGAACTCCTGTATGCCTTCTGAAATTTTTCTTTATCTCACTCAATTACTGTAACTATCAGGCTACTTAGGACACTTGAGACCAGCACATTAAGACTCTGTGTTGCTTAGTGAATACTCAATATGTTAAAATTTATCTTAATCCTGATTATGGTATACATTCCCAGTTAGCTTTGCTTTAGATAATATTGTAAAGAGAGGAGCTTCCAGTGTACTTGTTTTCCTCCAAATCTCTCTTTATTCAGTATACCAAGCAGTAAATCCTGTGACACTGAAAAGCTAGAAAACAATAATAATACTTTTGAACCTCCCCACCCTGCCATTATTGATAAAATGTCCAGGTAAAGCCTGAGAAAAGGTTGGGACAGTTTCTATAGTAAAAGAAACTTTAATAGATATGTCTTAAAACTTCTGCTATGCCCTAGTGTATTATTTGTCAGTAATATCTAGAACATATGAACCAGTGTTTTAAATCTTACTGTTTTTATGTTAGAAATGGTTATGATAAGTACTGATGAAAATGCCAAATTTTTATAGGCTAAAACAGCTCTTGGAGAGCATTTGCTGAATGTTGGTGTGAATCGAGACAATGTGTCTGAGATTTTGCAGATTTTTATGGAAGCCCACTGTGGGCAAACTGAGCTCACTGAAAGTTTGAAGACCAAAGCTTTTCAGGCTCACACTCCAGCACAGAAAGCCTCAATCCTGGCTTTCCTGATCAATGAACTGGCATGCAGCAAGAGTGTGGTGAGGTAAGCATATGGCCAGGCTTCTCTGGTGATTTTTTTCTCTGTTTTGAATTTGTCTAATCACAATGGAGTACAAATTGCTTACAGAAAATTTGAAAGTTACATACTAGCACCAAGAAAATTAAAATTATGCAATCTCACCATTCAGAGATGACCACTAATAATGTTTTAGTATATTTCTTTGCAGTCTATTGGTAAAAAAAAAAAAAATTGGATCATACTACATATTTTGTGTGTGTGTGTGTGTGTGTGTGTGTGTGTGTGTGTGTGTGTGTATGAAAGAAACTCATTCTCTTTGTCACCTATTTTGCTTAATAATTTTGTTCATTATTTATATACTGGAAATTTTTTATATTTTTTTTCTGCTATAGTGCCAGAATCTAGCACCCTTGCAGGATTTCAGTATTTTTCTTTCCTTGACATCTTTCAGAACTGATGACTACCTGATTTTCTTTAGTACAAAATAGAATTGTCTAGCCACTTATTATTTGATTGTATGCTAATAAGCCTTAGATTATTGTCACTATATTAATTTACACTTTTTTCAAAAGTACTTAATCTCATTTAAAAGTAAAAGCTGGGTACAGCAGTACATGCCTGTAATCCAGCAATTCAGGAGGCTGAGGCAGGAGATCACAGCCAGCCTTAGTAACTGAGTGAGCCCCTAAGCAATCAGTGAGAACCTGTCTCAAAAAATAAAAAAAAATAAAAATATTTGGGGTTATAGTTCAGTGGTTAAGCACCTCTGGGTTGAATCCCCAGTACTGAAAAAAAAAGTCAAAGTAAGTCCTGCACTGTCATACTGTCATACTTCTTATTAATACAATAATAATACTCTAGCATTTCAAGATTTGTGAATAAATCCATGTTCATCTTGTTCTTAGTGTTAACTACTTTACAGACTTTAATTATTTTATTCTTTTACCTTTTTAGAAAAAAGGTTCATTCTGAATATTCAGTGACATGGATTTCTACCTTTGCTGGACATTTTAAGTTTTTTGTACATATCTTAACAGTGATGCTACATTAATATTTTCTTTACTTTTGCTACTTTTTGGCACTATTCAAAAGAGTGTGATAGTAAGTTTTACAGTTTCATGACACTAAGCATAGGCATGATAACAAATAGTAATACTGAGTTGCACTTTAACACTCACATACACACAGAATTTCAATGTAAACTTTGTTCTAATGGTTTCTACCTTAGAAGAGGAAAAGCACCATTCTTCACTTACCACCAGATATCATAATATTCTTAGTTTCCATTTGGAGACTTCTATACATACATTCAGATATTATCTGTATATAGGTACATATGTGCCCTTACCCATTTGTGTTCTGGTGGTTTTTGTTTGTGTGGTGCTAGGGATTTAACCCTGGGCCTCACACATCCTAGGAAAGTGCTCTACCACTGAACCACACCCCAGGCCCTCCATGTGTGTTGATTTCCTGCTTTGATTTTAGAAATGATCACATATTAAATATTTGGAAACCAAATGGAATGATGTTTTTATAAGGCAATTGGTATATAATTCCTTTTTTGGCTTAAAGTAGAAACTATACTGAATTTTCTAATACTAATGTCAGATCCACTACTGAAGAAATTCTGACTTCTCAACATAAATGTACATGAATTTATAAATGCATACATGTACACATATATACACACAAGATCAATTGTCATTTTTCCTTACCAAAATATATTAATTTGCATAGTAAATTAATACATTGCATAAATGGGTTAATTTATGTCTTTTAATTTTTGTATTGGCAGTGAAATTGACAAGAACATTGATTATATGTCAAACTTAAGGAGAGATAAGTGGGTAGTAGAAGGTAAACTCCGCAAGTAAGTCCTGTTTTATTAATCTACTGCTTTACTTTTTCTAAAGTAGATGGCATATGGCCAGAATTTTAAATGGACTAAAAATATAATGAGATTCATTGAGCTTATGTAAATAAGTCAGTTTCTCTTTTTCTTTCAGAGAAGTCATAAAATCATGTTTTCTAAAATCATTGTTATGCTCATGTTTTTCTACAAAATAAATGCAAATAAACTCTCGTTATAAATAGAACCTATTTGAAACTACCCCATTTTTTCTAACTAAAATTTGCTTTTATAGAGTGTAACCAAACTTATTCAACATTGAAACTTTATTATCTTCTTGCCATGAAATATCATGGTAAATTACTCAACTTCGTTGTTAAGGGGTAGTTTCTTTGTAGTAATTTGAATTGAAATTTTTTTCAGTCACACAGTATAGGGATCAGAATTATCACTTGGCCATTGTTTGAATTACTCTTTTCAGCTTACTTGTTATAAATGTGTTCTCATTGCCAAACTATAAAAATAACTCTTGAAAACAGTTTGTACTTTAGGAAACATTTTTTAAATTTCCAAATTCTAATTTATTTTGCTAGTAGTATATTGCTTACCACTAGAGAAGTGCTATAGGTATTTTTGTTTAAAACTCATGTTACACTCTTTAAAAGGTATAGAAAGCAGCTTTTTATTTGATATCATCATTTTCTGGTAAATTTAAAGGCTCAGAATAATTCATGCTAAGAAAACAGGCAAAAGAGATACTTCAGGTGGCATTGATCTTGGAGAAGAACAGCATCCTTTGGGTACACCTACTCCGGGACGCAAGCGAAGAAGGAAGGGAGGAGACAGTGATTTTGATGATGATGATGATGATGATAGTGATGACCAAGCTGATGAGGATGATGAGGATGAAGAAGATAAAGATGACAAAAAAGGAAAGAAGACTGATACCTGTGAAGATGAGGTAATCAAGTTTAGGTTAATTTTTAAGACTTGTGAATTACATAACATATTGAAAAATAATAGAATTTGGAGTCAAATGGATTTTGATTCGAGTGAGTACAGTTTTCACATTTATTTGCCTCAGTTTTCTCATCTGAAAATGAATATTATGGTATTTTTTTTGTGACAGTTAAATAAATGGTGTATAGCATACCTATATATTGAAAGTAACTTAGACTGAATGAACAAAGTAGTTTTTCTTTGTATATATAGTCATGTGTTGCATTACATTTCCATCAATGGCTGACTACATATATAACAGCCATCATAGTCATTTTATGTGAGCATATTCTATGATGTTCACACAACAAAGACACCTAATGATGCATTTCTCAGAATGTATTCTCATTGTTAAGTAGCTCATAACTGTAATTACTTGAGAATTTCCCAAAGAGCTATGTGGATTCTTGATTTTAGGTATTCTCATTAATTCTGTCAACATACTACGTTACATTTGTAATGCATAGACGTCATGCCTTTGAAAGTACTGTCAGGGCATGCATGGTACACACCTGTGATCCCAGAGACTGAGAAGGATGAGGCAAGGAGAATAACAAGTTTGAGGGCAGCCTGGGCAACTTAGTGAGACCCTGTCTCGAATTTTTAAAAAATTTAAGCTTGGTGTGGTGGCACACACCTGTAATCCCAGCAACTCAGAAGGCTGAGGCGGAAGGATCACAAACTTGAGGCTAGCCTCAGTATCTTAGCAAGTTCCTCAGAAACTTAACTGTGTAAAAAAATAAAGAAAGAAGACTGAGGATGTGGCTCAGTGGTAAAGCATCCTGGGTTCGATCCCTATCACCAAGATAAGTAAATAAAAGTATTATCAGGTTTAGTGAAGATGATATAATTTTTCAAACACCAATTGTTATTTTTGTAGTTCCAGACAATTTTAATCAAAGATTAATAAAACACTGAAAATTCCTTCTTCAGTCTTATTAAGGAAGATTTTCAAAAAGAAAGTGTAGTGTGTGAATTGAGTTAATAGAAAGGGGTATTTACAATGTGCTCCGAAGGGCATTTAGACTTTCTGAGAAATAAACTCCTACAAAGGGTTTCTGGATCCATTAGGTAAGGTTTACAAACTAGGATGAATGTTAACCTGCAGGAAAATCTAGAGAACAATATTCTAGGCAGGGGGAATAGCATGAGCAAGAGTACAGAAACAGGAAACCACTGTTTAAGGGGAATTCCAAGTGCTTTAGTGTTTCTGGAGAGTCTCACACCAAGAACAAAGAACTAGGATTTTGTGCTTTTAAAGTGATTGGAGCCCAGGGAAGCAGTATAAATAAACAGGAAATGACAGAATGATTTGATTTTTAAATGGCTCACTCTGGCAGCTTTGTAGGAGTTAAAAATAGGCAAGAACAATGTCAGAGAAGGAAAAATCAGTCATGAAATATTCTAATAGGTGAGTTGCAAAGGGTCTGAAACTAGAACAATGATAGTTGGCATGAGGTAGGAAAGGATTCAGTAAACATTTAGGAGGAAGAATGAGGAGGATATGAAAATGGCCTAGGTAGGTAGATAGGAGGGGTAAGATTTATTTGCAGCCACCTTGTTTGGGAGAGTACACTAACTAAAGGAACATATAACTGAAGATAGGAAATGATGATAGGTTTATTTTGGACATGGGGAGTTTGAAAAACCTGTGTAGAATTCAACAGTCAATTGCCTTTTAGAAATCTGAAGTCTGAAGAGAAGTTCAGTCTTGAAAATATGGACTGGAATGTTATTACTACATGAATAATAGTTTAAAACCAGGAGGTGAAGGAGTTTGCCTAGTGGGATCAGTTTAGTGAGTAGAATAGTGGGCTGAGGTTGGAGCCACAGGGTGTGTCAATATTTAACTGGATCCCACAGGGCTTCTTGTTCCAAGAAGGAACAGTCAGAAAAATTGGAAATTTCTGTAAGAGATTCAGGGTCCCAAGAGCATCTCCAGGTTCAATTATTCACTAAAATAATCCGCAGAATTCAGCATATACTTGAACTTATGGCTATGAATTATTACAGCAAAAACAAATAAAGCAAGATCAGCAAGGAGCATATGGGATGAGTCCAGAGGAAACCAGTGCAGCTTCTGAGAATTTCCTCTCATTGAAGTCACAGAGGATGGGCTTCCTTCTCCCAGCAACAACAATGTATATAGAATATTGCCCACAAAAGAAGCTTATTAGAGACTCAGTGCCGGGTTTTTTTGATTGGGGGGATGATGACATAACATATCCTTTGAACAGCATGTGCTCAAATTCTCAACTCAAAGAAATGCAGGTTCAGTGTAAACCATACTGTTAGCAAAAATAATTTAGGTCCAGTAAGTCTATCTTACCTGTTGGATTAGGGGAAGCCTCCCAAATTCTAAGCTCTCATTTGTCATCCAAGGACCAATTTTCTACACATGCCCTTCAAAGGATAGCAATCAGGCCTACTGTGTTAGTCTTTTCTATAGACGTAATAACAAAAATCAAGAAAAATTAAACATTTGAGAAAGAAGAGAATAATAAATCATATTAAAACAACAGGAATCTAGCGTGAGGGCTGTTTATTGGATTTAGCAACACAGAGGTCATTAGTAACAAATGCCAGCACAATTTCATTAAAACAGCAAGAGCTGACAATAATTGGTTAATAACATTAGAAAGTGAAGATGATTGTCTCAAGTAGTATGCCTCAGAAAAAAAGGGTAGTTCCTTGAGGATGACATAAAGCCAAGGAATTTTCAGGAGTGAAACACCTTGAGATGATTTTTGGTTGAAGGGAAAGAGTCAGTAAAATGAGAAGAGGGAATTGACTATTAAAGAGAAGAATTAATAGTGCAGGGTTCTAAAGATATTGGAGAAGTTTTAGTCTCAGTGAAGAAGCTACCTTTGAAGGGTGTGCCAAAGGGGAAATGGCAGTGGCCTAAAGATATGTGTGTATTGTGTGTATTTAGGGAAAGCTACCATAAGCATAAAAAAAATTGAAGTTCACTTTTTACCAGAAGAAATGTTAGGAATATGGGTTGGGGTTGTGGCTCAGAGGTAGAGCGCTCGCCTAGCATGTGTGAGGCACTGGGTTCCATCCTCACCACCACATAAAAATAAAGATATTGTGTCCACCTATAACTAAAAAATAAATATTTTTTTAAAAAAGAAATGCTAGGAACAATGAAGTGGCTGCAGAGTGACACTCAGAAATCAATGTTTAGCAAATCATGCTCTCATTCCTCAATGCCAGAGTATTTAGCAAAGTGGATCTAGAAAGAACTCTTTGCCTTTCTTGCTTCAACTCAGTTCTTCTAGAGAATAAAGAAAGAAGGCTTAGAGGGATGAATTTTTTGAATTTTTTTTTTTTTTTTTAGTTGTAGTTGGACACAATACCTTTATTTTATTTATTTTTACGTGGTGCTGAGGATCAAACCCATGGCCATGCATTTGCTAAGCAAGCACTCTATCACTGAGCCACAACCCCAGTCCCCAGGATGAATTTATTGATGAAATAATATTGATAAGTTACTAAATCACATTTATGACTAAATATGGATAACGTAGAAGAACTTACAAGATAATGTGTTATGCAATTCTTTCTTAAGTAAAAAATAGCATAAATGCAAAATGTTTTCATAAATGCTTCCTCCCCAATATAGTATCTTAAATCAGGATGATAAAAATCCCTAGAGTGAATTTTACTTTTTTCCTTTTTTAAATTTTGAAAACTACCCTCTTAATTAAAATTTTAGTGTACGATACGTAGGTATGTTTTACAGCAGCTCTCTAGAACTTGTTTATATTGAGTAACTGAAACTTTATACCAATTGAATAATAACACCATCCATTTTTCCCTCCCCACCATCCTCTGACAGTCACCATTCTATTCTCTGTTTCTGTGAGTGTGACTATTTTAGATACCTCATATGATTGGAATCATGTAGAATTTAACTTTATGTGACTGCTTAATTCATTCATGTTATGCCATATGGCAGGATTTCATTTTTTTTAAGTCAGGATACTATTTCATTTATGTATATACCATATTTTGATTATCCATTCATCTTTCAGTGGGTACTTGGGTAGCTCCCACCCTTTAGCTATTAAGAATAAGGCTGCAAAAATGTGAGAGTACAAATATCTCTTGGAGATCCTGATTTCAGTTCTTATGGATAAGTATCCACAAGTAGGATTTATGCAATCACATTGCAAGTAGTTCTACTTCTTAATTTTTTTGAGGAACCTTCATATTGTTTTCCATAGTGGTTATACCATTTTACATTCCCTCCAATAGTGCAGAAGCGTTCCAATTTCCCCATAGATGCTGCCAATACTTTTTTTTATAATAGACATTCTAACATGTATCTGGTGATATCTCATGGTGATTTTGATATACATTTCTCTGATGATAAGTAATGTTGAACATCTTCTCATATACCTGTTTACCATTTATTTGTATATCTTAGAGAACTGTCTATTCAGACCCTTTGCCCATTTTTTCATCAGTTGTCTGTTTTATTGGTTTTACTATTGAATTATTAGGAGTTCCTTGTATTTTTTGGATATTAACTACTTATCAGATACATGATTTGCATATATTTTCTTTCACTTTGTAGGTTGCTTTTTTAGTTTAGATTTTTAGTTGTTTCTTTTGCTATGCAGAGCTTTTCAATTATGTGAACCCATTTATTTATTTTTGCTTTTATTATTCTTTTGGTGTCATATCCAAGAATTCATTGCAATGAATTTTACTTTACAATTAAGAGTACCAATCTGAAAAGGAGACTACATGGAGATTCATTACCAAAATCAATTATTTCATAATGTTGTCTCCTTCCTCCCTTCCTCCCTCCCTTCCTTCCTTCCTTCCTTCCTTCCTTCCTTCTTCCTTCTTTCCTTCTTTCTTTCTTTCTTTCCTTCTTTCCTTCCTTTTGAAACAAATTTGCAGTATTGCTCAGGCCTCATACTCCTGGGCTCAAGCAGTCCTCATATCTCAGCCTCCCAGGCATCTGGGACTATAGGCACTACACCCAGCCATAATGTTGTACTTTTTAAATCATTGGATCATATACATTCATCCTGTGACAAATAATGTGAGAGGTGTATAATTGGGTATCTGAATTGTAATTACCCAAAACAAAAGATACCACTTATAAGTAATCTGCTTCATTTAGCAAGTGGAGCTGTTTCCATAGAATTAAAACATTTCTAACCAAAATTTATCATCTTTTCACAGAATTAGTATCCCTTTCAGCACTTAATATTATATTTGTGTCAACACTCATGACAATCCAGTTTTGGGATTTCAGTGTGTTCAACCTGGGTAGTTATCCCACTAAAATAGTTTGTTTCACCTGGCTTCTACTTATGTGCAGAGAATTTATAAGCCATATACTTATTCTTTATATATAGAGTGTTTTAAAATCATTATTGTTTCTCAGAGAAGATATGTCATTAAAGGTAGTATTTTACTGTTTTATGAGTGTTTAATTAGAATGTTAAATAGATTATAATTTTTTTTTTTTTTTTTTTTTTTTTTTTGGTACCGGGGATTGAACTCAGGGGCACTCGACCACTGGGCCACATCCCCAGCCCTTTTTTGTATTTTATTAGAGACAGGGTCTCACTGAGTTGCTAAGAGCCTCGCCATTGCTGATGCTGGCTTTGAACTCATGATCCTCCTGCGTCAGCCTCCCAAGTGCTGGGATTACAGGCGTGCACCACCGCGCCCAGCTGATTATAGAATTTTAATTGCAAGTTTGTATCTTGTTATTAATGTGGAAAAACAATTCAAAACTTTTTTTAAAAATTTTTATTTATAGTAGTATGTATTACAGTTCATACTATACATATAGAGCATCTTTTTACACAAAACAGTTTGTATACAAAGTATATTAGCAGCATTCAAGTCTCCAATCATGCATTTAGAATAATGATATCCGTCTTATTCAACCACTTGTTTTCCCCCTTCCCCCCTTGCTCCCTCCCTTCCCCCACCCTTCCCTTTGACCATTATAGTGTTCCTCTAATCCTCCTATGTACCCCGACCCAACAATACTGTGAACTGGCTTCCTTATATCAGAGGAAACATTCGGTATTTGGATTTTTGAGATTGACTGATTTTACTTAGCATTATATTCTCCAACTTCATCCATTTACCTGCAAATGTCATTATTTTATTCTCTTTTATTGCTGAGTAAAATTCCATTGTGTATATATACCACATTTTCTTTATCCATTCATCTACCGAGGGACATCTAGGTTGGTTCCACAACCTAGCTATTGTGAAAACTTTTAAAAATAATAAATATTTTGGGACCTAAGAAGCCAAAGTAATATTTCCTTAAATGATTTAAGCTGTACTTGATAATAAAGAAACTGGCTTGGGACTGGGACTGTGGCTCAGCGGCAGAGCGCTCGCCTTGCACGTACGCGGCCCGGGTTCGATCCTCAGCACCACATAAACATAAATGCACTGCATTGTGTACAACTGAAGTAAATAAATAAATATTTAAAAAAATAAAGAAAGAACTGGCAAAAGCTTATAAAATTTCAGTAAATAAAATTTTGACTACTTAATGAACCTGACTAATGAAATGAGTTCTTTAAAAATAGTTTAGGCCTCTCGATTAAGTTATAGGTAGAGTGTCAGTATAGTAGTTATATTCATTCCTTAAAGTATTAATTCCAGGGAGGTTTTCCACTGACATCCTATGATCCCTTTCAATTAGAAGATATTGCCCTTAAATAAATCATATCCCTTTATCTTGAAGATGATTCCCTTTTTACCTCACTCTTTTTTTTAATTTTAAAAAAATTTATTTTAATTTGTTATGTATGACAGCAGAATGCATTTCAATTCATATTACACGTATATAGCACAATTTTTCATATCTCTGGTTGTACACAACATAGAGTCACACCATTCTTGTCTTCATACATGTACTTAATTTCTTCCACACATGGACTTTTCCCCTATTATTTAGATTTGTGTCGAGACCTATACGAACTCTAACCTCACAAGTTGGCATGTAAAAGATGATGTGTACAATTCAACTCTGACATATAATGACCTTTTTTGGTTAAGAAACCATGAGAAACCAGAACAGGGATAGATCATGGGTTCTTAGTTTTGATATTGTTCCCATTTTTCTCTCTACTCTTCCAAGTTCTTTTATATCTCTTAAAATTATAAGGAGCCAAAAATCTGTAAATAAAACATCAGTAGGTGTATTCTTTCTTTCTCATCATGAGAAAAGTCTTTAAAAATTATATTTTGTAGACTGGGGTGTATGTCAGTGATAAAGCACATGCACCAGGCCTGAGTTTTATGACCAGCACTGGAAAAAACAATTACATTTAGTTAATTTGACCAATACATGACTACTTTGATGTCTTAGTCCAAATATTTATTGATTGTAATTGAATGTTTTTACAAGCAAATTTTTAAACATTTGCCCTGTTACAAGAAGATCATTTAGAATCAATATTTAAATGTCTATTTGAGAGTCAAAATTTAAGGGTCGTTGAGCCTGTTGTCAGTGTTTTAAGACTTTTTAATCCCAATTAGAATTTATGTTAGTTAGCATAAATAATATGTCTAAATACCTTTATAACTTGGTTCCCTAAATTTGAATAAGGAATACATAAATAATAAACAATGGTAAAACAATATATTGAGACCTTCTTTTCATTTCCTTGTATTAGGCAGGTAGCCACACTTATCTAGAAATATATATTCATGAATATTATATTCATGAATGGTTGGTAGGCACTATGACTTTGTAAAAATGCTTACACAAAGTGAACATAGAATCTGGGCACAGTAGCAAATGCCTGTAATCCCAGCAACTCAGGAGATTGAGGCAGGAGGATTGCAAGTTTGAGGCCAGCCTTGGCAACTTAGTGAAACCCTGTCTCAAAATTTTAAAAAAGGCCTGGGGATGTGACTCAGTGGTAAAGTGCCCTTGGGTTCAATCCTCAGTACCACAGAAAGAAAATGAACATCAGAGAAAAAAATGAACATCAAAAACTAATTTGGGGAGGTGCTGGGGTTGTGGCTCAGCAGTAGAGTACTTGCCTCACACGTATGAGGTACCGGGTTCAATCCTCTCAGCACCACATAAAAATAAACAAATAAATAAAATAAAGGTATTGTGCCCATCTACAACTAAAACTATATGTATTTTTTAAAAAAACTAACTTGGGGGTTGGGGGGTATAGCTCAGTGGTAGCATGCACGAAGCCCTGAGTTCAATTCCCAGTACCACAAAAGAAAAAAAAAGAGAGAGATTTTAAACTAAGATATGCACTTCTTATTAAATAACCCTGTTAATTACTTACATCTTTTCTTAATTAGCCCTCACAGAAATCTTATTTCTGTTAGTTGCTTTCAGATCTGTTTTTAGTTAGTCCTCATGAAAATTTCATGTTACAGATAATGTTATCACTACTTTACAGTTCAGGTAATAGTCTTAGAAAAGTTCAGTACTTTATAATGAATAATACCACTAACATCCAAAGAAGCCCATGTGTAGTCTCTTTGCTTTCCTGTAAAACATAATTTGAAGTTAGTTGTTTTATTTCCCCTTTCTAGAATGAAAAATTTCATATAATCATAATGAAATTTTCTATTTATGTATACAGAGTTTGGGGTACTACTTTTACTCTAAAGGCTAAATATATTCAAAACAATTTATCTTCACTCAAAAAATGACTTATTTGGTTAATAGTCTCCTAGATGAAACCTTAACATCATAATATACTCTTTCCTTCATTTCTTTTGCCCATACATTCTTGAAAGTCCTATGTCCCCTCTCCTTCTGGAGTCATTACAATATTCAACTAGCTAGTCTTGCCAATTTTAGTCCTTTCTCTGCTGCAGGACATTTTATATCTTGATTAATCTTTGTTAAGCACAGTTCTGATGTTCAACTTCCCTCAAAGGATCATATTGTTGTCCACTGCCAGGCATTTACAGTGCTTCACAATATGGCCCTAAACTCATCTTGCCCCATCTCCACCTTATGTTTTCATGTCAAAGTATGTCAAACTCTTTCTGGAATGTTGTCCTTTTTTCTCTGATTCATAAGTCCCTAACCATGCTTTAGTCACTATTTAAAACATGACTTCTTCCATATAGCCTCTATTTTTGTAGATTTCCACTAGACTTCCATGGCTCCTGACCTGTGCCTCTTTTCAGATACTTAAGCTTCCTACTATTTGATGTTTTGCTTTGTTTAATGTTTTAAACAAAGATTATTAGCTTAGAGAACAAGATAGTGTTTTAAACCAGATTATTAGCTTAGAGAACAAGAACTGAGTCTTAATCCTTTCCTCAGTGCTTCTGCTAGTACTTTGCATATAGAAGGCATTCATTAAGGAGTCCAATTTAATACATAAATCTTAAAAACAGATGAATGACGTATTGTATTTTATTATGTATAGGATGAAGGTGACCAAGCAGCAAGTGTTGAAGAGCTAGAAAAACAGATTGAAAAACTGAGTAAAGTAAGCACTTTTTAGATTAATGTTTCCCTTTTTTACAGTGTCTTAATAATCTACATTGTATGGAATTAGCTTTTCTTACTGCTAAGTCAAAAGAAATTTTTTGTGAGTAATTAAAATAAAGAACTCTAGAAAGAGTCTCACAATTAAACCTTAAAATATTAATGCAAAAAAAATTAATAACAAAGTTAAAAGCCTGATATTGTGCCGGGCGCAGTGGCGCACGCCTGTAATCCCAGCACTTTGGGAGGCTGAGGCAGGAGGATCGCGAGTTCAAAGCCAGCCTCAGCAATGGCGAGGCACTTAGCAACTCAGTGACAAAAAAGGGCTGGGGATGTGACCCAGTGGTCGAGTGCCCCTGAGTTCAATCCCCGGTAACCACAAAAAAAAAAAAAAGCCTGATATTGAGCCTAATCAGAATATATGAAGAAAAGGTACTATATTCTTCAGTTCTTCAAATAAGTACAAGTATCAATAAAGGCATGGTTTTATTTCTTGAAATTAATTACTCAAAAAATGTAGTTGAGGGGCTGAGGGTGTGGCGCAGCGGTAGAGAGCTTGCCTAGCACATGAGAGGCCCTGAGTTCGATCCTCAGCGCCACATAAAAATAAATAAATAAAGGTATTGTGTCCAACTACAACTAAAAAGTAAATATTAAAAAAGTAGTTGAAGCCGGGCGTGGTGGCGCACGCCTGTAATCCCGGCACTTTGGGAGGCTGAGGCAGGAGGATCGCGAGTTCAAAGCCAGCCTCAGTTAATAGCGAGGCACTTAGCAACTCAGTGAGACCCTGTCTGTAATAAAATACAAAAAAGGGCTGGGGATGTGGCCCAGTGGTCTAGTGCCGCTGAGTTCAATCCCCGGTACCAAAAAATTAAAAAATAAATAAAATAAAATAAAAAAGTAGTTGAGTTTCATAGTAATTATTTCAGTATCATAGGTTTTATTTTAAATTTGCACATTTGTGGATTTTGTTTGTATTAGATTTATAAACAGTACATATTTATATAATTACCACTAAAAACTAAGTTTCAGTAGCATTAGTAAAATTTACAATGTGCTTTTTGTAAGAAAAAATGAATTTTTATGAGTATTGGGATGCCTGCATATTTTAATGACCAATTCAGAGATATATCTCAAAGTTTAGTCAAATATAACCTACATTTATAGCATAAATATAAAAATAGGCAAAATATAGCCTTGGTCAATTACATATATAAGTATTATTGGTCTTATACTCTATAATCTATAGAATTGAGCCACTTTGCTTTGGCTCAATAAAATGATCACATATGAGATCATGTTTTACATGTTTAAGACATGTTCCACTATAAGATACCTGACAAACTGAAACTTGTCTTTTTAATCCAGGGGAATAAAATATTCCAGTTTTCCTGAAAATCATTTGTCATTATAAATGTTACTCAAATTGAAGTCAGCCATGTCATATTTAACCTTTTGCAATCTTTTCCCAGTAGTGAAATTTATCCACTCTAAAATCATAATAGTTTAAAGTCCCCCATATGTTAATTTTTAAAGCCTTTAGCATCCATAATGTAATTATACATACTGTTTTTTAACAGCAACAAAGTCAGTACAGAAGGAAGCTCTTCGATGCTTCTCACTCATTACGTTCGATGATGTTCGGCCAGGATCGTTACAGACGCAGATACTGGATTCTTCCCCAGTGTGGGGGGATTTTTGTAGAAGGCATGGAAAGTGGTGAAGGTAGGAACTATTATTCTGTTACAAAGTACAATATTAAATAAGAAACCATATTTTTTCAAACTGTTACTTTTTCAACGTATTTTGTCCTTCCATAATCAAGTGTGCTTTATTAATAAACATTGTAAAATCTTGATTTCTATTCCTTTTGAATTCATAATACTCCTTTCACTGATAAATATTTCCTTCTTATCACTGATTTTTCTTCTGTCAGTCTTTCTGACATTAAACATAAGGTATTCAGTTTCTTGTTTAGTGGACACAGATCTTGCTTTTATTACCCTTTAGTTGCTACTCTAGGGTTTCTCTTTTTCCAGTGTCAAACTTTCAAATATGAGGCTTATTCTTTAATTTTCTCAAAAAGCATTCATCCTGACGGTATCCCTGCAGATAACTTTATACCATGGTCCTTATTATAATCCTCATTCATTTCAAAATCTTGTTCATGTTTGAAATTTGTGATCACCTCCTTCTTTAAGCATCTTCCTTTCTTGACTTTTGTGTTACCACTAATCTTTCATATTCCACCTTTAGACTATTTTGCTGGCTTCATTTCTGTTACATTAACTGGCTCAGTATGTTGTATATTTATGCTTAGTGAATTTTCTCATTTTGAACTTTTCAGAACTCTATGTCTGGGCATTTCTAACTGTCTAAATTCTGATGGGGCCAAAAGTGCTATGCCAGTGCTTATAAATTTTGTCATGTGGCTATTGACCCATGGTGTGGTATGTGGAGGCAAAAACTTCTTTTATCACATTTTTCAAGTACCACTGTCAGCTAGGTAGGCACAGCAGGAAGCACAAAGTTCTATGAACCATGATCAATGCTATGTAGCAGTTTATAGTCCAATGTGAGAAAAGATTAGCTAATCACATAGGTGATTATAGTAGAAATAATAAACAAGGTAGTTGTTTTAAGCTTTTTCCTTTAGTAATGGAATCACCCTTTTAATGAAAATTTTGTGTAAAACCCCAATATCCAACAAAAACAGATTTTTTCTGATCAATGAATTTGGGGAAACCTTAGTCTTTCTAGTTAGGTATCTGTCCTGTACATTTTCTTTTCAATACAGAAGTGGCCCCACCAGCAACTTTGGTGAATATTAGGGCATTCTGCAAATTAAAGAATAAGCTCAGAGCCATCAACAATAAAAGAAAGGGCTTAGAAATCTCAAGGAAGGGAAATGTTTTCTAGCCTACTTAATATTTCATTGAAGTTTCTGGCACACATGGGCATCTCTGCCTCTAGATGTGAGCTCTTTGAGGACTAATTTAGGCAAAAATAAATACCCTGGCAGCAAAGTGCACATTGGATCGGAATAAGAAAGGATAGAGAAGCCAGTGGTGAGATCATTCCAGAAGCTCAGCTGAAAAGTAGGAAGACCCTAAACTTAAGTGTAAACAGAGGTAACAGGAACAAAGAAAGAGATCTGGAAGATTGCTATCAGAATTTTTTTTTTTTTGTACTGGGAATTGAACTCAGGGGAAATCGACCACTGGGCCACACCCCCAGCCCTTTTGTATATTTTATTTAGAGACAGGGTCTCACTGAGTTGCCAAGTGCCTCGCCATTGCTGAAGCTGGCTTTGAACTCGCGATCCTCCTGCCTCAGCCTCCCAAGTGATGGGATTACAGGCCTACGCCACCACGCCCGGCAGATATTTTTTTAAATACTTTTTAAACCATTCACGGACCTTTATTTCATTTATTTATTTATTTTTTAATTTGATTTGTTATACATGCTTGCAGAGTGCAATTCCTGTCATATTACATATAAAGAGCACAGTTTTCCAAGTCATTGGTTTTACATATTTTCATACCATTTGAGTTTTTATATGTGCACTTAGTATATTGATGTCCAATTCATTCTGCCATTATTCCTATCCCCCTGCCCCCTCCCCTCCCCACCCTCCCCTTTGTTCTATTTAACATTCCTTCATTCCTCTCATCCCCCCTCCCTTGCCACTTTAATTCAGTATCCTCATAGCAAAGGAATCAATCAACCCTTGGTTTTTTGGGATTGGCTGACTTCACTTAGCATTATTTTCTCCAACTCCATCCATTTACCTGCAAATGCCATGATTTTATTCTCTTTTAGTGCTGAGTAGTGTTCCATTGTGTATATATACCAAAGTTTCCCTATCCATTCATCTATTGATGGGCATTGGGGTTGTTTCCACAATCTAGCTATTATGAATTGTGCTGCTATAAACATTGATGTGGCTATGTCCCTGTAGTAAGCTGTTTTTAAGTCCTTTGGGTATAGACCAAGGAGTGGGATAGCTGGGTCAAATGGTGGTTCCATTCCAAATTTTCCTAGGAATCTCCATACTGCTTTCCAGATTGGCTGCACCAATTTGCAGCCCCACCAACAATGTATGAGTGTGCCCTTTTCCCCACAACCTCTCCAGCATTTATTGTTGTTTGTATTTTTGATAGCTGCCATTTTGACTGGTGTGAGATGAAATCTTAGAGTAGTTTTGATATGCATTTCTCTACTTGCTAGAGATGTTGAACCTTTTTTTCATATATTTGTTGATTGATTGTATATCATCTTTTGAGAAATGTCTGTTCAGTTCCTTAGCCCATTTATTGATTGGGTTGTTTGTTTTTTTTTGGTGTAAAGGTTTTTGAGAGCTTTATATATCCTTGAAGTTAATGTTCTGTCTGATGTGCTTGTGGTAAAAATTTGCTCCCATTCTGTAGGTTCTCTGTTCACCTCACTGATTGTTTCTTAGAAGTGAAAGACCTGTACAATGAAAACTACAGCACACTAAAGAAAGAAATTAAAGAAGATCTTAGAAGATGTAAAGATCTACCTTGTTCATGGATAGGTAGAACTAATATTGTCAAAATGACTATTCTACCAAAAGCACTATACAATTTCAATGCGATCCCAATCAAAATCCCAATATCATTCCTCATAGAAATAGAAAAGAAATCATGAAATTCATCTGGAAAAATAAGAGATCCAGAATAGCCAAAGCAATTCTTAGCAAGAAGAGTGAAGCTGGTGGCATTACTATTCCAGACCTTAAATTGTATTACAAAGCAATAGTAACTAAAACAGCATGGTATTGGCACCAAAATAGACCAGTAGACCAATGGTACAGAATGGAAGACAGAGACTAACCCACACTTCTACAGTTATCTTATATTAGATAAAGGTACCAAAATGTATGTATGTACATTGGAGAAAAGACAGCCTCTTCAACAAATGGTGCTGGGAAAACTGGAAATCATTATGTAATAAAATGAAATTAAACCTCTATCTCTCTCCATGCACAAAACTCAACTCAAAGTGGATCAAGGACCTAGAAATTAATCCAGAGACCTTGCACCTAATAGAAGAAAAAGTAGGCCCAAATCTCTAACATGTTGAATTAGGCCCCAACTTCCTCAATAAGACCCCTATAGCGCAAGAATTAAAACCAAGTATTAATAAATGGGATGGATTCAAACTAAAAAGCCTCTTCTCAGCAAAAGAAACAATCAGTGCTGTCAGAAATTATTGAGGGGCTGGGGTTGTGGCTCAGTGGTAGAGCACTCGCCTAGCATGTGCGCGGCCCGGGTTCGATCCTCAGCACCACGTAAACATAAATGCATTGCATTGTGTAAAACTAAAGCAAATAAATAAATATTTAAAAAAAAGAAATTATTGAAGATGATGTAGGAAAAGTGAAATCAGAGATATATCTGATGACTTGATCCTCAGTGTAAAAAATTGTGATGCCTTAAACAGAAAATCAGAGTCAAGAAGAAGAGTTATTTGGAATGAAATTTAATAAAAGTTTTAGAATATAAATCTAAATAAAACTGACAAAATTGTGAGTCATTTGGGGTGCAGAGCCTGCTAAACCTTAAGAACAGATAAAGAAATGCCAAAATGAGTAGCTCTTTACTTTGGCTGTGATTAGAATCACCTGAAATTCTTAAAACAAGACCAATCTGAGCCCTATCCCAGACCAATTAAATATTCTTCAATTTGATTAAGGGCCACATCATTCTCTGAGCATATGAACATGAAGTTATCTAGGACATCAGCTTTCCTTTCAAAATACTGAAATTATCAGTCCCTTTGCAACGCTACTAAAATTAGTTCTTTATCAATACATAAATCTGTTATTACAACCCTCCTCATTTTCTCTATGGACAGTTCCCTCATTCTGTTACGTTCTGTCATTACCTACTCCAAAATCTTGAATGACACCCTATTGCCTATAGGATGATGTAATAAATCTGTACTTAGCATCCAAGTCTGTGTAGAAATCTGACTTCAAACTATCTTTACACTGTCCTCTAATAAAAATTCACCTAAGCCAAGCCAGGAGTGGTGGCACAAGCATTTAATCCCAGCTATTCAGGAGGCCAAGGCAGGAGGATCGCAAGTTTGGGACCAGCCTGTGCAATTTTTACAAGACTACCTCAAAAATAAAAAGGATTGGGTGTAGCTCAGTAGTAAAATGCTTGCCTAATTTGATTCCCAGTACACCACACACACACACACACACACACACACACACACACACACACACACACACACAAATAATAATAATAATAATAATAATAATAATAATGAAAAAGAATTCAGCTTGGCCAATATACTTATTCACTATTGCTCAACACACATGTATTCCTCCTCCTATGTCTTTGTGTTACTGTGCTTGGTCAAATCCTGGTCATTATAACAATAATCTGCTTTTTCTTCAACCATCTAAATTATACTGATCTTTTTTGATACAGCTCTAACCCTTCCATGAGCCTTCCCAGCTTATTTAAGTGGGAAGGCTCATGTGTGAACTCCTAGAAAACCAAATAATTAATGATGACATTATTTTGGTACATTGCTCTACTTATTATTACTATTTCCTTATATTATTTAAATCATATAATCTAATTTGTATTAATTTTTATTCTCTATGGTACTTTATACCATTTAGAACAACAAAGTTTATTAACAGAGCACACAGAATCTCATGAGCCTCCATAGTGGTTCCACAAGGGTGTGCCCTCTCCAGTAACAAATTCAACAAGCAACAAGACCATTCTGAGAGAGAACCCTGCCTTCATAGTGTTGTACGTTTTAGATAAGTCTAAGAAAGACAGAAAACCCTTTGTTTCTCTGAGAAATAACTGAGGACCCCTGGGCTTAGAAACAGTGCTAGGGGTATGAATACCAGGGCCAGTGTCTATATACCAAGGGCCTGGGGACAGTGCTAACATCAACTAAGGATTCTGTTGTCTAGATCAGTGGCTAAGCTGGCTTGCTGGTCTTTGGGTAAAAGCAAGGAGAAAAGGACCCCATAACCACTTAACTAAAAACGAATGGATTATTCCCTTTCAGTCCACTCCCTGACCCTTGGGGTAGCTCATTTGGAACAGGAACCAGCTGGGTGATTTTATTGTCCCCGCCCTCCCAGTACTAAGGATTGAACCCAGAACATGCTAGGCAAACACTCTTCCACTGGGGTATATCCTGCCCTTTTTGTCTTCTTCTTTGAGAACAGGGTATTGCTAAGTTGCTCAGGCTGGCCTCAAACTTTCAATCCTCCTGCCTCAGCCTCTTAAGTAGCTGGAACTATAGGCATACACAACTATACCAGCTCAATTAGATGTTTAAATGATGCTTTCAGTATTGGTTGACAGTGCTAAAAGAGACATAACCAGATGAATTCCAAAGCAAACAATATGTTGCCACATTAGGAGGTTTAGAGCTTACCTGAATCATTAGGCCTTATATCCAACAAATGATCCAGAACTGCACGATTATATAATACTATTTGGGACAAAAATTGATGCTGGTTTGTTAGAGAAAAGAGCCATGCCTTCTCAATTGTGCCCCCCAGGGTAGCTGATTATGTTCAGACCCTCTGCTTCAGAGGAACCTATTCAAGAAACAAGTCCTTGTGCAAAGTAATGAAAGCCTATATCCCTTTCACCTGCAGGGAGGTTCTGATGTTGGTACTGAAGACCACAGCTGAAAAGGTCACTAGTGCCTTTTAGGTTTTGAGTCACTATAAAATGTCTCCTAGTTACTTCCAAAGTGTGTAGTATTATATATCCAGGTGAGAAGCAGGAAGAGCCTACCTTTTACATAAGAAGCACCAATTGTTCTAACCTGTGATCTCTGTCCTGGTCAATGCTCCAAGTTCTATCCATTTCTCTTCTCATTCCCTGGAGTTAGAATACTGCCAGAATGCTATTAGCTGGACTCAACTGGAGGTCTAAAGTGGAAATAGATGGTTGAAAGTTTTGTGCCACTTTCTGGTAGCCTTGATGTTGGGTACAGGTCCACTGGAAGCCTAGATGTCAGGATAAGAGTGTTTCTTTGCACTTGAGAAGATAAAGAGAGTTTTATACAATCTAAGTAATAAGGACAGAATTATAGAAGGCCAGGCAAATGAGAACCAGATAGGAGTAATTTTTGTGTTGTATCTTGGAGTAGGACATCTGGAAGGTACTCTGCAGTCAAACAGGTTGAGGATGACAAATTCAGTATTGTCATAGCTTTGTATTGTGTCATTGAGTGAATGTAGAGTTTGTTAATATCTGTAAGAAAGGTGAAGTGAGTTATTTACACTCCAACCATCCTTGCACCTTCTTTGGCCAGGCATGTTTATGCCCAAGTCCATCATTATCTTCTGGGGTGTTTGAATGGTCTGTACTTTTCTTTTGGAACAGAAACTTTGACATGAAACCAGGAGTTATCATTTTCTCACCAAAAATGTCCAGATTTTTGTGAGGCACTCTGTGGATATAAGGACTACAGGAAAAGTCTCCCACTTTTAAAATAAGCATACAAGAAAAATTTAGAGCTATTTGGAGTAAGTGTCAAAATTCCCCTTCTTGTGGTTATGGCTAGCAAGTGTCATCAGGAAAGCAGGAGAAGGATCCAAATGTATATTCATTCATTCATCTGTAATATGAAAGCCACAATAGCCTCTTAGGCATCATGACAAGTACAAAAAAGGAAAGAAACATTGAGGTATATTCATCCATTTCTTCTCATTGACTTCTGGGTCTAAGGAACTTCACCAAAGTTGAGGGACCTATATGAGGTATAAGCAGTTGTTCAAAGTTTAAAGAGTGGAGGACACCCAGACCAGACAAGCTTACAGAGGTCATTGTTGAAGGAGTTGATGGGGCCATCTTTCAGGATACTATTCTGAAATGTCTCCATCTTACTGGTATGTATATTGTCTGCACAAGCAAGAGGCACAGCAATTTCACATCCAAAAAAGATATATGTCATTCATCAGCTTGAGGAAGTAAAATACCCAAAAACTAACAAATGCTTTCAAAGTCTCTTTGGTGGAGACTTACATACACACTTATATTTCTAGTGTGAAACAGTTAGCCAAACAGGGTTGTTTAAGTTTGAAATGAAGCTGCTGATTACCCCTGCTTGAATCTATTCTTATATAAGAAATGTAGTCTCTTTTCTCCAATAGGGGTGTAACATTGTCATACAGTGTTGTCTGGCCTTATAAATACAGTGGGTTTTGTTAACTACATGGCCAATAGTTATAGAAGGTACCAGCAGAGGTCACGGTAAATATGTTGAGCTGATGTATGGACCTACTTGTTTGGACTTAAATAACCAGTATTTTCATGCCAATTAATGTAGTCTGATAAAGGAACAACTAGAGTTCACACAAAAAAATCCACAAGCAGCTGGGTACAGTGACATACACCTGTAATCCCAGAAACTCAGGAGGTCACAAGTCCAGGGCCAGCCTCAGCAATTTAGTGAGACCCTGTCTCAAAATAAAAATGAATTGTTGGGGATGTGGCTCAGTGGTAACATATCCCTGGGTTCAATCCCTAGTCTGCACCAAAAAATAAATAAACATATTAAAAAATAAGAGTCCAGAAGCCTTTACAGTGATTATGATTCTAGTCTTTCAACCGTAAGTAATACTGAACCCAAATCCCAGTAAAGGAACCTGTTTGCCAAAGCTCTTTCAATAAGGATCGAGTGTTTTTCAGAACAATAGATACCCTGCATTTCTAGCAATCTCATAAATGTTTGAGGCTCTTCTCCTTTCCAGCATAATGATCTGAGGTATATGTTTAATGATCTCTTGGAGGGGAAACCAGGAACTGAGCCCCATCCCTAATCCTTAAATTTAGAAGAACTCAGATTACGGAACAAAGAAGTCTGGCATAGAGTTAAATCATAAAGTAGAGCTAATGACCAGGAGTTTTCCTGTCACCAATCCATGTTAAAAGTCCAGATGATACAGCATACTTTCTTTGCCTCTATTCTTTTCATCCTACCCACAGGGTTTGTGGGAATGAAGCTTAATAGCCACAGTCTCTAAAAGAGATTCCTCCTGTGGTCCTTCTCTATCTAATCATCTAATGATTCCATCTCTCCTAGCAAATGCTCGAGCCTGTGAACTATTTGGTAATCTGTCTCATATGTCTCTTTTTCATAGTCTCGATGGACCTTTCAAGTTTTGGGATAGGACCACATTCCCACATTCTAAAATTAGGCAACCCCTCAATTTCTGTCTTGTCATTCCTTCTATTTATGAGCAATACAACATTTATTGATGTAAAGAAGACATCACCAGAACTCTAGCCAATCTATCCTCCTCCTCTTAGTTCCTTCTTTCATTTGGAGCAGAAACCTGTGCCACTTATTAAGCTCCTTCTTTCCATTTCCTGCCCCATGACAGAACATGTATGATCTGAAAGAACTATGTCATTTCTTTTTTTATTTTTTAGTAGTAGATGGATACAATACCTTTATTTTATTTATTTATTTTTATGTGGTGCTGAGGATCCAACCCAATGCCTCATAAGTGCTAGGCAAGTACTCTACCACTGAGCTACAACCCCAGCCCCAAACTATTTCATTTCTAACTAGTGTCTCCCAGGTGAATAAATAAAATAAAAGTCATTGTCCACTTAGAAGGACCTGCTCTGAATCAGTTATTCACCATTCTCTGTGCAAATGTCATGTTGTCTAGGCTGGTCCTCTCAGACTCTGGGTTCTCTTATAATCATACTAACACAGCCAGTTGTTGTCTCAGGGCAGCTACATCCTCTGTGGATCTAGTTCAGATCACATTCCAAGAGACTCAGGGAAATCTCCCCAATGGGATATGGATTATCATTGTTACCACGCATCCAGACCAGAAACAGATGCCCCAATACTGTTAGACTGCTCATTCTCTAACAGGGTCATGTGATTCCCCTTACTTAGCTTCATTTATCACTACTGTTGTCCCTTCATCATACAAAGAAGCAAGCCAAGCCAGCCTCTAAGGATTCTTTCCAAGTGCTCATGGTATTGAACCTATTGAGAGTCTTGCTCTAAAAGCTGATGAATTTCCTCCTGCTGGTGATCTTACTCGGGCTCCTCTGTGCCAGGCTTCACAGCAACTGACTTCATATCCAGAGTGATAAATTGCCTCATATATTATAACAAAGAGTCAGTGGAGTTTGCCCTGTTTTCCCTCCTAATGGGGCTTCTGTTACCCTTTCTAGTTCACCTTACTCCTTAGGACTCATGAAAGTCTCTAAGCTGATTAATAAGAGGGATAGAACCAAATTTCAAACCACTAGTCACCTTCTTTAGTTTATCATGTTAGGGTTTCTGCCATCTTCAGGCATAGCTACTGAGCTTTTTAAACTGAGACACATTAAATTACTTGGAAAAAGATTGATCCTTTCATATCTTGTATTTAAAATTTGTTAGGCTGAACTAGAACATTACTCAGTCTAGGATAATTATCCCCTGCCACTGAAGCAAGATCCTTCTGAGTAATTAATGCATGTGAATCTTGGGGTTTACCATTTTGGTTATAGGAACAGCCTGTGTGTGCATCTCACACTGTCACCTCTAATCCTTTCACATGGTTTTCTCCCCTGGCCTCTAGTAGGTTCCTTACATGTGTACTGATCTTCCTCAGCTGAATACTCAAGAGTTCCTTCTGCAGATCTCCAGAGTTCTCTCTTTGCAGAATAGACAGCTCTCTTCTTTCCAGAATAGACTTTCCTTTCCTGCCCAAACTCCCCTTAGTCAGTCTGCCAGGCTCCCTCTGGATTCTTCCTCCCTGCATTGCATGTGGAACCTATCCCAAGGCAATGATGTCCATTTCTTACAAACTGTTGTTTCATATATTTTTTTTTCTGCTTGTGGATTTTTCATAAGGGTAAATCTAGTCCCTGTTACTTTATATTTGTCAAAAATATAAGTCTAATGTATAGGATTCAATTTCAGTTAAAAACTAATTTCAAGAGAGGATGTGAAAACTTTTAAACATATTGAATAAAGTAGTGGATTTCATTTTTATTTATTTATTTAGGTACCAGAGATTGAACAGGGAAGGGTACTTAACAACTGAGCCACATCCCCAGCCCTTTTTAAAAATTTTTATTTTGAGACAGGGTCTTGCTAAATTGCTTAGGGCCTCACTAAGATGCTGAGACTGGCCTCAAACTTGCAATCCTCCTGCCTCAGCCTCCCAAGTTATAGGCATGCATCACCATGCCTGGCTGGATTTATATTTTTAAAGGAATTCCTATAAATTATTTTTATGTGATGGAAAATATGAACCAGAAACTCACAAAGCAGAAATAATATGAATAAACCTATGAAAAGATATTCAGCCTTACAGTGATCAGAAATAATGTAATTGAGATTTTTCACCTCCTAGATATTGGCAAACAAATATTGATAGCATCCAGTTTCATTGAGGGTGTAGGCAGACAAATGTTCTCATCTGGTATGAGAATATATATTGATCCAGACAGTCTAGAGGGCATTTTGACATTATATGTTTAAAACTCTGAAATGTATGTATCTTTAACACTCATTGAGTTTTTCCCCCCTAGGAATTTATCCCAAGGAAGTAAATCAGAAAAAAAGAAAAGGAAAGAAAACCAAAAATACAGATACAAGATCATTCATCATTACAGAATTGCTAATAATAGTGAAAAATTGAGACCTATTAATTTCTATCAGTAGAAGATTGGCTATTTAAATTATGATGTAACCCATTGAATACTCTGTAGCTATTAAAATTTGTAAGGTAGTTATTTATTGACACATCAAGGTGTTTATAGAGTATTACTCAGTAAAACAGGTAGATTAGACTATTCTTTGGCAAGATTACCTCTTTAGTTATATAGGCTTAGGGACAGAGAATTTCTGGAAGTTTTATACTAAACTGTCACTCATGATTGTTTCTGTGTAATAGGGCTTTTATTAATTTTCCAATAATGGAAAAATAACCTATAAAATGAGAATCTGCAGAGTATTACTAGGTCATCTAAAAAAGGTTATTTAAATATTTATGTATATAATTTCATAAGTAATAAAATTTAATTACAGTATTGGTTCGACCTGGAGTAACTGATTTTCATAACACATTTTGGTTTTGTAGGACTAGAAGAAATTGCAAAAGAAAGAGAAAAACTCAAAAAGGCAGAAAGTATCCAAATCAAAGAAGAAACATTTGAGACTTCTGGGGATACTTTAAATTGTTCAAATACGGATCACTGTGAGCAAAAGGAAGATCTTAAAGAAAAAGATAACACAAATCTGTTTCTTCAGAAACCTGGCTCTTTTTCCAAATTAAGCAAACTTTTGGAAGTAGCTAAGATGCCTCCTGAGTCAGATGTTATGACCTCCAAACCAAATGTTAGTGCAAATGGGTGCACACTGTCTTATCAAAACAGTGGAAAGCATTCATTGAGCAGCCTTCCATCAACAGCATCACAAAGCAACATGGAGAAGACAGACTCTAATCTATTTAATGCTGGTTCAGGTGGTCCAGGGAAGTTCTATAGTCCTCTTCCAAATGACCAATTGTTAAAAACACTGACTGAAAAGAATAGACAATGGTTTAGCCTTTTGCCAAGAACGCCTTGTGATGATACTTCACTTACCCATGCCGATACGTCAAGTTCTTCTTTAGTGACTCCTCAATCTCAGCCACCATCCAAGTCACCTTCACCTGCCCCAGCTCCTCTTCTTGGATCATCTTCTCAGAATCCTGTTGGCCTAAATCCATTTGCTGTATCACCTCTTCAGGTTAGTACCACTAACTGAAGGTTTCACTCAAGGGGAATCAGTTGAATAGTTACAGTCAGTCTGTCCAAATTTGTCACAGTCTGAAAAACTGAAGCAAGTCAGAATTTCTGTCCCAAGCATTGTTAGAACTACCAATTTCTAACCTATGTCTAAGTCCACTTTAATTACTTTTTAACTTATTGTTATGGTGTATCTAAAAGCAAAATAAGAACATGGAATTTAATCTTGCTGTTTCTAATGTATTTAGTTTTCTTCCACCTGTGATAAATGGAAGTATTTTTTTCAGAACTGAAAAATAATTTCAGATTCTAGACATTTTTCCTAACTTCTTAGATTAATCTGCTTGAAAATGTTTTGTTTTTACAGATGAAAAGTGGAGTGTCTATGATGGGACTTCAGTTTTGTGGGTGGTCCACTGGTGTGCTTACTTCCAATATTCCATTTACATCACCTTTACCTAGTCTGGGATCAGGGTTGGGATTATCTGAAGGAAATGGTAATTCATTCTTGACTTCCAATGTTGCTTCAAGTAAATGTGAATCTCCAGTACCTCAGAATGAAAAGGTCTCGCCAGCTCAACCTGCAGCTGTTGAAGTAGCAAAACCAGTAGATTTTTCTAGTCCAAAACCTATTCCAGAAGGTAGGTACATTGAGATGGCTTATAGCCACTTACTATATTTCATTATTTTGGATTCTTATAACTGAATCTCAGGTGGTTTTACATGTAATTCATAAATCTTTAGATTTGCTTTGTGCCATTATTTCCTACTCAAAATATTTGTAAAAGATCTACATATTTTGACTTAGAAATGCAGTTTGGTTGGTGGAGGATTATTGATCCAGAGGACCTGAAAACTTTGCTCAAGGTGCTACATCTCAGAGGAATAAGAGAAAAGGCATTACAAAAACAAATTCAGAAACACTTGGATTATATTACACAAGCCTGTATCAAGAACAAGGATGGTATGTGCCTAAAGATTTCTTTCTTGTATAGTTATGAAAATTAATTTTTATCCTAAAACATTTTGATATGTCTTAATTCTAGTATTGCTAGTTCCTTCAGTGTTGCTCAACAATAACTATTTACATTTCTTAAATAAATATTTATTATAATTTTTAGCACCTGCACAATATTGTTTTGCGTCTCTTAGAAAAAGTGTTTCTCCTTTTTTAGAATAAGCTGACTGCTTATGTAAAGTTAAATGTACATGGTACCCCTGGAATTTTATTCACTTTCTGTTCACTGAGGTGGGGAAAATAAAGTGGATTTTAAAATTAATTTCTTTTCAAATGTAGTTGCTATTATTGAATTAAATGAAAATGAAGAAAACCAGGTAACACGAGATATTGTGGAAAATTGGTCAGTAGAAGAACAAGCAATGGAAATGGACTTGAGTATCCTTCAACAGGTAGAAGACCTAGAAAGGAGAGTTGCATCAGCAAGTTTGCAAGTGAAGGTAAAATTAACTTGGAATAAAATCTGTTTTATAGGCTAATGGAAGGTAATGTTTTCACTTTATCTCATTTAATTCTTAAAATAGTCCTGAGTTAATTTTCCCCATCTTACAGGTAAGGAACCAGGCTCAGAGTAAGTAACCTGCCAACGGTCATATAAGTAAGTGGCTAAATGTGGATTCAAACTAAATCTTTTTAACTCTAGAGCCTACATGCTTTTTACTAGATCTTGCCATCCCCTTAATGGTATTCACAGGTATCATTTGTGGTGTGGAGTTATTTAACTCAAGCAAAATTCATAATTTTCCCCATGATAAATGTAGTTTTCTAAAACAAATCTTATCAAATTCCTACTGTAGTATTTCATACATGATCAGGAACTCCCTGGAATACAATACGTCTTATATGTCAGACTTTATGTAGTTTAAAATGGGTATTACCACGTCATAGGCCATGATCAGAAGTGGTTTCCAATGGACAAACAAAAGGAAAGCTTTACCTTTGTGCAAGAATTTTTGATCTTGCAAAGAGGGATGTAAAGATTTCTTGAATTGATAATAAGGTGTTATTATCTGTACAAATAAATGAATGGATAGTTAATAGGCATGAAAGGCAGGACATCTGCAAAGTTTCACAAAATTTAGTTTCTGCAATATGACTTTATTTCATATTTTATTCAAATTGAGAATTTGTGCCTAATACTATCATAATAATTAAAATTTTGTTTCATAGTTAGTTTTAAGGACCTTCAAAAAATATAGTTTTCAAGAGGTAAGAAAATATCCCTTTCTTGCCACAAACATATATCAATGTTGGGAAGCAAAATTTATCATTTGCTTAAATTATCATGCTAGCAAACTATATGTCTCCTCCTCATGATACTTTAATACAACATAAAAAGCCTCATTTATCTGGCATTTTCAACAAATGAAATCTTCTACAAAAGTTAATTTTCTGGAGAAATGAAAATTATTCCATTTAGTACCATAATTTTTAACATGTTTGTTGGATCTCTGAGGTTATGCATTTCACTGCCTTCTTAAATTGAAAATAATTAGTGTAATTTAAAATATCTTGGTGACAGGATCATTAGTATGAAGACCAATTATTAGACAATGATTCCCTCAGTAAAGGTGAAAAGGTTTTGCCCCTACACTAAATACAGTGTACAGGGCTTTTGTTTCTAAGCTATCATATCTGCTTTCTCTGTTTTTGTTCTCTCTCTTGTGGTCAGTTACTACTTGCTAGTTAAAATGTTTCCTATTTTCCTCCAGCTTTTTTTCCCATATAATTTGCCAATTCTAGTTGACCATCAGTTGGGAAAGTATATCATTAAACTTTTTAAAATTATGTTTGGTCAGAGGAAACATTTTCCTACTGACATACTCAGATTTTGGTGCATTGACCTTGTCACATTGCTGGCTGCTAAAATGTTCTTAAGTGGGATTTGCTGTTTAAGTAGGGTGTCTTAACATCCTAACCACAAGGACTTCTAAATTATTTTGTATTATTCTAAGAATTTAATTATATTTAAAAAGTCTAAGAATACAAGTGATGAAGTAAGTGATGAAGTTAACCACAAAACATTGTTTTAACATCTGTAGAGGATTTAATTTTTTTCTTAAAAAATATTTATATAAAGCCAGGTGTGGTGGCACATACCTGTAATCCCAGCAGCTCAGGAGGCTGAGACATGAGGATCGCGGGTTCAAAGCCCACCTCAGCAAAAGTGAGGTGCTAAACAACTCGGTGAGACCCTGTCTCTAGAGCAAATACAAAATTGGGCTGGGGATGTGGTTCAGTGGTTGCATGGCCCTGAGTCCAATCCCCTAGTACTCCCCACCACCAAAAACAAAGTTATATGTTTAACCTGTGGAACTAGTCGTTGCAGTGGCACAGGTGATTAAGCAGGTGGCCTTGCTATACTTGGGTGCATTACTTTCTACAAATATTGTTAATAATTTGACATTTTATATTGTAGAAATATCTGTGAGTCCCTAGTCCTAGTCCTGTATCGAGTATAGAAAACTTCTAATTACTTCCAGTCCTCAAAGGGACCACTCTTTGTTCTCTTTTAAGTCATTTATTTTATAAGCTAATTAATTTCTTCAGTCATTAGTCATACAAAATAGTTCCCAGGTTTGTGATTCTCTTATGAATAGTACCAGTATCAATATCCATCTTGAAATATTGTATTCATAACTGTATGCAGAGATGTCTAAATGTATACATGGGACTTTTATTGTCCTTAAGCTGGCATTATACTTCTATTAATGCTATCTGAATTTGTACCACCCTTTTAGCATCCACATCATACTTTACTTAATAGGCACTGTAACAAAAACCCCTGAGCCTCTTTCAGAATACTTTTCAGTGACTTCTGTCACATGTGGTATTTCTGTGATTAGATGCTTAAACTTCAAAGCTACAATTTGCATTTATCATGATTGTATTTTTATTAATTTGAGTATACTTTTTAGCATATGAATATTTTTATTCATTAACAGTATTAAAATTCTTGCATACTTGGCTCACAATAGATGGGTTGGGGGGTGGAGGGAGGAGTGGAAGTTCATGGGATTGGGGGTAGGGGACTGGGGGAAAGAGAGGAGGGATAGGAATGGGAAAGACAGTAGAATGAATCAGACATAACTTTACTGTGTTCATATATGAATACACGACCAGTGTAACTCCACATCATGTGTAACCACAGAATGGGAAGTTATACTCTATGTATGTATGCTATGTCAAAATACATTCTATTGTCATATATAACTAAAAAGAACAAGTAAATAAATAAATAAAATTCCTGCATACTTTCATATTACCTGCAGGTCTAGGGCAACCAACTAAGTTATTCATAAACAAGATAAATCAAATGTAGAGCCTTTTAGACAGTGGCACTAAGGACCTTTTCTGGATATAGTTTTCGATCATCTAGGCTCCTCTAACACTAATCTTTTTTTTTTTTTTTTTGTCAGTTGCCTTGCAAACATCAAGATGTACTATGTTTGCAGGGTTCTCTATTTAATAATTTCATATCCCTTTCAGAATGTGGGAAGGAGGTTCATTGGACATGAACTATACCTAATTCACTTACGTCTATCATACATAATTCCATCCTTGGCAAGCACTGTACCACTGAGGCACACCTGGGTTCTTTCCTTCTTTTCTGAATATAAATATCCTATTGAGTAAAAGGGAAAGGCTTAATCCTAATAGATAAGATAAAATTATTATTTCTAAAGAGATTTAATTAAAAAGTTTATTCTGTTTTTCATTTAATATGCATTTGTTAAATAACTATTTCATATCAGACAATAGACACTACAAAACTGAATAAAATGTGGTTAGGGTTAGAGTTACCTAACCTCTGAGGGTTTCTTACCCTCAGAAAGCTTGTCATTTAAGAGGAAGGTAAGATATATATACATATATGCAGAATCTAGTACCTTCTAATCATAGGGAAGTACAAAGTAATTCCTGAATTTAAAAAATAAAATAAAGACTACCTGACTTCTAATGGAGGTCTGGAAGAGTTCAGGGAAATTTTCTTGTAGAAATTCAGTTAAGGTTTCGGCAGAGACTGGAGAATATATATTAAGAAATGGGACCATCATGAGAGAGCACCAGCATCAGGTTTATGGAGTAGCAAGTCATGAAATTTGATTGCAGCATAAGATGTGTGAATGGGAAAATGAAAAAAATGAGGTAGATTGAGGTACTTGAATGCCCTGATAAAATTTGAGACTTTGGGGCTAGGGTTTTAGCTCAGTGGTTGAGCACTTGCTTAGATAAAGGTATTGTGTCCATCTATAACTAAAAATATTTTTTAAAAAAAGATCTGAGACTTTGTTAAATGGTGGGGAATCTTTGAGAGATTTTGATTCAGAGGATCAATGTGAGTAAACTAAGTTATAAGAGCATTCATTTATTCAGTCAATATCTGTATTTTATTTGCCTTCACTATACTAAAGATAAATAAACAAAAACAGGCATAGTCCCTTCCTTCATGGAATTTTAAGGTAGAAAGATATTAATCAATAGTAATGCTACTATAAAATTGACCTGAGGGGAGAGAAGGGAGCATTATATAGTCCTATGTGAAATGGGGTCTTACTTGCTGAAGGAGGTCAGGGAAGAATTGCCCTCACAGGATTTTCATGTTAAAGCGATTTTTTGAAAGCTGCGGATGAGTACAATAAAAACTAGGTGAAAAGGGCTGGGGTTGTGGCTCAGTGGCAGAGCGCTCGCCTTGCACGTGCGCGGCCCGAGTTCGATCCTCAGCACCACGTAAACATAAATGCATTGTATTGTGTACAACTAAAGTAAATAAATAAATATTAAAAAAAAAAAAAAACCTAGGTGAAAAAAGAACAGGGAAAAGCTATACCAACAAAGGTTTATGCAAAGCCCCTGCAACTAAAGGAAAATGGTGAGTATAAGGACCTGCACAGAAGAGTAGGGGAAGGCATGAAAACAGAAAGTAGAGTTCACAGGCCACCCAGACATTTCCATCTAAGTAGGCCCATGAAATTAATAAGCATATTAGCCTAAAATCTCTTGGAATACTTTGTTGATTTTTATTATACCTTTCATAATATCAAAGGTGGATAAATTTTCTTTTTCAAACTTTTCTTGTACCTGTTTCTTTTAATTTTTTAATTTTTTGTTCTTGTTTTAACCTAACATTAGGAAACCCGAAGTAAAAACTTTTAATAAAGATCCTTGATATCCGCCGGTGTCTGCTGCTGTATTTTTAATAAAGGTAACTCACCCATCAGGCATTTTTAAAAAGAAACCATAATGACATTATTCTCTTGATATATAGGGTTGGATGTGTCCAGAGCCTGCATCAGAAAGGGAGGACTTGGTATATTTTGAACATAAATCATTTACTAAATTGTGCAAGGAGCATGATGGAGAACTTACTGGAGAAGAAGAAAACAGTGCAAATGCACTAGAACGGAAGAGTGACAACCCCCTAGATATAGCTGTAACCAGGCTGGCTGATTTGGAGCGGAACATTGAAAGAAGGTATCTGAAGAGCCCCTTAAGTACCACCATTCAGATCAAACTGGATAATGTGGGCACAGTTACTGTCCCTGCTCCTGCACCATCCATTAGTGGTGATGGTGACGGGTAGGTTATTGAGATTAACTTGAAAAATTATTGTGCTTCTTTGCTAAATGGAGCCTATTTTCTATTGCCTGTTATCTATGTATCTTCTTGTATGTCTGTGATCCATATGGATCATGCTATTTGCATGGTGCTTTGTAAAAACATTTTTTTTTTGTTATGTGCATTGATAATCCTGCAAAGTGATCTTACATTTACCTGGTTGTGACTAAGCTTTAAGGCACGTAGCCACAGTCTGTGCACTACATCAAATTTAGTTGCTTAAACTTTATACTTATTGGCTGTTACATGTTTTTGTCATTGCTTGGCTTTCAGTGTGATGATTGTTTCACATTCAGTAATCATAAATGTGGACATGACCTACTTAATTTTTCTATATTTCAATGCAGAATTGAAGAGGATATTGCTCCAGGGCTCAGGGTATGGAGAAGGGCATTATCAGAAGCTCGCAGTGCTGCACAGGTAGCACTGTGCATTCAGCAATTACAGAAATCAATAGCATGGGAAAAATCAATTATGAAAGTTGTAAGTGTTTTTATTTAAGAAATACTATAACTAATTTACTTTGTCCTGTTTTTTTCCAACCTCCAGATCTTAATTTTACAGTGTCACAGTAATTTATGCTGCACTAGAGAGTTTGTTTAATTCTTAAATACCATATAAGCTAATACTTTCCTCCTTACCTTGAGTTTTCTGTAGGAACCTACCAAATTTGTTACCTTTTAATTTTTTAAAATCTTGCTTCTACCTCTTTTTGATGTTGTTTATAATTCTAACTTAAGTTGTCTCCTACATTCTGCTGGTATCACTCAGTTGTTAATCTAAATAATTTTGAAGGTCCTTTCACTCTTGTCAATTGCTAACCTTACCAGCTACTATTGCATTTCTAAAATGTTTTATTTTTCTATCAGTTCATATATTTAATGCTAAAATGTCCTCAGATAAATAAATACAAAATGAACACAGCTCTAATTTCAGTTATGTGTTTGCATCTAATATGGTTATATGAAGAGTAGATCTTTTTGTCTTTTCTGTAGTGATTAAAACTGGTTTTTCACTTTCTATGTAGAAGCCCAATTAGTTATTATTAGCCCAATTAGTTACTGTCATATAGTAAGCCTCTGCTTTGTCCCAGGCTCCAAAATGCTATGTATTCAAAAGATTTATATTCTGGAGAGAGATTTATTTTTAACCACGTATAAGCATCCCTCTTGTCTGCTTCATATATCATATATAGCAGTATCTAATTTATGTAGACTTTTATGAATCACTTTAACATTTACTTTTGAACTTACTTTAAAATTTAAACATTTGAAATTTGTTTTCATGAAGGGTTGAAAGTAAAATTCCTTTACTTAAACAGTCATTCCCCAAAGGAAAGATTCTTAAAGAATTTATCCTTCTTTCATTCATTTTTAGCTCTATGCTTAGACTTATATACATTTTAGATAGATACATTTTTTTTTTCTGTGTGTGTATTTTTTTTTACTTCTTCCTAACATGTAGATGGAATTTGAATCGCCATTTGTACAATATGCTCAAATTTAGGTCTTTCTCAATGAAATTTGAATACACTATAAGTTTTAAGATATTGTTCAGTTCATCTGACAGCATTTATACTGGGTAAAAATATTTTTTCTTCTAAAAATTATTATTAAAATGGTTGTGGCTCAGCGGTAGAGCGCTCGCCTAGCACGTGTACGACCCTGAGTTCAATCCTCAGCACCATGTAGAAATAAATAAATAAATAAATGGTATTATGTCCAACTACAACTAAAAAATAAATATTTTTTAAAATAAATAAATAAATAAAGGTATTGTGTCCAACTACAACTAAAAAATAAATATAAAAAAAATGAGTTTTAAAGTCACCTTGGACAAATGTATTTGCTAAAATATAGGTGATGATTATCCAAAAAGATTGAATTTTACCTCAGAATGAAATTTGTTGAATTACTTTTTCTTATATTGTTAGTTTTACTGTAAACCTAAACAAATAAATCTGTACCCAAATCTATTTTTATATTATTATACTTTCTACAATCTAAAGCGTTCCTTCAGTTTTCACAAATTCATTAACCTTTCCCATGTTATTAATATGCATTTATCATCATTTAACTCTACTTCTCATAATCTTTAATTTTTTAAAAAATGTCTAATAATACTTTATTTGCAAGCTGGTACTCAATGGAAGAACGCTTGTCTAAGCAAGGCCTTGGGTTTGATTCCCCAGCACTGCAAAAAGATACATAGGATGGATGGATGGATGGATGGATAGATAGATTAAAAACATTATTATTTGCTGTGGAGCTACCTTTAAAATAAAGTGAGAATTGCATATTCAAGATTAACAAGCCAAGTGCAGTAGTGCATACCTGTAACCCCAGCTACATGGAAGGCCAAAGCAGGAGGTTTGAGGCAAGTTTGAGGTTAGCTTTAGCAGCTCAGTAAGATCCTATCTCACAATAAAAAAATAATAAGGACTAGAGATGTATCTCAGTGGTAGAGCATCCCTGGGTTCAATCCCCAGTACGTACAAAAGAAAAAAATTAACAAGCCCTATATAACCGTTAATTAAAGAGGTAATGGTGCCTATAATAGTCCTCATAATAAATTCAAATAACATGTTGATGTGTTTAGTACCTTTAGAAATGCTCTCTTGGTCAGAGACCTAGCTTACCAGGAAAGAAGGAGTTGTCAATTTTCCACTAGGTTATATGCTATTGTTGATGTTAAATAATAGACAACATCCACTGTTTTTAACTCTGTTAACAGGTATTCAACCAAATATTAATACATTTTCTCTAACATTGTGAGTTTGTTACTATGATTTTTCAAAACTGTTGTGCATTTGATATGTCACTCTTTTTTTTGGAAATTTTTTTTGGTGGTTGTAAATGTACAGCATGCCTTTATTTTATTTGCTTATTTTTGTATGTGGTGCTAAGGATTGAACCCAGTGTCTCACACTACTAGGCAAGTGCTCTGCCACTGAGCCACAGCCACAGCCCTCACTCTTTCTTTAAATGAATCAAAACTATTTTTAAATCACAAATGTGAGAGGTAGAACAGACTTTGCAATATTTTTGGTTATCTGTTATAAAAAGTGGAATTGACTTGTGATCATGAAATCTGATTTTTTAATATTGTTATAGGGATTTAAATATAATCTTCAAAATTTTATTTCTCAATGAGTATTTCTACAATAGATCTTTTAAAGATGTAACTCATTTTGCAAAATAACTAACCCCATCTTACAGTATTTAGTGATGTAATATTAGGAAGTTGATTAAAAAAAGATATTTATTATTGAAATATGAAACTCAACTGCTTTTGCTGTAAACATACATGCCAATTTTAATAGTACATATACTGGAGATATATTGGATAGATAGATATTTGTTAGCTTGGATAGTATGTATTTTGATAAGGTTCTTAAGCTATAATTGTTATACACATGGAGTTATATAAGACTATTTTGGACTTTCCCAGTCAGATAAAATGTATTAATTATTAAACAAACTAAGTTTGAACAGTTAAATACTTTGTTTCTAAGGTTATATAAATACTTAACTTTAAATTAGTATAAATGAATTTCAGCTTAAATGTTTTCATTTTTTAAAATACTAATTGCAGGACATTTTCAGCTATGTCTGGAATTTGAAATAAACATTAAAAAATTTTAGTGCTTACTATTTTTTAAAGCTATCTTGAATGTTTTTACTTAATTAACTTCTTTTTCTTTGTGAAATTTGCTATACAAAATATGTATGCATGGAAAAAATCTCTTAGTAATATAAAACATTTTTCAATAAAGAAGAAGTGATTGTATTTTGGGTTCTAGAAAACAAATTCTGACCTCTTAAATTCTTTAGTATATTCTATCTATATTTTCTTTAGAAATCATTTCAGAAAATTAATTTTCTACACATGTGGCACATGTTTGATTTCAGTCAACTTTCCAACTTTCCTGGTTTAGACACATTTTTTAGTGAATCACAAAACATAGATGGATAATTTAGTCGAAGACTAGGGATATCTTTTATTATTTCTTAATCTTCATCTTCAAAATTAACTCTTATTTCTTTCTCAGAATATCACGAGGATGCTAAGATAAGCAAAAGATAAAACACATTTAAAAAACACCATGTATTAAAGCTATTCATTGCTTTATGTGCTCTAATGTCATGTTAATATTTCATATGTTAATGTATACATGCTTCTGAAGTGTGTGCAGGCATTCAACTTCTAGCTTTGTTCTTTGCAGTGTACCTGAAATGTGCATTGACCCCAATAGAACTGCTCACCCCGTCATGTGGTCCATATCTGTGTAACGAGAGATACATAGATGTGTATGGCTATTGTATATTTGTTAGCAAGCGGAATGTTCATTACTAATATAAACAAGAAATTATGGCATATATAACATCCCAGTAACTATTTTTCATACCAGAGGGTTAATTCTAAATAATTTTTCATGTATTATAGTACTGCCAAATATGTCGAAAAGGAGATAATGAAGAGCTGCTTCTCCTTTGTGATGGCTGTGACAAAGGCTGTCATACCTACTGCCACAGACCCAAGATTACAACTATACCAGATGGAGACTGGTTCTGTCCAGCTTGCATTGCTAAGGTAAGACTGATGTAGAACTAAACTTTTTAATTACAAGATCAAAATGCAGACTTTTATGGCAGTTTGTTTTGTGTGGCATAATTTACATACCATAAATTCACCATTTTAACAATTCAGTGGTTTTTATTGTACTCACAAAGTTGTACAAACACCACCATTAATTTCAGAACATTTTCATAACCCCAGAAAGAACTTTTTGTACCCATTAACAGAAACTTCCCCATCCCCCGCTACCCTAGTGTTTGGCAACCCCTAACCTATTTTCTATGTATTTATTATGTATTTATCTATTCTGGTCATTACATACAAATTTAATCATGCAATATATGGCCTTTAGAGTTTGGCTTCTTTCACTTACCACAATGTTTTTTCAAAGTTCATTCATGATTTACTTCCTTTGTAGATGCATTGTATAGATTTACTACATTTTTGTTTATCCATTCATCAGCTGATGGACATCTGAGTTTTTTATAGGTTATGGCTACTAGGAATAGTGCTGCTATGAACATTTACATGCAAGATTTTGCTTGAATATATGTTTTTGGTTCTCTTGGGTATAAACCTGGAAGTAGAATCGCTAAGTGATATGGTAATAAGCATCTGTATTTTAAGTCATTTTCCAGTCACATTTGAAATAGAAACCTGTGAACTCTCTTACTAATTAAAAGAGAAGCAATATGATAAAATAGAAATGAGTTTGGTAATTAAAAGGTAAAGGAATAAGAAATTTTATGGATCAACATATATTCAAGGTCAGACTTTTTGCTAGGTGTTCGCTACCCCAGTCACTGTTCCCGAAATTTAAGCTATTGACTACTGCCTCTCCAAAGACTTGAGTTCCAAACTTCCATTTGTCTACTGCCCCCTTTCTTTCCATTTCACTCCTTCTAGTCCTCCAGTAATCCTTTGATCTCACTAAAACCTTCAATATATTTATCTTAAGACCTTTTCACTCTATCTCCCTTCATGTCCTCTCTTTCCACCTAATCTGACTTATGTCAATATTCCATTATCATAATGCACATATTTCTTTATAAATCATTAAATATACTGTTTGGTTCTTTGCTTCTCTCACTTGATGAAATAAACTATCATTCTAGTTAATCAAACTCTGTCTTGTCTTTTTTTTTAAATATTTTTATAGTAGATGGACATAATACTTTTATTTTATTTTTATGTGCTACTGAGGATTGAACCCAGTGCCTCACATGTGCTAGGCAAGCACCCTACTGACTGAGCTATAGCACCAGCCTCAAGTTTGTCTTTTCTAGCACCTATTAGTTATTAAGAATAATGCTGATGGGAACATTTTTACACGTTTTTGCATGAAAACTTGCAAATGTGGCTATGGAAAGTACTCAGAGCCAGGCGCAGTGGCACACACACCTGTAATCCCAGCACTTGGGAGGCTGAGGCAGGAGGATCATGAGTTCAAAGCCAGCCTCAGCAATGGCAAGGCACTTAGCAACTCAGTGAGACCCTGTCTCTAAATAAAATACAAAAAAGGGCTGGGGAGCCGGACGCGGTGGTGCACGCCTGTAATCCCAGCACTTTTGGAGGCTGAGGCAGGAGGATCGCGAGTTCAAAGCCAGCCTCAGCAATAGCAAGGCACTTAGCAACTCAGTGAGACCCTGTCTCTAATAAAATACAAAAAAGGGCTGGGGATGTGGCCCAGTGGTCAAGTGCCCCTGAGTTCAATCCCCAGTACCAAAAAAGAAAATTAAAAAAAAAAGGGGGGGGCTGGGGGTGTGGCCCCTGAGTTCAATACCCGGTACCAAAAAAAAAAAATACTCAGCCCTTCAAATACAAGGTGCCTTTAATAATGTCAGTTTTGTTCCCTCCATCCATTCTGAGATAATGACCTTATTCTCATTCCACTGAGAAAATGGAAGCCTTTGGAAGAAAACCACATCCTTCCGCATCAGGGCTCTCATCCTTACCTTCTCTCCTGTTGCCCTCAGCTTCCGGTGCTCCTAACTGAGCCAGTTTTCTTACTCATCCCTCAGGGCCCATCCCTCTTACCTCCTTAGTAACATTACTCCAGCAGTTCTCCCTTTACATCTTTAGTTTCTCCTTCTTTACCTAGTTCATTTCACCAACCTATTGACATGCTACTTTTTCTCTCATCTTAAGAAAAGCTTCTGATTTTACTTCTCTCTTGATCCATTTCCTGTCTCTCTCGTTCCTTTTACACAGAAAAATTCTTGAAAAGTTTTCTGTTCTGGTTTTCTACACTTGATCTTAGCCAAAAGCCCAAGGAGCAATACCCCAATTCTAACCCCAGTTCACTCTTGAACTTATTCTAACAGCTTCTCTGGAATAGCTCTTATCATGGCCACAAATTATTTATACATTGCTCAGTCTAGTGATTAGTGCTTAGCTTACTTGACCTGTCAGTTACGTGTGAATAGAGTTGAATAGTCCTTCATCCTTGAAACACTGTTTTTTACTTAGTTTCTCAGATTCCATACTTAGCAGGTTTTCTTCCTCTTTTTGTTTCTTCTTGATCTTTGCTGATTTTTTCCCACCTACTTGATCTGATCTCAACTTGGGGTTATCATCTGTAAAAGGAGATTATATCTGCTGTAGGAATTTGTGAAGATAAAATAAGATCATGTATGAAAAAGTTTTTTTTATAAATGTAGAGTTCTGTAAATTGTTTATAGTAAAACTTTATTATTATATTTTAGACCATGTTTTACAAGGGGCCCTGAATGGCATCTTATTCAATAATAGTTGTTTTTTGACTTCTCATTACTTGATCATTTTTTGTCATATAGAGCTAAATGTAGTTCAACAGTAATCTTCACTGGCTATACATAAATTACTTTTAGCTTCATAACTGTCAAGTCATAGAAAATTTATCTAATGTTTTAAAAACAGATAAATGTTTTTAAGTCTTGATGATGGTATCACTTAGTAGACTATTGGAGGTTTTTTATTTTCCAATAAATTTTCTTAAATTACAATTCTGGCTATCATCCAAAGTGGTCTTATATTATTAGCAGGCATATTATCTCATACAAGTCTTTTGGTGTGAATGCAGCTTTCTAGGCTTTTGCTTTTTGTTCTTATTTTTGTTTTTTAAATGCAGTAACTATACATTATATTTCTTACAACAACAAAAAAGTATTCTGATTATCTGTTTTTGATATGTGAGGAAAAGCTACATTTTAAAAATATCTTTCCATTTAATTTACAGTTAAGTGCAAATGTTTATACTGTACATCTTGCCCTCAAATGGTTATGTCTGCCTGTAACAGGGTTAACTATTTTTATATTCTCTGTGTATATATTTATGTATGTATAAATGTGATCACAGGATCGAGGAATCAAAGGATATGTGTCTACATGTATGTATACACACTCACAAACACACACACACAGACTCACATACTAGAAGTTTCAAACTGTAGTGCCTACAAAAGCCAAGTAAATAGCAGAAGAGTGTTTTGGACCCTTAGTGTGGGCACTGTGGCAGAGTCATGTCCCCCATTTAAATGTGATAGTCATCACTCAACTCCCACCATTTTTTATCATGTAGAAATGTGAGCCCAGTCTTAGAGGATCTTCTCATAATTCAAGAGATGTCAAGATTATGGATTTTTATGCATTTCCTCCCAAATATTAATATTGGAAGCAAATTCAGAATTTTTACAAGCATTCTATAAGCCAAATAGCATATGCTTTGGGCTGTTTCAGCTTGTGCCATCATTTCACAACTCCTACTATATAAATATAAAAATATGACAGATATGCACCTTTAAACCCTTAATCTGATAGGTTTTGCCTAAGACCTGTTGAAGTTCCTCTTTGAATTTGGGCTCTAGCAAGAAAGGGAAGAGAAGGGATCTGTGTCTAAGAAAAGTTGTATTGTTAAAAGAGTTCTTTCTTCATCTTTAATCTCTTTCAGTTAGTGACCTAGACTAAAGGACCACTAGTGATAAGTTCAGTAGTACCAAAGATGAAATAGCATTTTCAAATTTTAAGAATTCTTCAGATAAATAGGCTTTTCATGCTTTAATAATAAGGTTTTATATTATTGGAGAAATTCACAGACTCTCTTGAAAATAATAGAAATAACCTTTAGAAATCAGGATTACTATTTCTTTTTATTCATTTGCCACGTCAAACTTTCATAATGTAAAATATTAGAAGGTCTATAAATAAATTTTATACCTTATTTACTTTTTTAAAATTCTAGGCAAGTGGTCAAACTATAAAAATAAAAAAACTTAATGTCAAAGGAAAAAAGACTAATGAGTCAAAGAAAAGCAAGAAAGTAACTTTAACAGGGGATACTGAAGATGAAGACTCTGCATCTACAAGTAGTTCACTAAAAAGAGGAAACAAAGACCTCAAAAAAAGAAAAATGGAGGAAAACACTTCTATTAACTTATCAAAACAAGAAAGTTTTTCTTCTGTTAAGAAACCCAAAAGAGATGATTCTAAGGACCTAGCTCTTTGCAGGTATTATTTCAATTTGCATGTATTTTGTAACATCCCATTTTATTTGTTAGAAACATTTTTACCACATTAAAGATTACTTTCTAAAATTTTATAATAGAAAAATGTATAGTATAAGTGTAAGCTAATATTATCTTTTTAAATATATTTGCATTGACTTATTACCTGAAAGAGAGCAGAAAGAGACTACTGGGTGTGGTGGCACACCCCTGTAATTCCAGTGGCTCTGGAGGCTGGGGCAGGAGGATTTTGAGCCGGAAGCCAGCCTCATCAACTTAGTGATGCCCTAAGCAACTCAGCAAGACCCTGTCTCTAAATAAAATTTAAAAAAGGGCTGAGATATGGCTCAGTGGTTAAGTGGGTTAAATCCCTGGTACTACTACTACTACTACTACTACTACTAATAATAAATAATAATAATAACATAATTCTAAAGTATAGATACTGATTGCAAATATTATTTTCTTTAGTATGATCCTGACTGAAATGGAAACTCATGAGGATGCTTGGCCTTTCTTACTTCCTGTAAACTTGAAACTTGTACCTGGTTATAAGAAAGTTATTAAGAAACCTATGGATTTTTCCACAATTAGAGAGAAACTGAGTACTGGACAGTAAGTAAATCATTTCAGTTAAATAAATATTTTTTAAAATATTTATTTATTTGCTTTTTAGTTGTACACAATGCGTTTTACGTGGTGCTGAGGATTGAACCCAGGCCATGCACGTGCTAGGCGAGCGCTCTACCTCTGAGACACAACCCCAGCCCCTAAATAAATATTTTATCAAATGCCCAATATGTGCTGTGCACTTTCTAGTGAGTCAAAGACATTTCAATTAATAGGAAAGATACAAGTCCCACCTTTAGAGGGTGTGTATATGTGTGTTTGGCTAGGGTAGTTAGGTATGGAAAACAAGTCAACTAAAATTATTTAAGGAATTAAAAGTAGTGTGATAAACCTGTTTTTGACATTTGAAGAGCACCAAACCAGACTAGGGAGTAAGGAAAAGGGTCAGAGCAACCTCTCAAAGTAACATATAAACTAGAGCTTGTATTGTACATCAATAGAATATTATCACCACCTCATGTGGATTTAACAAATTTAATATTTCAGATTATTGCCTCATAGAAAGAGATCATTGTTAATTTTTTAAAATATTTATTTATTTGCTTTCATTGTACACAATGCGTTTATTTTTATGTGGTGCTGAGGATCGAACCCAGGCCACGCACGTACTAGGCGAGCGCTCTACCGCTGAGCTACAATCCCAGCCCCGATCATTGTTAATTTAAAAAAATAAAAGTGTTATAAATTGTTGGAGAATATTGAAAATCCATTTATTACATGTAGAAGAAAATCTTCTCCTTTATTTCATGTTCTGCTTGCAATCTATCCCCCAAATAAAGTGACTTCCTAGCCACAGTTAATGATCTTTTTCAGACCATCTCAAAATTGTGCCAGAGAGTAACCACTTAATTAGTGTAATTTAGATGGTTCAGGACAGTGTTCCACTTTGGAGCTACAAGAATGAGGATGTTCACTTGCAGAACAAAGGCATTCCATGTGAGAATGGCCAAGATCCCCAGAGCTATATTCTTTTCCCTATTTTCCCCTTGCTTTCTTTATTCCTACATACCATATTAGCTTAATATAGACTATGCCCATTACTTCAGGTGAAGTCAGAAAAAAAATATGTAGAAATAAGGAAATATACATTGAAGAAATAACTATACCATATATTTCAATTACGTTATTTTGGTTTTGTTATACTATATGTGGTCTAGTTTTTCCATAACATTCTTTTGGTGTGAATATCACTGTGCTTGTGGATTTATATTCCATTTAGGAGAATTGAGTAGAATTTAAAACGTTCAATGTCCCTCTCACATCAGTTGATTTGCTGGATAGAACAAATAAGTGTAGTAATTTATTTTGAGGACAAAATAATTGTCTTTCAAAGAATTATATTAGCTTTGTTTTACCTTTTTAAAAAATTACAGAAGGGATATTTTCAAACACAGGAAACATTGAAAACCATTAAAATTATTAGTTGATGAACCAAACAGCAGAACTGTTGTCTAGAGATGGCTTTTTCTGTCTGCCAAAAAGTCAGATATTTTGCGTGCAATAGCTCAGTGGAATTTATAACTAACACAGCCCTGACAGAGATATACACATGAAAACAAGTGTTTAACTCTTGATTCATGATCTTCGGATTCCTGAATGGAAGATCAGCCTAAAACTCAAAATCCCCAAAACAAATAGGCTTCAAAATCGACACAAAATAACCAAAAAGTCTACAAAACCAAGCTCACTTTTGAGAATGAGTCCTGGTAAATGCTGGAAGTCACAGTAGAGGAAGAAGAGAAGGGAGCAATCTGTATAATCCTGTTTGTGATGACAGCTGTGTGAGAGGTGAAATTCTGTCGATTCAGGCTCTACTAACTTCACATTGTTCAATTAAACCCAAAGGAATGAGTTAGAACCCAAACTCAAAAACTATTTCAAACTTTTAGACAGTTCATAGAACACAGGGAAGGAAATATCTTCTTTAATGAATCTTTCTGGTTCTGTTAGCGTTCCCATCCTTTTCTGAAGGAAAGGTACAAATAGAGTGTTGTACTCTTTTTCACCTAGAATCTCACCTGTATTTCTCTCCTGGATTCTGGTCTCCTTAACATTAATTATTAACCTTTTCTTACCATAAAAAAAGAGTATAAAGGAGAGGAATATTCCTCAATGTAACTTTAAATTATTTTATAAAAGTAATTTCCACACATTGCATAAAATTCCACACATTGTATTACATGAAATATCCAGAATAGATATATCTATAGAGACAGCAAGACTGGTGCTTGCCAAGGACTGGGGGAAGGCGTAACGGAGAATAACTACTTAATGGTATAACTTTTCCTTCTAGATGATGACATTGTTTTGGAAATAGAAGTGATGGTAGCACAATGTCATGACTATTAAATACCACTGAGTTATCCACTTTAAAGTGACTAATTTTGTGTTGTATAAACTTCTTTACCTCAATTTTTAAAAAAGTAAATAATCCCCAGAAAAAGAAGAAAATGAATGAAGTTACATAAAGACTGACTTCACTCTTCTTGAGCAATTAGAGATAAATAAATTTTATTTCTTTAAGTATAGCACATATTAGAAAGAAGGAGTGAAAGTTTGTACAAGGTATTTTATGAAAGAAATAGAAAGCCACTTTTACATGGCCTCAAAGCTTTAGTGGCTTATATAGGGTATTTGTAATCATTAAATTATTTTAGTATCAACCTCATTGTAGGTTATAATTAATATAACATTTAAATTTCCAAAATCCTTCTTCCAAAAATGTATCGAATTGGTCTGAGCTGGCTTTAAGTGACTACTTCTTTCTCACTAGTAAGTTTAACCAGATACATTTATTTTTCTGTTCTCATCTCAGTATTCTTGCAGAGAAAGAGAATTGAGCTTATCCCACCAGAAAAGCACTGAAGCCATATTACCTCTTTCTTATTGGAAAGGAGTCATTCATAATATTACCTCTGGTAAAGGGAGAGCACATGTGGGTTTTTTGTTTTTGTTTTTGTTTTTGTTTTTTTGGTTTTTTTTGTTGCTTGTTTTGGTTCATCATACAGTATTCTCCCCTTACCTATTTGGGCAAATCATGGATAATACTATGTTTTTTCTTACACATACTTATCATGATAAAGTTTAACTTATGAATTAGACACTAAGAAATCAACAGCAATAATAATAGAACAATTTTAACAATATTCTATAATAGAAGTTATGTTAATGTGCACTCACTCTTTCTCTCCTTCTGGAATTTACCATTTAATGTTTAACATCTTTGACCATGGCTAATTGAAAACACAAAAAGTGAAACTGGGTGGTAGTTTCACTTCCATCACTGGATGGTAGTAGGAGTGGGAGTCTCAGCTCCAGTGCTTGAGCAAAATAGCACATTTGAAGAGAGAAGAGAAGTGGGGGAAGATTTAGCCCAAAGTAGCATATCCTAGAATTGTACCTCATAAGAAGCGTTTACATAATTTTTCACTGCAACTGAACCCATTTGAATGTGGATAATAGAATATATAAGTGATACTGTTGGTCAGAGGAATCAATAAACTAGTCAGGTAGGAGTCCTGTACCAGAATTGTGACATAGGTCAAACAGGAAATGGGATATGAGGGAATTGCCAGTTAATTGAAAAATATCTTGATCTTTAGGGAAATCTGGGTTGTTGTTGTTGTTGTTGTTTTCATTTAATCTGTATATAAACAAGTATAGTTTAGAACATATGACATTTTTAAAATGTTGCATTCATAAGAGGGTATTACATATTTTTGTACCAATTTAAATACAGTTATCCTAAATTGCCTTTTTCCTTTCAGTTTTCTTGTTTTACGATTTTTTTAACCACTTCATTTGCTTACAGAACAAAATCAATGAAACCAATCTCTAATTATGTGTTTTCTTACAGGTATCCAAACCTTGAAACCTTTGCTGTAGATGTCAGGCTTGTTTTTGACAACTGTGAAACATTTAATGAAGATGATTCTGATATAGGCAGAGCTGGCCACAGTATGAGGAAATATTTTGAAAAAAAATGGACAGATACTTTCAAAGTGAGCTGAAGTTATAATACTCTCTTTATTTTTTTTCCTTTTAAACAAAGAAAAATGAGACCAGCAATGTGAACTGTATTTACATAAACGTGCAAGGCACATACAAAATGACATTTTTTTTCCTTAAAATAAGTATCAGAAAGTATCAGAAGATATACCATTTTTAAAGGCTTCACTCCTATGACAACCAAGACCCTTGGTTATTGGTTTGTGTGATTTATCAGCTAATTTAGGTAGAACAGGGAAGCACACCCAAAGAATTTTCAAAGGAAAGGGTGTTATAGTGCAATAGCAGTTAAAATATATCAAATCGCACTGAATATTCAACACCAGAGCTCTAATGTGGGAAATGGTTCTCCTTTCCCTCTCAATAAATATCTATTTTTCATTTTTTTTACTTTGTAGTTTATTTTTTAGTGAATGTATTTAATTTTATGAATTATTTATCATTAAACCACATCCAGAATCTTCGTTTTCTGTGAAAAGGAAGAACTAGAAAATTGCTTTAAATCTTGAAAATACAACAAGGAATGTTTTAAAATATAAAACAAAGCCAAGTTAAACTGTTTACACTGATGTGCTATAAAAGCACCAAAAATAAACTTTACTGTAGAGTTACAAGTACATTTATATATATATATATGTTGCTGCATCACTTGTGTAGTTAAATTGTATTTCAAGACAGTGAAGAAGATCGACATGTATATACTGTTCATTATTGTTTATATTAAGTCTTGTTTTAAATATGTATTATGTGTATATATTGTTTGCAGACATTATTGTTTATGCCTCAGAAGGACTGTAGCATCTTATTTTAGTCTGAAGGTGATGATAGCTATACAGCTTGTACAGTAATTATCCTCTACCAACACTGTGGCGTCTCCCTAATCTTGGTAGTGCCTGCCTTTGAAACAGGGTGTAGGGGATATTAGTTTTCCATTTTTCTATTTTGTTATATAATTTTAAGCCACCAGGGCCTAAATTAAAGTATAATCATTTGTATCCATGTGGAATAAAATCGTGACAATTTCCTACACACACAGTATTTTTTCATAGAGACATTTCCCTCCCATTTGCCTTGCCTCAGAAATAAATTTAAAAGACATTTGTAACCACTGTGTTTTATCTACTGTGTGTTGTGGTGGCCTGTTGGAGGCAAATAGATCAGAATTTTTTTTTTTTTTTTTGTACCTATGTAAGAGTACTTGAAGTTTTATTTAAAATAAAATGTTGTGGAAAAGGTAGCATTCTTTTTTTTAGGAGTGTTATTTTTCACTATGTGTGGCACGGATACAATAAAAAAAATCTTTTACAAACTAGTTTTTTTTTTTTTTTTTTTTTTTTTTTAGTTTTTCTTAATGAACTTGAAAATACATTATTTTCAAAAAGACAGTTTTTAAATTTTGACTTTTACAGAGTCCTATAGGAGGAACAGTGTGTGGAGTGTGTTTCAGAGAGCACTGGGCTGGGTGGAAGAGTAGATGGGTGTACATAGAGTCTCTGAGCTTCATGAAGCTGTAAAACCTTTCCAGACTTTGTTTTATTTCTTGTTTCACATTTTCAATATGAAATATTAGAATACTTCTGATATGAGAAATATCTCTATTAACACTGCCTTATTGATTTAGTCATAAGAAAAATTGATTATATAAACTAGTAGCCATGAAACACAAATTTAGTCACTCAAGAAATACAATTTGATGCCTTGCTGGGCCCTCTACTGGACGTAAGGGAATCATTGGTGACTAAGACAGGCCCTGTCCTCATGAAGTTTACGTACAGCCTTGTGAAGTGGACCTTAGATAATGTCCACTGCTTTTTTATTTCCTTGTAGTGCTGGGTATCACCTATGCACACTAAGCAGGTGCTCTTCACTGAGCTATATCCCCAGCCCAGCAATAGTCTCCACTGCTATTAATAGTGAAGGGAAAATAGAAAAGTTTGGAAGAAAATGTTCCCTACTTTAAAATGCTTCAAAGCCTAGAGTAATTCCAGAATCCCTAGATTGTTTGTGAAGACTAATATGAAAATCAGCTGTTATCATATAAATATGTCTGTATCAGCAAATATTGCAATGATGCCTTGAGGAGCTAGTGCTTAATCAAAAATAACCATGTGGAACAGAGAACAAGGTGGTTCTGTGAATAAAGTATCTGGGTTTTGTTCTTATAGAACTGCCTGGGGCTACATGGGGATTCTTCTTCATAAGGGTTTTTGTTGTTGTTGTTTTTGTTTTTGTTTTTGTTTTTTTGCCTTATGGGTCATACATGCTTATATTAATTTATATTAGTTAATACATAAGGGACTTGATAATCACATGTCAGGTGATTAAAGGTCTTATAAATGAGAAAATGCTTAAATACATATACAAATAATTTTCTAAGAAGAGTAATTTTCTTTTAAAAATAAATAAGATATCTCTGAGAAAAAGAAAGCTTGATAAACACTGGCTGCTTTGGATTGATACCTTCATTGTTTAACTCAGGAGAGGTAGCTGTGGAAGTAGTCATGGGCATTACCCCAAAAGCACTGCAGCTAGGTGACAGTTTTTACCATATACCCGGGTGTCACTTGTTATGTCAATGACTCAGTGTACTCATGGTGACAAAGGTTGGGTTTACTCTCGTTGATTCTTTTTTTCACAAAACTTATATTTGTTGCAAACAAACAGAAGAGACAGACAGAGAGAGAGAGAGAGAGAGAGAGAGAGAGAGAAGAAGAAGAAGAAGGAGGAGGAGGAGGAGGGGGGGGAGGGGAAGGGGGGAGGGGAAAATGGTTAGAAAAGTACAACATATAAGGTTAAGAATTTTAAAATGTCTTACATTCTGCCCTATGGCAGCATACAAACAACAAATGGTCATATTGCTTCCTGCCATAACTGGAAGGTATTTGGGGCTTATTCCCCATAAAACCAATATTATTGTTATCCAGTTTTAAAAAAAAATCCTAACCCTCTGCTATCACACAATTGCAAGTATGCACAACATACTTTCATTAAGATAAATTAGGCTTTAACTAGAACCTTTCGGTTTTAATCCTAAATGTTCTGTAATTTGTTAAAAAACAAAAACTGGTATACCTTCAAATTTGGATTTAGATTATCTCTCAAGTGGGTGACTAGAATCCACTATTATTAAACCCAGGAACAAGGAAGAAGCAATATCTAGACAGTATATTGAGTTGTTAACAGCAGTGAAAATTAAACAGGTGAAAATTGATAAGTCCACCGAAACCGCAAATAAATTACTACAAATGTGAAGGTGATATTTTTCTTTTTTCTTTTTTTTTAAATGTTTATTTTTTGGTTGTAGTTGGACACAATACTTTTGTTTCATTTATTTTTACGTGGTGCTGAGGATCGAACCCAGGCCTCCCACGTGCAAGGTTAGCACTCAAGGGACTTGATAATAACATGCCGGGTGATTAAAGGTCTTATAAATGAGAAAAATGCTTAAATACATACACAAGGTTGTGCTGAGCCACAACCCCAGCACAAGGTGATATTTTTCTTGTTTCAATTCCAAAACAAAATTTGTTACAAGCAATAATTTTTCTCAAATTTAGGAAGGATCTAGTCTGTTTGGGGTTCTTGATGCACCCCTCTGTGCTCCTCTTTTTCATCCCCTGTACTCAGTGTCTTTTCAGGACATTCAAAATCCTGTTCCTTCTCTCATTAAACACATTCTCAGCAAGGAAATCTATTGCAGTTTTAACTTGTAGGTGGCTTCTCCCAAGATTATTTGCATTTTACTATCTCTATTTAAAAATTGAAGAGATTTGTATTCTGTTAAAAGAATTTCATTCTAAAGAGATGAGGGGAGAAAACTGTTTACCAGAGGGAGTAGGAGCTGGCTCTGGTGATCCCGAAAGACCAGATTTGGCCATTCACCCCAGACTAGTGGTGGAATACAGTGAAGAAATTTTATTCTAGGTGCAGCCACACTGGGAAGAAACAGGGATCTACATCTTCAGCCCTGTCTTCTGGGTACTGTCAAGAGCTTCAGGATATGTAGGGAAGAAACAAAAGGAGGGTTGAGGCATAGCAAGAGATATGCAGAGTCAACAGTCTTGGTCAAACTGTGGTATATCAGAATGATGGCCATGTGGAGCCTAGTCAGCAACAAGAAAGTTGCTGCTCTCTGGGGGTAGTTTTGACTCTTATCACAGATGTATATCAGAGAAATCTGTTCCTGGAGTCCAAGCTGACTCAGAACAAATAAGTCAGAAAGGCAAGATGGAGTTAGCTAAGACAGTGACTAAGTTTTCTTTCAGATTTAAGGCAATGACTGGAGACTTCAAGGTGTCACTCCAGTGGTGTGAAATAGGATATTGTAAAAGGTGGTGGTTGATTATGAAGTACCTGCAAATCCTTAACATATTTTAATAATTCTTATCTTGGTGTCTTCAGCCTTAAAGGGGGAGGAGTACTAGCTTTTGACAAATACTCCTTAAATGATTAAGAAGTCTCTGTGTGGAGTTGCAGTAATCTAACCTAAAGTTTAAGGTAGGGAAAGATGCAGATGCAAGATAAAATCAGAGATGTCAAGCTTTTATTCCCATTTTCAATTACCCATCAGGCATCTGCATGCCCAATGAAGAGTCAGCACTTATTTAGCAAAGGCAACTTCTACATTCCTGTTACAGTATTTTGTGAGAATTGAAATTTCCTTCTCACAGGGATGCAGCTTATTAAAAATACAGCATAGGGAAATGAGAAGAACCTTATCTGCTAGGAATCTTGCTTCATTCAGTAAGATCTCTTTTACACATGCTTGGGCCACATTACAATTCTACCAGGAAAAAAAAAAAAAAAAAAGTTTTTTCCTAAATCCCAAGTAAGTGATGGTAATGAATTACTCTCCTCAATTCATGACACACTCTTCACTTTGTTCTTGCCAAGCTCCTCTTATTTTTCTTGGTTCTTCACCTCCACTCCAATTCCCTTTCCCACATATATGACCATCTTTAATATGTCTTTCCAGCCAACCTTTTATTTATTTATTTAGCCATAGATATGTCTTTAAGTATGTATAGTGGGAATTTGAGCACACATACACCTGTATGTATCTATAGATAGTGGTTTTTAAAACATGTGAGTTGAATTATGGTATAAATCTTATTGTTTGTTTCTTTTGAGTTGAAAAAAAATGTTACTTTTGATTTCTGCAAGGTATTACATCACAGGTAATATCACAATTTACTTACAAATTTCACTAGGAATGAAAATCTAAATTGCCTGCAACTATGTGTCACTGCATATATTACAGGTGTGACTGTTGTAATACATAACCCTGGATATGGAAGCCAGTTTCCAAGACAACCCAAACATTCCTAGCCTTGTAGTTTCATGTCCCATATTATATCAGGGTTAGTCTCTTAGTCTCTTTGACCAACATTATCTGGCAGTGATAGCATGCAAATCCTAGATTGAGACATAAAACACATTGCTCATTCTACCGTGTTCCCTTGGATCAGTTGCTCTGGGTGAAGCCAACCACTATATTATGAGGACATGCTAGCAGCCCTTTGGAATAGCCAGTCACCAGCACCAGCTTGCTAGCCATGTGACTGATGCATCTTAGAAGTGATCTTCAGCCCAAGTCAAACATGACTGAAGCCCCAACCATCATTTTTGTTTTTTGGTGGCAGGGGTTGGGAGATACTAGGGATTGAACTCAAGGGTACTCAACCACTGAACCACATCCCCAGCCGTATTTGTATTTTATTTAGAGAAAGTATCTCACTGAGTTGCTTAGCACCTCACTTTTGCTGAGTCTGGCTTTGAACTGAGATCTTCTGCCTCAGCCTCCCAAGGCACTGGGGTTACAGGCATGCACCACCATGCTCGGCTCCCAACCAACATCTTTTTTTTTTTTTTTTTTTTTTTTGGTACCAGGGATTGAACTCAGGGGCACTCGACCACTGGGCCACATCCCCAGCCCTTTTTTGTATTTTATTAGAGACAAGGTCTCACTGAGTTGCTAAGTGCCTCGCCATTGCTGAGGCTGGCTTTGAACTTGTGATCCTCCTGCCTCAGCCTCCTAAGTGCTGGGATTACAGGCATGCGCCACCGCACCCGGCTCCAACCAACATCTTGACTGCAACTTGAGAAACCCTGATGAGCCAGAATTTCCCAGCTAAGCTATTCCTGAATTCATGACCCACAGAAACTATGAGATAATAAATGTTTGCTGTTGTTATAAACCACTCAGTTTTGAGTAATTTGTTGCACACAATAGATAACTAATACACTGTGATTACAGTTTCTCTAAGATCTATGTATAGGGGAGAATCCCTACATTGTTAGGTGTGTGTACACTTAGCTTTCCATGAGTTGCCAATATTGCTGTCCAGATAGGCAACTGCACCAGTTTACACTCTCACTAGTAGTGCATAATGCAGCAGTGGTTACTGGGGCCAACATTAATTTATGAATCATCATAGCAAAAGCAGTGTTTGAAAGTGTGGTAGATAAGGACTTGGTGAAATCCAGGGTTAAAGGAAAAACTAATTTAGATTTTTTGGACCTTCACAAAAAAGAACTTTGTACCTTAGTTTTTAAATCCAGGGCGAGACAGTGACAAAATTAGTATCTGATATCCCTTTGTAGTTTCTCTACCCATCATACACATAAAGATCATTTGGGCTGTCCTTACTGGGTGCCTAAAGCAAAGCCTTTATGGGGTACACTAGAAATTGTATGTAATTTGTTCTTTAAAAAAAGTTAAATTGAGACAGCTTTTGAAATTAAGCAATAAGCTAAATTTCTAAGAATACCCTTATACTCCCTGAACACACTCATTGTATCCTAAAAAAAATAGTTCTAATAATCATGGTAGTAGATATTAAAGAATGCATTTTAATCTTGCAGAAGAATTCAGTAGTGAATGATAAAGAGAAATAAGGCTTATATAGATTTGGGAACAGAACTTGGGCTGAGGTAAAAGGAAAGTCTAGTGAGTTCCATAGGTCACCAAAAGTTAGTTGCATGACATGGGTTTACATGGAGACAGTAAAAGGCTTTGAGGGTAGGTACTTATTCCTTCAACTCAAACTTTTTTAGTTTTGCATCCAGCATTCATAACACACTCTTTTATGTTCATTGTGCCAAATATCAGTTCTTCTGAATACAAAAGTGACTTGAAACAAATGCAGAGTCTATTCAGTCATTAAAAATTATAATGTAGCCAGCCGGGCGCGGTGGCGCACGCCTGTAATCCCAGCACTTGGGAGGCTGAGGCAGGAGGATTGCGAGTTCAAAGCCAGCCTCAGCAATGGGGAGGCACTTAGTAACTCAGTAAGACCCTGTCTCTAAATATATACAAAAAAGGGTTGGGGATGTGACCCAGTGGTCGAGTGCCCCTGAGTTCAATCCCTGGTACCACAAAAAAAATAAATAAAAATTAAAAAAATTATAATGTAGCCAAACATAGTGTCACATACCTGTAATTCCAGCTTACTCAGGAGGTTGAGGTTGAGGGATTGCCAGTTCCAGGCTGGCCTCAGCAACTCTCAAGAAACTGTATCACAATAAAAAGGGCTGGGGATGTAGCTCAATGGTACAGCAGTAAATAAAATAAAAAATCATTATGTTAAATCTACTTAAATATTGATAAATTAATTAAAAAAAAAAAAGCTGATACCTAGTGTGATGGTCATGCCTGTAATCCTGAGGCAAATTAATCACAAGTTTGAGACCAGCCTGAGCAATTTACTGAAACCTACTCTCAAAAATTAAAAGAGGGCTAGGGAGATGATCTGGCAGAGCACTTGCCTAGCATGAGCAAGGTCCTGGGCTCAAGCCCCAGTACCATACGTACATACACAAAAGTTATAGAATATGCACTATTTCTGTTAAAATATATTTAATACAGGGCTGGGATTGTGGCTCAATGGTAGAGCGCTTGCCTATCACATATGAGGCACTGGGTTCAATCCTCAGCACCACATAAAAATAAATAAAAGTATTGTGTCCGTCTACAACTAAAAAAATTTAAAAAATATATATTTCAAAAATATATATAGTTAATGCACTTTGCATGGGAAAATTCTGAAGGAATTTTATATTTAAATATTAAGTTTTTGGTTTGATAGAATTTAGGAAAATTTAACATCTCATCATCCTAACATCTCTGCAACAAAGGTGCATTGTTTGCTTTTTTTAACATTTAAAAAGTCACAACACGTATGGTAAATTTAGGTGGTAGATAAAACTAGTGAAAAAAACTGACTAATGATATTTAAGAATTAAAAATTGACATAAAAAATTGAAAGCAAATAAGAAAAAAATAAAAATTGACATGACGTTACATATAATTGAAATGTGGTTTACTTTCAAATATATTATCTCACCTCAGTTAAATACCTTTTTACTATACAGATATTTTCCAAAAGAAGTTTGATTGCCTGTTCTGTAGCTGTTGTGTGACTCTTCCTTCCACTTTTTTTACATAGTGGTTGTCCATATGTGTCAGGAAGTCAATTTTGATTAGTAAACTAACCATAGTAATTCCATTCTTCTTAAGAGGAGTGATTGCTTGGAGGAGGCATGTGATGCAATCATGGGAAATGACACATGAGGAAGAGTCTTCTGGAAGACTTCTGGAGAATTATCCATAGAAGATCTTACGTCCAAAAGGGACAATAACTACTCATCTTTGCTAGCATGGGCAAGGTCCTGGGTTCAAGCCCCAGTACCATACATACATACACAAAAGTTATAGAATGTGCACTATTTCTGATAAAATATATTTTAACTGGTAGATAAATATAATTTAACAGAAGGTTGTGGCCAGGTTGTTCGGAGCTGCTGTGGCCATTACTTAGTTGTTCAGTCTAACCTGAGAGAAGACAAAAGTAACTCTGAGGATGGGGGGTAGATGGAAGGGGAAAAGATGGCAAGAACTTGGGTTCTTTTTTTTTTTTTTTTTTTTGTGTGTGTGGTACCGGGGATTGAACTCAGGGGCACTCGTCCTCTGGGTCACATCCCCAGCCCTTTTTTGTATTTTATTTAGAGACAGGGTCTCACTGAGTTGCTAAGTGCCTCGCCATTGCTGAGGCTGGCTTTGAACTCGCGATCCTCCTGCCTCAGCCTCCCAAAGTGCTGGGATTACAGGCGTGCGCCACTGCGCCCGGCTAGGAGAACTTGGGTTCTTTATGACACAAGCCATCAAGTTAATTAACCTTGGAACCACACTGCCTGTGAACATTTTTCTAGGTGAGATAATTGGTTCATTTTATTGTATAAGTCATTTATTTTGAAATCGTTTGTTTCAGATGAAAACTTCTTTTTTTTATATATATACTGGGAGTTGAACCCAGGGGTGCTCTACCATTGAGCTACATTCCCAGCCCTTTCTATTCTTTATTTCAAGACAGGGTCTTACTAAGTTGCCCAAGATGGACTGAAACTTTCAATCCTCCTGCCTCAGCTTCCCAAGTTGCTGGGATTACAGGCATCCCCCACTGTGCTTGACAGATGAAAGCATCCAGATACAGCCAGAGCTACTCTTTGTAGCTAAGCTATTCAGGCTACATGCTGTACAACTCCAGAGCCTCCATTTGATCATGATATAGCTAGATGTATCATGATGAGGAAACTAGTACAAATATACTATTAATATTCATTGTCACCCAAATAAGTAAACTGAAGTTAGGATCCAAATGTTTGTCTTTGCCTTCAAAAATAGCATTATTCATAACATGTTACGACTGCTTTTCTTGGTTAGCTCAAATATTCTTTGCATGCATTTTCTACCAAAATATTCCAAAGCTTACTTGAGCATTGGTAACATTATGAAGTAACATCAAAATAATGATTTGTAGGAGGGACATACATTCTAGTTTATTTAGATACAGTTATATTGCTTTGGAATGAAAAGTAAGAGGAATGAAAGCCAACTTTGCTTCGGTACATGACGAAGAACCAGGACTAACTGTAACCTCCTGCTCCAGGCAATGAGGCAACTGCATGAGATATATGAAGCAAATGTTTTCAGACACTAGGCTACATGCACAGACTCCAATTTCTGAAATCAGAGTAATAGTGAAGTGAGTCTTATGTTTACCCAGGCTTCTGCCTGAGGGTACTTTTTGGACTTAAGGAAGGGTATTAAAAAAAAAAAAAAAAGCACAGGATGACAGTGCTTGACTGAGTAGAGATGGTCAAAGTTTACAAAGGCTGACTGGTATTTCCAGAAAGCAATCCAGAGAAGAGGGACAACAGTTTCTCTAACTTTTCACAAATAGTAGCCATCCTACTAGATAATAATGTGATATAACATGTGGCTTTGAGTTTTGCTTCCATAATAATGAGACATGTTGAACATTAACATGTGCTTGTTGGCTGGGCACGGTGACACAAGCCTATAATCCCAGTGACTTAGGAGGCTGAGGCAGGAGGATCACAAGTTCAAAGCCAGCCCCAGCAATTTAGTAAGGCCCTAAGCAACTTAGTGAGGTACTGTCTCAAAATTTAAAAAAAAGAAAAATTTAAAAGCAGGGGCTGGGGGTATTTAGTGGCTAAGCACCCCTGGTTTCAATCCCCAGTTCCAAAATTAATAAATAAAATGTGTGTGCTGGCCACCTGTACATCTTTGAAGAAATCTCTATTCAGTTTCTTTGCCTGTTTTTTTTATATTAATTCTTTTTTTTAATAATAGTAGTATGTATTACAATTCATAATGCACGTATATAGCATCTTTTTAGATACAACTGTTTGTATACAAAGTATATAAGTACCACTCAGGTCTTCAATCATGCATTTAGGATAATGATATCCATCTCATTCAACCACCAATTTTTTTTTTCTTTTTTTCCCCCTTCCCTCCCCCCTTGCTCCCTCCCTTCCCCTCCCTTTCTTTTGACCATTCTAGTGTTCCTCTAATCCTCCTATGTACCCCCATCCAACAACACTGAACTAGCCTCCTCTGCCTGTTTTAAAATGAGGTTGTTTGCTTTTTTGTTGTTGAGTTACAGAAGTTATATATTCTGGATATTAAGCCCTTATCAGATAACATAATTTGATCTATAAATATTTTATCCCATTCTATCAGTTGCCTTTCCATTCTGTTAAGTATGTCCTTTGATACACAGAAGTTTTATTTATTTATTTTTCTGTACTGGGGATTGAACTCCAGGCCAGCATATGCTAGACAAGCACTTTTTCACTAAGCTACATCCCCAGTCCTTTTTCTTTTTTGAGAACAGGGTTCTCAGGCTATCCTTGAACTTGTGTGCCTCCCACCTCACTCTCTTGAGTAGCCGGGATTACAGGTATGTGCTGTCACAACTTATCAGAAGTTTTTAAAAATTTTTTGGTATAAGGGATTGAACTGAAAGGAGCTTAACCTAACCACTGAGCCACATTGTGCACAGCCTGTCTGCTTGTCTTCAGCAAACCTTGAGCTTCTTAGGGACCCTTCAATGCTTTCTCTACTCAGTTATCACATCTGTCTATTGTAGTTAAAACAGAGAAAGTGGTGGTAATATGTATGTAGCACCATACTATTTAATATGAAATATTTAATTTTCAGAATAGTCCCATTAGGTAAATTGTATTGTTAGCCTTATTTTACATATGAGAAAACCAAGACTTTGGTTTGAATGTTTGGTTACACAGGTAGTCAGGTATCAGAACCTGGGATTCAAACTCAGGACCAACTAGCTCCACAGAAATTCTGTTAACACTAAGCTATGACACAATTAGAGAAGGGATGGTTGGTTAGTGAAATCTAATATGACCCAGAGGCTTACCTACTTTCTTTGGGGCTTGGAAATGATTTTATCAGGACCTTGAATTTGGTCAGACTCAGGGTAACTACTGATATGTACCAATCTCACTAGTCAAACCATAAACCAGAATATCAACTGAATTATAATGGGAGGGACCTCTTTCCAGTGACTTAGGAACAATGCCCTAGTTTCCAATGCCATGCTATCTGAGAAAGAAAATGAATCACCTGAAAGTTGCCAGATAAGCATAGAGTCAACATAAAGAGAATGGGGTAGGGGGCAGTCCTGGGGCTTGAATTAGAGCAAATTACATTCCATGTTTTTGTGATTATGTCAAAGATGTATCCGAATGTTATATATAACTAAAAAAGATCAATTAGGAAAAAAGAGAATGTGATGAAATTGAAGTGTGTTTTTCCCAAACATTGGTAGGTCAGGTGGACTCGCCCTTCTCCACAATACAGCAAAGCTGATGACACCTGCATATCTGACAACTCCTGAGACTCTCTCCTGGACAATACCTATTAAATGGCACATCTTTTCCTTCAAACTTCCTCTTTGCTTGGTTCCATGATGCTTACTACCAGGTTTTGCTCCTGAGAAATTATAATATCTTAACTTTCTTACAACATTTTCTAGTTCTGCCTCTTTATGCTTATATCTGGCCATCTGCTGGCAATTATGGAAATTTCCAAAACTCGTGCTCTTGGTGTACACTTATAAATTCTTGCCATTTTTTGTGAATTGAATTGTTTTTTTTTTTCAAAATTTCTGTAAGCCACTAGAACTCACATTCCTCATAACTAGGGTGTGTGTTGTTATAGGCTGTGGATCAGCCATTTTTGCCTGATGTAGTTCCTAATATTTTTAAACACCTGACATTTATGGTAGTGTCTGACATATTAATTAAAGATGCCCAGTAAAACTTTGCCAATAAAGTCTTCTCGTCAAGAAAGATAAGTCAGAAGAATGAGCCACACATTTTTGGTTTTTGTTTGATTTTGTGGTGCTAGAGATCAAACCCAGGGCTTCACAACTGTTAGATAAGCACTTTACCACTGAGGTACATCCCCAGCCCCAAGCCACAAATTCTTAAAGTAATACCAAAACTTGGGTTCTAAATATCATTTAGAAAGCAGCTATACTGAAATAAATGTTTAGCTTTTGAAAATGATTGCTTTGAAAAGACTAGTTTTGTACATATATATTGGATGGTGTTTCATGAAATATACAGTCATATTACTTTGTAATTATATTTTGAAAGTTAATAGTGCTCTGACAGAATACAGTTGTTTCCTGGGACATATTGAAGAGACTTGTGATTATAATAAAGGGCTTTAAAAAATCCCAGATGAATTCAGTGGGTAAAAAAAGAATGGATTAATACAAAGTGGAACTTTGTTGTAATTCTTCAGATTGCTTTTCTCTGCTCTCTAACTTTGATCTCATTCCCTTTAGAGGAACACAGTGTCTGCCATCTGGTATACTCATTAATGCCATAAAATCAAATACTTCCATTTTCCCATCTTCCTGCACACATGATGGGATTGTATTTCCTATATCACCATGCTTGAGTGGGGCCATTGACAAGCTAATTTAGGCCCAAGAGTTCTGAATGCAAGTATCAGGTGTCTACTTCTGGCCAAGCATTTCATTGTTCACTTTTCCCTCTAGCACAGCAACTATTACTGTTCAAATGGTTCCTGTTCTGTTAGTCTAAGTTCCTGATTAGGTATGAAGAACAGAATTCCCTACCAATTCATAATGGACATACAGCATGAGCAAGAAATAAACATTTGTTGTTTTAAGTCATGGAGATATTAGGTTCCATTATAACTGCATCATAACTTAGGGTATCCTGATACTCACAGACTGGCTACCAAACCATTGGAATAGAAGGGGGAAGAAAAGTGGGCCTAGTAGGGTTTAATATCCTAGTGCTCTGTGTCCTATCACTATGTCCTAGAGGGCTAGGGCTGTAGCTCAGCAGTAGAGCGCTTGCCTAGCATGTGTGAGGCACTGGGTTTGATCCTCAGCACCACATAAAAATAAAAAAATAATGGGCTGGGGTTGTGGCTCAGCGGCAGAGCGCTCGCCTAGCACGTGCGCGGCCTGGGTTCGATCCTCAGCACCACGTAAAAATAAAGGCATTGTGTACAACTAAAACAAATAAATAAATATTTTAAAAAAATAAAAAATAAAAAAATAAAATGAAGGCATTTTGTCCATCTACGACTATAAAATTTTTTTTTTAAAAAGAAGAAGGTGAATCTGCCTCCTTATATCAGAGAAAACATTTGGTATTTGGATTTTTGAGATTGACTAACTTCATTTAGCATTATATTCTCCAACACAGTGGTGTTGGGTGTCGCGCGGTACATAGGAAGATTAGAGGAACACTAGAATGGTCAAAGGGGAGGGAGGAGAAGGGGGTATGGGGGGAAAAAAAAGAAAAGGTGGTATAATAAGATGGATATCATTATCCTAAATGCATGATTGAAGACTTGAATAGTACGAATATACTTTGTATACAAACAGTGTTATGTGAAAAGAGGCTCTATATGTGTATTATGAATTGTAATGCATTCTACTATTACAAATACAACAACTTTGAATAAAAAGAAAAGAAGAAGAAGGTGTCCTACAACTGGAATGCACAATAGATGAGTATATGATAAAAGATGAAGAGGATGTTAGAAAAGCAAATAGACCAAACTGGAGTAATCTGTCATGGTCAGTAAAGACTGCAATACATTTTACCCTAGGTTCAAAGGAAAGACATGTAATGAAAAAAGACATAAATATACCAAGAAAAATGGAGGGGCTAAAGTGGGTTTTGACCCAGTGAAATTCTGGGCCATTGCAGACTTGTATACATATGCTATTATCTCCATATCTCCACTCAAAATGTGATCCACCTAGAGCAGAGTGGTAGGAGTGGTAGATTTTGTTAATGGGTTTCAGGCAAAGCCGTGCTTAAGAGGGATTTTCTTAGTTGTAAATGCCCATGTGGAAAAAATATAGAAAGATTACAAATCAATGGCCTAACTTTCCACTAGAAAAAGAGCAAAATAAACCTAAAGTGAGCAAAATGAAAGAAATAATGATTACAGGAAAAATTAATGAAACAGATAATGCAAAAGAATAAAGAAAATCAATAGAATAGAACCAAATCTGTTTCTTTGAAAAGATCAGCAAAACAGAAAACTTTAGCTAGACTGAGAAAACAAAGGCTTACATTACTAAAGTCAAAAATGAAAAAGGGTCAATGCTACTGACCTTACAGAAATTTTAAGTGAATATTATGAGCCAAGTGCAGGGGCTCACACTTATAATCCCAGTGATTTAGGAGGTTGGGGCAAGAGGATTGGTAGTTCGTAGCCAGCCTGGGAAACTTAGTGAGACCTTGTCTCCAAATAAAAAATTTTAAAAAGGGCTGAGGATATAGCACCCCTGTGTTCAATCCCCAGTACCGAAGGTGGAATGGAAAGTGAGTGAATATTGTGAACAAGTGAATGCCAACAGATTAGGTAATTTAGATGATAGTGGATAAATCCCTAGAAGATACAAAGTTCTACAACTGACTGAGAAAGAAAGATAATCTGAATAGGGCTGTATAACAAGCAGAGATTGAATTAATAATTTTAAAAATTTACCACAAAGTAAAGCCCTGACCCAAATGGGCTTCACAACTGAATTTTGCCAAACATGTAAAGAATAACTAGTACCAATTCTTCATGTATGATTAAAAATATATATATATAGCTGGGCATGGTAGCACACACCTGTAATCTCCAGAGCTCACGAGGCTGAGGCAGGAAGATCTCAAGTTCAAGACCAGCCTGAGCAACTTAGTGACACCCTGTCTCAGTAAAGGGCTTGGGATGTGGCTCAGTGGTTAAGCATACCTGGGTTCAATCCCCAGTACCAAACACACACACACACACACACACACACACACACACACATATAAAAGGAGGGAATACTTCCCAACTTATTTTTTTTAAATATTTTTATTTATTTGCTTTTAGTTGTACACAATGCGTTTTATTCAATGCATTTTATTTGTATGTGGTGCTGAGGATCGAACCCGGGTCGCCCACGTGGTAGGCGAGCGCTCTACCGCTGAGCCACAATCCCAGCCCCCCAACTTATTTTATGAGGCAATATTATCCCAACATTGAACAAAAGACATCACAAGGAAAAAAAGCTATAGACTGCTATTCCTTATCCTAAACAAAATAATTAGCAAACAGAATCCATAAACACATGCAAAGAATTATAAACAATGACTAAAGTAGGGATTCATCCTAGGAATGGAAGATTGGCTTAATATTAAATAAATAAATGAATTTAATATGTCAACAATAAAATCCCCCATGATTCTCTCAATAGAGGTATAAAAAATTGATAAAATCCAACTCTTTTTTTCATGATGAGATACTCAACAAGGAGGAAAGAACAGAACTTTCCCAACTGGTTAAAGCATATTGACAAAACACCCACAGCCAACACCAATCTTAATGGCAGAAGACTCCATGCTTTCCCCTAATGTAACTGAGGAATAAACAGGATGTCCATTCACAGACTGGTCAACATTGTACTGGAGAGTCTAGCAAGTCCAATTAGGAAAAAATAAGTAAATGAAAGGCATTCACACTGGAAAGAAATATGATGTTATGGAAAATCCTGAGGAATCTACAAAAACTATTCTAACTAAGAAACTAGTTCAGCAAGGTTAGGATTTAAGGCCAATATTTAAAAATCAATTGTAGGGCTGGGGACATAGCTCAGTTGGTAGAGTGCTTGCCTCACATGCACAAGGCCCTGGGTTCAATCCCCAGCACCAAAAAAAAAAAAAAAAAAATTGTATTTCTGTATACTAGTGAAAAAAATATCTGAAAATGAAATGAAGAAAACAATTTCATTGGCAATAGCATCAAAAAGAATGAACTAATTATGAGCTGGGGTTGTGGCTCAGGTAGATCTCTCTCACCTAGCATGCGTGAGGCACTGATTTTGATCCTCAGCACCACATAAAAAAAATAAAATGAAGATATTGTGTCCACCTATAACTAAAAAATAAATATTTAGAAAAAAGAATAAAATAATTAGAAATAAATATAACAAAAGAATGTAAAATTTGTGCTCTGAAAACTATAAAATGTTGTGGACAGTAATTAAAGAAAACCTAAATAAATGGAAATAAATAAATAAATCCATTTTCATGGATTGAAAGACTTAATATTATTAAGATGGCAGTAAACCCTCAGATTAGTCTACATATTCAACATAATCCACATCAAAATTTCATATGGCTTTTTTGTGAAAATTGATGAGCTATTCTTAAAAGTCAGACCAAAATGAAAGAGACCAACAACAACCCACCTTGAAAAAAAATATTTTTATAAAGTTTGGAGGATCACACATGCCTATTTTCAAGACATGCTAAATACTACCATAATCATCACAATGTGATAGTGGCATAGGACAGATATAAATCAATGAAACAGAATAGACAGTGAAGAAACAAACCTTCATCTTTATGTCCAGTTGAATTTTAATATGCTGCCAAGACAATTCAATGAGAGAAACAATCTTTTCACTAAATGGTGCTGGGCTAACTGGACCTCACCCATATGTCTCACATAAGAATCAATTCAAAATGGCTCACCATGCCACATGTAAGATGTAAGACTATAAAACTCTTAGAGGACTACACAGTCTGTGACCTTGAGTTAGGCAATTACTTCTTACATGCTATACTAAAACACAAGTGACAAAAGAACAAAATACATAAATAGGACTTTATGAGATTCTACTTCAGAAGTAGTAGGATAGTTATAAACAACAAAACAGTCAATAACAAGTTTGTAAGGATGTGGTGAAACTGGAATTCCCATACACTGCTGATGGGATGGAAAACAACATGACTGTTTTGGAAAACAGTTTGGCAGTTCCTTAAAATGTTAACATGTTATATGTTTAATTTCTGTATGACCCCGAAATTTCACTCCTAGGCATATACTCAAGAGAACTGAAAACACCAAAAGCTCATATGCAAATGTTCATAGCAGCATTATTCATAATAGTTAAAAACTGGAAACTCACTTATACAATGGATTGAAAACATGCTATAATACTGAAAAAACTTGAAAATAAGCTAAGTGAAAGAGCCAGTCACAAAAACTACAGTTGTATGATTATGTTTATATGAAATGACCAGAATAGGCAAAGCTAAAAGAATAGAAAGTAGATTAGTGTTTTCTTAGGGTTCAGGGTAGGGTTGGGGTGATTGGGTAGTAACTACTAATGGGCATACAGCTACACAACTGTGGATTACTAAAAACCATTGATGGGTGAATTGCATGGTATATAAATTATATGCCAATTAAGCTGTTAAGACTCATTATGCAATTATTGTAGATATAGACATAGGTATTGCCTGTTCCCTAAGAGAATATGCTAAAGAACCTGGAAGTCACAAGAAAGCCAAGGTATGTTAAATATAACAGAGCCAGAATGAAAAAAAAGAGTCCATTTCTATCTTATATTTCTCTGATAGGAGGCTATCTCCTGGGTAAGATTATCCTAGGTAGATGAAAAATATTGATTTCATAACCATCACCAGGGAAGACTTCATAAGATAAATCTGTATGTGTCAGGAAAAAAATGCCTGGGTATTTTTGGATAAGAGAAATTGATTTAACTTAAATTCCTTTTTTGGGAGGGAGGTTACTGGGACTTGAACACAGGGCCTCACACATTAGGAAAACACTCTACCACTGATCCACATCCCTGACCCCTTTTGTTTTGTTTTGTTTTTGTAGTACTGGGAATTGAACCCAGTGGTACTCTACCACTGAGCTACATCTCTAGCCATTTTTTTTTTTTTTTTTTTTTTTTTTTTTTTTTTTTGTGGTACCGGGGATTGAACTCAGGGGCACTCGACCACTGGTCACATCCCCAGACCTTTTTTGTATTTTATTTAGAGACAGGGTCTCACTGAGTTGCTAAGTGCCTTGCCATTGCTGAGGCTGGCTTTGAACTCGCGATCCTCCTGCCTCAGCCTCCCAAAGTGCTGGGATTACAGGCGTGCGCCACCGCGCCCGGCTCTAGCCATTTTTATTTTTTATTTTGAAACAGGGTCCTGCTAAATTGCCCAGGCTGACTTTGAACTTGTGATCTGCCTGCCTCAGACTCCCAAATAACTGGGATTACTGGCATGTACAATTGCACCCAGCCCTTATTTAATTTAAATTCTTGTAAATTTTTATAGATTTTACCTTTAATTTTCAAGGAGATTTAAACTTATCCCCTTAATCTTACCCTATGGACTTTATAACAGGATGCAGTTTGTATTCTCATTTTTGGTCATTTTGTTGCTGGATATTTTAATTTGGTTATTTAATATCATTGTAGAACCTCTCATGAGCAGAATTGGACAATATCATTGCCATAATTTACAATGGGGATAAAACTGTCTTTGGTTAAAGACTGGCCCTAGAATTAACTTAATTAATATCCTGCTTTGGCCTGTTTCAGAGCCTTCTAGGGCAAAACCAGTATTGACCTTTGCTGATTAAAAATAACTCACAAAAAAATGATAGTTTTAATTAAGACAGTGAGGTAATAAGGAGTAGTAGCAAGATTGTCCAGAAACTCCACACCAGGGCACTATACTCTCATACCCTTGGCTGGCCTTACTCCCTGGGGTTTTTTGGGGGGAGTGAGTACTAGGGATTGAAAAAAAAACAGGAGTGTTTTACCTCTGAGCTACATCCCCAGCCTTTTTTATTTTGAGACAGGAATCCCACTAAGTTTCTGAGGATGCTGCTAAATTGTCCAGCTGGTCTCACACATACTTCTGCCTCAGGCCCCTGAATTGCTGGGATTACAAGAGTGTGCAGCATGCTGAGCATAGCTCAGTGGGTTAAATGAAGAGAAGAAAAAGCTGCAGAATGTTGGGGTTTGGGAGGACATTTTAATCCTGGGTTCATATTTCTATGTGAAAAGACATCAATGAGTGTTGCACCCTTTACTCACTCCTCCCCTTCTTCAACAGGTGGGTGGGTCAGAGAAAGAAAAACACCTCCTATAGTTCAGTCTCCTCCAATCTCCTTGGCCTGTTGGTGGAACCACATATTCTGGTTGATTCAGGCTGCAGTAAACCTGGCAGCAAAACTTTATCCCTTCAGGTGGAAGCCTGCAATTTTTCTGTACTTACTGGGTTAGACAAATGAGCTTAATTCTGGTTTCAGAATTAGGATGTCCCATTGTCATGTATCCTTCATCTATGTCTCCAGCTTTGACTTTTTCTATATTAAAGAGAGTATTTTGATCCATGTCTGTTATCTCCTCATTCTCTTCAGCTGGCATGGAATTTGGGTGGGAAGACAGATACTATTGATTGGCTTCCTTAAACTGTAATACATATAACTGGAGCACATCAACTGATACCACCTCATGAAGTCAGAGAAGCCTCCACTAATGAGAAAACCACTGCTCTCAGTCTTGAAATATTATCCAGATTGTAATCATCAACAAAGATAGAAAACTCCAGACAAAGGCATACACGTTTATGGTGAGTTCAGGTAACTCCCAGAATTTGGCATAGCTAGAACAAAGCAGGAGAGAGAGGCAGTAAAGGTAAGCAGGTGTTCATCGATGTTATGGTTTAGATCAAAAAATGTCCCCGCACGCCTGTAATCCCAGCATTTGGGAGGCTGAGGCAGGAGGATCACAAGTTCAAAGCCAGCCTCAGCAATGGCAAGGCACTTAGCAACTCAGTGAGACCCTGTCTCTAATAAAATACAAAAAAGGGCTGGGGATTTGGCCCAGTGGTCGAGTGCCCCTGAGTTCAATCCAGGGTACCAAAAAAAGAAAAAGAAAATGCCCCCAGGGGCTGGGATTGTGGCTCAGCGGTAGAGCTCTCGCCTAGCACGTGTGCGGCCCGGGTTCGATCCTCAGCACCACGTAAAAATAAACGCATTGTGTACAATTAAAGCAAATAAAAAATGTAAAAAAAAAATGCACCCAAAGTGATCCATGTGTAAGGCAATGTAGCAATGTGCAGAGGTGAAAAGTTTGGATTATGAGAGTTGTCACCTCAACAGTGCTGTAATCCATTTGATGGATTAATAATTTGGATACTTGGATACTTGGTGGTAACTGTAGGCAGGTGGGGTGTGGCTGGAGGAAGTAGGTCACTCGGGACATGGCCTTGAACTATGTCTGTCGCTGGCCACTTCCCTTCCCTGCCCCCTTCTATCTTTCTCTCGTTTCTCTTTTTGGCTGCACTGAGCTGAGCAGCTTCCTCTACTATACCCTTCCACTATGATGCTTCTGCTTGGAGCCAGACAACCATGGACTGAACCTCTGAAACTATGAGCCAAAATAAAAATTTTCTCCTCTAAATTGTTCTTGTGAGGTATTTTGTTCACAAGCAACAGAAAGTTAACCAGCATAAGGGACAAGAACACAGGGCTGCATCAGGTTCCAAATCAGTAATATGTAGGAAAAAAAGAAAGGAAGAAAAGAAAAAGAAATCATTGAGAACAACATGGTTGTAGCTGCACTCTGAGAAGCAAGCTTGGGAAAAGACAGGAAGAGACAGTCCTCTCAGTCTCAGCAGCAGAAACTTCAGCAGAGCCTCTTTAAGGCTCTGCCTCTGGAATAATTCAGAACATTTCCCTGTATCCTGGTGCATGTAAAGATGCAAACTCCTAGCTGGGAGCAGTGGTGCATGCCTATAATCTCAGCAATTTGCGAGGCTGAGGCAGGAGGATTGCAAATTCAAAGCCAGCCTCAGCAACTTATTGAGGCCCTAAGCAACTTAGTGAGACCCTGTCTCAAAATAAAACATCAAGGGCTAGGGTTGTGGCTCAGTGTAAAGCGCTTGCCTAGAATGTGCAAGGCACTGGGTTCAATCCCCAGCACCACATAAAAAAAAATAAATAAACAAACAAACAAAATAAAGGTATTGTGTCTACCTACAACTAAAAAAATTTTAAGAAAATAATAAAACATTAAAAAGGCTGGGGATGTGATTCGGTGGTTAAACGCCCCTGGGTTCAATCCCTAAAAAGAAAAAGAAAAAAAAATTAAAGAAAAAAGATACAAATTCCTAGGAGAGACTGACCAAGTATATACTTCACCCTGGCACATTGCATAGTGGGGATACAGAGGAGGAGGTGCCAGGGAGGACATTTTTAACAGTACTACTAGGATCACATGGAATATGAGAGGAACAATTCCTCAAGGGAAGAATTGGATGCTGTCACCCAAACAAGAAAGAATGCTGTGCAGGAGAAAATATCAAGTATCCACTACAATGTTTTAGGCAGTGCTTAAGAATTTAGAAATTAGTTACCATGTATTGACTTCCTATGTACACAATCAAGTATTTTCCAAAAGTGTGTTCCATGGAACTCTTTATGGGATGTACATGAAAAAATCAAATTAAGTTTGGGAAATGCTGAGCAAATTATTATTCCTCTAAAAGAATTATGGATAGGGGCTGGGATTGTGGCTCAGCGGTAGAGCGCTCGCCTAGCACGTGCGCGGCCCGGGTTCGATCCTCAGCACCACGTACAAATAAACCCATTGTGTACAACTAAAGCAAATAAATAAATATTTAAAAAAAAAAAAGAATTATGGATATTTGCAGAATAAAGTCTAAGAAGTTCTTCAGTGGAGAAACCTATTTAATTTCCTTTAACTCTTCATGTCTAAATTTGACTATAAAAATCCTCATTTAAAAATATCAACTATCCATTAATATCCCACAAAAGGTATCTGAAATACTCTTTGGAATTGGTGAGTCTTCTTATTTAATTCTAAGAAACTCTGCAAACCAAGTATTTTTATTCTCATTTTATAGATGAGAAAGATTTACATATGAAATAAGCAGAACTCAAATTTATTAAAAACAAATAAGCAAGCAAAACAACAAAATTCCCCCCAATTTTTTTTTCATGGGTGAGAGGCAAAGTTCTGGAAGAGTATGTGGGATGGAAAATATTTGCAGTCATTTTCGAAAAATACAATCTGCTGCAGTAGATGACATTTTATTATATATTTTAAAATTGTCTTTCCCTCTTCAAGTTACAAAAAGAAAATAAAACTAAAGGAATATCTTGATCTTCTTCATTGTGTGTGTGTATATGTGTGTAATATTGAATACTGAACCTTAAACGCAGAGGTGCTCTACTCATTAACCTATATCTGCAGCTCCTTTTCCAATTGCATTTTTTAGTATTGTTTTTAGCTTTCATTCTGACTTAAATTAACATTTAAAGGAATTGTAATTGTATTTTGAGACAGGATCTAAGTTGCCAAAGTTGGCCTCAAACTTGTGATCCACCTGCCTCAGCCTCCCAAGGAACTGTGATTACAGACATGTGTCTCCATGCCCTGCTATCTTGATTTTCTTTAGGCAAAAAATCAGTGAACTGTTGGAAAGTCATTACTGAAAATATGAAGAAATATTAATACCAAATAATCTGGTTAGAGACTTAACTCTATTTGGCCAATCGATTGACAAGATACTATAGGATCCTAAAGACTGGCATCATCAAAATATTGTATTCCAGACTACTATGGGCAATAAACTGAAAATGCGATTTGTTAATTCTTAAGGTGAACTATTAATTGAATTTGATTCATTAATATCTGTAATAATTTCTTCTTTAGGTGATCAAAACCATGAATCTGGAAAAAAAATGTATTTTAAAAAAATGCCTTCTTAACATCTTGCATTTTCTTAAAAAGCACTAATACTGAAAAGTAAAAACAATGAAAAAACTCTTGCTACTTTGTTGGTACACCAGGACTATGGATAATTTAATGAAAAGATGGCCAGTTAGAAAACATAAAGTTTATTTAATGGCAAATAATATGGGGAATTGAGAGAACATTCCATGATGTCGAAGATAACACAGCATAGCCCAGAGTTACTGCTTACCAGATCCCCAGAGTTCACCACTGTAGATGGTGCAGTTATTGCATCAGATATGAGAAAATCCTGGGCAATTTTCAGGCATGTTTTAAAAAACTTTTTAGGACGTATAACATACATGCAAATATAAATGCATATACCATACATGTTAGACTGAATATACTTTTTAAACTAAACACCTCAAGTGAGTTTTTATAACTTGAACTTTACCCTTCCCAACATTTCAAAAACACTGATGTCAGGTTTGCTGTTAAGCAAAACAACCCCAATATTCTCTGATTATTTATTGTGAAACTGGCATTTCCCAAGTTCATGCCTCAGCTTCAGGCTTAAATAAATCCAGCCTTCAGGCTTACTTAGGACCCATTTCTGCACCCATCTTTCACAGTTTCCCCAGTGTCTATAATTTCTCTCCATCCTCTGAGCTACTTTTTTTTTTTCAGCTAGGGATTGAAGCCAGGGGTGCTTTATCACTGACACCACTGTGCCCAGCATTCCTCTGAGCTCTTATTTACTCTGGACTACACACTTTTTTGGGGGGATGAGTACCTGGGATTGAACTCAGGGGCACTCGATCACTGAGCCACATCCCCAGGTCTATATTGTATTTTATTTAGAGACAGAGTCTCACTGAATTGTTTAGCGCCTCACTTTTGCTGAGGCTGGCTTTGAACTCATCATCCTCCTGTCTCAGCCTTCTGAGGTGCTGGGATTACAGGCATGCACCACCTTGGATCACACACTTTAATCAGTGCCTAACCAATTGCTTCACACCTAATTGTGTTCCCATTGCAGTTGTATTTTGAGAGCATATATTGCCTACTATTTAATTGAAAATTAGCTTTCCTTTCAATGTTACCATTGAAAATTTCTATCTTCCTCAAGTAGCATTATTATAAGAAACAGAACAAGGAATTAATGATAAAATTGGAATTTTTCTTATTAAATAGCTATACAGTTAAAGTCAGGAATGCACAAGATATGTAAATATTTAATACTTTAAGTTCCAAATACTTGTCCTGAAATAAGATGATCAAAGATCTCTATAAATTCCTATATATTGGGGCTGTGGCTGTGGCTCAGTGGTAGAGTGCCTGCCTTGCATGTGTGAGGCAATGGGTTAGATTCTCAGCACCACATAAAAATAAATAAGTATAAACAGTGTCCATCTATGACTAAAATTTTTTTTAAAAAATTCCTACAAGCCGGGCGCGGTGGCGCACGCCTGTAATCCCAGCACTTTGGGAGGCTGAGTCAGGAGGATCGCGAGTTCAAAGCCAGCCTCAGCAATGGCAAGGCACTTAGCAACTCAGTGAGACCCTGTCTCTAATAAAATACAAAAAAAAAGGGCTGGGGATGTGGCCCAGTGGTCTAGTGCCGCTGAGTTCAATCCCCGGTACCAAAAAAAAAAAAAAAAAAAAAAAAAAAAAAAAAAAAAAAATTCCTACATATTATCTTTGTAAATTGTTTCTGTAGTGCATTAGCAAGATATTTTAGAATATCTCTCAAACTGCAATCTTGTAGGCTAGAGATCATCTACAATAGGGCTTCCCTCTCTGAAAATGCAAGAGAAGGCAAAGATGGCCCTATTGGCTTTAAGGTCACTGTGTTAAACTACTGGCATGTGTAGGCAAAGGTCTCTTTTATATATTTTGTTGAAAGAATAGTATAACTATTTTGCTCATCACGTTAGTGAAGACAAAGTGTTATTTAAGTTTGGCAAGAGCATGGAGAGATAAGAACCACTATGTAATGCTCAAAAAGCAAAAAAGCACTTAGTACTGTACTTATTAAGAATCTTTACACTGATATCCCCAGTATTTCCATTTCCATATTAAAATATCCTAAGTATATGTTCATAAATGTGGATAAAGATTTATGTACAAAACAAAACAAAAACAAAGATGTTTGTAAAAAGATGTTTAATACAGCATTAGCTATGCTAAGAGCAAGAATGTTGAAACCACCGTCCAGCAATAGGGAAAACGTTACATAAATTAGGATATGTTTCATGTTGGCCATTAGACAGAAAAAAAAAATAAAGCTAATGAAGACATTTTAGACATGGAAAGTGCTCAGGATACAAATTTCAATGTAAAAAGGCAGTTTGTGGGAGTTTTTGTCAAATTGTTGAGATATTTACCTGAGCAAAGGAAAGAAACGATTGTAATTTCTGAGTGGTGTGATTATTAGCTATTTATTTTCTTATGTATGTTTTCTACATTTTTTACAAAGAGCTTTATTATTTATATGATCACAAGCTTGATTTTGAAAAATAGTGCTTGGCAGTACTTTAGAATGTAATTAGGTATTCAAAGTCTATACACTCTGATAATTTAAAAAATCATATGATTTTAAGAATCATAGGCAAAATCATGAATTTTGATTTCCCATTCCCCCTTAGTCTTCCATTACAGTCATTGCCCATGATCTCAATATTTCTTTAAATGTGAGCACTTTTAGGTTATTACTCTTCAAATATATGACTTTGGTTTCCTAGGGCTGATATATTTTAATGTACTGGTAGGCAGCTGTGTAGTCAATTACACATGGGAAACCGCAGTCTATACTTGGGAAGGCTAAAGAAAAGCACAATGGATCAGGGGATACATGGATAGCCACTGGGCCCTGTCTGGTGGGTAGGGAACCTCAGGACTGGGTCTTGGGGTCCGGAAGCCAGCCCTGCACAGACAGCTTTGGGAAACCCGGGCATGCAGGCAATGGCAGAGAACAATGAGTTGAGGCCACTGAAGGCCAGCATAAACAGAAAAGACCAATTGAAAGGATTGGTCTAAGAGGAGAACCAAGACAGTGCAGGGTGGAGAAATACAATACGGCAAAGGCAGATCTAAAATTTTAAGGTGGGATACATGTAGATGCGGTGTCCCTTTATAAGCACATTTCAGGGATTCATTCATTCGACCTTGGAACCTCAGCTTCCTCAACTAAGAAAAAATTGCAAGCGAAAGTCTCCTAACCCGGTACTCACTTCTAGCCCAGAGCTCCAGAATACTGAGGAGCTTATCAGCTCGAGGCAGTACAGCACGCATGCGCCGCGCAGCCCTGAGGGCGGGGCCTATTTCCGCCGGGGATTCTCCACGGGCTGAGGCCTTGCCCGCCTCACCTGTACCTCATGCGACCTGCGCCGCCCTCCCTGCACTGCTGGCGCGCTCCAGTTCGTGGTGGTGAGCGGGGCGGTGCCCACTGACCGGCTTAGCTGCGGCTCCCTGCCCGCAGAGCTTCCTAGTCGGCGGCGCGCGAACCCTCGGTGTTCCGGAATCCGGCTCTCAGCTCACCGGACCGGACCGGGACTTCGACGGCAGCGACGCGCTGGTGCGGGTGCCCCAGCCCAGCACAGTGCGAGTCCGCCGCGCGGTGAACGCGCGCTGCGGAGGCCGCCTCCTCCCAGAGGCCAGCCGGCTCAAGAGTTGAGCAAACTCTTGGGTGCAAGGGAAGTAAGTCGCGGGTTTATTTTGGGGGTGTCTGGCGCCTTTAGGGTTTGTTTTGAAGTGGACGAAGATGTTTGCGTGTGTTGACCCAGGCTTGCTGACCGAGTTTGCCCAGAGGTTTAGCGTTAGCGTGACAGCTGAGCGCGGGCTGGTCGCCCACACCTGCGACAGGTAGAGAGAGGCTTGAGTGCGCTTTTCAGAACGAACTACGTAGCGGGTCACCATCTCTGGATTCTGGCTGTACTGCCTCTCATTGTCGAGGGGGCTGAGTGCCACTAAGTGGTGGGAGCCGGAGTGAGTTTGGGAAATAACCTGTGTGCACTAGTACGGTTGGGATTTGGAAGTTCTCCAGAAAGCACCACCTGATCTTCATTGCTTTCAGCGCAATAATACAGGCGATAATCTACCAGAATTTTTTATGCCCCCTGCCCCAACCCCCGCCAAGACTATTTGACCAGAAAAAGAGTGTGAACTTTTGGGATAAGATGAAGATGGGGAAAGTCATGACCATTTTTTCCCCCTCCTTTTCTTTCTTTGTTTTTTAAAGTAGAGATTTGTGTAAATAAGATTAAGACCAAGAGAATTTTACAGGCCAAAGTTATTGTCCTTCAGGACTGATTACTGCCTTTTTGTACACCGTTTTTCCACTGCCAAGAACTTTTTAAAAAAGAGTTTTGATGGCTTTATTTTCTAATTATATTCCACTTGGGTTTAAAAAAACATTCAACAATTCAACACATAGTTATTTGAGCACATAATAGGAGCTGAGGCTGTTGTTACAGAGTGAGCAAGATAGATTAAATACCTGCTCAAGAACATGTGTTCTAGTGTCTGAGACAAATAATTCAACAAAATATCTGATAGTGGTAATTGCTACACTGAGAATTAAAATGGGGTGATGTCTTAGCCAAGACAGTGCCCACTTTAGCTAGGGTTAACCATTTCTGAGGAGGGACATTGAATTTGAGATTTCAATGAGCAATAGGATCCCAGTAGTAGAGGAGAAATCATTTCAGCTCAAGGGAACTGCTTTGTGAAAATGAAAGACTAGTTTGGCCAGGGAGTTGAAGTCTGAGAAGTTGGCAAACAAAAATCAAATCATTTAAGGGTTTGTGAGTCATGGGGAGGAGTTTGGGTTTTATTTAATTATTATTATTATTGTTATTATTATTGGTGATGGTTGAACCCAGGGGTGCTTTGCCACTGAGCTATATCCCTAGCTCTTTTTATTTATTTATTTTTGAGACAGTGTCACTAAGTTGCTGGGGGTCTCAATGGTCTCAAACTTGAACTTGCGATCCTCCAGCCTCAGCCTCCCGAGTTGCTGGAAGTTGCTGGGATTACAGGTGTGTATGCCACCATGCCTGGCTAGATTTTATTTTAAATTCATAAATTTGTTTTTGAGTATAGTCTTTTGGGGGGGGCACTATTGGTTTCCTTGACTTGTTCAGAATTAGTTCCTCATCTCAAGTTTTTTGTATCTTACACTTAATCCGACAAGGTAATAAACCATGACAACATGGCTTTCAACACAGCCACTTAAATTTTAATTTTTGTTAGTTTTTTATGAGTAAATCCTACTGTTGCATGTTAAAAGCAGAGCAAATAGCCTTAGCTCCACCAAGTGGAAGGAGCAGCTGAGATAGTGTTAAAAAAGTGAAAAATATTTTTGACTTGAGATCTGAAAATGAGGCAATGTTGAGAATTAGTTATGGAAAGGGCTTTCAAAGTTGAAATAAGTTCCTGAGGTTTTGAAAGTTCAACATCCAATCAGTTTGAAGTTATATGTCAAGGTACTTTGTCAAGAGTTGTGGAGCTTTATTGATATGACCGTGGTAGGTGTGCTTATCATCAGAGGGTATAGTCCTGTAAATATTTTATGTCCGTCCAAATTATCCTCATCCTAGGTAATGGATTGTCCTTCAGAAATATTAATGTATTTGCTTTCTTTGATTTTGGCTGTTTTATATTGACTTGAGTTGCCATTATCTGTTTCCTGGGGTTATGTGACCTTTACCTATTTAAAAATTGCAGGTTGTTTTACTTTAAATAAAGAATATGGTGAAACTCATTCACACGCTAGCTGATCATAGTGATGATGTCAACTGCTGTGCCTTCTCCTCATCCCTCTTGGCTACTTGCTCCTTGGACAAAACAATTCGCCTGTACGCCTTAATTGACTTTTCTGAACTGCCATACTCTCCATTGAAGTTCCACACGTATGCTGTCCACTGCTGCTGTTTCTCTCCTTCAGGACATATTTTGGCATCATGTTCAACAGATGGTACCACTGTCCTGTGGAGTACTCAAAATGGACAGACTGTGGCAGTGATGCAACAGCCCGGTGGTAGCCCTGTGAGGGTTTGCCGGTTTTCCCCAGACTCCACTTATCTGGCATCGGGCGCAGCTGATGGAACTGTTGTTTTGTGGAATGCACAGTCATATAAGTCATATAGGTAAGAATATTTAAATCCTTTTCATTTTTAATCCTGTTAACAAGATGTACAAAAGCAGAAAGCAAAATATTTTGATGATCTTCTGAAGCAGGTAGTTGTCAAACAGCATAAGGAAAAAAATATTTTTTTAATATATAGTATTTATAATGTTATTGTATTTTTATACATTTATTTATTTACTTATTTATTTGTAGTGCTGAGGATCAAATCCAGTGCCTCACACATACTAGGCAAGCACTTTACCACTGAGTTACAACCCTAGCCCCAGGAAAAATATTTTGACCTATTTTATGAAAGTAAAAAAAACAAAAAAACAGATGTTTAATATGATTCTTGTGGTAATTTTGCTTGCCTTTGAGAGAGTTTTAAATTTCCAATCTTTTTTAAGCTAAGGGTTAATCTTGTTAGACTTTTGTAGATTTTTGCTTATAAGTGTTAGGCAAAGAAAGTAGTCTTTTGAATTAGGCTCAGTAATTTTAGGCTTATTTTTGTCACTTATGTTTCAAGGTTTTTTTCAATAGTAAAGTAATGGTAGGTAAATCCTACTGAAGAGATACAGCTAGTTCCTTGGCTAGAATTCTTGCTGGATAGATTAACCAAGCCTGGAAGAAAGAATTTAGTGACTGTTATAGTGGTGTTGGGTTATTGATTATTTCTGCAAGGGTTGTGGGGCCAAGGGCATGACCCATCTAAAAGACTCTTTGGGGGAAATAATACATCAATCACTTTACACTAGTGATATTATCTTGCAACTTATCAAAATTAAAACCATAAATTTTTATTTATTTTATTGTATGATGTACTAAAAGTTACAATTTTAAATAACATTAAGCATATTAAAAACAGAAACTTTTATTGTTACTAAATTAAAATAACCTAATGTTCCTATCCCTCCTCTTATTCAGAGCACAAATGTCAGAAGCAACAACTGTTGCTCATTTAAGTTTAGGTGTTATGGTTTAAGAAGCTGTTGTGTTTTAAATGGTGTTATATAAATACTTAGCTTAATGGGAAAGAATAAAAAGCGTAAAATGTATTTTATATGACTGGAATTCAGCTCATAGCCAAGGAATTTTTTTTTTTTTTGTACTTATTAGGTGATGATGACTTCTGCCTTTATAGCATATCTTCCCCAGTGTATATAATTAATACACAAATAATTGTTGTGTTCTCATTATTCTACTTTTTCTAATTGAGAAAATTGTCTGCATAGTGCTTTCCTCTTTTTCCAAGAGGTGGTAATTTGTTCACAACATTTTCCTTTCAAATAAAAGCCTTACTATTGCATCTGGGTGATTTTAACACAGAAGTTGCAGGTGCTTTTGACCTCAGTAACTTGTTTTTCCATTTAAATAGCTTCTTTCTTTTTCTTTTTTTAAATACTGGGAATTGAATCTAGTGTCACTCTGCCCCTGTGCTACATCCCCATTCCTTTTTTTTTTTTTTAATAGTTATTTATTTGCTTTAGTTGTATACAATGCGTTTATTCTTATGTGGTGCTGAGGATCGAACCCGTGCAGTGTACGTGCTAGGCCAGCGCTCTACCACTGAGCCACAACCCCAGCCCCCCCATTCCTTTTTTATTTTGAGATTGTCTTGCTAAGTTACTTAGGCTGGCCTTGAACTTGTGATCTTCTGCCTCATCCTGTGTTGCTGGGGTTACAGGTGTGTGCCATGGCACCTGGCTTCATAGTACCTTTTTTAAAAATATGGCTATGGTTATTGTTGATTGTAATTGCTTTTTTTTTTAAGTTTTGTAGATTTTAATGTGTTCATAGTGACTTGTCAAATAGAAAACTATGGAGAGATGTGGACATTGGCTCATATTCCTATAATTTAGGCTTGAACGTGTTAAGATATTTAAATCCTCCTGCAACTTTAGAAAGCACATCCCAGTTTATAACACATAAATGATACTTTTTATTTCTGTAGGCATCAGGTGTCCTTTCTGTTTGCTGAAGTAATAAGCATTTACCTCTTTTTGCTATATTATGTTGCTGTTAGAGATTGTAGTATAAAGTCAAAGATGCTCTGAAATGAAAACACTCTTTTTGTTTTTATTTCAGATGCAGTAGTGTTAAGGATGGCTCCTTGATGGCCTGTGCATTTTCTCCTAATGGAAACCTCTTTGTCACTGGCTCCTCATGTGGAGATTTAACAGTGTGGGATGATAAAATGAGGTGTCTGCATAGTGAAAAAGCACATGATCTTGGTATAACCTGCTGCGATTTTTCTTCACAGCCAGTTTCTGGTTAGTTATTTCATCCTTTCAAGCACTAGAAATTCCTGTTTGTAATTTGTATAACTTTTTTCCCTTTCATTCATTTTCATTTTGTCACTAGTAAGTTTGTTCCTTTTGAGGAATCATCTTTTCTCTCTTTAGATCCAAATGAAATAATGAACAAATATCATATTAGAAAACACCATTTTTAGTATATGTTAGGGATGATTTATCTTGGTATAATAGATTTAGATTCCTTTAATATGGTAATTTAGAGGACTTAACCCCATTGGTTTTACTGTGATTTTTAAATATACTAGAGTGATATTCAAATAGAAATGTGAAGTTAAAGTTGGAAACAAGCTGCATTTTTTCATTTACTCATTTGATTTTTCAAAAACTAACTTTGTAAAATAAGATGTTTGACAACCTAATTTTTTAAAAAAAAGATTAAACTCCTGAATATAGACTCTTGGTATTAAATAGATAATTGGAAAGTTTCCCTTCTCTATGTGAGAAAGGAAATTCTGCTTTTGCTCTCTCCAGACTTGTTGCCAGATCAGTGTTGTCCATAGCAATATAATGAAAGCCACATAGGTACATTCAAATTTTTCTAGTAGATGGAATTAATTTGAGTAATGTATTTTTACCTGGTTTATCTGTTTATTATTTTAATAATTGATAATAGAAATTATTAAAATATTTTTCCTTTTTTGTTCTAAGTCTTCAAAGTCCAGTGTGTATATTGTAGCCCATTTCAGTTTGGACTAACTACATTTCAAATGTTCAGTACCCATATATGGCTAGTTATTACCTCTTGGTCAGCAACTCATCCAGACAGTAGATAGTATGTTTTCAGCATTCCATATTTCAAACCCATCAATGATTTAAGATACAATTAAGGTAAGATAAAGTCCCAAATCCAAAAAGCAAAGCATGTAGGAACCTTACGTATTCTATTTCACTTTAATCTCAAATCATTCTTGGCCTCCAGCATTCTCTTTTGCCACACTGGTATTTCTTTATTCCTTGAATGCTTTTAAGATTTTTCCAAGGATTTTAAATTTGACCTTTTACCTGGTTTGCTCTTTAGTCATCCTATAGACTTAGCTGAAAAATCACTATAGATGAGCCCTCCCCTGCTTTACTCTTTGCATTAAATCATTTTGATATAAACTTTTATTTGTACACTTTATTTTTCTTACATAGTGCTTATAAAAATTATCACAGTTTTTAGTTACATATTTAATCATATGGATAATTTTTTTGGTTTTGGTTTTTCAAATAGGTTCTCACTATGTTGCCCAGGCTGGCCTCGAACTCCTGGGCTTAGGTTATCCTTCTGCTTCAGCCTCTTGAGTATCTGGGATTATAGAACACTACTGCCCCTAGCTTATACATAGATAATGATTAATGGCATTTTTCCTGTTAGCTTGTAAGTTCCATGCAGACATGGCTCGGGTCTGTATTCTTCACGTTGCCTGGAACATTCTGCCGTGAAATGTAGATAGGCCTTGAAATCATGGTACAGATTGGTGAGCAGGATTTCTTTCAGTGATTTACTGAAATTTTAAATTTTTTGGCCTTTTAACATCATGTAGCAGATTAATATATTTTCTTTTCATGAATCTCCTCTTATATTAACTCCCTAAGTTGATTAAGCAATTTATTCTTTTAATATATTGTTTTATGCTGTTATTCTAAAAATAATGGCTTATTCTAATAACAAGAACCATTTCTTCCATTTCTTTGGGTACCTTCTCTGCATCTTTTAAAAACAATTTTTTTTTTTAGTTGTAGATGGACACAATACCTTTTTTTAAAAAAAATTATTTATTTTTATGTGGTGCTGAGGATCAAACCCCAGTGCCTTACACATGCTAGGCAAGCATGTTACTACTGAGCTACAACCCCAGCCCTCTTCTCTACATCTTGTAGGCACTCAATGAATTGTTAAAGAATTATATGAATATGGGGAGTATTTAGGTTTCTTTCTTTCTCTTCTTCTTCTTTTTTTTTTTCCTGAATGATCTGAAAGTAGATTTTCAATGAAATACCATTATTGTAGTAGCTGGTATTAAACTATCAGCAATTTTTGAGGTCAGGAAAGGTTCACTAAACCAGGCCAAGATTCTGAAGTAATGTATATTTCTATCCTATCTTTACAGTGTATTTCAAAGTATACATTTCTCTCAGTAACATTTTAATCTCTGTTCTTCCTTCAGTGCTTCTGTTGAAATAGATACTAGCCTAATGTGCGCATTCCCTGAAGCAGATTGATACATACTTTAAAAGTGATTGTTATGGGAATTTGTGGAAACTACTTACTTGAAAGATAAAGCATATAATTTTAATTTGGTATTTGTTAATATCTGTAAATGTTTACAACATATTGGCTCTTGTGAAATTTTGCTCAAATAAGGAAAAATAATCACATGTGTGCTTAAGGATAATTGATCTCTTCAGTTTTTTTAAGTGGCAAAGAAAACATGATGTGTTAGTTTTTCATTACTGTGACCAAAATACTCCTCTAAGAACAACTTAGAGGAGGAAAAGTTTATTTTGACTCATGATTTCAGAGGTTTAGTCCATGGTGGGCTGATGTCATTGCTCTGGGCCCAAGGTAAGGCAAAACATCATGGTGGAGGGGCATGATTGAAAATCACTGCTCCATTGTTCATGGTGGCTAGGAAGCAGAGAAAGAGGAGAGGAAGGGGCTGTTGGGAAGATGAATCCTTCCAGGGTAAGCCCCTAGTGAACCCCCACTTCTAGCCCTACCCCACCTGCCTATTGTTACCACCAGTTAGTCCATTCAAAGTAGGATGGACTGAATTAGGTTACAGTTCCCATAATCTAATCATTTCACCTCTGAATAGTCCTGAATTAACACAAGAACTTTTGAGGGTCATCTCATATACAAACTGTAACATTTGGGTTGGATTATTATTAAAATTTAAATATTTTTTCTGTGTATTCTAAATGTTATATTTACATATTGAGCATGTTTTATGTCCCATAATTTTCCATTGTCCTAGCTGAATTCTCATTACTTATGGCAACTTAGGAATTAGCTACAAAGGGTCTACTTAGTCAAGAACAACGAAAAAAAAAAATAGCTATCCTAAACATATGTTACCATTAATCATTTATTGAGTAAAATGTTTCATTTTATGAAAGACTTAGAAATGATCAGGAATTGCTTACATTTATAATCTGTGAAGAGTTATACCTTGTCTGAACCTGTGCAGCAAAAACCAAAATGCTTTTAAAATGTGGAAGTCTCATGCAGTTAGAAAAATTTTCAATGAAATGGAAGTAAATTATTGTGTGTTAATATAGTATGTGTATTTTCAGTGAGAGAGAGTCTGTAGGAAAAATTTATGTATCCTAATATGTAAATCTAATACTGTGCAATTAATAATGTTTTATTTCATATGAGGCCAAACTGCCTCTGATGAAACTCCATCTGTGATATTAGGTAGAAATTCTAGTGAGTTAATCTAGAAGATATATAGTGATATGCTGAAATTCTCTAAGCATAAATTAGTGACTTGTTTTTAAAGTTCTAAATTTATTTGATTACTGTCCCTAAATTGTATAATACTTTCTACCAAATGAGCTGAATTGATGTTATTTTAGATTTACATAATTCTAGCCTTTCCTTTGATTAAATCAATGTAAAATAAATTCTTACTATTATTCCAGCTGAATTATAGAATAGGCTTTTAAGGAATTGATTTATCAGCTGGGCATCTTGGTTCATGCCTGTAATCTCAGCTACTCCAGAGGCTCAGGCAGGAGAATTACAAGTTAAGGCCAGCCTGGGCAATTTAGCAAGATCATGTCTTAAAAAAGGCTGGGGATGTACCTTAAAAGTAGGACATTTAGCAAGGTACAGTGGCACATGCTTGTAATCCCAGCAATTTAGGAGGCTGAGGCAGGATGATTACAAGTTCCAAGGCAGCCTCAGCAAATTAGGGAGTCCCTAAGCAACTTAGTGAGACCCTGTCTCAAAAAGTGGGGGCTGGGGACGTGACTCAGTGGTTATATGACCCTGGCTTCAATTCCCAGTACCAAAAAAAAAAAAAAAAAAAAAAAAAATATAGTAGGGCATTTGCCTAGCCCATTCTAGTCTCTTGGTTCAATTCCTAATACTTCAAAAAGGAGTGGGGGGAAGGAAATCAGGTATATCAGAAAATAGTTACGTTGGAATGATTAACCATTAATATTCTTTTTTTTTTCATTAATATTCTTATGACTGACTCTTCCCAATTTTTTCCATTAGTGGTAGACTCATAAACTCTAAAATTGAGTTGGAGGATGCCCCACTTTTTTCTTTTTTCCTTATAGTACAGGGAATTGAACCTAGGAGTGCTCTGTCACTGAGCTACATACCCATCCCTTTTTAAACTTTTTATTTTGAGACAGGGACTAGCTAAGTCACCCAGGCTGCCCTCAAACTTGAAATCCTCCTGCCTCAGTCTCCTAGGTATCTTGAACTACAGGTGCACATCACTGGTCCTGGCTGAAGGTGCCCTGCTTTAATGGTTCAATTTTGGTGAGTTATAGGCTTAGAGGCATTTTATTATAGTAATTTCAGATTTAAAATCATATAAATTATACCTGTTTTTAAAAGGAAATTCTTTAACTGATAATTTGTTTGATGATGTAAGTTAATAAATGTTGTTTGTTAATATGGTTTAAATGAATTTTTTTTGGTTTAAATGTTTTCCTAATTCTTTGTGTTTATGTTTTAACAAATGTACTGTTTCAGATGGGGAACAAGGACTTCAGTTTTTTCGATTGGCATCATGTGGTCAGGATTGCCAAGTCAAAATCTGGGTGGTTTCTTTTAGCCATGTCTTAGGTATGTTTTCAAGTATTATTTCTCTAACAATTTGTGAACTGAATTCGATTTCTGTTTCATCTATTTACTTAAGGTAATCTAAAAGCAATTGTAAAAATGTGTTTTAAGAAATTCTGAATCAAAGTAATATATACATATAATTTAATAGTTGGATGCTCACTGTTGCTTCTGACCTGGTCCCTCTATTACACAGATTCTTATTCACCATTTTGCACTTGATTTATTTCATCTCTTATGGTGATTTTTTAAAACAATTTCTGTAAACAGTTTTACTACCATATTTTTAAATTATTCATTGTAGTTACTGTGTCTTGGTAGTATGTGAACTTTTTCCCCATGCATTATCCTGTTACTTCAGGTGACCCTTTCAGCGTAGAAGCTTATATTGTTCAGTTTTGGAATGTGCTCTTCCTTAATGTTATTTCTTCAATGATGCCCTTTTTGCTTTTCTCTTTTTATGACTCCCATCAGTTGAGCATTATACCTCCTGAATTGATTCTCTATGCCTCCCCCCCTCCCCCATTTCTCTCCCAATCTGTTTATTTACTTTTTGGAAAAATTTTCTGAGCATTTTCTTTTAACCTTCTTTTGAATTTTTATCTCATCAACCATATTTTCAAATTCTAAACACTCATCTTTGCTCTTTATAGCATCTTTTTTACTAATGTGAGATCTTGAAGCTGGAAATTAGTAGTTTTTTTTAAGTTCCCTTCTGTTTCCCGATCATCTCTGTTTGCTCTTGGGCCCTTTTTTTGCTTACTTTTATCTTTCTCATTCATATTATCTTCTTCAAATGTCTGGTAATTTTTAGTATTCTATTTCCATTCAAGAATTTAAAAGTAAGGCCTGGCACAGTGGAGTTTGCCTGTAATTCTAGCAGCTTGGAAGGCTGAGGCAGGAGGATTACAAATTCAAGGCCTGCCTGGGAATTTAGCAAGCAAGACACTCTCTCAAAATAACTTAGAAACGGACTGAGGATATAACTGAGTGGTAGAGCACCCCTGGCTTCAATCCTCATTACTAAAACAAGAAAAAAGGAATTGGGACAATAAAATGCTCAGAAACTCTGTGCCCTTGTGTTTGTTGTTGCTGACTTCTCTTTAGGATGAAAACGTGGGTAATTGGCTCTTAAGGGGAAGGGGTGGTGGGCAAAGAGGGTAGAAGTCCTTGTGGGCTCACCAAGCAGTCATTGTTTTTCTTAGGTTTTGCCTGGGAGAGTAAACAGCTGGTTTTTGTGTTGGCTCTGTGGGATGGTATTAGGGAGGGATTGGAGGTAGACACTGTATGTTCATGTGCAGACTTTCAGTTAAATTTTTTGTTTCCAAGTTTATATCTGTCATTCTGATTTTGGGGTTTTTTTCTGGCTACTGATAGCGTAAGTCTTGAGGGGTTCTCTAGAACAGAATAACTTTCTTCTTTGGTTACAGCCTCCTCCCTTTGTACTCTGGGCTGTTATTCCTTTGTACTGCCTCATCAATTAATCTGCTTTTGGCTTTCCCAAAATTGGTTTCAATTTCTGCTTTGCTGATGGCCTTCTTATTGATTCTCTTCATCCATGTACATTTATGTCTTTATTAATTTTTTCATTATTATTTTAGTGGAGACAAAATTTTGTGGTCACTTGGCCATCTTGATTCAGATGTCCCAAATTATTTTATTATTTGCTACCTAATAAGCTTTAGTTAAATCACAAAGTACATTTCTGTCATTCATAATTATACTAGTATATTAAGAATGCCTTATTAGTAAAGAAATACATTTCCTTTTTGGTGGAAATTTATTTGTTGTCTTTTAGATTGCATGTAATAATCCTTTTAATTTATGTCCTGTTGGTGAGGATGAAATTTCCTTTACTTTTTGGTCTCCCCTAACTCTTCCTTCTGCCTCTTTCTGTACAGAAGTAAAATTCTGGTAAGAAACAAATAAATACAGTCATTTGTATGGGTTTTCCAATTACAATTATCCTAATTGTTCGAAAGGAAAGCTTTCACAAATTGTAAAATATTTTCACAGTAACTTTTAAAAAAGCATAACAAGCTGGACATAGTGGCTCATGCTTGCAGTCCCAGCTACTTGGAACACTGAGGCAGGAGGATATAAGTTTGAAACCAGCCTGGGCAATTTAGCACGACCCTGTCTCAGAACTTCTGGGAATGTACTCAGTGGTAGAAGGCCCCAATCTCTAGTACAACAAACAAAACAAAGTACATGTAACAGTATATAAATGTGTAGTTAAAGGCTTTTTATTAAGAAATTATGTGCACCTTATTTTAATTTCTTATTTGTAGGGAGGAGTAGTTAGACCTGGTTGTATACATGACAATATAAATCATTAGGGTCATGTTGCAAGTTTTCTAGTTTTCATTTGATTTGCAGTTTAATATTTTTCCTGTGTTAATTAAAACAAAAGGCTTTTGAAATTCACTGTATTTCTAGCACTTAGTACTGGAGCCTTTAATACCCAAATCTGCTCTTCCAGGTATATATATATATTTTCCCCCTGCTTAGAGCTTAAAACTTTTATCTCTTTTCATACCCTTTTGTTAAATGCTTGATATCCTCCTTTGGAACCATTAACACTTCAAAACAGGTTTTATTATGTCTGATATAATTATAAATTTTACTTATTACTTTGCCCCACCCCAAGCTAACTTCTTAATTATTTTTATAGTTTATCACTAAAACATATTGAATTTCCTTAGTTTACATTGAAGGTAAGAGTTGTGATATTTATTTTCAGTAATTCTAGAAGCATAAAAAGGATTTCAGGGTTAACCATACCTTGTAGGAGTGGTACAGATGTATTAGAATTATAAGAAAATCACCATTAGTTATTTTTACTTACAGAATAGGAAAATGTTTTGCTGATGTGAGATTTTACAAAATTATAATCATTGGATTTCTTAGTTTTTTGGAAAATTTACATGTTTTCTTTTCAAAATTGTTTGTGATATAGCTTAAATGTTTAAAAATAATTTGGTAGTTATAAAATTACCCCTGTCTAGCCTTTGCTGAGCACATAATTTTTCAATTCATTATTGAGCTTTTAAGCCTCTTAATCACATCACATTCCAATTATTTGCTTATATGTGTTGATATCTAAGGTACATGAGGACTTTTAATTTTTGTGTATTTTAGGTGCTCAAAGATTATTGGATAAATAAGTGAAATAGTGTTGACTTAAAAATAAATTCTAAGCACAGTCAGCTTGGTAATTTGTCTCACCTCGTTAATTGCAGGTTTTGAATTAAAGTATAAAAGTACACTGAGTGGGCACTGTGCTCCTGTTTTGGCTTGTGCTTTTTCCCATGATGGGCAGATGCTGGTTTCGGGGTAAGCTCTTTAATTTTCTTAAACCATTTTGATATGAAATGGAACAGCTAATCAGAAAAGTACATAAAACATAAAAGGATAGCTTGATGAATTACTGTGATGCCTACTTGTGTAACTGTGACTTGGGTCAAGAAGTCAAATATTGCTGGTTTTATTCCAGAAACCCTCCCCTTCTAGTGATTTTTTTCTGGCGACAGCACCTGAGGTCATAGGAAGTACTGCTTTTTTCTTTTAAAACTGTTTTTTTTTTTTGTTTTGTTTTGTTTTTTTTTTTTTTGGTACCGGGGATTGAACTCAGGGGCACTCGACCACTGGGCCACATCCCCAGCCCTTTTTTGTATTTTTATTAGAGACAGGGTCTCACTGAGTTACTAAGTGCCTCGCCATTGCTGAGGCTGGCTTTGAACTCGCGATCCTCCTGCCTCAGCCTCCCAAAGTGCTGGGATTACAGGCGTGCGCCACCGCGCCCCGGCTTAAAAACTGTTTTAAGACAAATCATATCATGTAAATTATTTTGTGTCTAGCCTCCTTTACTCAGCATTATGCTTGTGACATCCATTCATACTGCATTTAATTGCAATAATAAATCATTGATCTCCATGACTGTGTAATATTCTGTTGTGTGGAGGTCAAACCGAACTGTTTCCTGGTGGTTGATCAATTAATACTCCTATACTAATGTTGTTTATCCTAACCTATATTTGGTATTGTGGGTCTTTTAAATCTTAGCTGTTGTGATGGGTGTATAGGGTTATCTTACTATGGTTTTTAATTTGTATTTCCCAAAAATAATGAGATTGGAGCTCTATTAAAAGTATATTGTTCATTTACATTTTCTTTTTTATGAATTGCTTTTTAATGTTTCTTGCTTATTTTCTTATAGGTTACCTTTTTTTTGTGGTACCAGGGATTGAACCCAGGGCCGCATCCCCAGCCCTTTTTTGTATTTTATTTAGAGACAGGGTCTCACTGAGTTACTAAGTGCCTCGCCGTTGCTGAGGCTGGCTTTGAACTCACCATCCTCCTGCCACAGCCTCCCAAGTGCTGGTATTATAGGTGTGCGCCACCGCGCCTGGCTTATAGGTCACCTTTTTAAAAAAATCTTTGTTATAATGTTATTGTATCTTTTATACCTTTATTTATTTATTTTTATGTGGTGTTGAGGATTGAACCCAGCACCTCACACATGTTAGGCACACTGAGCTACAACCACAGCCCATCTCACAAGTTATCTTTTTATTATTGACTTGTTAAATGTGTGTGTGTGTGTGTGTGTGTGTGTGTGTGTGTTTATATTTATACACATGAATCATTGTTGGTTATATGTGTTGTTAAATGTCTTTTCCCACCTTCTAGATTTGCCTTCTCAAATTTCATAATTTTAGTGTAGTCAGTTTCTTTATGTTCTGAGGTCTTGATGTTTTTTTCAAGTTATCTTCTAAAACCTTCATTGTTTTGCCTTTCACAAAATTGGTTTATGTGTATTAGGTAGATTAGGAATTCAGTTTTGTTTCTTTCTGTCTGTCCTAGTACCATTTACTGAAAAGACTATTCTTTCACCATCACTTACTGTGCTCCCTTGTTAGAAATCAGTGACCATGTATGTGTGGGTCTGTTTCTCAACCTGATAGTCTGTTTTTGTGTTCATCCTTGCTATAATACCATTCTTTTTTTTAAATAAGGCTTTATATTTTGACTATTCTTAGCTCCTGACAGTTCCATGTAAATTTTAGAATCATCTTGTCAAATGGTTCCCATTTTCCTGCTCCACACACACAAATCTCTTTGGATATTAGTTGGGATTATATAAAGTCTGATCAGTTGACATTTGGGGAGAGAATTGACATTTTTACAATACCCAGTCTTATAATCCATAAATATGGCATATTTTGCCATTTATTTGTCTTAATTTCCCTCAACAATTGTCTTCCATGTAGAAGTCCTGCCTATCTTTTATTAGACTTATTTCTAGGCACTTAATTGTTTTGTCATTGTCATTATAAAAGTTGTGACTGGTATAAGGAAATGTATATGTGAATGCAATGAATTTATCTATAAAGTCTCTTATTTTGGATTTTCTGTGTATAAAAATTTGTAGATAATGGCAGTTTTGTCCCTTCCTTTCTAATTCTTTTTTTTTTTAATTTTTTAGTTGTCAAATGGACCATTATTTTATTTATTCATTTATATGTGGTGCTGATAATCAAACCCAGTGCCTCACACATGCTGGACAAGCCCTCTACCACTGAGCCACTATCCCAGCCCTTTTCCTTTCTAATTCTGATACTGTTGATATCTTCCCAGCCTTACTGAACTGGCTAATGTTGCTATGGTAATGGAAATGGTGATGATAGCCATCCTTGTTTGATTGATTAATGCAAAGGGAAAGCTTTCATTATTAGATATGATCATTGTAGGTTTTGGGGATATAAGTGTTATTTTTCTTTCTAATTTTAATAGTTTTTTTTTTTGTTTATTTTTTAATCATGAGTGTGCTCTGTTTCATCAGGTGATTTGTTTTCCTTGCATCTTTTGAGATGACTATAATTTTTTCTGCTATTCTGTTAGTGGGGTGAATTACTCTGATTTTCAAATGTTAAGCCAACTTTTGTTGAGAAAAAATAAAACCACACTTGGTCATATGTCAGCCAAATAGTTTTGTTGCCACTATTTTATTTTATTTTTTAAAAATATTTTATTTTTTAGTTATAGGTGGACACAATACCTTTATTTTATTTTTTTAATGTGGTGCCGAGGATCGAACCCAGTGCCTCTCACATGCTAGGCGCACGCTCTACCTCTGAGCCACAATCCCAGCCCCATGTTGTCACTATTTTTTAAAAATATTTATTTATTTGCTTTAGTTGTACACAATGCAACGCATTTTATGTTTACGTGGTGCTGAGGATCGAACCCGGGCCGCGCATGTGCTAGGGGAGCGCTCTACCGCTGAGCCACAACCCCAGCCCCATGTTGTCACTATTTTAATGTGGCTCCTTTTATGTCAAAAGATAATTATTGTTCATCAAAAATCATAATTTTCCTTTGACTTAGAATTTAAGTCTGTGAAAAGCTCAAACAAAGTTGGATTTCTATTGTTATTTTGGGGGAACAGCTTAATTGACAAGATGGGTATATGTCTTAATGTGCTGAGCTCTCTGCCACTTGCAACAAGGCATATAGAAGGACATACAAGACAGTGTGCTCTTGAAGGCATTTTAAGTCCCTTTTCTAATAGTTGATATTTATGATGATAACCTAATAATACTGCAAGATCCTGACATTTCCTTACTTTCTGAATCATGGAAAAAGTGTTAAGTGATAGTCAATATTGTTTTTTGTTTGTTTTTATAGCATTATAATTCTTTGTCAGTTTGTATATATGTGACTCTTAGGTAACTAACATTAACTGAAATGACCTTTCACAGTCATTCTGGATAAGTAGAAGTTTATATTATTAAGTTTTTGGGTACATAATGTTGCTTTAAGTCATATTGGAATGTTTTTCTGAATATTTTTCATTTGTTTGGATAAATATTTCAGGCAAGTGAATGAGTTGGAATTATAAGTTGGTAAAATAAAAGCATTTTAGTTTTTTAGAAGAATCAACAGACATGTTTAAACCATACATAATATGTGAATACATAAGAACAAACCAATTGATTAATGAGAGAGACTCCATTTGTGACTGAAAATCATTGATAAGATAGAATGGACACATGTGAGAAAGAGGGAGGTAGTGAAAAAAAGGATAAGATGGTGGTATGTGAATATTAAGTAGGTAAATAGGCAAAATAGAGAAGAGAATAGGATTGCAAGTTAGAAGGTGTGCAGAAGACAAGGTATGTCGATCATAGATATGGGTGGCTGTGTAAAAGGCAGTATAAAATTAATATATGCAGATATAGGAGGATTGGTAAACAGCACATTCCAAGAGGCAGGAAATTGAGTAGATTAAAATGTATTAGTCCATTTTTTTTTGTTCCTATATCAATTCTGGGTAACTTTATTTAAAAAAAAGATTTATTTAGCTTGCAGTTCTAGAGGTTTAAGGGCATGGCACTGACATGGAGCATATGGTAGATGAACTCAAAATGACAGGAATCCGTGTAGAAGAAAGAGGTCACATCTCAGAGAGGAAACTAAAGAGCATTTCAGTGTCAGGGGTCAGGCTTAGGCTTTTATTAACAATGTGCTCTAATGAGAACTAACTCAGGGTTCCACAATTAATTCCTTCTGAGGGCAGTATCTAGTGACCTAAGGACTTCCCACCAGGCCTTACCTCTTAGGTGTCCTACCACTTCTCATATTGCCATACTGAGGACCAAAACTCTAACACATAAACCCCTGAGAGACAAACCACATCCTAACTGTAGCATGTATGATAAACACAAAAAGAAATAGGGGAATGACAGTGAAAAAAGAGATTGTAGAAATGATAGAAGAACTGGATATTGTCATAACTTCTTCAAACTTTATATACTATATTTAGAAAAACTCATGAAATGTTTAAAGCAATTCTAGTGTGCTAGGCCTAACTATAGGAGATAGTGTTAAAGGTGAAGTAAAGAGCCAGGTGCTGTGGTGCATAACTGTGATCTCAGTGACTTGGGAGGCTGAAGAAGAAGGAATACAAGTTTGAGGCCAGCCTCAGCAACTTAGCAAGATCCTAAGTAACTTAACAAGTTCTTGTTTTAAAAATAAAATGAAAGGTCTAGGGATGAAACTCAGTGGTAAATCTCTTGCCTAGTATGAGGTCCTGGGTTTGATCCCTAGTGGGGTTGTAATGAAAGAAAAAAACAGAGCCCTATTTTTCTTGAGTTGAAAACCAATGAGAAAGAAATAGCACAGATAGCGTGGACAATGTGACTTGTACCTGGGCTTTGGAAGCATGGTCCACTGCAGACTTCTCTGCAAGGGCTAATTATCTCTCTCTTTTTCTCTTGCAAGGGCTAATCCCTCCGCCCTTTCTCTCTCTCTCCCCCACTTCTCCCCTCCTGTCTCTCCCTCTTCTTTCCCTCTCCTCTCCCTCTCTCACACATACACAGCTGAGTGAGGCATCTTACCTCCAAACTCTCTAGTCATATGTCATTCTTTTTCTGATAAGTAGGAAGGGTGAGGCCAGGAATCTTATTCCAGAAGAGATGTTCTTCCTCCTTTAAAAGATGCTTGTTTACATTTTATTTATTGTGTAAGTAAATTAGCTGGAGTTTTATATGAATCAGGCATGGTTTTAGTGAATAGCTTTCTTTTACTCAGTAGTGACTAACAGAATGAGGCTTAAGATCACCTTTCCCAAAATTAAGTTCATCTCTTTTTCCTTTATATACTGATATTATCACTAGCAATTTCTCTCTTCCCAATGCAGTGCTCATAGACTTCACTAATGATGAAGTTTATGAGATAAACTCTCCCCTGCTCCCCAAGTACTGGAGATTGAACCCAGGTGTGTTTTACCACCAAACTACATCCCAAGTCCATTTTATTATTTTAAAAAAATATTTATTTATTTGCTTTAGTTGTACACAATGCATTTATTTTTACGTGGTGCTGAGGATTGAACCCGGGCTGCACATGTGCTAGGCGAGCGCTCTACCACAGAGCCACAATTCCAGCTCCCATTTTATTATTTTTTAGTTTGAGATAGGGACTCTATAAATTGTTGAGACTCAAACTTGTGATCCTCCTGCATCAGCCTCTTGAACTGCTTCTCAAGTGATACATTAAAAAGGAATTAGTTTTAATTTTATCTGGTGGTAGTCTCAGAAGATGAACTTTCCTTTTAGTTTTTTTTTTTAGTTGTTGATTCAACACCAGTGAGAATTATATTTGAGACAAAATGTAATGAAAACTGGATGGGAGGACCATTTTGTATGTAAACTGAGCATGGCTGGGCTCCAGCCACCTCCAAAAGGAATTTTTGCTATCGTCCCTTTAGAAGCAGCAAGCTTAAGTAGAACTGGGCCTAGGTCAGTTAACCAAAAGCCACATCACCCAATCACCCATTCGCTTGAAATTAACAAAAAATTACACACACACACACACACACACACACACACACATACATACACACATACACACACACTAGTTTCAGTTGACTAGATTTCCACTTAATAAAATCTTCAAAAGTAATGTTTAATGTGCTCCTTACTCTCAGTCACATTGCTAAAGCTGGTTTGTGGATACTTGTTCAAATTGATGTTTCTGTGAGGGGATAAACACTGAGAAGTCCTGTCTGTCATCTTGCTGATATTACTAAGTAATGTTTTCTCCACATTTTTTAATTGGTGCATTATAGTTGTACCTCATGGCGGAATTTATTGTTACATATTTAGTACATGCACACAATATAACAATGTAATTTGGCCAATATCCCTCTTTAGCACTTACCCCCTCCCTCCTCTTCTTCTACCTTCTTATTTTTTTCTTCTGTGCTACTGATCTCCCTTTGCTTTTCATGTGATAACCCCACCACCACCACACTTTTCTGTTCCTTTTTCCTCTCTAGCTTCCACATATGAGAGAAAACATCCAATCCTTGACCTTCTGAGTTTGGGTCTGAATGGTCTCAAGTTCCATCCATTTTCCTGCTAATGACATAATTTCATTTTTCTTTATGTCTGAATAAACCTTCCATTGTGTAAATATACCACATTTTTTTTTGTCCTTTTGATGGACACCTAGGCTGGGCCCATACTTTGGCTATCGTGAATTATGTTGCTATAAGCATGGGTATGTGTGTATTGCTATAGTATGCTGACTTTAATTCTTTAGGATAAATATGGAAGATGTAGTGTATTTTTGAAAGGATGCTCAGAAATAGTGGATTTTACCCTAAGAATTTTATACAAGATAACCTATATCTTGAGGAATTTAGGACTAAATAAGAGTATCTATAAATTAAACCTGGCATATACATACTGATTTAATGTTACTTGCTAATATTTCTTTTGTGTGCGTGTGTGTGTGTGTGTGTGTGTGTGTGTGTTTTAAGTTGCAGTTGGACGCAATACCTTTATTTTATTAATTTATTTTATGTGGTGCTGAGGATTGAACCCAGTACCTTGCACATGCCAGGCAAGTGCTCTACAGCTGAGCCACAACCCCAGCCCCACTTGCTAGTATTTCTCACTCTGTTTTGAATTTATTTCCTACATTCAGAATGCATTTTGTGTTTCCAAAGTGTAATTCCTATTTTAAATTTATTAACAAGGATTCTAAAGTTATTATCTGTCATTAACACTGGAAGCTTTACTGAACAAGGAATTTTAAGGTTGGCAATAGGTGTGACTCCTATGGTTAGACTATAATCAACTACCTTTCAATAATAATAGGTACAAATATTAATGTAATACACAGGGTGGTAACAATTGTCTTGCTGATAGGTTTTCTCACAATAGTGGCATAAAGACTATTTCGAAGGAGGAATAACCAGATAGAAGAATTTTAATCTGTTGTTTTGTGTATGTTTTAATGCTGTATTTTTCTTTGTAATTTAATCTGTTGTTTTGTGTATGTTTTAATGCTGTATTTTTCTTTGTATTGTCTCTTTTTTTCCCCTGCAAGAATAACTCTGGATGGTTGTCTTTAATTTAAAAGAAACCATGTAGTCAACATCAAGTTTGGAATTATACTTTCAAAAATGGGTACCAAGCCATGTGTACACTGATTAGTAATTAGGGCGTATCAGCGGTAGAGAACAGTGGTATCTGAAACAACTAAGTAGCAAGTAATAACTTTTCTTTGTAATGATTTTTTTCCTTTTGGGTTACTAACATGGAGTTGTATCTTATTTATATATCACAGATGCTTGTTCTGCTTATGTCTGTGAAGTATAAATAGCATATACTGTTTTAATAAAGTGCATAATTTTCTGATAGGTTTTATATTTGGCATTTTTAAAATAAAAGTTTATCTAGCCGGGTGTGGTGGTGCACGACTGTAATCCCAGTACTTTGGGAGGCTGAGGCAGGAGGATCGCGAGTTCAAAGCCAGCCTCAGCAGTGGCGAGGCACTTAGCAACTCAGTGAGACCCTGTCTCTAATTAAATACAAAAAAGGGCTGGGGATGTGGCCCAGTGGTCAAGTGCCCCTGAGTTCAATCCCTGGTACCAAAACAAAAATAAAATAAAAGTTTATCTAAACAAAAAGAGACTGCTTTCTAAATACTTGTGTTTATTAACCTTGAAAAGTTACTAAGATGATTTAGATTACTAATTATACAAATGTACTTTGTTTTTATAGAACTTTTCATCATTAATTTTCTTATTCTTTTTCTTTAAAAGATCAGTGGATAAGTCTGTCATAATATATGATACTGTAAGTATTCCAAAATACTGTAAGTATTTCAAAATCTTCTGTGTGACCTAAATTACATTTATGAAACAATTCAACTTCAAATTTAGTTAGTCATGATAGAAAAAGTAGTTTTCTTCTACTTAGTATGCCCAATAATATAGTATGTAAATTATTACAAATGTTAAAATAGAAAAGTAATGAATTATTTCTGGGATAAGCTCTTAAATGTTGCAATAATTATTTTAAGATAGATTTTAAAATCTGATAATGGGAAATACAGATTAAAGAGCACCAATATCCAAAAATTACTTAATTATTAAACTTTTATATCAGGCTTCCATAACAATAAGGAAGGAATGTTTACCCCAGGGAGTTTGGAGAGTGTAACTGAAAGTGACCTACTATCCTAGAGTCTGAAAAGATTGAGACACTAGCATAAGAAAGATCAGGTTACTGTGGAATTGTAAAAATGGATCCACAGATCTGTCCATACATCTGTGTGGGTAAAGACCAAGATATAATTGAGAAAAATAGAAAAATATTCTTCAAGAGAAAATTGGGGTTGAATGGAACCTTATAATGATTGAGTTTAGGCAGTAGCTATGCCAGCAAATCAATAAAGATGTCAAGCCAAGTAAACTAAACTTAAGTGCTCCACACAAAAGTTCAGTCCACTGAAAGTTCTGATAGGAAATGGGAAAGAATACTCAATCTAGAGTAGTTAGATATTTAATATTTCATCAACTTTGTGTATGTGTGTGTGTGTGGTGCTGGGCATTGAGCCCCAGGCCTTGTACGTGATAAGCAAATGCTCTACCACTGAACTATGTCCCTAGCCCTCTCATCAAATTTTTATGGTATTTTTATATTTGCAAAAATAGTTATAACATTAAATTTCTTTGTAAAATATGTATAAGTCCTAGTTAAATACATCTCTGTATTGGTTGGCCACTTAAGTATATTCAAAATATAAATGACAATTTCTTTTTTTTTTTAAATATTTATTTGCTTTAGTTGTACACAATGTGTTTATTTTTATGTGGTGCTGAGGATCGAACCCGGGCCTCGCACGCGCTAGGCGAGTGCTCTACCCACTGAGCCACAATCCCAGCCCAAATGACAATTTCTGTTACTGATTCTACAATGTGTACAAGTCACATGCCATAGCAAAAACACAAATTATTTCATTTAATAGATGTTTGTGTTACTATTAATAAATTTAAATAAATCATCAAATGCCAAGGGTCTGTTGTACTAAAACCTTCTAAGAAAGAAGTCAGTAGACAATAATGCTGGTGATTGAAAAAGAGTGAAATAAGCATTTGATACTTTGTGCAGTACTGGGGATTGAATCAGGGCCTGATGCATGTGAGGCAAACACTCCACCACCCAGCCCTTTTAAAAATTTTATTTTGATAACAGGATCACACTAAGTTGCCCAGGCTGGCCTTGACTATGATCCTGTTGCCTTAGCCTCCCACCTAGCTGGAATTACAGCATGTACCATCACACCCACAGTACTTGATAATACTATTAGTTATAAATGACATTTTCTTCTATTCACTGAGTGAAGTTCCAACTGATATTAGCTACTACTAATACATATGAGAATATGCATAACACACAAATAATTTATGTCAATTGAATCTTTATCAGTAACTACTCTTGCCTAAGTAAATATTAAAGCTGTTTTTGTTGTTTTTTTCAGAATACTCAGAATGTACTTCACACGTTGACTCAGCATACCAGGTCTGAACTTAATCTCATTTTGTATTAATATAATTAAAAAATTAGAAGATACATAATGTTTGTTTTTATTAACTAGGTATGTTACAACATGTGCTTTTGCACCCAATACCCTCTTACTTGCTACCGGTTCAATGGACAAAACAGTGAATATCTGGCAATTTGATGTGGAAACACATTGCCAAGGTTAGTAAGTTCATCATCTTCAACTGAGTTTAACCCACTCACTACTGAGATCAGACATTTAGTAACTCTTTTCTCCTCTTTTGTTCTCCTGTTCTCTTATTTTATTGTGTTAGTGGTCCAATTCAGTGCCTTGTGCATACCAGGCAAACATTCTACCACTGAGCATTCTACCTGAAATTGGGTAAATCAGAGAAGCCAGTGTTAAAGTAGTTGACCTACATTAAAACTGTTGGTAAAGACTTTTGAGTGCATACTCATACCATACCTCAGTGGTTTTGTAAGTTGTTTATTTGTACTCCATACTAATTTTTCAGATAAATATAGCCTGAAGACAGAAGAGGAATTATAGTTGTATTTTGCTGGCTTTGTTTTTGGTTTATGAAGCAACATTGGCACATAATTTAGGAGTTTATTTTTGTCACTCTCAGAATTCTAACTCAAAATGGTGGTGCTGACATGCAGATAGATGATAGAGCAAATAGAATACCTTTGCTAGTATGAGTTTTATAAAGAAAAATTGTTTTTCTGGAGTGAAAAAAAGTTCCAAAAGAGTAATATTTGATATAGTGCTAATAATATTAAATATTACTTAATTACTAAATTCATACATAGTGATAACTAATTTTTTGAAATTATTAAAAGGAAGTTAGCTGGGCATGGTGGTGCATGCCTGTAATCCTAGTTACGCTGGAGCCTGAGGCAGAAGAATTCCAAGTTTAAGGCCAGTCTCAGCAATTTAGCAAGACCCTATCTCAAAATAAAAAGGACTGGAGGGGCTGGGGATGTGGCTCAGCGGTAGAGCGCTCGCCTACCATGTGCGCGGCCCGAGTTCGATCCTCAGCACCATGTACAAATAAACGCATTGTGCACAACCAAAGCAAATAAATAAATATTTAAAAAAAGGACTGGAGATGTGGCTAAGTGATTAAGTGCTCTTGTGTTCAATTCCCAAAACCCCCGCCCCAAAGGCAGTTAAAGTAGTAAAACAGATTTAAATTTTTTTCATTTACTTCACAGTTCATAATGGGAATATTTATGAAAGACTTTTTTGTTAACTTCACTTGCCTTTTCATGTGTATGTGTTTAGCAAGGAGCATGGAAGATCAGCTGAAGCAATTTACTGAAGATTGGTCAGAGGAGGATGTCTCAACGTGGCTTTGTGCACAAGGTTTAAAAGACCTTGTTGGGATTTTCAAGATGAATAACATTGATGGGAAAGAACTGTTGAGTCTTACAAAAGAAAGTCTGGCTGATGATTTGAAAATTGGTAAGATTAGTGAAAAAGTCTAAAAAACAACTTTTAATTATGTACTCTGAGGTTGATTTTAGTAACTATAACAGAATAACAATAGTTATTCTGGTGTATTTTTTTTTGTCTAGAAAGAGAGTGTATTTTTATTAGATTAGGCAAAAGAAAAGTTATATAGCATTTCTTTTGGTAAATAACTTAACCTACCTTGTAATTGGAATTTTAAAAACCATTTTAAAAATTGATATGTAATTCAGATACCATACAATTCACTCTTAGGTGTACAATACAGTGATTTTTTTTTTTTTTTTTTGTATTTTCTCAGAGTTGTACAGCAATTGCCACTATTTAAATTTTTTTATTTTAAATTTTTATTTATTTATTTTTATTCTAATTTGTTATACATGCTCGCAGAGTGCAATTCATTTCATATTACATATAAAGAACACAATTTTTCAAGTCACTGTTTTTTTTTTTAAATATTTATTTATTTTACTTTTAGTTGTACACAATGCAATGCATTTTATGTTTACGTGGTGCTGAGGATCGAACCCGGGCCGCGCACGTGCGAGGCGAGCGCTCTGCCGCTGAGCCACAACCCCAGCCCCCAAGTCACTGGTTTTACATAAAGTATTTTCACAATAATTGTGTCTTCACACATGTACTTAGGATAATGGTGTCTAACTCATTCTACCATTATTCCTATCCCCTTGTCCCATCTCCTCCCCACCACTATTTAATTTTAGAACATTTTTTACCGCCTCCAAAAAAAACCAAAATCCCAAACCCGTTAGCGATCACTGCTATTCCCCTTTCTTTTTAGTTCCTGGAATCACTAAATCTTTTCTGTGTATATGGATTTGCCTGTTTGTGACTTTCCTATAGGTGGAATTATTCAATACATGGCCTTTTATGTCTAGCCTCTAAACATGTTTTCAAGGTTTATTCATGTTTTATCATGTATCAGTACCCCATTCCTTTTTATAACTATTACTCCATTGTATGAATTTATGGCTTTTTGCTTTGCAATTCATCAGCTGATAGAATTTGAGTTATTTTTATCGTTTAGCTATTATGAATAATTTTGTTATTAACATCATGTAAGAATTTTTGTGTGAGCATTTCGGTTTTCTTGGGTAGATAATTAGTCTGAATTATTGGGTTATAGGTTATATTGTAACTCTTTGCTTAACATTTGAGGAGCTGCCAGGCTGTTTTACCTATGCAGCTGTGTGGTATTCTACAATCCCACAAGCAGTGTGTGAGGGTTCCTATTTCTCACATCCTCACCAATACTCAATTGCTTTTTAAATTGTAGCCATTCTCATGGTTGTGAAGTGTTTTCTTATTCAGGTTTTGAATGAGATACTAATGATACTAATGATGTTGTCATAATCCATATGGGCTGAAATGACAAAATCTCATAAACTGGATAGTTTATAAACAACATAAGTTTATTTTTCAGAGTTCTGGAGGCTGGAAAATCCAAAAACATTGTACTGGCAATGTACTGTTATGTAGTGAGGGACCATTTCCTGGTTTATGGAAGCCTTCCCACTGTGTTTGTGTGGTAGAAGGGGCAGGTTTTCTCTCTTGTACATCTTTTTTATAAGGGTACTAATCCCATTTATGAGGACTCTACCATCATAACCTAATTACATCCCAAAGTTTCCAGCTCCTAACGCCATCTTATTGGTGATTTCAGCATATGAATTTGGTGGAGGGGAACACAAAATTCAAACCATAGCAGGTGTTGAGCATCTCTTCCCTAACTTATTGATCATCTTTATATCTTCTTTGGAGAAACATCAGTCATATCCTTTATCTTTTTTTTTTTTTTTTTTGGTGGAATTGGTGATTGAATGCGGGGCTTCACACATGCTGTGGAAACACTCTATTACTAAGCTACATCCCTAGTCCTTTATTTCATTTTGGGTCTTGCTGAGTTGCTCCTCTCTCAGCCTTCTGAGTACCTGGGATTACAGGTATGTATCACTATGCCCACAAATGTTTTTTTTTTTTTGTCTTTTATTTTTGTGTTGTGAGAGTTTATATAGGACTTGCAAATACTTTCTCCCACTTTGTGAGTTATCTTTATATTTTCTTGATAGTGTCTTTTGGTGCACTGGTACACAAAAGTTTTAAATTTTGATGAAATCCAATTTATCTGTTTTTCTCCCCTGTTGTTGCTTGTGCTATAGGTGTCATATCCAAGAAGCAATTGCTTAATCCCCAATCTTGAATATTTATACCTGTGTTTTCTTCTGTGGCTAAGCTTTAGAATTTAGAACTTAGGTCTGTTGTTTTTTGTTTTTGTGATACTGAAGATTGAATCCTAGCCCTTGCACAAGTAGGCAAATGCTCTTTCAGTGAGCTACAGTCCTTGCCTTTTTTATTGCATTTTCAGACAGGGTCTTGCTGAATTGCCCAGGCTGGCTTTGAACTTGCAGCCTTCCTGCCTCCTGCTTCCTGAGAAACTAGGAATATAAGAGTGTGCCACTGAGCCTGGCTTGGCTTAATTTTTAATATATTGTCAGGTAGGGGTTTTCTTAATTATTTCATGTGTGATATCTAATTGTCCCAGTACCATTTGTTGAAAAGATGATTCTCTTTCCTTTGAATTTTTTTGATACACTTGTTAAAAATTAATTGCTCACAAATGTGATGGTTTGTTTCTGGAATCTTAATTCTGTTTCATTGATATGTCTGTTCTTAGGCTGGTACTGTACTGTCTTACTATATTTTTGTAGTAAGTTATGAAATTGGGAAGTATGTGTCCCCCATCTTTGTTGTTGTTTTCAGAATTGTTTTGGCTATTCTGGATCTCTTGCTTTTCTATATGCATTTTAGGATCAACTTGTCAGTTTTTGCAGAGCTATTTTGATAGGAATTTTATTGAATTTATAGATTAATTTAGAGATTGGCATTTAACAATATTAAATTTTCTACTCCATAAACATAGGATGTTTTCTTTCATTCAGGTCTTCCTAATTTCTTTCAGCAATGCTTTGTCACTTTCAGGTTTCCATTCATTTTTTGTTAAGTGATTTAACAGTCAGGGATTTTTAGTATATTCATAGAGATGTGCAATCATCATCACAATCTAATTTCAGAATGTTTTCATTCCCCTTAAAAAAAAAAAAAAAAACCTGCACTTATTATCAGTACTCCGTATTTTCCCCTCTCTTTAAGCCCTGGCAATCACTAATCTACTTTGTATCTTGATGAATTTGCCTATTCTGGCTGGACATTCCTTATGAATTAAATCATACAATATGTCCTTCTTTTCTTTTGGTGCTGGAGATTAAATCCAGGGCTTTTAAGATGCTAGGCAAGCACCAAGCTACTTCCCCAGGCCTTTCTTATTTTGAGACAGGGTCTTACTAAGTTGCAGAGGCTGGCTTTGAACTTTTGATCCTACTGCCTCATCCTCCTGAGTAGCTGGGATTACAGATGTAAACCACTGCACCTGATAATACATGTGTCCTTTTGTATTTGACTTCCTTCACTTAATATACTTTCAAGGTTTATCCATGTTCTTGTATGTTTCAGCACTTCATTCTTTTTTTATGACTGAGTACTATTTCATTGTATGGCTATACCACGTGTTGTTTATCCATTCATCAGCTGGTGGATATTTGGTTTTTCCACTTTTGACTATTCGTAATGCTGCTGTGAACATTAATATACAAGTTTTTTCATGCCTATGTGCTTTTTTAGTTTTCTCTTATGCATAACATAGAGTGCAATAACTCTATGTTCAACACTTGGAGATCTGACAGACTATTTTCCAATGCAACTGAATTATTTTACTTTCCCATCAGTACTGGGACCAGTTTCTTATCCTTGCCAACACTTCCTATTACCTGTCTTCTAGCTTATAGCCATCCTAGTAACTTGAAGTGGTATTTCATTGTGGCTTTTATTTATGTTTTTTAAGTGCCAGATGGGCATTTATGTATCTACTTTCCTATGCCTGTTTTGGTTTGTTTTGTGGTACCAGGGTTTAAACTCAGGGATGTTTTAAACAGAGTTATTTTTTCTTTTTAATATTTATTTATTTGGTTTAGTTGTTCACAATGCCTTTATTTTTATGTGGTGCTGAGGATCGAACCCAGGCTGCGCACGTGCTAGGCGAGCACTCTACCGTTGAACCACAACCCCAGCCCCAGAGTTACTCTTTTTATTTTGAGACAAGGTCTTGCTTAGTTGCCCAGGCTGGCCTTGTACTTGGAATCCTCCTGCCTCTGTCTCCAAAGTAGCTGGGATTATAGGTGTGCACCATGGAGCCCAGCATCCTTTGCCCATTTAGAAATTATTTGTCTTTTTATTATTGAGATGTACAAAAGTTGCTTTTGTATTCTGGATCTATATCCTTATTAAAAAAAAAACAAACTTGGAGTCTTAGTGCGTTGTTTTAATAAACACAATAACCAGACATTCTTATCAATATGCCGTAGTAAAACCTTAGTCAACAGAAACCTTGTGAAATAGGGTATCTGTGTTAATGTTTATTATTAATCAAGAGTGAAGTATCAAACATTTTTTTTTTTTTTTTTTTTTTTTTTGGTACCAGGGATTGAACTCAGGGGCACTCGACCACTGGGCCACACCCCCAGCCCTTTTTTGTATTTTATTAGAGACAGGGTCTCACTGAGTTACTAAATGCCTCGCCATTGCTGAGGCTGGCTTTGAACTCGCGATCCTCCTGCCTCAGCCTCCCAAAGTGCTGGGATTACAGGTGTGCGCCACCGCGCCCGGCTTCAAACATTTTACTATAGAAAACATTTTAAGATGGAGAGCATAGGAGGAGGATTAGAGGAACACTAGAATGGCCAATGGGGAGGGAAGGGAAGGGTGGGGCAAAAGGATGAAGAAAAAAAAAAAGATGGTAGAATAAGGAATGAGATGGATATCATTACCCTAAGTGCATGTATGAAGACACGAATGGTGTGAATATACTTCATGTAAAACCAGAGATATGTAAAAATGTGCTCTATGGGTGTGATGTGAAGTGTGGTACATTCTGCTGTCATTTATAACAATTTAGAATAAAAAAAGAAAACGTTTTAAAATATAATAGTATCTTTCTTTAAATAGTAAATATGACCTTTTAAGAAGTTAACAGAGTTGGGCAAGATGGACCACACCTGTAATCCCAGCTACTTAGGATCTAAATGCAAGGCCAGCTTGGGCAATGTTATGAGACCCTGTTTCAAAATAAAAAAGGCTGGGGATGTAGCTCAGTGGTAGAGTGCTTGCCTAGAATTTGTGAGGCTCTGGGTTCTATCTCCAGGACTGCAAAAAATAGTGACAACAACAACAAAAACAGAATGAGGATTTTTTTGGAAAATACTTAGGTGGTGAAAGTTATGTACTGTGTTCAGGTCATAACATGTAAGTTACTTTCGTATTGCTAATAACTTCTTCACTTTATAATTTACTCACTCTTGAGAATAGGTAATAGACTGTAGGATATCTTTTATTTAAAAAAATGGTAAAGTTAGCATCTTAGTTGATTTCTCATTAATCTTACTCAATGAATCTTTACCTTATCCAGCAGAAGTACTTGACATTATGAATTAACTTTAGACTCAAAAAAGGATGTTTGAAAGTAAAAGCACAATAAAAATGAATAAAAATAGAATTCTGTTTTGATTGTTAGATAAATAAAGAATAAGAGATTCTGACATGACTAATGACCTAAAATATATTTGCAGGATGAATCTCAGGTTTAGTAGTGATAATCAATGAAAGTTAAAGTTCCATGAAATGTTAAAAGTTCAATGAAATAACAAATTCAGTGGTAATTAATGATGAATTTGAATAATCATGAATAGAGGCAAAAATGTTGCACGGTTTCTAATGATTCTATGTTGAGTTTGTATTTAAAGTTTGGAAAGTTGGGAAACTCAACAAATTAGACACAGAATAAATTAAGTAAACAGATTACTGTTTATTTTTTTTCACATTATCCTGAAGTATCTTCATTCTAAAGGCTCAAGAAACTACCCTTAATCTTCTCAAGTGCTATTTTAAGATACAGTGAATTCCTTTTAGTCTTGAATTTTAAGAAAAACAGATCCTTTCTCAAAATAGCAAATTGGACTAATTGAGAATTAAAATTGGGTCTGAAAATAAATATAAACTGATGAACGTTATTTTTTATATGCATAACTATTTTGCTTGCATTTACCTTGTGGCATAATTTTTAAAACAGTTCTAATGTCAGTATAAATTCTGAATTTGCTTAACATTCAACAGATGGAGGAAAGTATATTGGAGTGTTAAGAATCAAAGTAGTATATCCATTGTTTTTAACGTTTATAAAATTGTTAAGGAATTAAGCAATCTATCAAATCTTCTCTCCATGGGCTTTTTCTTTTTTTTTTTTTTAAATATTTATTCATTTGCTTTAGTTGTACACAATGCAATGCATTTATGTTTACGTGGTGCTGAGGATTGAACCCGGGGCCACGCATGTGCTAGTCAAGCGCTCTACCGCTGAGCCACAACCCCCGCCCATCCATGGGCTTTTTGTAAATACACAATAAAGGGACTTAACTGCATATGAATATTTGAATCTGGTGCTTTAACCAAGGTTAATAGCCATTTTCTAGGATTGCTAATGAAATATAGGAGTATAGTAGGCACATAGTATTAGTTAAGGAAGTAAATCCTTTTATCTAGTACTAAATTTGCATAAGGAATGTCCTGACAGATTACAGGTTCAAAAGGTCCTTAATGTTGAGAGGGATATCTCTTTAAGACATTTGTGAATCTTTGAATTTATAAACACTACTGTAATAACATGTCTTAGAATTTGGAATTGTTGCAAATGATATAATGATAGAAATTTAGACTGACAAATGCCAAGGAACTATTATATGTCGTGCTTATATTCAAATAATCACGAATGATACATTTCTAATTGGGAATGAGATGTTTTCAAAGGGTTTATTCTTCCTTTTGATCTTTTCTTTCCAAGAAATCATAAAAGCACATAAGATTTTTTTTTCTCTAATTTGCTGTGATTTGGATAAGTGTCCCCCTAAGGCCCATATGTTAAAGGTTTGGTTACCAGCCTGTTGTGTTATTGGGAGATGGAGGAACCTTTAAGAGTTGGAACCAAGTGGGAAGATGTTAGGTCATTAGGGGTGTGTCCTTGAAGTGGATATTAGTACCCAACCCTTTCTTCTCTCCCTCTTTCTCTTGTTTCCTGGCTGCCATGAGACAAGCAGCTTCTTTTGCCTCGTGCTCTTGCTGTGATGTTCTATCTTTCCACAGGCCCAAAGGCAAGGGCCCAGGTGATCATGGACTGAAACCATGAGCCAAAATAAACCTTTCCTCCTTTTAAGTTGTTATTATCTCAGGTATTTTGTCACAGTAATGGAAAGCTAGCAGAATTAAAAAATTATAATACAAATTCCTTTTCAAATTTTACATATCACTGTCTTCACATCCTTAGTTTTGAAAGTTTCATGTTTCAGTTCCTAGTAATACTTCATTATGTAGATTTTTCACTTGTTCTAAACTGTGACTGTTATTGACATTGTCATTCTGCATGTCATTAAATATTTTTCCTCTTTATACATAAAGCAAAATAGTCTCTTCAACTCCTGGTTATTGTGCACTGATCCACTATTGGAATGAACATAACCTTTCATTTCAACTGCTGCTTTTAAGTTGGTGCATCCCACTTTCCATTGAGTACTTGGACATTTTTGGTATCTCCTTTTCTCAAGCCGATCCGTTGTTCTGTTGCATCTTTCCATACAGATGTTGACCACACAGTTTTTCTGGATATTGGTGGTTTGTCCTTACCTGTTTGTATTGTAGGATTCATGAGGATTCCTTGCTACCTTGTTTTGTTGAAAATGTTGTCCATGGAAAATAAGCTTGTTGTATAGTTGCTCTGTTTTTATGTGGGGATTCAGAGAAATTAAAAATGATACTAGCCGGGTGCAGTGGCGCACGCCTGTAATCCCAGCACTTTGGGAGGCTGAGGCAGGAGGATCGCGAGTTCAAAGCCAGCCTCAGCAATGGCGAGGCACTTAGCAACTCAGTGAGACCCTGTCTCTAAATAAAATACAAAAAAGGGCTGGGGATGTGGCCCAGTGGTTGAGTGCCCCTGAGTTCAATCCCTGGTACCAAAAAAAAAAAAAGATACTGCTTCTACCACTTTCACCAAATCTTAAAAAAAAAAACCAAAACCACTGTACCTATAGTTGTGTATTTCTTTCCTAATTTAACTTTTTTATATCTTATTTTCTGTTGATTATTCTAATCATTTTAGAAATTTTTTTGTCAAAAAATGAATAAGAAAACTTTAAAATTTTCTTTCCAAGTTACTAGCATTGGGTTCTGTTGTTTTCCATGGGGCAGCGGAGATAGCCTAACAGTCTGTGCATGGTAGTTGCCAGGCTCCAGTGCTGTCCTGTTCTCCAGCCTCTATCTAATGCTGGTTGTGCTGCTTTGGCAATGTTGCTTATAGGACAGAATTTGGAAGAGTAAAGGGCGCAAGTAGAAAGAGCTCTTGACCATTGTACACAAATGTCTGCTCTAAACTGTTATTTCCCATCTCTCATTCTCAACCCAGTTGCCTTTGTTTCCTCTGGGAAAGGAGAGGAGGTTGGATTTGGTGGCCCATTTTACTTTATAAAAAGCCTGCTGCTGTTTCAGGAGTATACTAGATAATAGGCAGATACTGCTATTTCTTTTTTTTTTTTTTAATATTTATTTATTTGCTTTAGTTGTACACAATGCAATGCATTTATGTTTACATGGTGCTGAGGATCGAACCCGGGCCGCGCACATGCTAGGGGAGCGCTCCACCGCTGAACCACAACCCCAGCCCCAGATACTGCTATTTCTTATACTAAGGGTTTACTGGCCATCAGCTGGTAAGGTTCCTTGCTTTTTGAGCGGTTAAGTTTATGACACTTCTTCCCAAAACCCAACCACAAAAGGAGATAATTGTGGTTAAGTTCTTTGGAAATGGTCTGGTAAATGTTCCCCTGAGAGCAACGTGATCTCACTCCTGTGTGTATGTATGTGGTACTGGGGATTAAACCCAGGGGTGCTTTGCCTCAGAGCTATATCCCTAGTCCTTTGTACTTTTTATTTTTGAGATAGAGTCTCACTAAGTTGCAGAGGCTGGCCTTGAACTTGTGATCCTGCTGCTTTAACCTCCCCATTCACTGGGATTAGAAGAGTGTGCCACCATGCCTGGCTTAAATTTTTAAATGATGCTAAACTTATTCAAGGATAAGACCAATTTAACCTTATCTGGGGAATTTTGAATTAGGTCCTTTCATATTTTGTGTTATAAATATATACACATTCTACATATTAATTTACATGTATAATATTTTTGACAAGAAAGTACCTTTTTCAGAATATTAATTACTCATATCCTTTTCTTGTTGTAAACTGTATAATTATGCCTTTAAATGAGCTCTTACTGTGTAACTTTACAAACATGTTCTAGAAACACTCATGAGAGTTAATCAAGAACTGTGGAGGTGGAGTTTTACTTGGCAAATTATCAGGAAGCAGATCCTAGTCACAAGAGGTTTTCTACCATCTCATCTCTAATAGGTACACCTCAGTATATCTTGATCAGATCAAGCTTTCAATCTGTTGGTCTTAGCCATCTATTTAAGTCACTTCTATTCTCATTTCCCTTGTTACTTAGCTTGAAGTACATGACCCATCATTATAATTCATATTCAATCCTCCAATTTATTTGATGAAAATAAAAACACATAGTTCGGCTAATCTTCAGAATATGTGGCATTGTGGATGGACCAGTCCTGGGAAGAGGTGAACTCAGTGCACTGTCATGAGTTATTCTGACTTGTTACATGTAAGTCTCTGGCGATCAGATAACAGTGTGCTTGACTTTAGAGGCACCCTTCTCTTTGTAGGCACTTCTTAGTGAGTAGCTTTCTATTCAATATGGATAGTGATCTCAAAGAATCTGAGTCATTATTTTTGCAGAATCATTCAACATGTAAAGAAATGATTGATTTTTGTTACTTTAGAGAGCCTCAACTTGGTTTCAGCAGCTTACATATTAAAGAAGTCCAAGGAAAGTAATCACTAAGCAGCAGGCTGATTTGCTACGTTTACATAAATGTGGGCAATGAGCCCCAATAAATTTAAACATTCATTACTCACGGCACAAAGGTATGGGTTTCATGTTCTGGTTGATTCCCTTTCCCCCATGTCTCATGGGAGCCACTTGTGTTTGTGTCACAGCTGAGGAACCCTGAGCTTATGAAATCCCCAGTCTTTTTTTTTTTTAATATTTTTATTTATTTGCTTTTAGTTGTACACAATGCGTTTTATTCAATGCGTTTTATTTGTACGTGGTGCTGAGGATCGAACCCGGGTCGCCCACATGCTAGGCGAGTGCTCTACCGCTGAGCCACAATCCCAGCCCAGAAATCCCCAGTCTTATAAGGGGATTAGAGTAGGCCAAGAGGAAGACTTCATCTTCATACTGGTTATGAAACAAACTTGCTTTCTGCCTGGGAAAGAGGGTGTATCTGACCTCCAATGACATTTGCAAACTTCCTTGAAAAGATTATACAAGACAAGAAGTGTCCTAAGATGTGTATAAGCACCCTGGGGAATTCTCTCTCAACAGAAATAGTGCTGGTTTGGCTTTTTATTGGAACTATGAAGCATTCTGAAATACAATTATTTTCTTCTATCTATCCTACCCCAAATACCTCAAACTATAGTAGAACTGTCAACCATTTCTAAAAATATAAACAACCAATAACACTAAACTTCCTAGAATTAATTATACTAGAGTTCTAAAAGTAAAAATTGGGATCATTTTTTAAAATTAAAAATGAAATTTGTGCATACTGCTTTGGACAAGTAGCTGAGATTTTTCATTGTGTTTCATATAAGAATGAGCAAATATATCTAATTTCATTGTTTAAAGTATTATTATAACATGGGTTTTTAAAATTATTCACCTGAACTTTCAAAGTTATTAGTAATTTTTTTTGTTATATAGATTTTAAATCTTTTTTTATGGTTCTGGGGATTGAACCTAGGACCTTGCATATATTTAAGTATGCACCCTACCACAGAGCTAGATCCACAGCCCATGTCACATAAATAAACCAATAAAATGAACCTTTTCTGATTTTGTGGTGTGTTAATTTCTGGCAACCTGAAATTCTTGAATTTTCAGAATCCAAGGTGATTCAAAATAAACTACCAACTAGCTACTGACATATCTTAACCGACAGGTAGTATTCTGTATTACAAAGATTCATAAAGGATTTTTTTTTTTTTTTTTTTTTTGGTACCGGGGATTGAACTCAGGGGCACTCAACCACTGGGCCACATCCCCAGCCTTAATGGAATATTTCTTCAGCCCTCATGGAATACTTTCTTTTCAGAATCTCTAGGGCTGCGTAGTCAAGTGCTGAGGAAAATTGAAGAGCTCTGGACCAAGATGAAATCCCTTTATTTAGAGATAGGGTCTCACTGAGTTGCTAAGTGCCTCGCCATTGCTGAGGCTGGCTTTGAACTCGCAATCCTCCTGCCTCAGCCTCCCAAGTGCTGGGTCTACAGGCATGCGCCACTGTGCCCGGCTCATAAAGGAATTTTTTTTAAATTATTTATTTGCTTTAGTTGTACACAATGCCTTTATTTTTACGTGGTGCTGAGGATCGAACCCGAGCCGCTCACGTGCTAGGCGAGTGCTCCACCGCTGAGCCACAACCCCCAGCCAGCCTCTCATAAAGGAATTTTTAACAGACATTTTCATGTGGTAAAACAGTATGTCAGAATATTTTTGGTTGTAGTAGATAAAATCTCTTTTTGCTAAGGACTGGCATATAAATTGCTAGCTCTAATGGAATATTTCTTCAGCCCTAATGGAATACTTTCTTTTCAGAATCTCTAGGGCTGCGTAGTAAAGTGCTAAGGAAAATTGAAGAGCTCCGGAACAAGGTGAAATCCCTTTCTTCTGGAATTCCTGATGAATTTATATGTCCAATAACTAGAGAACTTATGAAAGATCCTGTAATTGCATCAGGTATGTGTGATGCCTACCAAGTTGGCAGGGCATGCTACATGCTAAACAAAAATGTAGATAGAAGTTTGCTTAAATGTGGAGAATTTTCAACATTCTTGTTTGCTCTTATGTTGTTTTTTTCTTTGGAAAAACTCATTAGGCCTGAGGTGAACAACTGAACATTTTGTAATAAAATTGGACAGGTTCAGGGTTGAGACAGAAGGATTTTTCAAGTTTTACTTAAACATGTGAAACGTATATATAGTTGCCAGAATGTAAAGATAAAATACCATTTAAAAAAAAATATTTATTTATTTGTTTTGGTTGTACACAATGCCTTTATTCTTTACATGGTGCTGAGGATCGAACCCGGGCTGCGCACGTGCTAGGCGAGCGCTCTACCACTGAGCCACAATCCCAGCCCCTAAAATACCATTTTTGTTAGTTAATCGTGTATCTTCTTCTGAGAGGTGTCTTCTAAGTTAGACTACTGAGAACACTTAGGGTTTGTCATAAATTTAAATAAATATAGAGAAAAAGAATTTAAAGATGAAGCTGTTACATTCCACATTATTAACCATTGTCCATATACACATACTTTGCGTAGTTTTAATCAGTGAATTCATATTCTATTGTGGGTTTGTTTTTTTTTGCCTCAAACTTTATTACACATTTCTTTATATTGACTTAGTCTACATAATTTGTACTCATAATACCTCTGTGGCTTTGCTACATTTTGTTTGACTCTTCTACTACTTGGTGTGTGTGTTTGCAAATCTTGTTGTAGCTCCATAGTCCTGACATCTCAGCGGGTGTTTCTTTCTGTTGTCACCATTACTTAGGGTACTTCCATGGGGTATGTGCCCCAGTGCAATTAGTATATTAGAAATTATATTCCTTACACTAGGGAGGAAATAAGTTTTACACCTTCCCCTTCCTTGCCTGTATTGTATATCTGTGATGTTTTATATCTTTCTCAATGATGCATGAAGAGCAAGCTCACTTTGCATTTCTTTGTGTAGTACTGAGTTTGATCTTTTTTTTTTTTTTTGTATTTTAACCATTTGTAATTTTCTTATGTGACTTCTTATGCACAAGCATTTAGTTCAAATTCAGTTCCTTTAGTTTTTATTCTATAATAAGAAACACACTTATGGAAGGCAGTTGAGTACATACACTGAAGAGCCAGACTGCCTGAGTCTGCTTCATTACTTATTTGTGCTATCTGTGGAGGGCTATTCAACCTCTCTAGTCCTCATTTTCTTCATGTACAAAATGGGGATATTAGTACTTACCTCATGAGATTCTTGAATGAGTTAACATGTTAGGTATGTAAAACAGCTACATATAATAAACACCCTAGTGTTAGCTTTTTTAAATTTCAAACTGAAATTTACTATATGTATAGTAGTGGCTCTGTATTTTTGAGTTGGTATATAAGGATTCTTTTTTTTTTTTTTTTTTTTTTTTTTTTTTTTTTGGTACCGGGGATTGAACTCAGCGGCACTAGACCACTGACCACATCCCCAGCCCTTTTTTTGTATTTTATTAGAGACAGGGTCTCACTGAGTTGCTAAGTGCCTCGCCATTGCTGAGGCTGGCTTTGAACTCGCGATCCTCCTGACTCAGCCTCCCAAAGTGCTGGGATTACAGGCGTGCGCCACCGCGCCCGGCTTAAGGATTCTTGTTTGTAATTGAAACTCAACTTGAGTTGGCTTTTGATGATATAGCAATTGATTTGTTAAATGTGAGTCTGACCAGAGACTGGCACCAGACAACTTGAGTGTAGTCAGAATTTCCTTATCTATGCAGAGGCTTCTGAATAATCACT